>CM052538.1:119209887-119320719 GCA_028533065.1 Trachops cirrhosus
ATTCCTAGGTATTTTATTTTTCTTTTTGCTATATCAAATAGGATGTTTTTCTTGATTTCGTCTTCTGTTGTTTCATTGTTTGTGTACAAAAATGCCTTTGATTTCTGGATATTGACTTTGTATCCTGCTGTTTTGCCAAATTCAGGTGGTCTTTACCATAACCCTCTGAGGTGGCCATGAGTCGTCTTCATTACACATATAAAGAAACCAAGGCTCAGAGCATTTCATAAACTTGCCCAAAGTTACAAAGCTGGTTAGTGGCAGAGCCAAGCTCTGACCTCAAGTCAGGTAATTTCCAAATTCATGTTCTAACTGCCAACTATGAATCTGCTAAGGGGAGAAAGAACAACAGCTGTAAGGCAGGCTATGCTTTTGTTTGTTTTTAAGGATAATAGAGATTGGTGGGCTGGCTATAAAAAAGAATTTACTATTGATAACAAAAATTAAAATATGGTTTTGTGCTGATACTATACATTGTCTAAGAAGCTTATGCTTATGACCTGTCCAACTATTTTTTAAAAACTCATCAGAGTATGAGATAGTTTTAGAACTCCTACTAACTCAGGAATTGTGTCAGGAAAATTTTAACTTTGATGGACTACCAGACATGGCTTAGAAGACACTGTAATGGTTCCTGGAGACACCCTGTTTCACTCTCCAAAATTTAAATCCAGTTTGGAATCTGCCTACCGCCTTATTCAAGAACAGTTCTTGTGAATGACCAAAAGTGGAAGGACATATTCATCTCATATTCTTTTTTTTTTCGTCTGGTCTCTTACTCCTAGTAGAAATTTACCTTGTCAATCAGTTTTAAATAAGCTATTTTTTCAATGGGCTATTCTAAAGGAATAGCATCTTGGCAACAGATACTATTGAAGAACCAGCTGAGAGGAACATATCTGTTTGTAGGGAGTAGGGAGCAGAATCAGCATGTGATGAGAAGGTTGGCCAGAAACTACAGCACAGGAGTTAAGTGCTCTCAATCTGAAAACTGATTATCTGGTTTTGCACTGTGGTTCTTCTAACTGGCTCGTTCTGTATCCTCAGGATTACATGAGATAACCCATGGACACTTAATGCAACCTGGCACACAGGAATAATGAGTTAGCAAAAATATTAGTTGTCATTATTATTCTCAAATCAGGCTGATCATCATAACTGTCTAGATTTCTATGGATACTCTGAATCAGGTAGTATGCCTGAGTTTACGGATGTGATTTCATAAAAACTTTGCAGCTGAATCTGGAGACCTGGCATGGTTAGGAACGACTGGCTTAGAGCTATGGTTTCAAACTGTTTTTATATATTTTGCTTATAGGTCAAGGTGAAATTTCCTCAGGCCAAAAAGAGAAAAGAGTTGAAAACTGGAAGTCTACAGGAAAATTACTTATCCCCAACAGAAAGGCAAAGATAAGGTCGGAATAAAGGATGCTGGGAAGGGATGCCCACTCAAGCCGACACACACAGTAGGCTTTGCTCATGTGCTGCTGAGTCAGGGCTTTAGCTTCCTGCATGCCAGGACAGGCAGGTGTAAGCAGGTAAAGTCTCCAGTAATGTAGTGTCATATAAACTATTTGAATGTTGACTGCACCACATGGGTGCCATGTGGTCTCAGGGTCTACTGCTCTTGGCCTATTTAATCCATAAAATGGAGATAATGCTATTCTATGAGTTTGCAGGAGATAAAATTAAAAGCAATTAAATTATTTTTTTCAAAGCTTCAGATAAACAGAAGGTGGTTTGATTTTTATATTGTGTATATAAGATGTAAAGCCCAATATGACAGGAGGTACAAACACTTATCTGCCACTATCATCTGAAGACTGATTTCCAGAGGCATAACACAGTACAGACTACCAAATGTCCAAATGTCTTTTGAGCCAGATCAACTCTAGGTACTGAGAAAGAAAAAATGAAATGTAAACTAGTTGAAAATATAAAATACTTTTGAAGTTTCCAATGTATTTATCAAGCAAGTTCAACATGTTTAGTAGAGGTAGAAGGCACAGGCCTCCAAATAAATGGGAAGTCAAATGGAAATTACAGCAATGGGCACCAAGGCAAAATGATGAAAATCCTAACATGATTGCATTATGCTTTGTTGTGTAATTTTGTAAATAAATGTAGATGTCAATAAAATTGACAGCTGATTTTCCAAAGAGAAGGCCTAGTGCGAAAGAGACCCCAGCATGTGCATAAATTCGAACAAACCTACCTGCACAGAGGCGGAGTGCATTGCACTGAGAAGCAGATTTCACCTTCCTTTACTCCTTTCTAAACAGTAATTGCTCAATTAAATTTTTAAGGGCAAGTAGTCATTTTTGCCCTTTAGAGAACTAACATTAGTGGTGTTCTGGACTAATATTGATGCTAAAAGAAAAATACAAGTTTTCTCCAAAGTTCTGCTTTTCTCCTTCCCTCCATTTTCTCCCTGAAAGTTCCTAACTCACCTTTCAGGGTTCAGCTTGAACTTCAGATCCCCTAGAAGGCATCTCAAAACCCCAAAGCTTCTTTGATGCTCCGGGCCCAATAAAGCATTTATATGCCACCTAAACATCATGTGCATGTGAACCTCCCAGAGACAGACCTTCAGCTCCTGGCAGCAGAGATGTCTTCCAATTCCTAGCTCACAGGACAAGATTCATGATTCTGGCAGACAGTATGACTGAATGGTTCTCAGAGTGTTTCCCCAGCAGCATCAGCATCACTGGGGAATTAGTTAAAAATCCAAATTTTTAAGCCTCACACCTGATCTACTGAATCAGGAACTCTAGCACAGGGACCCAGCAATCTCTGTTAACAAAACAACAGGTGATTATGATGCATGCTGAATTGAAGGACACACTAGAACAGGTACTCAAAAAGAAAAAAAAGCAGGGGGGCTTGATACAGGTTACCTAGAATAACCAAGAGAGAACAACATAGCAATTATGGCTAAATATTCCAGTTTGCATTATTCTCTTCAGAAACTTTTTCTCTGGTGAGGCATCCCTGCTTCCATAAATTTATTCATTTATTATTATCATTTGAGGTGAAAGGAGCACAGGAAACAGTTTGTTGGTAATGATTTTTAGTAGCTACATGGTAAAAAAAAAAACAATGAAAACTTAGACTTTATCTCTTATTTACCTGCCCACAGAGGTTATTGGATCAACAATGAGAAAGAAAAAGGTTTAAAAAAAACATTCTCTTAATTTTTTCCTATGTCAAAATTGTAATAAAAATGCACTTCAAGTTTAGAAGCCTTCAAGTGGAGAATGCAGACTGCAGAAAGCAGATTTTTAAGGAATACTCATTTTGGTACTTCTTTTCATTCAAAGTAAATATGATATTTTTCTATCACCTAATAGTACAGCATTGCATAAATAACACTATATTACAGAAAATAACATTATAGCATTTTTTTAAAATTGATCTTGGACCAATTTAAACACAAATTATTTCTGAAACAGCTACTAAGATCTGGGACTAATCAAAGAGACTAGAGTGGCTATTTACTAAAAATCTGCCCTGAACTGAAAAGTTATTAAGAGATTAGAAAATAATACGTCTCTAAGAAAAATTTACAGATGATTTTAGCATTTTTGAATAATTTTGCTGCATCTGAACCTCTTTTCCTTGCTTACCTTCTCCTTAGCTTACATTGTCCAGCACGTTTGAAAAGGCAAAGAATGAAAAATGATTCACTAAGCTCATTTCTGTTTTTATAAGCAATCTCTGCAGACTCAGACACCACCATATATTTTCCACCAGAGTTGTGGAAAGAACCATCATTAGGAATTTTATTACAAATGGGCACTTACTTATGCACCACTTTCATGGAAGAAAAAAATAGGACAGGTGGTCATACAAAAACCTGAAATGGTCAGGGCTTCCTGTCTTTTATGGCAGAAGCATCTGACACTTCCGCTGTCAAACACAGGAACTCCAATTCATCTTCAAGTTGAAGAGGTTACCATAAACCAAAATATACCTTGTATTATTCTTTCTGCATTCCCAATACTATTCTTCTTCTAAAATTTGTTCTGCTCAGGGAGTTTGGATCTTATTTTTCTTCACCAAAGGAATGAACATTGAAATACGTAACATGACTACAACAAAAATCACAGCTTCCTCTGAATCATCAGTGTGTCAATTTGAAAACAAAATCCTATAAAGGAGAGTTTTAAGTGATCTGTTATCAGAATTGCTACTTGCAAGGGTTTACAAATGGAGAAGTTTATCATTTATTTAAAACATGAAACTATTTTCATGTTACATCAATATGCATGTCTAGAAGCTTGTTTAAGGAAACTATTCACCATGCAAAGTTTTAAATGCACAGTATCAAAGAATAATTTTTGACATTTTGATTCATACATGCTTATAAAGCTCCAAGACAACATGGTTTAATTATAAAACATATTTCTACTGCCTTAGTCATGCCAATTAAATTTGATTGGATACTTTCTTTATTCAACAAGACCCTTTCATGTCATTTTAATTTACTGTCAAAGCAGCCTGAATATTGGAAACTAAATTATTTACTACAGCCCATAAGCCAATAATGTTCCATTTGTCTCGTACAGAGGGAGACTAGACTAACAAGATTATTAAGGACATTACTTGTAATAGTGAATGTCCTTCACTTTATTTGAGCTTCATGCTGTGCTTTCAGAGATCATACTTCAAAAGAGTTCCATTTCATTCCGTCACAGAACCTCTGATATAAATTATTCCCCACTCCCTTTGTAATATTCTGATCATAGAGAAAGTGGACCCAGTATTGTTGACTTGAAATGGAAACACAGTCTCTTCTAAGACAGCTACATAGTTTATTTGTGTTATACACCTTTGATGCACTCCCTTTTGCCAATGCTGCAAAACGGTGAAATCAGTAGAGTTAATCTCATAGTAATAATATTGCACACATTAAATTCACAAAAGCATTTTGTTTTCACTGTCTTGAATGCAAACAATGCTTCTAAGATGGTCAGATATATAAGTAAATCAATAATCTTAGTTTTCAGAAAATCAGAGTTCAGTAGGCATTAGGTATCTGGACAGACACTTCACGCAGAGCTCCATTATTGTGAAATCCTAGAAATGAATTAAAATGTCTCAAGCAGAAGCACTCTTAAAGGCAGAGAAAATAAACAGAGCTATAGTAAATTCTAATATGCCAGTGGTCCAAGGGAATTCTGCTGAGGTTAGCCTCATGCTAAGACTTATTTAACATCTTCATTAGTGGTCTGGAGAGGGAAGAAACACATCAATTATAACCACAAATGGCAATTAATTGGGAAGTGTTGTAATTATTAGTATAAAAATTAAAAAGAACACAAAGAGGGCTGCAGAGGCCAAACCTCAAGAAAAAAACTTCTACAATGGCAACTGATCAGTAAAGTAAAAGGCTATTCCAGAGCAAAAATATTAAGTCCCAAAGAGGTGCTTGGAAGCAACATTTTAAAAGATCACAAAATGATGTCAGACTAGGATCCAGCTGTAAAACAACTCAAAATAATGGTCAAAGTGGGGGCAGGTGACAGGGTCTCTCAAGAGAGGAAGAAAGCAAAGCCATCAACTCTCACAGAGGTCAAGGAGAAAAAACACACATTACCTTGACTTTCACAATAGTAAATTGGAGATTATTAAAGAAGATTAACTAGGAAAGGGGTGTTTATTCCAGCTCAATAAAGAATGAAAATTTCATAGATCAGCGTGTTATCAGAGGAAGGCTTCATTCCATGTGATAAAATCAAACAATGATTCTTTTTATGTACCTCACAGTGCTCCAAAATTATTTAATAAGGCTTAGAGAGGCATATGAAATATAAAAGTAGAAGTGGGTGAGACAAAAATAAAAATAACAGTAGAGAAACAGATTAGGGCCAGGCATTAGCCAAATATAATTTATTTTGGTCTGAAACCAGATAAATGTTGAGCTGTAATCTATACCGTTCTGTAAAGGGGTGTTCAGAGCAAAGGGTTCCAGATTTCCAAGTGAACACATTTCCTGAACAACACATTTTAGATATCCTGCACTGGTATACCACGTAGATATTGTAGGTTCAATTCCAGACCCCCACAATAAAGTGAGTACAGCAATAAAGCAAGTCCTAATCTGTTGATGGTGGGGGGTGTTGCCTTCAACTTGTAAAAAATGCAATGTCCTTGAAGAGCAATAAAGGTCAGCACAATAAAACAAGGTATGCCTGTGTATCATAAAAGATTAATAACTCAGTCTCTTTCTTAAATGCATGCTTCTATGCAAGATGAAAAAACTCTACCAAAATAATAGAAAGAATTACACTGTGCAATTGATGGAAAGCACATTTTCTTCAGTAACGTGAAGTAAGCTATTTAGCAGTGCTTTGCCCATTAAGCAATCAACCATCTTTTGATAAAGGAAAATATAGTAGGGCCTTGGCCACATTTGAGGGGTTGCACATGATACGGTTAAAAGCAATACATTCTCTAAGTTTGTCTTCAGTTACTGCACTGTTTAACTCAATTATGAAAAGAAAATCTATGTCTAATTTTGTTGAAGTAAATGTTTGTGAAGGGAGCAAATCACACTTTGTAGGCAACGGGTCTTGACTTTGACGCTGAGAGCGCAAGGTGACACTCCTGCCTGCAGCTCAGGTTTACGCCATCGTGGGCAAATACTTCAAGGCAAACGCAGCTATAATGTTTATGTTAAAAACAATAGGTTATGACAGCAGTCAGATGTTCTATATCCCTCAAGTGTTGAAAATAAATTGTTTCTTTTTGCACACAAGAGATGGAGATTACCAAGGTGAAACATGACAGAAAATTTGTAGAAAATGATCTTGTCTGGAAGTGAGGCTTGCTCCCTGGTACTGGTTGATAAAACAGTACTCCACGGACCCTGTGTGTTGCTCTAATGAGTCACATAACAATGTGTACTGAACAAAGAGTCTGGAAAAAATGGTTTTGTTGTTACCTGTCTTACTCTGAAATTCTACTCACACATAAAATGACAAAGTCTTGAATTCAAACAGTGCCAGAGACAAGTTTTTATTTACTTTCAAGATGGTGGTAAGCCCGGCACAAGCCCGGCACACACCAGGTTCTTAGTAATTATCTGTTAAGTATATGGATAAATTGGTTTTCTATAAACTCAGACCTCTTGCCTACCCAGCCATCCCTGCCTTCTGGTGAAACTGCTCTTACCACTTAAATAAAAGAAAACCACTATTTCTCCAGACCTCTCACCTTTTTCCCCCTCAGAGTTCCGGAAGAACAAACTAGAAAAAAGTAAATGTGAGGCCAAATACACACCATTTTTGAGAGGATATAAACTTGCTGACATCATTTAGGCTCACCCTAAGCAAGCCCTCTGAATTCTCGATCACGTACTTGCTTCCACAACTGACATCACCTCCCACCTGAAGGGCATCTGATGAGCAGCAGTGATTTATTATGACTCTCGGGACCTTGCACAACTTGAAAAGTTGAGACTTTACCCCAACTTGTGTACATATTAGTTACAGCTGACTAAATTACCAGATATTACACATGAAGCAAGACTTTCCATATTCATTTTATGTGCCATGCTGTGATTTATTCCTCCATTATTAGACCATTTGCCTTGGTAAAGGAGCTAATTACTAAATCCACTAACACAAATGGGAAGAACTAACTCATCACACTGCCCCACTAGGTAAAAGTTACAAGAAGAATTTCATTATAGCCTTGATTCAATTATATTATGATTTCATTTCAATAATATCTGTCTGCAGACAGTATCATATTTTGTCATTTTAATTTCTTAGGACTTTTGAAATAATAGTGGCAGAAAATTAAATAAAACATTACATTTCAGGTCATTCAAACTACTTGAATTTTTAAGTGCAGGATTAATTTTCCCTCTTTATTAATGATTCATCTTCCTGATCCATGATCTATTTAATCTGAAACTTAAACATAACCATTAAGAGTGTATTCAGGGGAGTTTATGTTTTATAAAATTTGTCATAGGACTTACAGAGGGTAGAAATAGAAACCAACTAATTGTAAAAAACAAGAAAATGTTTTTGATAAAATGACTATGCTTTTAACTCATTAAATCATTTTTCATTTATATGCATGCTGACATAATTATCCCCATACATCCTATTTTAATCTTATCGATATCAGGTCTAACATTTATAATCCTAGAATTGTCTGGGTTCTGCAGGAAATGTGTTTACAATCTCCATAATTTCTTTGGAGTTGATACCACCTATTTCTTAGCTCCAAATTGAAGATGGACAAAGGTATGCCATATGGACTTCTGACATGATACTTCATTTTCTATGAACTGACCGTTTTAGTTGTTCTTTTTGCATTTCATGTTGAAGAATGTGCTATTAATTCACATGCTTAGATTCTTTATGCGACAGTGAAAATGCATACTGCGTTCTGCTCCAAAAATGTTTATGATAAAACCAAACACATATAAATATGTTGTAAAAATATATTTTTAATGTTCTAATTATAGTGTATGCAAAATCCATAGAACATACACTACATTCAAACATTTTAATATACTTATCTTCTTTATGTAAATATCTATGCATAAAGTTCTATAAATAAAATTGTAAGAGTGAATAACATTTCAACATAGAAAATATATGTATATGCAAATAAATAGATATATATGTATCCACGTATATTTTCCTGATTGAACTTTATACACTACCCTCCATTTTGGCTGGAACAGTGAAATAACTAGCATGTTGCCTCTCTGAAGCTGAAAGCAATTTCCTTTTCTAATTTTAGTTATGCAAAGCCTATGGGCATCATCAGCATTTAGTAATTAGTTTTATAATTACTGCTGTTTTGCTCACTGTCATTCAATTTTTCTTACAACATGGTCTGGGATTGAAACATCCCACATCCACAGCTGTGTAAATTGCTATCCATTTACAAGGCAAAAAAAAAGTAACATTCCACATATATCATTATTCAGTCAAAAATGTGTGGCTGGTACCTAGGTGATGCCTCGAGTGCATGAGCTGCCCACTAAATGCCAAGAAAAATGGCCTTCCCAATTCCAGGCAATGCTGTCTCCCAGAGCAGACAGAGAATAGGAAAGCTGTCAGGTTAGCGAGATGACATCGAAGAATATGATGAAACACGAGGAATCTCAAGTTCGTGACATCAAGACAAGCATTTAAAATGTTAAATAACGGTCCTTTCCAGAGGAAGGAAGAAATGAATACATGCCTATGAATCCACAGTTGTTCTATGCTAAAAAATGCTGTGCTTCTTCTAAAAGGTAATGAAAGCCTAGAAGGATTTCAATCATGATAGATTAAAAGTCAAAACCCAGCTCACCACCTGGATACTGAAGTTTAACTTAGTGACCTCTGTCTCCTAAAGACTGAAAACCTAAAAGCTAACAAAGTCTGGTATAATGTTCCTGAGGTAAACATAAACTTAAAAACCCTCTCCAGGAAACTTACAGTGTTCTTTCAATACATCTTTGAACAGCCTATTCACAGTTACATTCTCTTAGGATTTGTGGAAAATCGAAACAAAATGATTGCAGAGTGTCATTTCACAGACTAAAATAAAGTGTTTAGGCCACACCTGGGGATGTTCGTCAACCCATGTCACAGGGAGCGGGCTTTGAGGACATCTCTGACTTGGGAAAACACATTAACATGCTCCAAAATCAGGAACCAGTCTGAACTGGAACAAGTCACACAGCCTCTGTGAGGTATTTTTCTCAGTGAAACTGTCAAGCCCCTGTCCTTCTTCATAGGATCACTGAATGGCTGAAGTAAGGTGATGATTGTGCAGGCACACTAAAAAGGACAGAACTTTCTAAGATTCTAGAAAGTTCTAGCTACTAAGATTCTAGACTGTGTATCCTTTAGACCTCTGGCTACAGGAAAGGGCTGGGACAGGAATATTCTTTAGCTTAATAAGCAATTCACCGCATCTGCTGTAGGACTCACAAATGCTTTCCAGATTTTTTTAATATCAAAAGTCTTATTTCTACAAATAAGTTACAAATGTTTCAAGAGCAAAAATCCATCCTGTATTTCTTTTCTATCTCTAAGCACTAGGAACACATGGCAAGTGGTTAATATATACTCTTTATTCTAAATGAATAAATAAAACTACAGCAAGATAAGATAAGAGAGAAAAACTGCTAAGAACTGAACGGCTTTTAACTGGAGCGCTGTTCTGTAGGCGACACACAGGGGCCAGCCGGAACTCACGGTGAAACCAAACGAGAGAACCAGATGGTCAGGTGGAGGCTGCAGCTTCACCCCACCACTTCTGGGCAAAGAACAAGCACCGAACTACCTTTTCTTCTTTGATTCTTTCCCAGGGGAAACAGATGGAATTCAGTAAGGGCAGAGACAAAGCAGAACCAACCCAGGGGCTGGGGCTACAAAACCATGATTAAGAAAGATGACCAGAGGAGAAGGGAGGGAATTCCAGGGGAGAAGGGAAGGGTTTACAGGAACAAATATAGAGGACACATGGACAAAACTAGGGGGGTTGGAAAGGGGAGGGAGGAGGGGAAGAATGGATGGGTGGGCTGGAATGGGAATAAAGGATAGAAACTGTACTGAATAAACTAAAATAAAAAAAAAGAAAGATGACTAAAGATGCATCAAATAGATGCTGAGTAGCTCTAAAAATTATACCAATGAAAGTTTCTATCTTGTATTCAAGATACACTTGTGGCCAAAAGATTCATTTGATCCAGGGTTTCTGACAATGATAATAATCCCGATTTTAAGCTTATTTCCTTGTGAGCTGAATAAAAATAGATTTGGACCAAATATTTCAACTCTAATATTCAAATATATATTTTCAAAACTCCATATTTGGACATATATATATATATATATATGATGTTTTATCAAAAATGATGTTTTATCAAAAATGATGTTTTATCAAAATAGTGTGTATTTATTCTTTCACATTTAAACTTCAGTCACTTTCAAGGTACTCTCCATGTGATGCACTACACCTGTCGAGACATTTTTCCCACCGCTCAAAACAGTTTTTGAACTCGTCAATATTGATGCCTTTTAGTGCTCCTGCCATTTTTTTGTTTCATCTCTTCCACATCAACAAAGTATTTCCCTTTGAGGACTTTTTCATCTGGGGAAACAACAAAAAAAGTCACTCCAGGTGAGATCTGGTGAATAGGGAGCGTGGGGCATGGGGTCAAGTCATTTTTGATCAAAAACTGCTGAACACTCAGCATGGTGTGGGCAGGTGTGATCATAAATTACCTGTCATGAAATGGGCAAACTTCATCAAAGAGTCTTTAAAAAAAACCTCACTGAAGCAGAACACAGCCTCTCACAACAATGCCAGCTGGTACATTGATACGGATGGGTTCTTTAACACTCATATAGTAGAGGAAGCCTGTACTACAAGGGCCCATCTTCTGGAAGATAATTTGGGGTTTTTGGAGTCCCCCCTCAAATGCATGTGTGTGTATACCATCTACTTAGAAATTTTCTGGTATCTTTTATATTTCCAGTTTTTATTGTCTCTCTCAAGTAAGAGTCATAAAAAAACACCGAAGGGTTCTTCAAGAACAGAACAACAGAGTTGTAGGTTTTACTGTTATTTCAGTGATTACAAACTGCATTATGTTTAACCTGCCAGTTTCAGATTGTTAAGTGAATGAAAAAAGAAAAGCCATAAACTGAACAAAAGCTAAAGAGATCAACCGTTATTTCAATGAACAAAAAGGCTACCGATCCCCACTCCTCATTCACAATGCTACTTAATTAATGCATGCAGGTTAAAGGAGACCAAACAAAGGCCAAGAAAAGAATAAAGAGGTTTCTCTTTAACACATTTACACAGAAATTAATGAAGTTTAAAGGTGTCCATGGCAGGAATGCCAAGAGAGGGTAGAGAGATTCATACATAAGGGTTATTGTAAACGTAAGAGATGTAGACAGTCTTAAATTCCTTTTTTTAAAAAAACATATTTCAATACCAATGCATAATTCTTCATTTACACACTGACTTGATGAAGTGAATTATTTTCTATATGTCATTTTATCTAGTTTGTAATTTACAAGTTAAATTTTGTGTGTTTTCTAAATTTTACTTTGCCATCAAGGACATAACTACAAGGCCAAATCTATTCAAGGCATCAGAAGGTGTTATCAGCAAAGCCTCTTACTAAGGCAAATGTTCACAAAAAGCAAACTGCAGCACAATCAATCAAGAATCAAATATGGGACTTTAATGATAGTGATACAAACTCAAAATCTACTGTAACTAATTATTTATGGCTATAGATTTCTGGACTGATAGTGAACCTGATCATTCTCTTTCCTTTCTATTTTTTTTTCTTTTTTTAATTTAATCTTTATTGTATTTTTTCCATTGTCATTTAACCCTCTTATCCCCCCTCCCCCAGCAATCACCACACTTTTGTTCATGTCCATGAGTGGTTTTTCTTTTTTGCTCAATCCCTGTAAACAGACCAGATAAAATTATGCAGTTTTTTTTCTTTTTGATGAAAAAGAGAGTTGACACAAAGTGCAGCTACTGTGTAAAATGTGCTCTGGTCTTGAAACCATTGGCCATAGTTGTCTCACCCAGCAACTCAACTCTGTCCAACCCAGTTCTAGTTGTGAGGACTGAAGTGAATATGGGAGAGAAATGAAAACAGTGAGTGATTACAATTCAGCTACACTAAACATTAAAACTGCTAAGGGAAAAGCCATTTAATAAACTGCATCTAGAAGAAACACATCTGTAATCACAAAGGCACCCACAGTTCCTTTATAAATCTTTGCACAATAATTTTAATCAACAACCAAATTCCTATCACATCATGAGAAGACAGGGTGCCTGGGAAAAGACAATATGCGGGGGAGAACGGGAGGCAGCCAAACAGAGGAGACCAAGTATGAGATGGATCGATTCTACTTAACAAACCCAGGGCGTGAGCCCACCGGGGCTGCTGAGGACAGGACATCGTGGGCATCACTCACTCACAGGTCACCCGGAGCAGGAGCCAACTCAAGGGCACATAACATGCACACCAAAGCTCATTAAGTCTACTTTTTTCTTCTCTATTTCTTGTCTGCAGACTGATTTTAAAAAGAGTGCTACGAAAAGACTGCAGAGGAGATACTTAAAAATTTATTTTATATCCACACTCACCTGTAGAATACACTTGTTTATAGAAAGTCTTATAAACGTAATTATCAATTTTTTCTTTAAAAAAATAGCCACCAGAAGAAATTTTGGGGAGGAGAATAAAGAAAAGTGCTGGCAAAATTAAAAATAGGTTTTTAGTACTTTCGAGAACTCTTTTAACTTAAATACATGTGCTAGTGTTCAGTGGGTCCCTAGGGCTTCTTTCCCCCTCAGTGCTGTGTCCCGTACACGTGTGAATTAGCATCATATTTGTTTTGGTTACAAATCTTTTTATGCATTAAAATGCACATTTTAAAGAAAAAAGTCTTCTTAAAGAGTCAGAATAAGGGTCATGCAAAGGAGGCAGATCAGCATAATTGTTTTTCTTTATATGTGGTAGTGTAGAATTAACATGCTTAGGTGTAAGTAACCGCAGCTCTTTATCAGAATAGATTTCAAGTGAACAAGTACCTTAAGTATGAAAAGTGAATTTCCTTAAGACACTTTAGCAAAGTAAAGGTTACCCCCAAATCCTTTCTATAACTGCTAATAGCTATTAATTCTAACAGCACTAAATATTAAAGGGTTAAATAGGCATAAATTAACTTTATTGTCAATCATTACATACAGAAGAATAATTAACTCAGTATGTTTATTTATCTACTTTTGCTACTTGATTAAATGAATGATTGATGACAGGTTCCTTGTTTTCTTTTCTTCCTTTTTGTCAGTATAAATGATCAGTATGAAACTAAACGGTGACATTAAAATTAAATCATTAGCAACTTAATGCAGGCCAACCTACATGCAAGAGCTTTTGTCTCCTTCACTATGAGAAACCTAATCAGGTCTCCTCATGCCCCCGAAGAGACCTATGACATAGAAGAACTTCCCCTCAATCTCCACTGAGTCTGCTATGTCTGTAATTATACTACACGACATTCATTTATCTTAAAGTCACTTTAAACAAAGCTAACTTACAGACTTCTGGGTTCACTGTTGAACAAATGTATGAATTATGTTATTGTTTGGCATTGGTGGTCTTATTAGAACTAGCAGAAATATTAAGAAGTCCTTGAGGTAGACTCGTTCTAATTAAAATATCAAATAGATGTCCAATGATCACTGAAATCATTTGATTGGTCTAGGATATATAATAATTTGAAAACACTTGAAAATGTTATTAGTTCTAGTGCTCCGCATATCAGGTGACTAACAGCATCATATGATCAATGTGGATAGAAGGTTTGTTATAGGCACAGGGCGTAAGTGGCATACAAAGCAAAGGAGAGCTTTCTGCAGACCCGAATACAATGACCAGTGTGACATGCTGGAGAAGCCAAAATGGAAAATTAAGATCTCTGAGAAACCTGTGTTTAAATATCTGATTTGAACTGGCTGCTCTTCTGAGCATTGCTTAATCATTATTTAAAATGTTACCACTGTTTGACAATTTTGTTCTGTGTTTTCTTTGAACAAGATCATGAAATGTAGTACCTCAAAGGAATAGTTTAGATATGAAGCAAAAAGAGAAGAGGAGAATAATTCAAAGTAAAAGGAAGACAAGAGGTGACTGCAGAACACAGTCTGAGAATGCAGATTTTGCTGCCGGTATCAAATTTCATTAATCACAGTAAGGGTAAGGTTTGCGACAGACATGATTCAGATGAGAGAGAATGTGGAATGTAGAGGCAGACAGTGAGTTCAGCAGAGAACTAGTGAGATCAGGGACTACAGACCTGGCACTGTGCAAGTTGTCCCACTATTTCATAGTATCATGTCACAGGAAAAAAACCATGAAAAAAAAGTTTAGTGTACTATGAAATTATGACTTCATAATAAGGTTTCAACTTTTAACTACTAGTGAGTGCGTGCATGTAGTTATTTGTTACACAAACAGCATGCTCTGTTGTGAAGAGGACTTCCTTCAAAGTACCCACACTCTTACTCCCCAAGTGCACCTTGACCAAGCAAGTTAGTTATGGCTACAGCCATGTCTAGGAGTGGGTGTCGAAGTGTTTCCTGCTGGTGGAGTTAACTTAGTCATGTGCTAACAACAATAATGATACTGACATCAGCTGGACCATAGTCTAAGCAGCTGTCTACTCACCAGTCTCACTCAACCTATTTGTTGGGTATTGACTAGAAAAGTTCTGGAAAACAATCAGTGCCTAATGACTGATAAGACAAGATGCTATGGTTACTAAATACATACCAGTTGTCTATATAGGAATTTTTCAATATCAACTTAAAGAACATAATTTTTCAGTCTTTCTTGCTTTTTGTACAGAGGTTAATCTTGATAGGTTTGGGCCTCATGAATGACTTGTATATGTCATGGGCCAAACTGACTGATTTTCACTTGGTAAAACTGGTCAATATACAAAGCATCTAAGTTCACTTTAAGAAAGAGTCTTTGAACATCCCCCTTCTTGTCTTTACTTATGTACATTTTATATAGAGAGAACAAGAGTAGTTAAAAGGAGCTCTACATACACAAGGAAAAATGATGCTCATCTCATGAAGATTTATAAGTGTAAAAGCTGATTGTGAATGTACAATATCTTGGCATGTTTTTCTACCCAACTCACACTTGAAAATGTCTTTGTACACTATAAAGATTGGTATATTGATTCTATGATTTTTGGAAAAGATAATGCATTAGTGTAAAAAATGATCATAGATCTCCAACAAAGATTGCACAACAAAAAAATGTAGACTCTTTAAACCATTAAGTGACACCTGTTATGAGTAAAGCAATAGGAATGTGAAATGGATAATTTTGTGCCTCCCAATATTTTTCTAAAATATGTTACCATTAGAAACAAGTCAGTAACCCAAATTTAGTGTTTATATGTCCATCCCCTTAAGAAAATTTAAAACTTCAAAACATAAATGTCAAATATGTATTTGGGGGAATCATCACTTGCTTATTTTGAAAGAATTGTTTTTACAAAATACAAATTGCCACAGATATTCTTTACCTAGAGTAGTTCTCTAATATATAAGAAATGTAATTTTATTAACTTACTTACAAGAGAAAACGTTATAAAAAATTTTCTTGGGACTTGTCATTTTACAAAGCACAGTACCCCTCGACAGGGGGGCACACATGAGTAAAGAGAATTGTAACTGTTACTATAAATCCTTATTAAATTCAGGAAACATTTGAAAAATACCTGAGTATCTATAGGAAGTATGATGAAATAATTTTTAAAATGTATCTGCATTAGTAATTTCCCACCATCACAATTTGTACTTTTACCTTAGTATATATACAAAATATTAAAATACAAGGGGACAACATATATAGGCAGACTGAATTTGGAGTGGAGCAAAAATACTCCTGGTTTAATAATACATGTAATTCCATTTAATTGAGCATTTTTGCACCTATAGAGATGAGATTGGATTATTTAAAAAATATAAAAAAATAACTAAGGTCCCAACTCTTAGAATCAGAGGAAGAGTTTCATCAAGTTAGTGAACCTTCTATGGTCATCTATGCTCTATTAATTTATGTCATTATACATATATGATGTCTCATTTTAATAGAGCAGTATAATTCTCTCACATATAAATATCAAGTGTATTGTTAAATAAAAATAAAGGGCAAGGATTCTATCAGATTTTATCCTTTGCTGTAAGGGAAGTATGAGGGTTCTCTCCCAGGGGTCTATAATTTACAAAAATCATATTATTTTCAACTCTGGCACTGGAATCAAAGTGAGCAGAGTCTGCTGCTGTAGATTTTGGATAACCAGAGTGCAGAGGACAGATCTGAGACTAGACCCAGTTTTATACTAGAAAAATTGCATGACACCTATGATGTTAAACCACAGAGAATTAACACATATTAATTTGGCACTGTTTAAGTAAATGCTTCTGGCATTTCCTTCAGCACTTAAACTCATTTTCAGAGAATGGACTGCTGTAAAAGAATGTAGACTCATTAAGAGTTTATTTCCTCAAAGTGCTGAAGGATAGCAAGTTTCTACTGTAAAGATTCAGAAAACTGCATTTATTTCCTTAGCAGGGAAAAAAAAAATAAGACCCCAAAGCTTTTTGTTTTTTTGAGCAAGCATTCCAGGTTTAGAAATGAAGAATTTCATCTTGTTGTCATACCCCGCCTTACCTCGTTTCAAGGCTGGCTGTGTTTTCTTTACACAGAATGAAATTTTAGCAGGAGCAGAAGCCAAATGCTTAAAATGAATGATCAACTTACAATTTGTATGAATCTATTCTTTCACGCTGCTCTGCTTAAAAATAGCATCATAAATGCACATCTGCAAAGACTGTGCCACCCCCCTTTCCTGAATTGTACAAATTATTAGAGTCGTTGACAAAAGATTTTTTTTGTTTAGGGGTTGGTCTGGGCACTCTCTTTGGCAGACTGCCACTTTCCTAGCAGTAGAAATATTGCTTGTAGAAAGCCACATTGTACTGAACAGCTGTTCTGCTAAAACATTGAGCTTGCAACCCAAGAAATGACTGACTTCACATGTGAAGCAAAACGGTTCCTTCCCTTTGTGCTAATTTAAATGAAATAAAAGTACAAAACATTCTCTTCCATGCTGTCTAGTCTTCCCTCCCAATTATAGGCTTGAGTGGGATGTGTGTAAGCCAGGTGTCAAGGTGCATGTGACAGTGTGACACTCTGGCCACCGTCCCAGTGTCATGCTCAAACTTTGGCCATTCTGTTGCAAGGTGCCCAGGACAGCAGACTCTCTTCTGATCTAACACTTTCCATATTCAGGTCTTAAGTGCTGAGGGCTTTTATATGAACTATATACATTAGAATTGAAACATGAAAAAATACACCTCATTCCAACCTTCTATCTCTATGATACTAGAGAGAAGATATCAGAAAATTATATTTAATTAAACTCTTGTTTTATAAATATAAGTCATACTTCTCATTTATTTGAGATTATGATCAGAAAATAGAAATATGCACATGTATTCTGTGCCCTACATGACATTTGGATATTCTGGTTAAAATACTCTTTTGAAAGAAATAACCTTCATAAGCTTATTTAACATCTGAGGGACCATAGTTCTCATTAAATATCACCATGTTTACAGCCTTTACTATATGTATGTATAATAGATTACCTGACACCAATGAGTATGTAAAATAAAGACTTGAAAAAATAATCATTTAAAAGTAGAATTTGATAAAAAAATAATTTTCTTGGAAAATAGTAAAAGACTATATTTTAAAATTGCCTTATATAAATTCAGTATGCTCACCTATGAAAAACTGTGCAATTTAAAACCCTATTCATCTGGAAGGTTCAGTTTTTGGCTACCTTCTTGATCTCCCTATTTGCCATTAATCATTGTCTGTGATCACACATTACTTTGCTTAGACCTTTTTCAACATAAATAATATTGTACCTTATCATCTGAGCATGTACATCACTCCCACTAGATTACAAGCTCCTAGAGGAGCCAGTTCCTTTTCCTATTTGCAGTTGCTCTAGAGCCTAGCATCCAGTCTTGCAATGTAATAAATACTTAAATACTTAAGAGCATAAATAGGTAAGTAAAGTGAAAAAAAGAAATATGACCCATTCCTATTTTCTAATGACAAAAACAACTGTTATCCTAAAAGCTACTCTAAGATTATATCCTTAAAGCCAACATTCTGAGGAGGGAAATGTCAACTATACCCACTGTTTCAATAAACTGACCTTTCATTTCGTATACAGCCTATTTGAAGAGCACTTTGTCTTATCATCTCTATGAAATACATATTAATAATGTGTATAATCAACTTTTATATCTCATTATAGGAAGTAGTAAAATAACATTAAGTCACCTTACAATTCCCAAATTACCTGTGCCATTTAAGAAACACTCTAAAATTTCTCTACTATCATAGGATACAAGCTAAGACTTTTAGAATCCCAAAGTGTATTTCCAAATAAATACTGCATGTTGAGTATGTCTTCCTTCTGATTAACATCATTTGGAAACATATCTTTCCAGGAAAACAAACAAACAAAAAACAACTTACTTCTCATGTGCTAGAAACCATAACCAGGGAACTCTAATCTGCCTTTGGTAGTTCCAGTGTAACCCTCAACCTCCAATAGAATCTAGGCATGCTGTAGTGTAGGACCAGCAGGATTCCTGGGCCTCAAAGCAACATTTTTACCTTTTTTTTTTTCCCCAGAAAGAATACTGAGACTAAACAGGTGTTACTTGTACACAGTCACAAAGATTTGATCTCAGGAGCGTCTACCTTCACTAGCCAACACCTTCCTACTGACAAGGCATTTCAGAGACATATGAAAATGATTGGGATGATGAGCTTCCATTGCATTCATAGATTTTCTGCCTTCCTTGGCCTTCTTCACATGGACTGTACCTTTATTATGATTTGTCAGAACTCCCTGAAAGAGCCCCCTTCTGTAATCTCAGTAAAAGAATTATTTAACTTTTCCGAGAGCAGATGTTCATATAGCCAAAAATTTAGTGGCTCACAAGAAGAATGTTCGATCTGATGGCCTACCAGGGGTAAATTGCAAAACAGTATAGACCGAACAACTTGATACAGATTTGTCTTCAAATCAGGACCTCAGTATCCATAGGAGACACAAAGAAGAGGATATTGGGACAGGTGTCAGCTAAGAAAACATCACTGCACCACTTCACAAAGGTTCCTGAGTATGTCCAAAGTGAGGCTGACCTGCCTCTGTATCCCTGTTTTCTTTCATAGCTCTCTAAAATGTAGTGCATTTTGTGACGCAATCTGCACATCTCTTTTCAAAATGGAAAATGAGAGCAATTTTGCTTTTATGCTAAGATTCTTGTAAAAACCTGGATACTATTCATCTATTTTTATAGAAGAAAGCCAATATTTTAAACTATTTATATAAAACCCAAACTGTGTACACAGTCTGTTTCCATCATCAGTGCTGATATTCAACACAGCCTTATTTCCCAAACTGTAAAATTATATGTGAGTGATTGGCTTTAATTACAAAACACTTCTGAAAAAACTTTAAGTCTCTTTAGTGTTTTGTGAACTTATCACTATGAACTTGTGAATTTTAGTTTTTCTCCAGCCTCTTAGTACTCATCACCCAGTGCCTGACAGACCTCACTGGGCAGTGGCAGAAGACCACAGTAGTGATGTCTTAGTGCCTGGGCTTTGCTCCTTTTTCAACAAGTTTAATCTGGTGTGTTGTAAAAATTAAAATTATATAATTTAGCCATATGTACAAATGGTTTTGGAGATATGTTTATTTCTACCTGAAAATGTCTAGTTCAGCTATACTAATCTAGTCATTATAATGTTGGTAATAACATTAGATTCTTCATAGACAAACCTCACATCTTTTTCCTAATGATTATTTTGTGGTGGTTACGGCCATATCATGCCTTAAACCACCAGTTGAATCAGGAAGATAATTAACAAATTATGTCAAAAAATAAATCAAACCAATTATTTAATTGAACTGACCAGTTTAATTAGTTAAGTCAAAATAACCAAACAATAGTCCTGTATAGACAAAGCTTTAATCATATATTTTTTTTTCATAAGATCCTGAATCTTGCACTATTGCACTAGTTTGGATCATTTGCTAAATTAAATTGAGAAAGCAGTCAAAAACAATAAGCCAGACCATGCCAAAATAACTTCTTATGACTTTATACTTGATTTTTGGCAGTACATACAAAGTAGAAAATAATACAAATCCATGGAAACTTAGTAAAACATGCAACACCGCATCCCTGGCTGACGCACAATTTGGTTAGGCTGATCATTATAGTAAATAGACTATATGAGCACACAGCTCTGAAGGTGATTTAAAAAAAAAGGTTCTAGCCCAGATGGAGGTATAGGTAGAAACACTTTGCTTCCTTGTACAACCAAAAGAAGGATAACAACCAATTTAAAAAAATAAACAATGAGAAGTACCAGAAAATGAAACTGCATGGAACTCGGACAACCAAGTTAAAGAAACATTCACTTAGACCGGTAGGAGGGGCAGAGACTGGTGATGGGCAGCCAAGCAAAGAGAACACACGGCAAGGCAGCAGACCATGCAGGTGAGGTGGGGCTGGCTGAATGGTAAACTCAAGACTCAAAGCTACCTGTAAAATACTGTGGGAGTAGCCACAGTGGGAGAAACTCCCAGTCTCACAGGAGAGTTCATTGGAAAGTGGAGCTAGAGCAGAGTGAGCTAACAAGCAGCATTATTCCTTCTCTCACCCCTCACCCACAGTGCCACAATGCAGCGCAGAGGGTTGCCCTGCCCTGGCAAGTACCTAAGGCTCTGCCTCTTACAACATAACAGGTACACTTGGAGAAAGAAATATGGCCCAAATGAAAGAACAGATCAAAACTCCAGAAAAAGAGTTAAGCAACGAGGAGATAGATAACCTATCTGATGCAGAGTTCAAAACACAGGTAATTAGGATGCTCACAGAAATGGTTGAGCTTGGTTACAAACTGAAGGAAGAAATGAAGGCTACCCAAAGTGAAATAAAGCAAAATGTACAGGGAACCAAGGAAACTGAGACTCAAATAAACGATTTGGAACAAAAGGAAGAAATAAACATTCAGCTAGAACAGAATGAAGAAACAAGAATTCAAAAAAATGAGGAGAGGCTGAGGAACCTATGGGACAACTTTAAGCTCTCTAATGTCCGAATCATAGGGGTGCCAGAAGGAGAAGAACAAGAGGAAGAAATTGAAAACTTATTTGAACAAATAATGAAGGAAAACTCCCCCAATCTGGTAAAGGAAATAGACTTCTAGGAAGAAAGCCCAGAGAGCCTCAAAAAATTTGGACCCAAGGAGGAACACACCTGGACACATCATAATTAAGTTACCTAAGATTAAAGATAAAGAGAGAATCTTAAAAGCAGAAAGAGGAAAGGAGAGAGTTACCTACAAAGGAGTGCCCAAAGACTACCAGCTGATTTCTCAAAAGAAACCTTACAGAAAGAAGGGGCTAGAAAGAAGTATTCCAAGTCATGAAAGGCAAGGATCTACATCCAAGATTACTCTATCCAGCAAAGCTTTCATTTAGAATGGAAGGGCAGATAAAGTGCTTCCCAGATAAGGTCAAGTTAAAGGAGCTGATCATCATCAAGCCACTATTATATAAAATGTTAAAGGAACTTATCTAAGAAACAGAAGAAGATAAAAAACTATAAACAGTAAAATGACAATAAACGCACAACTATAAAAAACTGAACCTAAAAAACAAAAACAAAAACTAAGCAAACAACTAAAACAGGAACAGAACCATAGAAATGGAGATTGCATGGAGAGTTTTCAGCAGGGAAGGAGTGGGGGAACATGTGGTGGGGAAGGTACGGGGATAAGAAGCAGGGGTAGGTATAAAATAGACAGGGAGAGGTTAAGAATGGTAGAGGAAACAGAGAAGCCAAAGAACTTGTATGTGCAACCCCTGGACATGAATTAAGGGTGGGGAGGATGCTGGAGGGTGGGGTGGTGCAGGGCAGAGGAGGTATAAAAGGGAGAAAAAATGGGAAAATTGTAATAGAATAATAAAAAATATATACTTTTAAAATATTTTATTTATTTATTTTTAGAGAGAGGGGAAGGGAAGGAGAAAGAGAGGGAGAGAAACATCAATGTGTGGTTGTTTCTTAACAATTGTTTCTTAACCAACTGTGGCATGTTTTCCACTGGGGACCTGGCCCACAACCCAGGCATGTCCCCTGACTGGATGTGAATAAGCAACCTTTGGTTCACAGCCCTCACTCAATCCACTGAGCTACACCAGCCAAAGCCCTCAATAAAATATACTTAAAAATAAATAAAAGTGAGCTCTGTTAAGATTTTTAAAAATAGAAAATAAATAAAAATAAAAAAAATGTTGACCCGCCATTCATTGTTATTGTTGTACCTTTAAAATAACCACAAAATTCACCTTGTTACAAATGTAGGATGTTTCTTAACACAACAGGTTCTAAAAAAAGCACTTAAGTCCCTTCCAGTTCCAATGCTCTTTATGGGGTTTGGCAAACTACCACCTATAGGTGAAATCCTGTCTACCACCTGCTTCTGTACAACCCATAGCTAAGTTTTTTTTAATAGCTAAAAAAGTGACTCATAAGAATATTTCATGACATGACATAATTAGATTTAGGCATCTAGAAATAAAGATTTATTGAAATACAGCCATACTCACTCAGTTATGAATTGTCCATGGATGTTTTGCACTGTAACAACTGAGCTGAGTGGTTGCAAGAGACTAAATGGCCCACTCAGGTTAAATCATTTATTTTCTGGTTCTTTTAGAAAAAGCTTGCTGACCCCTGTTCTGCTATGTATCTAGTTTTTGTCTTGACTAGCTTCCCCTTTTAGGCAATCTTTGACCAGGGTCAGAAGAATAGGCAACAGAGCACTCGTCATACCTTTTAATGGAGAAAGGAGGAAGAAGGCCAGCACGTGCACCTGAGCTCACCTCATTATTGATAGAATGGGTCATTTATAAAGTTTTTAAGAAAACTCTATGTAGACAGCTTCATCAATTTTCTTTCTTCCATATTCTGAGTGACATTGTAATTGTCGGTTAATCACATTTCTTAAACACTGAAGCCCCAGAGAAGGCTGGGCCTGTGAGGACTCAACACTGACCAGCTGGAAATGCAGGCAACTGGGACAGAACAAGTTTCCATTTGGGCAGAGGTTTATTTGTCTCATGTTTCTGTCATTAGAGTAAATTATAGTGCTTTTTCAAAAATAGCCTTCTTATTTTGGAATAATTTTAGATTTATAGGATGGTTGCAAATTTAGTACAGAGAGTTCCTATAATACTCTTCACTCAGCTTCCCCTAATGTTCACATTTAAGACCTTTTTGTAAAAAAATGATTCTTTTCATTGAATTGTAAGAACTTCACCTTTGAATAGCCTAAAATATTTCCTGAATTGGGACAGAATGGTAACATTTGATCTAAAAAGATCTGGTCTATACACATGAGCCATATGTAAACACATATGCTTATATAAAATGTAAATGGGAAAAGGGATGACCAATGAACAGCTGAGGACACATGCCAAACACAGAAAGCTGTCTTTATTATGGGGGAAATGTGCTGAACTGGGATCCAAAAGCCTAAATTCCAGTCCCAAGTTTGTTATGGACTTGCTTTGCATCACTAAACTTTTCTTTGCATCGTTTTTCTCAACACAATAGCAAGGGGTTTGAAACAGGTGATCTGTAAGATCTTTAAACTGAAAATTCTGTCAGCCTTCTTTTCCTGCCCAGGCTCTGACATCCACAGATATACTATGGACCCAGAAAGGATGTGAAAAGTTGCAGTCAATCAGTATGCAAAGCCAAAGTAGTTTTACAGTTGGAGGTCACCACATGTTTATTAAGGCATGGCAAAGACCTTATGCACAGTATCCAGAAAGCTGTTTCTGAAAATTTAAGCCACAGTACAATTTCAATCATATGGAACAGTCATAGGTGACTCCTATTATGATATGCCCATGAAATATTGTTATCTGCAGAGTGCCAAAACTATATATTGTGCTTTGCAAGAGGTGATAAGACTAACTGATGCATGTTAAAGAACTCAAGCCCTAAAGAATTGAGCACATAAACTTGAAAGTCCTAAATAAGTGAGTACATGTGGTATAATGCAATGCCACAGAATGTCCTGACTAAAATATTACATTATCAAGAACTGGTAGACTTCTTAAATAAGTTGGATGTGATACAGAATGTAAGTACATTCCCTAAAATTTGTCAAGGGTGAGAGCAATATATAAAGTTCTAAATTTAAATTTTGTCTATACTATATATGAGTATTTGGCACTTAACTTTTTAATTTAAAACTTCATTGTGTGGTGTCTTATTTTCCTCTCTTTTATGACTGCATATATAGAAATCTTGATAATCAACAGGCAAAAGTTTTTTAAAAGAAGGCACTATATCATACGCTTCAAACCCACACCACAAGGGAGACACGATGACTTTTCTGTAAAGGGTCATTAAATAAGAGAGAAGGAAAATGAAAATTATCATAGATTATGAAGAACTAGAAAATGTGGCTTTTGACATTATTAATAAACAGCTTCAAGAAACCCAACAGTCCCAGGAAAGGCTAAATTGAGACAATAACTGCAAAATCCCTTCTAAAGAACTGGGGTTTGAATTAGAGAGTAAGCAACCCTCCAGACCATAGTCATCGACAAAAAGAAAATCCCAATGAGGAAACTGAGATCCAGAGAGGGTATTATAAGCCAGGTCACAGGTATACTTAATTTTATCAAAAGCTGTCATCTTCCATCATTCCTTTTTTGGTTACCATTCATTTACTTCTCAATGAATGGTAAATACCTCCAAGGCCAGGATTATGCCTTTTATTCTTTGTGTGTCCCTTCACTATATTCAGCAGAGGACTCAGAAGATTTACTAAGGTTAGGTCCTCAGATATTTGTTGAATGGAATTGAATTTATATCCCCGAGATCATTATGGGTTTCTTGAGACTCTTGCCTTTAGCTGCCAATTCTTCAGCCTGTATATTACATGAGAGAAAGATGGTGGGAGGAGGAGACCTTTGCAGAGCAGGACTGGCAGCTCATCCTGGGGGTGGGAATGGAGGTGCTACAATTTCTCCTAGCCCTTAATCCACTCACTCTTTATATTTCCAGTGGTCTCACACTACCCCCATCATTCTCCTTCCTTTTATTTTTACTCTTTCTTCTTCCTAGCCTATGACTTAGACCCACCCTTAGCTCTCACCAGCATCAGCATCAGCTCTGATAATGGCAACCCCAAGTTACAACCAAATTCTATACAATTCAACTTAAAAACATGGTTAAATACTTATTTTCCTGGGTACTGCACATGGAAACATAAACATGCATAGTTCCCTCCAACAGCCCATAGTCTAAGTATAGAGATGGGTATATAAAGAAAATAATTATGAATTGAGAGTGAAGCAACATGAGACTTATCAGTAACCTATAGAAAGAAATGCCTAACATTTTTGGGAAGATGAGAAAATTTACATATGAAAATGACATCTGAGCTGGTTTTTAAAAGATGAATAAGAGTTCAGTAAACTGAAACGAAGGAAAAGGGCACATGATGACATAGACAAAAGCACAAATTGGGGTTTGGTGTTTAGTGCTGCTAGAGGAGAGGAAGATGATGGTGGAAAAAACTGATGAATCCTGATATAGGATGTGAAAGGGTACACATGCACTCCTTTGTTCCTATTTCCAAATTCTCCACATACAAATTTCTGAATAGGTATCATGTGTTTTCCTTGAAGGCCAATTGGTTTCTGAAGGTATCTGAACATGAGAGGAACATCACAGAAAAGCCACTGATCTCATTGGACCCACATAAGGGCCACCTGAAGGTCATTGCCATTTAGTGATGGCATTCACTAAGCCCCACAGGTAGGACGCTGGCTCTCACAGAGCACAGAGCTGGTGAGGCATGCTCATAGAGAGCAGAAGAGCAGTGCAGATGGCAACGAAGCAGCCGTGACCCATGGCAGCCAGGAAGAACATCCCACAGTTCCAGTAAGAGACAGGAAGAGGAACTGAGCAGCTTACCCTCCCAAGGGAACAGTATGGTCCTCTTCTGAGCAGTCCACCAGAGAGGCCTGGGGGCAATTGTGGAAGAACAGTAAATGTCCAAAAGGGAAAAGCTTTGAAGGAAGGTGTACATTGGGTGTGGAGGCGTGATCCAGCCTGATAACTACAATTATGCCAAAGTTCCCCAGTTTCCATAACTGAGAGGGTCACAAAGCAGTACATTCCTGGATCCCATCTACTGAATCCAAGTACAGCAAACTCTGACATTTGGGTGAAATTTGCGTGCCCAGAGAGAGAGGGAGAGAGATTTATAAACCAAATGGCATTCAATGCTTATAGCATTAAATTAAATTAAATTGGATATCTTTTTCTAAAATATATTTTTGCGCACCACTCTTCACCTCTGCCATCACCATGAAAAGAGTTTTTCCCAAATATCTGCTGCCCCTTGACAGGGGGAAGACCTGAGCTGAGCTCTCAGCAGGGAGTCAAGCCGAGCCAGAGCTGTGGCGAGAAGTAGAACTGCCCGGCTCGTCCCAGGCTAGACTTGCCAACACACAGGCACACACTAGCTACCTGAGGAGTAAAGGCTTTGTGGCATGCTACTGAGGTGTGGTAACCGCTTGCTGCCCTGGCAGCGGCTGGCTAGCACACCTGAGTATTCACATGTTCTCACTCCCACAGGAGTCCTTTCCTTGAGTCAGTGTTTAGAGCTGAGGGTAAGTCTGGATGCTCCATAGTGACAGATGCACTGAAAACAGTAGTGACCTGTCCAACTTTTTGACAGTGGCAGGTGGCATGAAACCAGCAATGCTTTCGAGTACTCTTCATGCTGAAGGTAGACTTCAGACTCCCTTTGTAGATATCAAAGCTTTTCCTGATAAAAGGTGAAACTTCACAGAATTAGTGTCTCAGACACTTACTCCGCCAAACTTAAGACCCACATTTGTCAGAAAGCCCTTCCTGTGTGGTGTCAGAAATGACTATCCCAGGGAAGTGCAGTGCGCACTATAAACATTGTTTGCTCAAATATGACATAAAATAAAAGCAAAAGGTTAGTTCTTAAATAAACTTCATTTAGAAATCATAACTTTACTAGAAAGATATAAAAGGATAATAGCATGTAATTAAAAAGCCTTCTTGAAAGCATACCTATGAAAAGGCAATTATATCACATAATATGTCCATATACTAGTAAAATCTGGCACTTGCTACAAAAGCAAACAGAAATGAACATTGGCAGCCCAGATTTGGGATGGTTCCATCCCCATTTGGTGTCACCACTGACTCTGGATCAAGGCAAATGGAACTAAAGACGAGAGCAGAGAGAGTCAGACCATCAGTCTACTGAGGGTGATGGAGGTAAGAACAGGATCCAAGCAAGAAACAAGTCTCCACCTTTTCTCCTGCTCTCATAGCCCTACAGGGAGCTTCCGTCCAGAACTCAGGGGTTCACTTCAGTCTGGGTCTACCATTTGCCTGTGTAAAAAGAAAAAAGAATACCACAGGCTGGTGTACAGGTCATGCCCTGCTTCTAAGAACTTTCATTTCACGTGGCTTTTTAGTAATAAGGAAGATGACACCTGCCCTCAAACATGAATGTCACTTGGTAGACAAATGCATACAGTAAAATGCTAGAGCAGAGACTGGAAGACCTCTGAACTGCTTAGACCAAGAGGACCTATTGCTCAGACAGTTTTGGAATCTCTACCTTCTGTGGAAACAGAATCATTTTATAAAATGCTTTCTAAGTTTTGGGGACAACCATTATAGTGATTCATTGTTACTTTGAAGGATGTCCTGTACTCACTTACCCTACAAGACTATTTTAAAGGAATCCATGAAAAATCATTACTTAAGGAACAGTCCGGTCTTTGGCTAAGGAGAGATTGTGTGTTGATTAAATAAAGACCTGCAGAAAAATCTATGTTAATTCAGAATACAGGCCTGAAACAGTGAAGAGAAATTCTATGAAAATAGTAAATGTTCTTCCCTGTGTTTAGTCAATTTTAATTACCAATTGTCTTGCATATTTTTTCAACTGTTTCCTTCCAAAGGCTAAAACTGTCTTGTATTTTACAGACAGTATTTTAGCACTGTTGCCTGTCACACACACGGGCAAATTATTTAAAAGCTGCAATGTTTAAATGAAAATAAAACTTATGCTTACAGTAGTAAATATTCCTAGATTAATAGAGTTGCTGCAGATAGACTCCAAAAATTGACTGAAGTCTGTGATATTAGAAAGACAGAAAATTTATCTAGTTTTAGCAAATGTCAAATCAGCAGCTATTGCTTTTAAGATTAATAAAAGATATAATGGTTTCCAGATAGCCTCTAAATAGAGATTACTATGAATGGAGAAGTGATTTACCAACAGTCACCACAATGAGATTCCTTTAAAGGTTACAATCATCAGTTATTTAGCTGAAACACTGCCAAGAACGGCTGGTCATTTCCTGAATAATGCATTATATTCATTGTATATTTGATCTGTATTATAACAATACAGATATTTCTAAAATAATGGAAAATATTATCTGTTACCTTCCGATGACTTAACATATCATTTCCATGAAGTAATTGACTCAGGACATATTACACACTGTCACCTGAGTGTTCTTTCTGCAAGCACACCTTGTAAATAATCTATACACAATGGGCATCACAAAACAAACTCATCAACCTTTATAGACTTTTAAGAAAAAATGTGATTAAACACAGGGCAGAGTAAAGGACTTTTCTGAAGCAGTAAATTAAAATGATTAAATTTCTATATAGTTGTAGGAGACAAATTTAAACTTAAGCTTTGAAATGTAATTGTTAAGATGAACAACTCATCACATTTTTAAAAATGTTGCCTGGAATGTATAAGTACTTTTCATATAAATTTCCAAATGCCTTTAGGTTTATTAAAGAGAGGGTTTGGAGAAGCACAAAGTACAATGTCTATTGTTTTATTGTTGGATTATGAACTGTACTTCGCATGATGCTACAGGCTATTTATATAAGCTAGTTTATCCACATGAACTTCTTCAAGGGGACAATGTAGAAGACTTAGTAAATTAAAACAAATTTCTTTGATGTTGTTGTTTCATGAATGTTTGATCAGTATGAGTAGCAGGTTTGCATTAGAGAACCAGAGTAAAGCAATGAAATATACATATACCGCGCAGCAGAGCCAGTATACAGAAAGTGCCCGTTGCATTCATAGCAACTTCTGAGAATCAGGATGAACAGTGTAGAGTCACTGTGCTCACAGCTTCAGTTTTAGCCTATTGTCAGGTTACTAATAGTGGGAGCAAACATGTAGCAACTGAAATCTCCTTCCAGACTCCTAAACATCCATCCAAGCTCCTTGTTTTTCTCACTGACACCACCATGGCCTTCCACAGACTGAAACCCATGAGAGCAGAGACCATAGTTTCTTCCCTTTTTCCACCTTTATCATGATGATTAGTGATGGAGTTGAGTTGACTGGAGGCCACAAAGTAAAAACAAATTATCAGTCACACTCCAAAACTGAGAGAAGTCTCAGCTGGAATGTTTGATAATGGTGATACAAATCAAGTACATCTTTAGAAATGAATATGATATGACAGACAGAGCACTAGTGCTCGCTTCAGCAGCACGTAAACTAAAATTGGGGCAATACAGAGAAGATTAGCATGGCGTCTGCACAAGGATGACATGCAAATTCAAGAAAGAGCCCTAGACAGAAAGGCAAAAACAAACAAACAAACAAACAAACAGGATTCCAGTGTTAGGTCTGCGGGCACTTAACTGTACACTCTTTCTACATCATTTCCCTCACCTGTAAAACAAAGGCCTAGTTCTATATGATCTATAATTCTGTATCTCCAAAAGGCCATGATTCTAAGAGTAATAGAAGAATGGACAGACAAGGGAACCATTAGATTTTTCTACTTTGGTAGCCACTACTACCAAGAAAAACCTATAAAATGCAAACTCATTCAAAGAAAAATGGAAATAAAAGAAAAGATGATTATCCTAAACAACGTAATACAAGTCCACTCCCTCAAGCAACATATTTAAAATTTAATAACATTTTGCACATTGTGTGATTTATAACCTTTTGCACTTATCCTTCCCTTCCATCTTGCATGATTTGGAATAAATATGAAGACAGCCTATTGAATAAGCTCTTATGTGTATAATAAATATTTACTAGGATTATATTCACATCTTTAGCCTGGGAAAATTCCCTACTACACCGGCCTCTGAGACAAGGACTGGTGAATGACCAAGTTGACACCCACACTCTTAAGGGTAGATGGGCTGTAAAAGGACAGCAGAAATGTGCCTTGGTTTGCTTGTGCCCTTCTGCCTTAATAAACTCCCATCTTGCCCTTAAAAGCTACCTCACTGTAAATTCTTCTCAACCTTAGAATGTCAGTCTTACACTCTAGAGCTAGCGTCTTGTGGGCCAAATCCAGTAGCAGCTGCCTGCTTTGTAAGCACAGTTTTATTAGGACTCATCCACACCCTATTGTTTAACATATTGTCTATGGCTGAAATCACGCTACAATGGCAGAGTTGAGTTAACCCCCAAAGTCTGAAATATTTACTATATGGTCCTTTACAGAGAATGTTTGCCAACCCCTACTCCAGAGGAAAATAACTTGTTGCAATTTAAATTCTAATTTTCTTTCTCTCATAAACATAAAAAACACAAACCCTAAGTACCAATAAGCAAGATATGAACTTGTTGACACATGCACATACTCATATGTGATCACACCTCTGGGCACAGATCTTAAACAGTAACTGCTTTTGACTTCTCATTTTAATTTGAATCCGGTAAGGGTTACAGCTCCCCACTAGTACCCTTTCCTACAACAGCCAAAAATATGGGTCCTTCTCTGAAGGCAGCTGTCAAGGTAAAATCACATAACTGAAGAATTTAGTTCCTCCCGTAGCAGACGTTGCCTGAAATTCTGCTGAATGTCTAGTTCTATTCCATACTCACCAAGGGTCTAGATACAAGGGTAGGGCAAAAGAAACCAGCAGATCCCTAAAGTCCTGTGCTTCGAATAATACACCCTTAAAGTTAGGAAATCAATGACCAATACCACATATTGATTATTAAACATATGCATTCATATTAAAATGCTGGAAGTGCCATAAATTATTAGGAGTTACAGGAACATGCAAGGAAATACCTCCCTTAATTATCAGAATAAAAAAGGCCTAAAATTTTTAAATAACTTCAGGTTAACTGCACCATGGATTTGGAGGACACATATATGCTTATACTTGCATCTTCTAGGCCATAGATGTATAGATGTATGATGTATAGATGTTTGAAACATTAATACATGGATTGGTTTTTTTATCAGTCAATAAAATCACTGTCAAAATGCCTGCTACAGCTGGACTCTACAGTTTCCTTCCTTTCTTTGGTTACTAAAGACTGGAAATATTAGCTCTACCCTTTAGCAAATATTCTCATACCCCACCCATCAATAAAAATTTGCATGTATTAGCATAACTTAAATTAAACCCATGAAGCACTTTAATGTAAGTCATTTCATTCTCATTTCTCTGAAACCTTATACGTGATAGAATATTTAGGCTGACAGATTTTTTGAAAAGAAAACAGAAAATAGAAGAGGTCCGTTTCACCTTCACATGGTGTCTTTCTCATGCAGAGTTCAGATTTTCACATTTGTATCCCTTTAAAGGATTTGATATGCAGGAAAAGAAGAAAGGGTGATGGTAAACATTTCATTTTAAAGACACCTACAGGCCACCATCTTCCACAGGGAACAGAGGCTTAAAACTTACCTTTTACTGATGTGTTCGGTGGAGGGCCTTCCATTCGCAAGTTCCACGGAGGGTCTCCCTGGTTAGCAAAGTCCCTCATTTTCAGATAGCTAATGGTAAGTCGAATGATGGACGCCTTGTCAAGCTGGCTTGTGATGGCTGCAGGAAGAGGCAACAACTTGGCCAATTCATAGAACTCAAAATTTTCTTTGCCCCGACGGGAGCGAGCAGCATCTCGGGATTTCTCTTTTCTCAATGCTTGTAAACTGAAATCAAAGAAGTGAAAAAGTGTTGTTCAGAACATACGATTCTCTCATCAGATAGAAACTGCTTTATTTTTATTTCCTCTTCTCCCAGCAAAAAGCTACCAAAATATTCTTCAAAATTCCAGGGACCATGGAATTTTGAATTCTATTTGAATTCTAAATAAAGATATTTATTTAGAATTAAATTCTAGACAATGTCCACCAGAACCACAAATTCTACCTCTGGACTTATATGTCATAAACTCAAGTGCAATGAGTAAATGTAGTGTGCTTGTTAGGATTTTTTCCCCCAATTTACCATACATTAACATACATTAATTGTTTCTAAGGCATAACCATAAGATTTATAGATGATGTTTGATGTTTTCAGCTATAACCAGTTTATTAAAATATTGGGCTTATACTTACATATCTGTTCTCAAGCTAAGTCTTAAGACCCCACTGGGATCTTAAGCCATCAAAAGGACACATTTAAAATTTTTTATTTCAATTATTACCTCAGGAAAAAACAGTAAATACAAACACAATTCACAGAATCAACAAATAAGACAATGATGCTTCCACCCCTCGGTAATGATCAAGACCTTCAGTCAGATACAGAAAACATCCTATTAAAGATGGAGATTCCAATGTAACTTTATAAGCATGCTGGTAATTAGTTGATAAGAAAATGCTTTCATACTTTTGTCAACGGACATACACTAATGAATGGATAGAGTCTCTAAAATACTAGAGAATAAAATACATTGTCCAGAAAAGTCATACTTTAGGTAATATAAATTTAATGTTGAATGATAAAGCTCTGTGGGTTATTAAAATTTATAAACATTATAGACATATTACTTCACAGAAGAGGCAACAGGTGGAACCCAGCATTTTTCTTTAACTATTCATGTGCATTCCTGTTTGAAGTTTGCTCACATTGCTGAGGGCAGAATTTGGCACAACTGAAGTTGCCTGTGAGCATCTGATAGAAAAATTCCACCTACTCTGAGTTGCTCTGTTTTGTGTCTGACAAATTCAAAGTCAGACACTGATGATAAGTAATTGGGTAATATTTACAGTTTCCAGGTACTATTAAGATCATTTGTAAGCATCCACTTTACTGAACTCTGAAGGCATTTTAAATCTTTGAAACTAGCATTCTGGTTTCCCATTATAATAACATGAAACAGAAACAAAGAAGGAGATAAAGCCAGAGGAATAGATCAAAATGAGTTCAAAGTGCGGCTCCAGTCCCTTAGTATAATATGAACAGTAACATTCTATATCCCATTATAGCATACCTAATACATTCATGGTATAATCACTGTATTCACTGCAAACACTCAAGATATCTGTGTAATTTAAGTAATGCTATAATGTTCTCATCAAATATTTGCTAGGCTAATACCCCAACTAGTTTCATGTTTAGTCTATAATAAAATATTCCACAATAGCTAACTAATGTATTTCTCAGAACTAGACAAGCTACCACTATCATTTTCAAAGTTACAGCAGTGTCAGGTGACAAACCTTTGCCTCTGGATAACTCAGGTGATAACCTCAGACAGAAATATCTCTAATTTACAAGGAAAAGATATGTGATGCTACTTATTTCCCAGTCTCTTATTTGGCCTCCATTCAATTCTGTAAATGATCAATTTTGGCTTGTTGAAAATGATAGCAATAAAGTGAGAGAAGCCTTAAAATCTGACAATGCATAACCAGGATCCAGGTTAACATCTTAAGATAGAAGAATGATTCATATCTCTCCCTTTCTATAATACAAGCAATCCATCTAACACCATTTAAGTCACCTGTGCCAAAAGAACTGTCTTTTCACATGTTTTCTCTACCACTTGTAGAGTGCAATGGTTCAAGTTCAGTGCTCTGCCCTCTTTGTGTTCTTATAATCGACTACTACTCCAGAAGGTGGGCTGAACTTACAATTTTTTTTTTGGTCCAGTAAGTGACTATGACAGAGCTCTAGAGCAGAGGTTACACACTCGAGGGCGTGCAGGGTTACGGCAGGGAATATCAATGCGTGGGGAGGCCTGATGGTGACTGTGGTAGTTGAATGACAGCAGTCCAAGCAAAGGAACAGCACACACGTTCAGCTAACTGCAGCCTTGGATGAAGGCCCGACTGGTGCTGCCACGTTTCTAGTTTTTCTATTTCTAGAGAACAAAAACTGAATTTTTACATGGCATTTCCAATTTTATGTCAAGTTTTAATTTTATGTTAGCTAATTAAAGTTTTAAAAATTATACAAACCCATTAAAATATGTCATTTAGTCAATAATGGAGCAAGAACTCCTTTTATAATTGGGTAATAATTTGGGAGACCACTTTTGAAGGTAGTGTTAATGGATGATGTGTGTAACTTTCCTTTATACATGTCACTCAAATGATCACAAATGTACTTGTTTGTTACCTACCATATTTTTTGGACTATAAGATGCACTTCCCCCTTCCCCAAATATGGGAGGAATAATGGTTGTTAATGCTGCTATTGAGTTTTGTTTACATTTACATTGGTGAAATATTATGTTACTTATGTTATGAAATGTTTTACCACATTTTTTGCTTCAAACATTGTTTTCCTATTTTCCTCCCCTAAAACCTAGGTGCATCTTATGGTCCGAAAAATATGGTAATTAATATTACTAATATTCATGCTAGGAATTTTTCTAGTCAACTGAAGTAAGTAAGGATTAGGCAATTATTATGAAATTGATATTAATGCATAGGCTTATCAATAATCTAAGGAAAAACTAAATCAATGGGGAGGATCATGGAAGCCCAAGATCATGGAAGCAACCTAACAGGCTCCAAAGCCTACTAGAGGGGAGGTGGCCCCCTATATCAACCCAGCGAAAGGAAATACGTAGACATTAAAACCTTTTGGAGCCTTGCCTAAACCCTTCCCTCTGACACTTGACTTTTCTAAAATAGCACAGAGTGCAACTTACTTTGTGTTCCTGCCCCACCTTCTTGCTGTTTTTCTCTTCTTCACACCTCCCTCCTTTCTTTTTTAATCTAAAGCACACTGCTACCTCACTGGAGTAATCTTCTTGGCTATAATCTCAATAACAAAGGGTTTCCATGACTCCCACATCACATCATTATGCAGACACCATAGTTCAGAAGACTTTCAGAATGATAGCACTGTGTCTGTAATAAGTAGTAATTGGTTTTGAGGGCAACAGCAATAAAATACAGTCAAAGGATTATAGAGGTTATGGAGATGCTGACAGAATAGATGAATCTAAAGACCTTAAGACAATGACACAGATTGTGGAGTAATCTTTTGTCTGCTTTTGTGAAGTAGAGCCTAGTAATAAACAAATCTCAAATTGAATTAAAGACTACATTAAAACCTAAAATAAACTTTGTATTCACACATTGTGTTGTAAACCAAAAAAAATATTTATAGACTACTAAAGAAAGGATGGATTGTTTGTACATGAGTAAATGTAGTGCTGATCTTTGCCATTTAAAATATGATTAAACTTCAGAGCCACAATAAGTTACTCCCTGGGCCCAAACCTCCCATTGCTCTAATGCTCTTCTACTTAGACTCCGGGTAGCAGGACGAAGAGACTTCCTTATTCCTCATCAAATAAAACTTTCAGCTCTCTTTATTGAGGATATTATGCCTCAACAATCACTACCTCACCTCACTAATCACCTCACCAATCACTACCACCAACTAAAAACAACAAAAAAAATCAACAGACATTTCAAAAGATATATCTATCTATCTATATCTGTCTATCTATATCTATAGCTATCTCTCTCTATATATATATATAATCTCTCTCTCTCTCTCTATCTCTCTCTCTCTCCCTCTCTCTCTCTCTCTCCATATATATATAAAAAACTTAGGAAATGGTGCTACTCCTTTCTAAGAACTATATATATAGTTCATATATATATATAGGGAGAGAGAGAGAGAGAGAGAGAGAAATAAAATGTGGAAGTCCTATACAAAGTTGTATGTATATGTATATATTGGGGGGAATAAAGTAAATGATTTTCAGATTCTCCTTAAGGGTCCTATCTCTCCAACCAAGAGAGTAATGATCTAGTATCTAGAATTTCCTCCTTATAAACAATATAAAGTTAAATCCCACCTTTTGTCATTGATGTCGCCAGAATTACCTAAACAAGTGTCCCTGATTTAAATAATATTATTTAATCTATGTTCTCAACACTCTTAAAGATATTTTATAAGTTTCTAAAGTTATACCTTAAGCATAAATAATAGGAATTCAAAAAATTTACTGGTAATGACAATGCATGATGAATGTACAGTGATTTTCTTTTTTTTTATAAATACTTTTATGAGGACTTCCAGGCACAATGGAGCTGTAGGTAGACAGGCTTCACCTCCTTGTACAACCATAAGAAGGATAATCACCAATCTAAAAATGAAAAACAACCAGAACTATAGAAAACTGAACTGCATGGAGGTCCAACAACCAAGGATTTAAAGAAGAAGCATTTATCCAGACAGGTAGGAGAACTGAGACAGGCAGCTGGGGCAGAGAGGATGCAGTGTGGCAAGGCAGCAATGAGGCAGTGGTGGCAGTGGCCAGTGGAACAGGCAGTCCCCACATTCAACTTCGGTGGATAAAAAACGTGAGGGACAACAAGGGAATGAGTGATCCCAGCCACAGGCCAGACTGCACAGCCCCAGTTTCTAGTGCCAGATAAATAAAGCCTTGTAACCTCTGGCTGTAAAAACCAGTTGGGATTCAGTTGGCAGAAGAAACTGTCAGTCATTCAGGAGAGTTCATTTAAAGGGCCCACTGGGTCCTAGAATGTGTGCAAAACCACTTACTCAGGTAATCAATGCCAGGGCAGGAACTAGAAGGACACCAGCCACTTGCAGAAACTGGAGGAAGTGACTGGTAATAGGGCAAGAGCCAAGCAAGCAGCATTGTTCCCTCTCTTACTCTTCCCTCACATACAGCTCCATAAAGCAACAAAGCAGGCTGCCCCACCCTGGCAAATACCTAAGGCACCATGCCTCACAATGTAACAGGTACACTGACACAAGGAGTCAAAGTAGGACTACTGAAGACACAGAAAAACAGGGAGGCTGTCAATTTGAGGAGACAAAGTAATATGGCCCAAATGAAAGAACAGATCAAAACTCCAGAAAAAGAACTAAGTGATACAGAGATAGCCAACCTATCAGATGCTGAGTTCAAAACACTGGTGATCAGGATGCTCACAGAAATTATTGAGTATGGCCACAAAATAAAGGGAGAAGTGAAGGCTATACACAGTGAAATTAAAAAAACGTATACAGGGAACCAAGAGTGTAGGGGAGGAAGCCAGGATTCAAATCAAGAATTTGGAACAAAAGGAAGAAATAAACATTCATCCAGAACAGAAAGAAGAAACAACTATTCACAAAAATGAGGAGAGGCGTAGGAACCTCTGGGACAACTTTAAATGTAACAACATCTGAATCACTGGGGTGCCAGAAGGAGAAGACAAAGAATTTGAAAATTTATTGGAAAGAATAATGAAGGAAAACTTCCTTCAGTTTGGTGAAGGAAATAGACATACAAGTCCAAGAAGCTCAGAAAGGCTCAAACAAGTTGGACCCAAAGAAGGCCACAACAAGACACATGACAATTAAAATTCCAAAGGTTAGAGATAAAGAATCTTAAAAGCAGCAAGAGAAAAGGAGAGAGTTACCTACAAAGTAGTTCCCATAAGACTATCAGCTGATTTCTCAAAAGAAACTTTGCAGGCATTAAGAGACTGGCAAGAAGTATTCACAGTGATGTAAAGCAAGGACCTACATCCAAGATTACTCTATCCAGCAAAGATATCATTTAGAATGGAAGGGCAGAGAAAGTGCTTACTAGACAATGTCAAGTTAAAAGGAGTTCATCATCACCAAGTCCTTATTATATGAAATGTTAAAGGAACTTTAACATCTAAGAAAAAGATCAAAACTATGAACATTAAAATAACAACATAACTATCAACAAACCTGAACCTAAAGATCAAAAACAAAAACAAACTAAGCAGACAACTAGAACAGGAACAGAATCATAGAAATGGAGATCACATGGAGGGTTATCAGTGGGGAGGAGGGTGGGGAGATTGGGGGAAAAGGTACAGGGAATAAGAAACATATGTGGTAGGTACAAAATAGACAGCGGGATGTTAAGAATAGTATAGGAAATGAAGAAACCAAAGAACTTAAATGAATGATCCATGGACATGAATGAACTAAGCAGGATATTGGAGGGAATAGGGGTACCGAGAAGAGCAGGGCAAAGGGGAAAAGAGGGACAACTGTAATAGCGTAATCAATAAAATATACTTAATAAAAATAAGTACATATAATATTTTTATGAATTTTAAGTTCCTTTGGCAAGTTATGTGTTTAGTACAGACTGCTGGTGAAGGAGTTAGAAGACCCAGCTTGACCATTTGCAGACATTGTATTTCTAAGTCATATAATTAAGATTCAATTTTATTTTATAAATTAAGGATGACAAACAGGACATTTTTGGGAAATCCCCTGGGACTACTGCAATGACTCATATGAGAATTTCCATGGCAGTATATTGTGAACTATAAGGGAATAAACTCCTTTGACAATTCTAAATTTTAACAATTAAGATAGTTTATAAACTCTAATATGGTAGAAATATTCAGAATTTTACAACAGAGAAGAATTTTTGGAAATTGGAAAGATTTGGAACTGCCCCAAAATATAGTCAACCCATCCTTAAACTTGAAGCACAGGAGTGTGTGTGGCCTCCTCAGCCACATTGTGAGTTCATGTCATCATACAGTTACTAGCTGGGCAATCTTGGACAGGTCTCTCAACCTCTCTAGGCCTCAATCTCCTCATCCACATCACAATATTCTTGAGAGGAGTAATTGGGCTAATGTGCATAAATTGCTAAATGTCTGCCATATTGTAGATATCATATAAGCATTAACTTTTATTATAATAAATATAAAACACACATGGGAAAAAAGCCCAATTGTTTTAGTCCTAGTACCACATCCAATTACCACCCTATTTCTCCATAATTCTTTACAATTTTCTTTAACCAAGTTTCTTTTCTGACATCATTTTTGACTCTACATCTTCTGTAATTCAAAATACCTGTTTGCTTCCCTCACTGCCCTCCCAATCTCCTTTCTCTACCACCTCTATGACCTTCACTTTAGTAAATTTACTTTCCCAAATAGTGACAGTAAAAATCAAACCAAGGAAAGGAAATAAAATCAAAGGCCTAGCTTCTGTTTGACAACCTTCAAACTGCTTATTTTTTAAACACCTACTATGTTCTCTCAAAACAATGATTATTATTAAATTCTGCCCAATGCTTTTTTTTTTAGTATGTCTTCCATGCTAACACAAGGTAGAGGTTAAGTGCATGGACTGTGGATCCAGACTATCTGTATTTAAATCCTGGCTCTATAACTTACTCATTATGTAAATTTGAGAAAATTATTTAACTTATTTTGTCTCAGTTACTCTCATCTGTGAAATGGGAAGATAATACTGTCTGCTTCATAAGGTTCTATTTGAAAGTAAATTTAATTTTTATATGGCATTTACAATTGTGACTAGCACAAAGTAATACTATATAAGATGTGTTTAATACGAATCTAAGCTCACTTCACAGTGACTGTTCTTTGCTTTGAGGTCCACAGTGCCCCTTTATAATGTACACTCTGTTCTCACCAATATGATTCTATTTACTGGTTATGACATATCACATTAGGTTTTTAAGTGAAATAAAATTCTTGTATTGCAGAGATATTGATTTTTCATTTCAGTCTTCCTTATATCTATGGTCTATATGTTGTATAACACAGCTGTACTTGATGAGTTCTTCAAATATACATTTAATTAATGGAAGATTAAAGGTTTAAAAATAAATGACTTTCTGTTCAGGGAAAAGAGTCCATTTTTTACTTCACTAAAGTAGGAAAAAATAGTATTCAGTTGCAAGACAAGCATGTTTGTTTATATATAAAAATTAATATCCAAACAGTTGTTAAGGGAATAAAGTGCTCCAAAAGACTGAGAAACTTCTGTGAAAGACTTCAAATTTGCAATAATAATTATTATTTAGAAAGAGTATATATGTACTCCTAGCAGAAAGATGATCTTTCAAAATATCTTTCAAAACATCACAAATCTAATAGTTCTCCTTGATGTCAGGCAAAGCGGACTCCAGGACCTTGGAGAGCTCACACAGAGCTTCTGGGGATGGGCAAGTGTGGAAATGAAGTAGAATTTGCTGCTCTGGTCTCCAAACCTGGGGCAAGACTGAGTCATGAAATTTTGCTTGAGCTGAAATGAGCAAAAGGTTTTTTTAAAGGCATAAAAGGTTAAAGAAGCAGTACTGCCACGATCACTACACTGGTATTATGAAATTGACTCATGATTTGCCATCTCTCTGAAGCTGCCACGGAGCTGGACAAGGATGCCAAATGTTTACTGGGCCGCTTGTCCGTAGTGAAAAAAAAAAAAAAACATAACTTTGGACTCGATGAGTTGTTCAAATAAGAAAGGTAAGTTATCCTATGTGACTGATCAAATTTACCTTCACAAAATTGATCACTTTGGTTTCCTACTCCACAGAAACAATTATGATGATTATGGAAATAATATAGTTGAGATCTACAAAGGATGATAAAGAGCAAAGATAATCATGACAGAGGAACAAGAGAAGTATGTCAACTTACTCAGAGTTTCTTCCTCTCAAATGACTACTTCACAAGCCAGATTTTTATCATTTTTGAAAATAATGTATAGTTATATTTGTGAAACAGCTCCTATGGACATTATTGATAGAGTCATAGTATCTCTACATGAAAACCCTCTCTCTAAACCTCAAGTTTAACACCTGCATGTAAACTTTTAGACTGCAATAACCAGTCCTTATAAAAGAACACAGCAGGTTTTGGTTCTCTAACTGTATGGAAAAGGAAATGTAGCATCAGAACCAAATTAAATTTACCTTTTAGAAGTACTGCTAAGGAGCCAGACAGGCAGGTTTTTATAGATTTTCCTACTAGTTTGCTTAGTAGAACCCAACACTACAGACTTCTACTATTTATCAATTAATCTGGCATGCAGCCTCAAAGGAAGAAGGTCGACCTGTATTAAAAATGCAGCCATCAAAAATTCATCAAAGGCTTCAGCATTTTAACACATGAACCTTTGAACACCTGCATACTTGTCAGATCTCTGGTCATAGTTAACAGTGAAATCTATAGTTAGTCCAGTACCTATATCTGCCTTGACATGAGCTGAATGAGGAGGCTTCCCAGAGAAAAGGTAAAGGTTCTGTATGTACTGCTGGCCCTGCCTTCATTCATTCCAGTAAAACAGCCCACTACACATTGACATCATAGAGTTCAAAGTCAAACGAATCAGCCCACTACAAAGAAAAAAAATCTTTCAGGAGTATTTTCCTCTATGATTATAAATATCAGCTTTCTTACAAGGTATTATAATTGAGGAATGCATAAACAACTATTATCTGGTAGGATTATGCACAACATAGCTCACAAATTGAAGTCTTATATTGCTCTCCAAGAAAAGATAATAATTTCAGAAACCTTCCTTTAATGTGTGAAGAAAGCAGTATAGTATATGCTGCAAGTTAAAACTGGAACCTTCAAGTTCAAGGTAAGAACTCTGCTGCTTAACTAATGCACTGCTCATAGCTGTCATCATTAATTTATGTTAGCCTCTGTAAACATCAAGAGTATAATAGGCCAATTTCACAACTAAATATAGATGCACATTTTGCCCTTATATAAATGGCAGATTGCTGCTGTAGATCATCGCTGCAGCAACACGTCAGTAAAGATGCACTGTTTGATGGTCTGATGCTCACACAATATATAAAACCAGTTGTAATGGTTGTTTGGAAGCAAAGTGTAACATAGCAGCAAAATTTCATTTGTTCCACAAACTCAGGATATATTAAGCTTGGCTGACAAAGACTGTTTGATGTGCTAAATCAGTTTGACCTTCATTCTTGCTTTATTTTTCTCATTTAACATGTGAAATGACCATTATTTTTCCCCAAGTAAGAAAATATCATGAAATTGATTGCACTAAGAATGTCAAAAACATCTGCAACTGCTAACATTTGATAAGGTAACAAAATCAAGATGTGGCCTTCAATTTAAAAAAAAATATTTTCTTATGAAACAATCATGACCATTTTTTGACTTGTGGTAAAATAGATCAAAAGAGTAATTAACGCCATTCAACTGAATGCCTTTCCTCATCTTCAGAAAATGCCTTGTGTATGTTTGAACTTAATAATTAAATTAATTGGTTTTAGCCAATGAACGTTTTTATTCTTAACATTTTAAATAAGAGGATTTAATTCCAGAATGAGTCATTAGAATAGAAATAAGAAGAGCAGAGAGGCCTGCACATTCCTTTTCAACCAATGGTCACCTTGATTCAAATAACCCTTGAATGAACCACAGCAAGACCAAACTATTCATTGTGTGCTTTGGTGTCTGCCAAAAACCTCATGAATCAAAGTGTTTTGTTCTTCATTTTCCCCCAGAACTTTAAGCCATACCACTGGCAGTTCCACAATAATGGAAAAACTGCAGCTTTATCAAGTAATTTCTCTCCACCCAATAACTAGCACTTTACCTTGGAGCAACTTGTATATTTCACACCTTAAATTTCTATTTACCAAATCAGCTAATCACTTCACAATTGAACTCAGAACAAAAAAAAATTATCAATTAAAGTGGTTGAAACTCCCGCAAATTATCATTTAGGAATGAAATAATTGCTTTCATCAGGGCAGAAAAGCCCGCCAGAACAGAAATGTCACTTTAGATTAGTGTTCTCACTCCTGAAGCTATGGATGACACAGCTGATATAAGACTAAATGCCAAGACCAATCAATTGCTTTTGTGGCTCTGCTCTGAGCTGCTGTAAAAGGGGCCATTTTCTAGGATCTACTCTTCATTATAGTAAATGCTATCTCCTTGGTAACATAATTCCATTTCTCATAAATTCTGTCTGAGAGCATTGTCCTAACAATGGATGTTTGTGGAAAAGAATGCTGTTGGTTTAATGCACCGAATTCAGTGTGAATGGCTGTCAAACTGCTATAGTTTACTAGTTCTTAAACATAAATTGAAGTCTTATACATTAAAAAGAATTCTTGGGGAGAAATGAATGTCCTGAACAAGGGTAGGACACTGTATTAGAAGGTTCTGTGCTTCTGGTTTAGAATTTTCACTATTCTAGTGTTTATCTGTCCTGTATATTAAACCAGTCAGCTCACACCCGAGGTGGGTGAACACTTCACTTACTTTCTCAGCTGTGCAGTTTGCAAATATGAAACCTCGGAAGCAAATATGGACTCATTAGGCAACTGCATACGATTTGCCAATTGCCAGAACAGTGTTAAAAGAAAAAAAAAAGTGTTCCCTGAGCTGAGCCCTTCTTGGAAAGCATTCAGATCTTCATTTTTATTGTTCATCCCCCTAAAGTCACAAGAATGTGGGTTGCAGGCTCCAAATAAAAGGAAATTGAAGAAGCTAATATAGACAGAAAGGAGCAATTCCCTGCCCTGCTCTCTTCAGGTCTGAAGTTTAGAAAGAGATTCAGGGTCACAGGTCTTTCCCTGTCACAGGATACAGGCTCTCCCATGCTGGTAAGCACACACATAGAGCTTGCATTAACATTAACGGGGGTCCTGAGCACAGAGAGAGAGAAGTCTACTGTTAAATATGTGTAAGGGTTAGAGCATCTCTGCTGAAAGGCAAAATGGGCAAGAATGGTGGGCACCCTGTGATGGCTGGACCTTTTACTGACCATCCAGGGACACCTGCTGGAACTTCTACCACTCCAAGGAACTGCAGTATTAACTCTCATCATATCAATAGCAGAAAAGTAAACATGTTTCTGATTTTAAGATCATTCAGTACCACCAAAAAATAGCACGGACCTTAACATAGTAATAAGAGCTCATTAGAATGCTTACTATATTTCTGCCAGGGTCCAACTGTTTTAAATATTATGTCATTTAATTCATGACTGCCAGTATCAGCAATGGGGGGTGGGGAGTAACAATTATGGAAGGCACATATCTCTGCTGGATACACTCAAAACTAAATACAAAGTTGCTTTCAGCCGCTTGTGGGGATGTATGTGTTTTGTACTTTCCCTTCAACTTTCGGCACACACCCATCCATCCCTGAAAACCAGGCAATTTTTGTTTCAAAGTGCTTTCCCAGATTTTGGACTTTCCATGCTAAAAGCAGGAAAGTCCTGGGCAAAGCAGGGCAGTTGGTCACTCTGGAAGTACTACTGCCCCCTTTTCACAAATAAGAAAATCAAAGCACGGAGAGAAAAAGATAACTTGCCCAAAGCCAACAATGATGGAGTTGAATTTGAACCTTGGCAAGACCACCCAAGTACATCCTGCTTACTGCACAACATCGCCTCTGCAGGAGTACAGTCCTCATGAGCCCCGCCACCCCATCCCTATTTTACTTATATGACAATTAAGTCACTGGTAAAGTTTTATTTGCAGTATAATCACCCATATAAAATTCATAATAATTGTTAGGAAAACATTAATTCCTTAATAAAATGTCAAAAAACCCACCCTGTTTTTCAGGCTTATAAACACATTCCAATTTGGAGAAGATAGATTTGCTATTAATTACTCTAATTCTCAAAATAAATTGCTTTGGAATTCAAATGACCTATTCTGGAGAGAAAATTTCTTTTTTTTCTTTTAATTTTCTTTAAGTGTGATTTCAAACACTTTTGAAAACACAGTGAAGTGGAAGCAAGCTTTTGAAAACTTTCAAGCTTGATAGGAGAAACCTGGAAAGAAGAAAGCATGCTTTGACAAGTTTAAAGACCTTTAAGTATGAAAAATGAAAGTTATGGTCATGTGAGCACTACAAACATAGCAGACACTTTCACTTGGCATCATGAACACACCATTACACTATGGCTGCCTGCACTCTGTTGTGAAATAGAGATAATTAAACAAAATGGTCAACCTTTCTTTAAACACCACAACTGAGGACATGGGGATGCAGGTCCATCAGTCATAAGAGACTATATACCCTGTCCCCTGCCTATTTTTTTAATTCTTATATTTTTACTCCACCTTTCATAGAGACTCCAAAAGCAGTTTATGGTTGCTGGGGGTGTAAACTCTGAATGGTTTCTAGAGATCACTTTGGCCAATACCTACCCAAAGGCTTAGAAATTTGTCCTCTGTACCCCAACCTGACTAGGATGTGAACAAATATTTTGCTAAAGTAATATTCACTGCCACTTTGATAAACTTTAGGAAAAAATGTGGAATATTCAAGATACTGAACAAGGATGTTGAAAAAAATCTTCAATGCTTTAAATAATGTAGTATGTTAAATGATAAAAGAGTTTTTAAATTATCATGTATATTGGGATTGATTGACTATATAGCAATAACTTTAGATCTATGTAGATATAAAATATACCCAAATCTGGATTAATTTTCCAAAAACCAAAATATTAAAATTGGTTATTTCTACATGCTGGAATTCCTTGTGTTGTCTGGAGGAGGGAGCAGGGTAACAAAGTTATGAAGTTTCAATGTATTTTTTACTATAAAAATTATTTTTAAATGTAATTTTATGGAGTCCAAGTTGAGCCTCAGAAGCATCTTGATGCTCCAAGGTATGTTTTTATTTAATAGATGGTTTACCTGATAGTGCTATCAAATGCCATCTTGTTAACTACTTCTTGCAATAATAGGGCCTGAAAAATATTTGGAAAAAAAAACTTAACCTGGTCATTCCTCTAGAAGAGAGCTGGGAAGAGAACAGCTAGAGAGGGCTTTGTCCCTCTGAAGTCATCTCCCACAGGTCTCCAACCAGACGACTGAGGCCTTTAGCCCTGGCCCTGGCATCCTTTGTGGTCCCTCTGAGCCCCGGAGCAGTGGTTTTTCCAAGATGCCAGGTGCTTGACTGGGGATGCAGTGGACTCTGGTTCAGTGACAGGTTTTTTCTGTGTGTCACTAACACCTTGACAACCTGATGGAAGCTGCGGATTCTTACCCAGAAGAAAACAGACAAATAAACGGACAAAATGCTGCACATTCCTGAAGCACATTCTCAGATCCTGACTCAAGCCTTGGTCAGTAGTTGGGACAACTGATGATATTTGAGATCTCTACTAAGCTTTATAGCACTGACCAGGATCACTTTATAGAACTTAGTGCTATAGCAGCTTTATAGCGCTAAGCTTTATATCATGATGAGGACCACTTGCTGTTTTTTCACTGGCTGCTGTACCTCCCACTTCTAATAGGCTTTGGCCCTCGGTGGCAGGATGGTGCCATGGCATTAGACTGCATATGTATATGCGACAGACAAGACGTTTGTGCCAGGGATCACCACACATAGAATTTAATTTGAGGGGTCATGATCCCACACTGAGGTACTTTATAAAGTGGGACAGCAAAGGAAATGCCCATTTCTTTCTAGGCTTCTGTGGCTCAGGAACCATGTCTTCCATGGACCCTACATTCTTTTGAAAACCTTGAAAGATGCTTATCCCTCTCCTAAAAATCTGACTTTGAGGAACTACAAGTTAGTTATTCTGCACCAAATCTAGTTACCTATCAGGATGATAGAAACAGGCAACATGTCAGTGTATAAAATCGATGTTTAAAACATACAAAAACAGAAATCAGTTAGGCACAGCTTCTTGTTTATTTCATAAATTTGCAAGTTGTCGATGGAAAAGCAAAAGGTTGTGTTATGATATATGTATAAAGTTAAAAAGACCCAGTTATCTTATTAATTGGAAGTCAGCACTGAATTTCCTGATTTCAAACAAATAATTACCATAACTTTATTAGTAACATGAGTCCAAACTGTTGACAGAGTTCTCAGTTGTAGGAAAGCACAAGCTGATTTGGAAGCTGAAGTAAGAGGGATTGCTTAATTGAAATGGAGCAATGGCAGCCAGCAATTTTCTCAAGTGGCTGCTATCACAAAGCCTCTATAAATAACTTTAGTGTCTGGATCTATAAGCCACCAAATAATTAGTTGAAAATATAAAATGTATACCATATGGCTGAGCACTTCTTTCCTGACTTGTCAGCTCAGTATGGTCCTTGCCCAAATGGGTATGCTGTTGCCTTTTACCTACCCACAGGCTCTCCTTTCTTAAATCCACCTGTGGTCTCCTCTCTGAATTTTCTTTGATTTTTGTTTTGGCTAAAATATTCATCTCAGAGGGTTGTCCCACAAGGACTCCTTTTGAGTTATTGGCCAACAAGAGACCACTTAATCTTTAGTTTCACTTTACTTCTAAAAACTGCAGTGTTACCCAACAGCATACAAAGGTAGCGTAGCAATCAATGCATCACCAAGAGCAATGTGGTAACCTTGTCATGTCCTTGTGTTCCCATGGTTGTGAGCCTGAGTCACATCTCAAACTCAAATACACAGACTCACACACACACACTCACACTCACATAAACACATCACTGTCATTAGGGCACTGAGTTATATATGTGGCTGCCTGGAGCTAAGACTTCTCCAATAATTCAACACTTCTAAAATTCTTCGGGGTGGTATTTGAACATTTCTAGCATTATGTTATGCTTGTATTTTACTAAATGTGTCAGCATTATCCTACAAATGACTTGTATTCTTCCCCCTCATTTTTATTCCCTCATTTTCTTTTACACAACTTTCCTCTTACAGAGTCGTTCATTTGATTTAGTCATCTCTCTTCTCATAAAATTCATATATGCAAGAAGAACTTTTTAGTCTTATGAATTATTGTTAGTCTAGTGTAAATGAATTCAAGTTAAGGGTCACAAACTCAAATATATGTACGACCCAACACTATTATACAAGTGGCTAAAGAGGACTAGGTGAAAGACACCAAAGTAAGTCTGATAATAAATGGCAACTGAATCTCATGGTTGAGCAGGTAACAGGGAATGGTGGGGACTATAGCAAACTAGAGAGCACATGCCCAGACAGGGGGAATTCATTATTCACTGAAGTTCCCTCAGGTCACCATGGTGGCATTATGCATTAAAAATATTTAATTAAAAGTTAAAATAGCCATTTTCACAATGAGTCATCAGAGTGCATGACCCCCAAAATCAGTGATCATATTAACAATTTCTTAAGAGTACATAAACAAGACTTTGTTACTTTTTAGTTCAATAGTAATGTCAAGAAAGTACCTTGCATATATGGTGTGTCCTCAAAAAGTACTTATTGAAAGATGATTACAGTGATAAAGATCTGAATGTCCTTAAAAGTCATGATTAACCATAGTAAACAACATGGCCAGAAACAGTGGTATGAAAATTAAGTTTTACCCAGCAAATTAGTCCTTGGAATGATCTTATAATAAATAAGAGATGGGAAAGGAAAAAGGAAGAAACACAGACAATCCCACCCCTCTGCCTAATCTGTACACTCATAAACTCTTCCCTGATTATCGAAATTCTCAAAACACAGTTTTGTCCCCTTTCTACACTCTGGAGGTGGCACTACAGTGAGCTCCAAACTGAGGCAGTGTGAGTGAAGGAGGAGAAAGAAAACTAATGAGCCTGTCTAGCCTCTTTGTTAATCATACACAGGCATATTTCAGGACACAAAATTACCACAAATTCTTCCTACAAGTCAGGCAGAAACATTACAATAAAGGATGGGAAAAATTTCTAAGGGGAAATCCTAGATCTTCACATAATTATTGTATCTATTTTCTACATCTATGTGTTTATGTGTAATCAAAATACAAAAAAAAAATGAACAGAGGCGGTGCTCCAAAGAGAATCTATTAAGAGGTAACAGAGAAAATATTCAAACTAAGATGAGATATTAAATCTCTGTAAGTTCCAGAATGACTGAATAAGACAGCTATCTAGAGAGGCTTTATTAAAGTCAACAAGGTCTGTCCAGAAAAAAACCTGCTACTGTTAATAGAACAAGAATAGTTTGTGTGACATTGATGTAACCTGGCAGCCAAAGAGAGTAGACTGGAATGTGCATGCAGGAACAATGATGACTTCACTGTACTAGTCAGTGGAGGCAGTAGATCCCACTGAGTGAGCATGTGTACTGTAGTGTGGCTGTCACATTCAAAATGACTGAGCAAGTAAAGCAACAAATCTGCATCAAATTCGGCATTAAGCTTGAACATTCCTCCACAGAAACTATTCAGATGACTCAGAAGGCCCCACAGCTATGGGAAACTAGTGATTGGCAGCTCTTCATCACAACAATATGCCCCTTGTGCATTACGTCATCTTGGGCAGAGTTTTTTGGCAAAACATCAAATCACCCAAGTGATTCAGCCTCCCTACAGCCCAGATTTGGTACCCTGTGACTTCTGGCTTTTCTGAAAACTAAAATTACCTTTGAAAGGGAAGAGATTTCATACCTTTGATGAGATTCAGGAACAGGCAACAGGACAACTGATGGAGACTGCGGGCACTGTGTGAAGTCCCAAGATGCCTACTTTGAGGACAACTGAGGTGCCAATGTCCTATGTACAATGTTTCTTGTATCTTCTCCAATAAGTGTCTTTATTTTTCATATTATATGGCTGGATACCTTCTGGACAGAGCTCATACATGGAAGCACATCTGCTTTCCTTACTTGGGCATCTGTGGCCTTCTTACTTCCTTCTGGCTATATGCTCCTAGTCTCTGGCAATATCCTTTCCCTCTTGGATGGAAGCTGACAGTTCAGGTGGAAGGGACAATCATGATGTCTATGTGCAGAGTCTGCTGCTTTATGAAATTGATCAGAATGGCACAATTCTATTCAATTTTACTCACAGTGGTAGAATCAAGAGAAACATTCCTACATGACTCAAGCATGGTTCTTTTATCCATAGCTTCCAGGACTGATTGTACAGAAAATCTCAATTAAAAAAGCAAACACAGACACACACACAGCCTGCTGGAGTGCACCCCAGGGCAGACATGCTACAATCTCTAGAGTCCCACCACCTCCTCAGGCATATGTGATACAGGAAGAAATGGTGTATGCCCAACTGTAGGCTATAATTTTATTGATGAACTCTGATGACATTATAAAATCCATAAGGGCAAAGAGCAAGTGATTTGCTCTTGTCACTAGAAATCCAATACAAAATTACAGCTTTCATTTAGAAGCCATTTTGGAACTTTTTTTTAATTAGTCATAATGCATGGTTATCAATACCTGCATTTGGATCATGATGACAAGGAAGGAAAAATAAAATTAAGCCAATGTCTACAGAGACAATAAGCCCAAATTCTTCAATTATGCAAGGACAACTTCATACTTAAAAAGTTCTATAGAAATTGTGAGATATATGGCAGTCAGAAAATCATATCCTAAAGATTTCTATAAGAATTCATTTTGTGCTAAACGTAGATTTAGATCCTAACATCCAAAATCAAGTTTAGGTCTTTTATACTGTTCATTACACATGAGCTTTCATAAATTCCTGAACAATTTGTGCAAGAAAAGCAGGAATAGGAGACAATGCCTCTTGTCAATTGTGCTCCAAGGCAATGTGCTCAATGTTGGGGTGAGCTCCACAGGTATGGCATGGCTTCATTTGCATAGCACAGAATTGGAAGCAGGTCTTATATTCCCTTAAGATCCACCCAACCACTTTCAAAGCATTGATTTAACAGATGCTCATAAGGGGTGGAGGTCACATGGAAACACATCAGTGCCAAGCAAACTCTACTACACCTGAGAGAGAGGGACATCTTGCTGCAAAGAGTTTCCTTCCTCTCTGTCCTCTCTGTACTGCTAGGCAGGAGAAGGCAAACTAAGCCACTGAAGACAGGCCCATCTTAGTACTTCATGCTTTCAGTGGGAGGCCCTAGATGGGACCAATGTGTGTATAAAAGTGATTTGTATACAGGTCTAGACTCAAATAATTGACAGATCATCTGGGATGTAAGTAGAGTTAATTAGGTAGGTACAGGTGGGTCCACAAAAGGAAACTAAATGAAATAGGACTGAGAAAATCAGTTCTTCATTCCAATCAAACACTGATCAATAAGTCATGAGATCTCAGGGCTGGGCCAAGCTCTACCTCTAATATTTTATGTTCCAGATAATATATTTAATTTTTCTGACTCTATGTTTTCTCATAAGAAAAAAACAAGGGTACATTTTTCTCTAGAACATTTTTTCTCCTTAAAGATTTTATTTTCACTTGTTTTTGTTACAAAACATTAGTGAACTACTGGGGAGTATTCCTGATGGGTATTAATGTTATTGCCCAATTTACCTACAACTTCAAAGTGGTGTGTCCTTCCCCAGTTCCACTGTTCATCTTGTTAGTAGTATTTATTACAGACACAAAGGCTTTAGTAAGTAAATATGCAACCTGACTTTCATGTAGGATTCAGTGAGGTTGCATGGTTGCTAAACTCATGAACAATACATAAAAATTGGCTTAACTAAATTTTTTGATTCATAACAATGAAATACTTTCATCTTCACTTCTCCAAAGGAAATCCTGGGTCTTTTCCAGAACTGACAAAGCAGAGCACGAACAGTTACCCTTGAATTATAGTTAACAATGGAGAGCAGCTGTCTAAGCTGCAGGAACACTATTTATGTAAGAGTTATAGCTCTGTTTTAAACATAAATCTTTTTTTAACTGGTGGGTAGGAGAGATGGAAACACCTGAATTTTTAAAGTCTGCCTGTTTACCCTCTATGTATAAGTATAATGCCCTGGAATGTCCTACATTCCTACAAAATGTCAACCATCTTGATCAAGCAATCAAAAAACACATGTTGCCCTGGCAAGGTAGCTCAGCTGGTTAGAGCATCATCTCAGTATGCCAAGGTTGCTGGTTCAATCACCAGTCAGAGCACTTACAAGAATCAACCAATAATGCATACGTATGTGGAACAACAAATCAATGTTCCTTCCTTTCTCTTTCTCAAAAAACATGCACACACATATTGGTGGCTTTCCAGCATCAGGCTAAATCAATTAATAATCAATATCTGGTGAACACCAGTATTTTTAGCACTGTGTAGATACAAATGCAATATTCTATCTCTTCCCAAGGTAATTTTTATACTGTTTTGGAATCTATTTGTATATCTGACCCCACAGTTCTTCCAAAATATAGGCTAAGATCCCATGGGAATGGTTTGTTCTGTAACATACCCAAAAGCAACCACGTATCCTCTTCAACACCTGCTAAACCGTTGCAAACAGTACTGGCCAAAGAAGTGATATGACTGCCAACATTCCAAGTGACTCATGTCTTTTTGACTTGCTCAGAGGTTATGTAACAACTGGAATCATGTCAGACTGCATTATTCTTTAATTGACACATAAATCTGATTTGCTCTTAATAATACGATATCTCCAAACAGCATAAGCAGGTCTCAATGTATAATATCTAAAATTATTTTAAGTACTATGGAAAAACAGCAAGCCCTGTGGACCACATGTTAAATAAAAATGAAATCTCCTTTCAACTGAAATGTGTGGAGGGTTTTAATAGTATAAACAATGTTTACATTAATTTCACTTGAACTTTTGCAGGCTGAACTAGCACATTTTGAGTAGATTACAGTCTTGATTTTTCAGTCAATAATATGTAGCTTAAAGTTTCAGAAAACCCCAAACTACAAGTATTCTAAGTTTGGGGTGAATGAAGGTAAAAGCTTAAAATGGGAGAGACTAAAAGAGAAAAGGAAGAACCTTTACAAAGAGCTATTATACCTGATAGGCTCCATGCAAGACAGTTGAAATGCGAGCTTCAGTATTCAAAATAGAAAGGATACAATCATATGTCTGGTTAACTTACAGGAAATAGTTCCAGAGACAATTTTACACTAACTACAGTGATTTGGGCAATTTTTAAAAATAATACCAGCCAATTTCTCTCCATTATACTCTGCTGGCAGAAAATAAAACATTTTTCTTTGAAATGATTGCCTTTGGTTTTGTTAAATCATGCATTCTGTCAACATGTGGTCACCATTTTTACATGATCTTTCTGCTTCCTTAGAAAAGAATGAATTCTCAGTCTGAACCCTGATATAAATATGTAATCTTGCAACTGTTAAGGCTTCTTCTATTACTGCAAAATGAAGAGATAAGAAATCGATGTGGTATCAAAAGAAATGAAACAAAAAAAGATGACCAAATAAGTATAAAACTCATATTCTTGCATCTACTTTACAGATAAATGAGGAAAACTTCCATGCTGCTCATTTTTCCACCATGACACAAAGGGAACATGTAAAGCCCATGATTTTAAAACGCTAATATTTGAAAACAAATTTGAAAATCCTATTTATGTCAAGAGTTGTTCTAGCAACTTTGCTGTAGCTAGCAGAGGTTAGAAGAGCAGAAGTTGTAATAAAGTCTTAAAATGAGGAAGACATATCTTGTCATTAAAATAAAGACTTTCAGGGTACAAATGGAAAATGCCTGGTCTGTAATTGCTTCCACTATGTCATCCACTAGGATGGAGATCCCTATCAGCAGCCTGCAGCCTGTATATTTTTAAAGCTAAATTCTTTTGCAAAATGTGCAGATATGTGTTTTGGTGCTGCCCCTCTGGGCCTTTGTTTAGTGGAACAGTGAGAATGTACCTCCTTTCTCAGATAATCACTGCTATGTTTTCTTCCCTAGTACCTGGGCTTTACCAGAGTGAACACTCAGAAAGCATCCTTGAAGATGCTGGTTTTACTTTACACAGTAGCTCAGCATATATGGCATCTCAAACTAATTAATAGAAAAAAAAATGTTGATCCTAAGAAAGACAACTGAAATATTTCAAATGGTAAAGAAAAAAATTTCCAATCAATCCTGAATTGGATAAAAATATAAAGGGCCAAAACATAGTGAGAACTTCTATAGTATATGAAAGAGGTGGCAGAGCAGAAAATCTAACCAGCACGAAAATAGTAACAACTTGCCAAAATTTAAAATGCGTGTTTTAAGGGTATGAGTACTAGAGACAGTCATTTGTTTCCTTTCTTCTGTACAGATACTATGTCAAGGAAGGTAAAAGGTACGCCACAGAGGATGTTATTTAAAAGGAAGTTCTGCCACTAAGTAACACGCAGGGCAGACAGTTAGATAAGATTCCATTTGAGGCAACACTCTGTGTGTGATAGAACTGTCTGAGTCTCCACAGTAAATCTCTATGTAAAGAGGGCAGAGAAATTAGTACTACCTCTTTGACCACGTAAAACCCAGTTGGAACTTTCAACTAACCAGAGTGATTTTAGTACTCTTACCTTCCTCAGGGAGAAAAAGTACAAGGAAATCACCAAAAACAGCAAACAGTAATAGATTTCTTTTTGTTTCCCATCAACTACAACTTCCCAGACATTTTGTAAAGTGGATACACATTCACCCCCATTTCCTACATTGCCCATATGTCCATTCTATATGACTGATTTTGTTTGTAAAAAAAATAAAAATGACGAGTCTTGGCAAAAACCTGAATAATCCAGGAAAACCCCAGTCTCTGTCAGGATCCCACACTCAGGGAAACATGGAGAAGCGCTGGTTCCTAGAAAGCAGCAGAGAGTGGAGAGGCCACTAGTCAGAACCTTCATCTGCACCTTCTGTGTCCTGAGCCTCAGTTCCTACTTTTCAGGAGGGAGAAGAGTACATAGTACAAATGTCTAAGGCCCTACATGAATTCTAAAATTCCTCTCAGTCCAAGAATTTCACCAAGCGGATTAAAACAAAAACGCTATTTTACCTACCTCAGAACCGACTAAAAGATAACTAGGTAGGATCTCATGTTCTAATCAGACATCAAATAACAACGTCCTGTCAAAGCAAGGCAGGCATCACCATTCACTACAGATGAGGGCTTCCAAGGGCCTGCCCACCTTTCAGCTGACACAAACTAGCAAGATCCACCTGCCAGCAGCCACTCTCAAGTGACGGCACCTGGGCCACATCACCTGTGGAATATTTGAACTCACACCCGGATGTAAAGGCTATCTAGTTCAAGAGACTGCTTCCTAATCACCACTCTAACTATGTGATCTATTTTAAAACACATTCACAGAACTTAAAGAAATTATAGTTCATTTCTTCTATTTCCCAGTGGTGAATTTTAAAAATGAATTTAATAAAAATAACTAATAATTGAGCACTTCCTATATTCTTAATGCTATGCTAATTAACTGCTTCATATGGTTTCTCTCACTAAATCTTTAAACAACCATGTGGTTATATATTTACAGATGAGGCAGGCAGAGAGGTTTCACATTGTCCATTATTTGTCGGAATTCTTCCAGCTAGTTACTGGCAGATCCAGGGTTTGGTCCCAGACTGATCTGTCTATAGGGTGCTCAACACCTGGCAGATGAGAAGACTGGGAGGAAAGGACAGGTAAGTTCTAACCACTGAAGGTACAGGGAAGTCACTTTAAAGCACATGAGTTACTATTCTAAAAACTTCATTTGGACCAAGGGTTGCAGTGGTAAATTTAAGAATTTTTATTTTTAAAAAAATTTATGAGTTCAGTTTACATAAATTTGGAAATGAAATAACAGGGTTGCATTGTGTGCCCATATGTCACTCTCATAAGCATCTCTAGCTACAAAAATCGAGAGTATTGGTAGCTTTTTTGTGGAGTTAATTGAAGCCTTCCTAAGAACAACTTTAATTTAGTGTTTTAGAGCCAAATTCTGCTTCATGATCTACATTTCAGAGTATTTCTGAAAACTAGAGCAAGCTGAGGGTATGACTGGCATTTTGAAATCTTCCAGATTAAAACATGAGCCAGCTATCTGCTGTTCATCTAGTGTTGATCCCAAGACCGATGTCAGTGAAAGTGGTCTTCCAAGTTCAGGGTAAGCATGACCTGTGATGCTGCACAGAGGACTGACTCAAAAGAATTTAGACTTTCTATCTTTATTCTTATGCTATACACTTAGTTACAATTATCTATACCCGCTCTATCTTTAATTATATAATAAAAATGGCTAAATGTTCCTCAACACATTTATAAAGTTTAGCATTTGGTGGTTTATAAAGCACAAAACCATATTACATGTGGCTTTAGCTTTCTCCCCAGCACTTTCTTCCATCCAAGGATATTTTATGATTTCTGCTGATAAATGCATTTTTTAAGTATTTCCTCAGACAGACCTTACTTTTGGGTTAAAGGCAGCAAGTCTTTTCAGATACAATGTGAAGCACACATTTGAGACAGATCATTGGTTACTCTGTGTGTCTGAATTCAGCCATTGTCTCTAAAAAGGAGTCAGTTGAAGTTTAGAAACTTCCTCTAAAAAGGAAGTTTCACTAAACTTCCTTTTGAGCATTTACAAAATGAGAGATAAAAGACTCACTGATATTCTGAAAACATTAGGTGAATTATGAAAAGCCAGCAAAGAATTTGGAGGGAAAATCCCTAGGCATCTTTCATTATCATCAAAAAAAAATAAAAAGCCTTACTATGTATTAGAAAGAGAGGAAAGAGAAGTGAATGAAAGGAATTATCCGAGCTGTAATTTGGCCCTGACAACACAGTACCCCCCCTCAGACTAAGAAAAGGCTCTGTAATGTTGAGCTCTAAAGGAGAGCACCCCAAATGCCAGTTTAGGAGGAGGTGAGTCAGAACTGCATCTGAACATTAACTGCAAGGGCCCCACCACACCACATGCTGGAGACACGTAGAGCCCCACACACGTGTCATCTGCTGGGTCCAGGAAGGCATGTGGAGTATATGGCAATTAATTCTGCCACCAGCAAAACTGAGATATACACACTATTTTCTTCACATTTCCTTCTTTCCATTGCTAGTTACTCAAATGGCATGTAGTCTGAGAAAAAACCAAAGAAGTTTTTCACTTGGTTGAAATATAACCAAAGAGTGTTTCACTTGAAAATTAAAACTGTTTTATGAAATTTTAAGACTATAAACAGTGGTAATCATTTTACAATGTACACAAATATAGAATCATTATGTTAGACACTTGAAACTATATAATCTTATATGTCAATTACACAAAAGTGTAAAAAGAATGAAGAAATAAAAAACCAAAAATAAAAGTCCCCCAGCCACTAAGTCTTTCAATTCCCCAAAGTGATTATTATGAGTTGTTTCTTATGTACTTTTCCAAAAAGATATATATGTTCAAGATCACATAAATGTAAACCTTATCTTATTTACATGAGTAAAATCATTTTCTTGACACTGTTCTGAAACTTGCAAATACATGTGTTGCATCTTCAGCACATATAGGTCTACCTCAATCTGTCTAAACATCACCCTACATTTCACTGGAGAAATGTAATTTATTTATCCAGTTGCCAACAGAAACATATCGTTTTCAATTTGATGTTTAGAGGTGAAAGGATTGAGAAGTAAAAATTGGTAGTTACAAAGTAGTCATGGGTATGTAAAGTACAACATAGGAAATTTAGTCAATAATATTGTAATAACCGCATGTAGTTCTAGGTTCATACTGGAAATGCCAAGGTAACACTTTGTAACTTATATGATTGTTTTAACTATGCTGTACACCTGAAACTAATATGAAATCATGTTGAATGTAAACTGTAATTGAAAAATAAAGTTTAAAGAAAAACAATACTGAGATAAATACTTCTACATATTTTCCTGATATATTTGTAGGAGTTTTTCAGTAGAAGTGGAACTACAGGATAAAAGAATATGTACAACTGAAAAAAGATGATCCAGAGAAGTACAATCCTTTTGAGCTGTTAGCTCAAAGGAAGAAAATACTTCATCTCTATTTATGAGGAGAAAATCTTTTGATTTGGTTATCTGACAATAAAGAAAATAATATAGAGACTTCTGGACAAGATGGAAGCATAGGTAGATACACTGTGCCTCCTCACACAACCAAAAGAAGGACAACAACAAACTTAAAAACAAAAAACAACCAGAACTGACAGAAATCTGAACTGTATGGAAGTCTGACAACCAAGGAGTTACAGAAGAAACATTCATCCAGACTGGTAGGAGGGGCAGAGATGGACAGCCAAGTGGAGAGGACTCACAGCAAGGCAGCAGCTGGTGAGCAATGTGGCAGCTGGTGGACTGGGCGGTCCTACATTTGCATGCAGATAAATCAGAAAGAACAACTGGGGAACGAGACAGACCATGTAACCCAGGGTTCCAGTTCAGGGAAATAAATCCTCAAAACCTCTGACTGAAAAAATCTGTAGAGGTTGAGAGGGCAAGAGAAACTCCCAGCCTCACAGGAGAGTTCCTTGAAAAGACCCACATGGTCCTAGAATGTACACAAACCCACCCATCAGGGAATCAGCACCAGAAGGGCCCAATTTGCTTATGGATAGTGGAGGAAGTGACTCAAAGCCAGCAGAGAGGTGAGCAAGCAGCACTGTTCCCTCTCTGACCCTTCCCGCCCATATAGCATCACAACGCATCAACCTGGGTTGCCCCGCCCTGGCGAATAACTAAGGCGCCACCCCTCACTACACAGCAGGTGCGTAGAGACCAAGAAAAACAATATAGATTACAGACTAATCTAAAAAAAGTGGCCCAAATGAAAGAACAGATCAAAGCTTGAGAACAAATACAACTAAGTGACGAAAATATAGCCAACCTATCAGATGCGGAGTTCAAAACACTGGTAATCAGGATGCTCACAGAATTGGTTGAGTATGGTCACAAAATATAGGAAAAAGTGAAGGCTATGAAAAGTGAAATAAAGGAAAATGCACAGGGAAACAACAGTGATGGGAAGTAAACCAGGACTCAAATCAAAGATTTGGAACAGAAGGAAGAAATAAACATTCAACCAGAAAAGAATGAAGAAATAAGAATTCAAGAAATGAGGAGAGGCTTAGGAACCTCCAGGACAACCTTAAACATTCCAACATCAGAATCACAGGGGTGCCAAAAGGAGAAGAGGAAGAGCAAGAAATGGAAACTTGTTTGAAAACATAATGTAGGAGAACTTCTTCAATCTGGCAAAGGAAATAGATTTCCAGGAAGTCAAGGAAGCTCAGACAGTCCCAAAGAAGTTGGACCCAAGGAAGCACACACCAAGGCACATCACAATCATATTACCCAAGATTAAGATAAGGAGAAAATCTTAAAAGCAGTGAGAGAAAAGGAGACAGTTACCTACAAATAACTTCCAATAAAACTATCAGCTTATTTCTCAAAAGAAACTTTGCAGGCAAGAAGGGGCTGGAAAGAAGTATTCCAAGTCATGAAAGTCAAGGACCTACATCCAAGATGACTTTATCCAGCAAAGCTTTCATTTAGAATGGAAAGGCAGAGAAAGTGCTTCCCAGATAAGGTCAAGTTAAAGGAGTTCATCATCACCAAGCCCTTATTATATGAAATGTTAAAGGAATTTATCTAAGAAAAAGAAGATCAAAAATATGAACAATAAAATGTCAACAAACACAACTATTAACAACCAAACCTAAAAAAAATGTATAAAAACAAAAATGAAGTAAGCAAACAACTAGAACAGAAACAGAATCACAGGAATTGAGATCACATGGAGGGTTATCAGTGAGGAATGGGAAGGGGGTTATGGGGGAAAAGGTACAGGGAATAAGTAGCATAAAAAAATAGTCAGGGAGAGGTTAAGAATAGTATAGGAAATGGAAAAGCCAAAGAACTTATATGTATGACACATGGACATGAACTAAAGGGGGAGAATGTGGGTGGGAGGGGGTGTACAAGGTGGATGGGAATAAAGGGGAGAAAATGGGACAACTGTAACAGCAAAATCAATAAAATATATTTAAAAAGAAAATAATATAGGTTCATGAATACAATTGTATGTATAAATAATAAAAAAGTTCTATTTATTCTTTGCTTATCCTTGTGTTGAAACAGAATTCTACACATTAATTTTAATACCTTTGGAATTATGTGAAGCTGAAATACTGTCCAAATCTTTATATCTACAAAGTAGTTAATATATATGTTACAAAGGTACAATACATTTCAAAATGTTAAAAAACAACCATATATTATAGGATCCTACTATATACTAGTTGCTCTTCCACAAATTAAAACAGAATATATATAAAAATATAATGTACAGATTGCTAGCCTGTACCTCTAGACACCTCTCATTTGTTCTTTTTTTCCTGTAAGTATCAACTTTTAAGCACTATTGCCTGAGATGAGAGATCATGTTAGTGGTCAGAAAAGTCACTGCACTTAGTAAAATATCCTCCCTTTGGTGTTCTAAGGTATTTAAATTCTGAAGCTACATGACAGTAATTAATTTCCATTCCACTCCGTGCTCCCTCCTGGGCCTTGCTCCATGTACAGCCCAGGTAACAAAGGCCACTGCGGAACTCTCTGAGCAGCCAGTCAAGGTGATACGTGTGTATATCCCCAAGCGCTTAGTACACAATATATGATTTTGTGAACGTTTCACCTATAGTGTACAAACAAGTCCCTGAAAATTAAAGTGTGAAATGCAAACACCTTTGTCCTTAAAACAAGCACATTCTGCCAAAAATACTCTCTTCTGTGAACTTTTGGCATCAACAGGGCAGAACGTAATATCCTTTGCATTCAGCTGCCAAAGACATAAACTAGATCCAAAAGGCAGAAGCCAGGTAAATTGTTTGGGCCCACAACCTAACATTCTCCTTGGCATAAAAAGATTCATTCTTTATCCTTCCAATAAATGTAGCCAATTGGAAAGGCAGTGAATTCACTATTCTACAACACGGTGAGTAATTCAGATAAACAACCTCCACTGCTTAAAAACCTGTGCCTCGCTCTAATTTTTAAGACAGTATATAAAGGCTATTGAGGAATTATTCCTCTGAAACACACTGAAAAATTATCACCAATTCTTCCTTAAACACAAATTAAATCAGAAATGAAAAGGAAAAGTTCCCAAATATCTATCTCTATCTTTACTTTTCAACAGAGTATGATGACTGTTTTTGTTGTAACTTACAGTAAGTCTATAGATATATCCAAGAGCATTCATCTGACTCCCTCCTAAAGACAGTTTGGAAATAATAGCATATCGATGGCAAAAAGATTTATTATGCTATTTTTAAAAAAATCCCCAGAGATAATCTTCCTCTGTGACAGTACTGAGTTCTGAACAGGGCTGAAAGTGCTAGAGCTATTCAAGACAATTAGTGCAACATGTACTGATTGTCTCCTATACAATATGTTAGGTACTACGAATGCAGTGCCATGTGTGTATGGAGTTTATAATCTGGTGAGGAGAGAAAGGACAATTACACAAACAAATGTTACAACACCGGACAGGGTAAATGCCATAAGAGAGGCACAAACCGATCACTCAAGATGAACATTTTTGCCTTCAAATGGTAGGACCCCAGTTCTCCTTAATAGTCCCTCTCTTCATTCAAGCATTCATTTATTCATTTAAAAAGCACTTATTACCCAGCACAGTGCTAAGAAAAACAGACAGTGAGAAGCAGAAGAGACAGAGGCCTTGCCCTCCTGAAATCCTCCTTCCTGTGGAAAAGATAGAATTAAATAATTACAGAATAATAGAGATAATAGACTAATAACCATAACTGACATTTACTCAGTGCTTACTATATATCCATGAGCTAAATGCTTGACATGTATTTTCTCCATAATCCTATAGCAACATTCCAATGCAGGAAGGCACTGAATTGAAGTTGATATGGATGGTCCCTGGCATTAGGCTGCCTGGATTGGAATCCTGACACCATCACTTATTAGTTCTGTAATCTTGGGTACCAGAATGAACCTCTCTGTGCTTCAGCTTCCTCATTTGTAAAATGGGATTGATATTAGCTTCTGCCAAATTTAAGATGCCATTGATAATAAGATGCATCCTAATTTCAGAGATGTTAAGAAAAATGTACCTTAGACCCTATTAAATAAAGGAAATAATATAAAGTAACATCTATCACATATGGTTATGATGCTTAAAGAAAAATATGAATAGAGCTCTTAGAAGGGTGCCTGGCATAGGTGTTTATTCTTTTTTTAAGTATACCTATTTTAAAAAAAGGAAATAAATTTACAAAAAAAACCCCTGAAGTGATATAAAAAGTTCAGGCCTGTGGGAATTTTGTATAAGAAGATTAATTTAGAGTAGGGTTCAAAAAGCACTACTCAAGTTCAGTGATGTTTGAACTACAAAGTGAAGAAGAAGCAAGAGGAATGAACACGATAGAGGTAGGGAGACTGATCCAGACAAAGGGGAATATGCATAAAAGCCATAGGCAGGAAGAGTAAAGCTCGTACAAAGATGAGAATGAAGCCAACACAGCTAGAGAACAGTGAGCAGGCTGGGAACAACAGAATGGAGGCTGGAGAACCGGCCCTTGGTAAGACCCTGCAGGTCCTTCCAGACCATCCTGGGAAGTGTTGTCTTTCACCTAACAGTTGTGAGAAGCCATGAAGCATGCTAGAGCTGGATTTGCATTGCTTAAGGATTAGGTGGAGGAAGATCAGTTCCATGGCTACTGTGATAATTCAGGAATGAGAAGAAGCTGGCTTGGACTTGTTAGAGCAGGAGTTCTCAACCTTAGCACAACTGACTCTTTAAACTAGAAAATCCTTCGTTCTGGGGCTTTCCTATGCACTGTAGGCTGTTTAGCAGAATCCCTGGTTTCTACCCACTGGATACCAGTAGCAATTACCAAGTAGTGACAATAAAAAATGTACCAGACATTGCTAAATGTACACTTGGGGACAAAATAGCCCCTAGCTAAAAACCTCTGGACTAGAGCGATCTCAAGGGAATTGGGAAGAGGCAGATAGATTCTAGAAACACTAAAAAACAAACATCAAAAGGGCTTGCTGATGAATATGAGACAGAAGAGAGGCCAGTAGCAAGAATACATTTCTAGGCAGGGCTTCTGATTGCGTACCTCAACAGGTGGTGAGGCCATGCACGGAGATAGGAAACACAGGAACCAGGTTGGTCTTGAGGGACAAATCATGAGTTCAGTATGAGACCTGCAGAATTTGAACTATAACTACAACGACATCACAATAGTCCTGATGTCATATGTGCATGTTGATATACAGAATAAAAGCCCAGGAAGTAAATATAGTAGTGGGATGAAAAATTTGAGTTATGAGCATAGATACCTATGATATAACTAAACCATAGATATAACTAAAGGTAAATATGCAAAAATCTCTCATTTTAAAAATACACTTAAATTCTACCACTTCATTCATGGAAAGCAGAATATCTCTACAATAAAATCAGTGAAACCCCACAATACTGTAAGATAATGCCTTAAGAAATTATTTCAGTAGTTTCAGCCAAACAGATCTCCAGATACACAGACACAGGCAGGATATACTTACACTGGAGAGACAGAGTTAAGCAAAACATAACTTAAAAGTATGCATGGTTCACCTCAATCAAGGATGCCTTTTTAGAGACTTAATCTGCAAAGCAAAGTTGAAAATAAGGATCAAGAGTGACTTTTTTTGGTATCTACTTGTCTTTTTGTAGAAATCAGTGATCTCCTATCCCAGCATCTTGAATTATATTCTGATTGCAGCTACCTTGACTGAGACCCAAGCATTCCTCATCAGTGCTCAGATTCACATGATTTATCCCCTAGTGGTGCATGATAAACATAAGAAAGTTCAATTCTTAACCACTTCAGATCTCCAGAATTTTTGAAGACAGAGTCCATGACCTTGGGGATTGCTAGCTGGAAGAAAAAATATCCTAGTTCAGTTCTATTATTTAGCTCCCAAGTCTTAACCTTGACTGACAGTGACAAAGGAACCAAAAGCAACATCTGCTGTTCACAAGTGGCTCTCTTCCAAAGATTTTCCTAGGCCAGCACTATAACACAGTCCAACAAGACCCTTTCATGGTGAGGGGTGAGGGGAGAGGTGTGTGTGTGTACATACGCACGTGCATGCACATGACTGTGACTTCTCAAGAAATTCTCCATTCATTCAAGAACACATTTGCTATTTTTTGGGCAACAGTATTTTACACAAGAATCCCTACCAATTTTCCTTCAAAATATCTCGGGATAATGCCAGATTAGCTCCAAAGTGAATATAAATAATAGGGAGAAAATGACACCCAATTGAATCCACATTGGAAAGCATGATTCATTTTCTCATTATGTGGGTAAGTGTACCTTGTAAAAAATCTGAACTACTTAGACTTTAAAGCCACAGTCATTTTTCATTATCTGAACATTAACACGGATAACACAACATAGTGCCTGAGTATGTGAAACCTTCATTAAAGTCACAAACAACCTGAATCTCAGGGACTCAGGGACAATAAAGCAGACAATGCTGCCAACATCAGATCAGGAAAGATGTGTTTATAAACTCTGAGGAGAAAAATGGTTCTTACATTTATCTCTGATATTTTAGAATGCATTTGTTTCCAGTTCTTCTGCTTTACTAGAAGTACTCATAATAAGAATTCTAGAAAAGCTAACAGGCTAGTCATGATTGGTTAAAATTCTAAACACAGCCCATGTGTAGAGAGAATACAGAAGGAAGTACAGCCAAGAGAGTATTTCCTTTCATCCTGTCTATGAGTCTGTCTCAATTCTGCTTGATAGTTCAGTTTGTTCATTAGAATCCACATATGAGTGAAATCATATAGTATTTGTCTTTCTCTGACTGGCTTATTTCACTGAGCATAATGTTCTCCAGGTCTATCCATGCTGCTGTGAAGGGTGAAATTTTCTTATTTACAGCCCAGTAGTATTCCACTGCATAAATGTTCCATAGTTGTTTTATCTACTCACCTACTGATGGACACTTGGGCTGCTTCCAAATCCTAGCTATTGTAAATAATGCTGCAATGAATATAGGGGCACATATATACTTTCAAATTAGTGTTTCAGGTTTTTTCAGATAAATTCCCAGAGGTGGAATCACTGGGTCATAAAGCAGTTGCATTTTTAACTTTTTGAGGTATCTCCATACTGCTTTCCACAGTGGCTGCACCAACCTGCATTCCCACCAACAGTGCAAAAGGGAACCCCTTTCTCCACATCCTTGCCAGCACTTGTTTGTTAGTTTATTGATGACATTCTGACAAGCATGAGGTGATATCTCATTGTGGTTTTAATTTGCATTACTCTTATGATTAGTGACGTTGAACATCTTTTCACATGACAATTGTTCATCTGTATGTCTTCTTAGAAGTGTCTATTCAGTTCTTTGCCCATTTTTTCATTGGATTTTCTTTTTTGGTGTTGAGTTTTGTAAGTTCTGTATAAATTTTGGACATTAATGCATTACCAGATATATCAGCGAATATGTTCTCCCATTCAGGGGGTTGTCTTTTTATTTTGTTGATGTTTTCCTTTGCTGTACAAAACTTTTTAGTTTGATGTAGTCCCATTTGTTTATTTTTTTCTTTTGTTTCCCTTGCCTGGGGAGATATATGAGAAAAAATATTGCTATGAGCAATGTCCGAGATTTTACTGCCTACGCTTTCTTATAGGATTTTTATGGTTTTGGACCTAACATTTAAGTTTAACCCATTTTGAATTTATTATTTTGTGTGTCATAAGAATAATGGTCCAGTTTCATTTTTCTGCATTTTCTCTCTGTCCAATTTCCCCAGGAGAATTATTGAATAAATTGTCTTTAGCTGATTGGATGTGCTGGCTTCCTCTGTCAAATATTAATTGAATATAAAGGTATAGGTTTATTTCTGGGCTCTCTATTCTGTTCCATTGATATATGTGTCTGTTGTTATATCAGTACCATGCTGTTTTGATTACTATAGCCTTATAGTATACTTTCATATTAGGTAGCATGATTTCTCCAACTTTGTTCTTTTTTCTCAAGAATGCTTTTGCTATTTGGGGTCTTTTGTAGTTCCATATAATTTTTTTAAATATTTGTTCTAGTTCTGTGAAAAAAATCATTGGTAATTTGATAGGAATGACATTGAATCTATAGATTGCTTTGGGTTGGGTAATATGGACATTTGTGGTCTGAGAGGTTTTAGGGGATGAAGGGATTGAGCAAAAAAGAAAAAGGACTCATGGACATGGACAACAGTGTAGTGATTGTGGGGGAAGAGGGAAGTGAGTGCAGATAGATGAAATCATAAGGGAGATAAATGGTAATGGAAAAAATAAATTATTAAAAATAAGTAAATACAGGAGAAAACAAAGAGTTCCCGAAAGCCAACAATATTACACATTAAAAAGGTATTTGAGGATGACTAAGACGTGATAAAAAATGTTACTTCCCAGCTATTAGAGGGAAGGGGAGTTGGGACGCTGGGTGAATAAGGTGAAGGGATTAATAAAAACAAAAGCTCATAATACAGACAACAGTGTGAGGATTACCAGAGGATGAGGGAGGGCAGGGGAGGTAAAAGAGGGCAGAGTGGGAATAAATGGTGATAGAAGGAGACTTGACCTGGAAGGGATGGTGAATGCGCAGTGCAGTATACAGAGGATGTATTGTAGAGTTATATACCTGAAACCTATATAATTGTATTAACTGGTATTGCCCCGATAAACCCAATAAAAATGTTATAGTCCAGTATAAGTAGATAAAAAAGTAAGACTCTCTTTAGGTTTCAGACCATCTACTAGCCTTCACTATGTTCATATCACACTGAAACCTCAAACAAAACTGAGGTCTTCATCTTCCCATGCCAGCATGACTCTCACAGTGATCTCTACTCTTGTTAAATGGCACCACCCTCTGTCCACATCAAAACACAGGGCAGCATCCAACACCATATTTCTTCTCATGCTAACTTCCTTGGATATCAAGGCACTTAAAATTTTTCTTATCTTTCTTAAGAATTCTATAATCCATCAATTTCTATCCATATGTGCTGCCACCATGATCTTTCCTGAACTACTCCAATAACCTCCTAACTCCTTTCTTTTTGCCCTCCTTCATCAGCTCCCTTCCAATCTCTTCTCTTTGCTATAATCAGAGAGATCCTTCTACAGCATTATCTGCTCAGGTCTCTCTTCTACTAAAACGTACATGTCTTCCCATGGCCTTTAGCATAAGCTCCAAATTCATCAACATGTTTTAAAAGGCCTTGTGTGAATAAGCTCCTGTTCTCTTCTCCATGCCGCACTCTGAATTTATGCTCAGCCATAAGAAGACCTGTCAGCTCCTCTCCCACTCTTCTCTCCAGGGTCTCTCCTTTCTGGAATTACTCCCCTTCAACTCTTCTCCCTTTCCTAGATAAGATGCACTCATCTTTCAAATGCCTCCACAGTAGTCTTTTCCTCTGGAAGTAAGAGCCAAGCATCCTTTTCCTACACTCAGTAGCATCCTATTCTTCCCAAGTGGAATGTTAATCACACTATCTTCAAACTGGTTGCCTGACTGTGTTACTCACTACAGTGTAAGTTTTGAGAGGGCAGGGACCACAGTTCAGGGCGCTGTGAAGCTACAAAGGAGGTAGTGGCCAATTCTGTCTTGGAGCAGGTCGAGGAAATCTCATTGGATAAGTAGTCCTTCAGACAAGTCATTACAAATGAAGGTTTTCAGGGATAATTGCAGTAATAAGTTGGACATATTAAAACAAAAGAAGCATAATGCGGAAAATGAGAAGTCATGAAGCAGCATGGCCACTTATAGAGCATAGGAATATGACTTGAAGATGGGAGGAGAGGAGGGAGACCACCTACAAATCTGGAGAGTTTAGTAAGGGTCAGACCATGGAATTCCTTAGGGCTTATCCAAGGATCTCAGCCTTTATATTAAGACAATAAGCAGTCATTAAAGGATCATAAGCAATAGGGAGACATAATTTTATTGCACTTTAGGAAGATCACTTTTGATTAAACAAGAGTACAATTACAGGATTACCAGAAAAGTATAAGAAAGAGAATGATCGGAACACTATGCAGATCTTGGCCAGGAGATCATGTAACCCCATAGTTAGCATACAGAGATGTCATGGAGAAGAGCAGGTGGACAGAAGAGCCTTTCATTTAAGTCCTGAGCTTAGCTGAGCTGGCCCAAAGACAGCACAATGTGAGAAATGAAAAACCCACTGGCGAATTTCTAAGGTACACCTAAAGACAGAGGGGTAGTAGGAAACAAAGGAAGGGAACTTAAAGGAGAGTAGAATTCTCAAAGAAAGGCATTAATACAGTCAAGGGGAAACATTCTCTGGGAGAAGTGAAAGGGAGCACTGGGTGTTGACAATTAAGGGGTCACTGTGAAAAGAATGTCCCCAAAAGTGGAGGATGGGAGACAGTGGGAACCAAAGTGAGACTGAAGAAAAGTGGAAATTTTCAGGCTCTATTATTGTTTTAAGAAACTTATCGGTGAATAAAAAAAAGTAGAAGGGTACATGGGGTGAAGAGAGGTTATTTTAATGGTGAAGTGTGAACCAGTTTACACGCTGGTCTGAAAGAGTAGAGAAAGAAATTCTAAATGACCACTGGACAGAACCAAATCCCCAACAATGTAAACAATCATAAATTAAGTATAACAGAGTTTGGAACCTGGAGTGAAAAAATATTCAAAAGGATTACATCCTTAACATAATTGAATTCAAGGGCAAGAAAAATTAAATGTAATTAGAATAAAATTATACTGATAAGAGAAGGTAACTATTATCAAGTTATACAACTATATGCGTATGCAATTTTACTGATGCATTTGTTTATTTGTTACCATATTTAGCTTGTTTTCTAAAGAAATTGAGATGATGCAGTTTATTTAAACTACCCATAAAACAAATTATGCTATGAGATATTGCTTAATCTGATATAAAGAAATAGCATGAAAAACCAAGGCAGCAGAGAAGTACCCCACAAAACAGTGTTGAAAATTTCAAAAAACTTTTATACTTGTCACTAAGACAAAACATCCAGGAAAAATATAAAATGTATTTTTAAAAACTAGAACTACAACACTTTCAGTTAGTAAATTTGAAACTAAACCTATCACAAACAACTCTCCAAAGAGAGTCAGTGTGATTTAGTCATTTAAATGATTTTTTAGTCATCAATCATTTACTACCTAACTCAATGAATGCTCTGTATACACCCCTATGTGGGAAGGAGGAAGACTTCAAAAAGTTCGTTCTTATAGATAAATTATGTCAGAAAGGTGAGAAGCAGTGGTTTTAGATAGAAAAGAATTTCTAGAAGGTTGTTTGCTGGCCATTTACATGCAGTGAAAACCAGCTGGCAGAAACTAGAAGGGGCATATTGGTAAGGAGCAGGTCTGCAGACACATATGTGTAGCACCAGACAAGAGACTTCATTTTTGTCATCTGGCTCACTAATTACTTTTTATAGCAGCCACTTAATTTTCATTTTTTTCACTGATATTAAAATGTTAACAAGTTACCAATTAGGCAACATAAAAGCATTATTGAGCATAACCTCCCAAACTACTCAATGTTTAAAAGAAAATTTGAAATTACATTAACAATGCCTTCAAACTATACTGTAGAAATATGAAATTATAGCAAAATTCTTCTCTTTGAATCAAAAGACAATGAATTATAACATGGAGGGCAGGGGACTTTCTGTCCCAATCTCACTCTGTAAGATTTAGCTAGTCCCTTTGCCTCTCTTATGCCTGGTTTCTATATTTGAACCTACCCAATCTGAATATGTGACATCACCTTTTCCTTTTAGTGCACAATCCTTCCTAGAGATGCTTTCAATATTCATGTAACTCAATAAATACTTCCTTTCTCCACCTACCACCCCTTCCTTTTTTGTTTCCATAAATATAGATAACTGTACAATACTTCCACTATATTCCTAGGGTAGGAGCTCCTTTCTTTCTGCTGCATAGTATTCCATTGTGCAAATGTACCATAGTTTTTTGATCCATTCATTTACTGGTGGGCATTTAAGGGACTTCCAGCACTTGACTATTGTAAATTGTGCTGCTGTGAATATTGGAGTGCATAGGTTCTTTTGATTTGGCGTTTCAGGATTCTTAGGGTATAATCCCAGCAGTGGAATTGCCAGGTCAAAAGGCTGCACCAGTCTGCACTCCTACCCACAGCGCACTAGGGTTCCCTTTTCTCCACAACCTTGCCAGCACTTGTTGTTTGTTGATTTGGTAATGGTGGCCATTTTGACTTGTATGAAGTTGTATCTCATTGTGGTTTTAATTTGCGTTTCTGATGACTAGTGATGCTCAGCATCCTTTCATATGTCTCTCAGCACTCTGTATGTCCTCCTTAGAGAAGTAGAATTGACATCTGTCAGTCACACCCAGTAACTAATAATTCAGCCACATCTGAGAGGACTATATGTTTCAATCAAGTTGTCACCAGATTTTTTTTAAGTTGTGAAAACCATCAAGATTTCTCTTTTGCTTATACCAAATCATTCCAATCTTGCATTATTCTTCACAAATGTCAAACTTATCTGATGACCTTTGCTCTACTTATGTATTTTAATTTCTCTGATCATTTCTCCAAATACTCAGGTTTTTATTTGTCTTTTAGCTGCCATCTTCACTCCAGCCAATACATTTCCATCAAATATTCTACCATTTTCTTCTCTAGTACATTTTTCCTTTCCATTATTCTGGCTTTCTTTATTTCTGCCTACTTGAGATGACTATTAAAGTAACCACAAAAAGACATGAAATCAACTCTAAGAAAACATATATGATGCCATTTTTCACCCTGGCTCTCACCCACCCTCTTCAGAAGCATTGTATGCTGCACTGCACTGTGCCCCGGACATTACTGAGAAAACGGCCGCCCATGTCTGGCGTCCAGATGCTCCCCCTGCAGTGGAGATGACACTGATCATTCTGTACTCTGACATCCGAGCTGTATTAGACATTGGCCCTTCCTTCATCTGCAAATTGTTCCTTTATGATCTTACTGCTTTTCCCCCTTTTTCTCTAGTCCCCTGCGAGTGATTTGTGGTGATTTATTCTAGGTTATTAGCAGCTACAAACCAAATCCAGTAAGGTCTGGAGACCAAGATGAAATCTCAAGAGGTCAGACTGCAAGTGACCACAGAGAACCACAATGCTGGGGTCTCCTTCAGAGCCAGGATCCTGCTATTATAAGACAAGAGTTACAATGGGGAAAGTGAGGCTGCATGTACTTACTATCAAATACAGCTAAAGCTCCTGAAGATGTAGAAGAAGTCCTTTACTGAAATGTTTAATTCATTACAGACTAATACCCTATGTCTCCCAATTGCTTAGAATCAATTTCAAAAATGGTTTCCTTTTTCTCCTTTCCCAAGATGTCATTACTACAAAGGCAGTGCCAGCATTATTGAGAAAGTAGAAGGAAAGCAGGAAGCACTAATATAGACGCACCAATTTATTAAAATAAGTCTATACTTCCATAAAAGTTTTTAAATAAAACAGAGATCACATAGAGGGTTATCGGCAGGGAGGGGTGGAGGGAGAATGGGGGAAAAGGTACAGGGAATAAGAAGCATAATTGGTAGATACAAAATAGACAGGGGGATGTTAAGAATAGTATGGGAAATACAGAAGCTGAAGAATTTATATGTACGACCCATGGACATGAACTAAGGTGGGGGAATGATGGTGGGAGATGGGACACAGGGCAGAGGGAAATGAAGGAGAGGGAAAAAATGGGACAACTATAATAGCATAATCAATAAAATATATATATTTAAAAAAGTTTTTAAATAACCTCTGTCCTGTGACCACCTAATGCAACAACTTAATGGCCTCTAGGACAAGACTCTAGCAATGACCTTCTGATGAGTCACTGGAAATGCCAAGCTGTTAATAAACCTACTGGATATCACTCCTGGATAGAAATAACCTATTCTGCAATTAGAAAATAATAAGTTTGTAAATTCTTGCCTAGTTTTCCACCTCATACATCTCCTCTATTTTCTGCCTAGTGTCTTTACTTTGATGTTGATTGTGTAAGCAACTTCTAGGAAGTTTCATTAATTTCATCTATTTTCCATCAACCAACACATCTTCAGGCCCAAAGTAGCCCCACTAATGCATTCTTTTAATTCTCAAACTTGACTCCACATATGTATTACTTGATATATTGATTATACACTTGCCTGTTTTGTTTCCTTTTAAAAACAATGGTACCATCCAAAATCTACATGAGATCAGGGTAGAAGACATATGAGCAAAGAGAAGGAAAAAGTGTAACATCTGAAGTGAGTCTTTTACCTTATGCATCAATTTATTTTAAAATGAAAATCAGTTTGTTTCACATATTTCCGAAACTTTACCCAGAATCAATAATAAAGACTACTGCCTTGGCATACCTAAAACTCAGCACCTCAAGTCACCAGTGCCAGGAGCAGTTGGGTACTTTTACAAGAATCGTGCAGTAAGAAAATGCTTCAACACAGGTTGACTGAGTCTGGCAGTTTTTAGTAATCATAAGTTAACATCATAGTAAGAAAAGAATCATGTCCAACAGTCTGCTCTTAGAGTTGTAAATATTCCTTACAAGAGGGATTCTCCATCTGAGAAAGGCCTCCTCTGCAATCACCCATGCTAGTTCCAAATTCATAAGGGAGATGAAGGACGGACCTGACGATCAGCGAAATATCAAAAAAATATATATATGTGTATATACACACACACATGTCACAGAACATTAATCACTACTTTTTTTTTAATTTAAAAAATGTTAAGCATTTTCTAAGTGCCAGCCATTGAAACAAGTGCTTAGGTTACTGTCTTAAACAAATCCCTAGAGGAACTTATAGTCTTGAGGTGATGAAAAATAAACAGAAAATCACAAATCAGCCTGATAATGCCACAAACAGGTAAGAATAGGGTGCTAGGGAAGGATTTAGGAGTGGCTATTCAAGGCTTAGAAAATCTAGAAAGACTTCTTAATAGAGACATGACCAAAAAACATTTTAAAGGTATTTATCCGGGTAGAGAGACTGGGGTTGGAAATGGAGGTGAACTCATGATCTATTTCATAATGATATTTTATAACATTAAAAATCAAATACATTCAGTGAAAAATAGAGTCAACTTCACCATTCAAGATAGGTGTATGCGGCTATTTCTGATGCTGAAAAAATAGAATGTCACTATACAAATCACATTCAGATACACCCCAGGGCTAACATCTTCTTGAGAGTCAGGTGCAATTATTTATTTGTTGCTTGGCAGAGTATCTTATCACTAGCCAACACACCTGTTATGCTGCAACATTTACATAGAAGAATCACGTTGTTTCATGGAGAAATCTTGCTGTCCTCTAAAATGCATAAGATATTTAGAAATGATGAAGACTGATTCATGTGCATTTAAATTTATAAAGATTTTGTTCATGCCATTCTACAATTTCCTTTAATATTTCTTCCATCAATTCATCCACTCATCTATAACATTAGAATACAAAAATATAACTACTCTAGTCCTATGTGTTTCTGTTACTGTTTTTTTGTTTTTGTTTTGCTAACTTGAAGAGTTCTGAGTGAGAGAAAACAAAGATATGAAAATAAACCCATCATATGGTATTCTTTAGTTACAGACACTATTGTTCGTTCTCAGCAATGTTACAACAGACTCACATCTCAGGTCAGACATAATGTACAGTTAGAAATCAGGGGTCGAGGATTAAAAACAGGGGCTAAAAGGGGCTAATGACCTTTGCTTTACCATTTACTAGCTCCAAGTTTCCATGTCCTCATTTGTAAAATGAGGGTACTAATAGTTATAACCTTTTAAATGAGATAACATAGTAAGATATTTTACCCATCCCCTGACACTGAACAGAAGCTCCATAAGCATTTCTAACATTATAGGTGAAATCATTTTTTAATGTCTAAATGCAAAGGCCAATTATAAAAATTTAAGTAAAATTTAATTTGATTCAGAGAAGACTGAGAAGATCTACTATTTCTCAGGTAGCAATGCCTTGTTGAGGGAAGAATCCAAGAAAACCCCAAATGGTAGTCTGATAATGAATAAAACCTATATAACTAACATGCAACACAATACTAACAAACCAAATGTAGTAACATATTAAAAAGATTATCCATCATGACCAAGTGGGGTTTATGTTGGGAATGCAAATTAACTATGTATTGGGAGTTTTGAACTGGGATCCAACAGTATAGTATACCACATAAAATGAGCAAAGAGGGGCACATATGATCTAGTTAATTGATTTATAAAAGGAAGTTGCACCTGTGCTGGTGTGGCTCAGTGGATTGAGTGTCAGCCTGCGAACCAAAGGGTTGCTAGTTCAATTCCTGGTCAGAGCATATGCCTAGGTTGCAGGCTAGTCCCCAGTTACTCGACCTAATAGGTCAAGTAAATCTGAATTTGGCAAAACAGAGGGATACAAGTCAATATTCATAAATAGAAGACATTTTTGTATACAAACAATGAAATATTAGAAACATAAATCAGGGGGAAAATCCCATTTGATATAGCAATAAGAAAAATAAAGCATCTAGGAGTAAACCTAACCAAGGAGGTAAAAGGTCTGTACTCAGAAAACTACACATCACTGAATAAAGAAATTAAAGAAGACACAAACAAATGGAAACATATACCACATTCATGAATTGGAAGAATTAACATCATCAAAGTGTCCATACTACCCAAAGCAATTTATAGATTCAACACAATCCCTATTAAAATACCAATGACATATTTCACATATATAGCACAAAGATTTCAAAAATTTATATGGAACCATAAATGACCACGAATAGCTGCAGCAATTCTGAGAAAGAAGAACGAAGTAGGAAGGTTCACAATATCTGAAATCAAACTACATTACAAGGACACAGTAATCAAAACAGTCTGGTACTGACATTAGAACAGCCATACAGATCAATGGAACAGAACAGAGAGTCCAGAAATAAACCCAAGTCAATATGGTCAATTAATATTCGATAAAAGCGGCAGAAGCATAAAATGTAGTAAAAATAGCCTCTTCAACAAATGGTTGGGAGACCTGAACAGCTACATGCAAAAAAAATGAAACTCAACCACCAAATTATACCATACATAAAAATAAACTCAAGATGGATAAAAGATTTAAATATAAAATGTGATACCATAAAAGTCCTAGAGGAGAACACAGGCAGGAAATCTTAGACATTCCATGTAGCATATTTTCACTGACATTTTTCCCCTAGAGCAAGGAACACAAAGGAAAGAATAAACAAATGGGACTTCATCAAAATAAAAAGCTTCTGCAAGGCTAAAGAAAACAGTAGTAAAATGAAAAGGGAACCAATTGTATGGGAAAATATATTTGCCAGTGATACCTTGGACAAGAGTTTGATCTCCAAAATATATAAAGAACTCACACAACTTCATGCCAAGAAGACAAACAATCCAATTAAAAAATGTGCAAAGGCCCTGAACAGACATTTCAGGACATACAGAGGGTCCAAAGACATATGAAAGGATGTTTAACATCATTAGTCATAAGCAAGATGCAAATTAAAACCACAATGACATACCACTTCACACCAGTGAATATGGCCATCATAAACAAATTGACAAAGAACAGGTGCTGACAAGGTTGTGGAGAAAAGGGAACCTAGTGCACTGTTGGTGGGAATGCAGACTGGTGCAGCCACTGTGGAAAACATCATGGAACTTCCTCAGAAAACTAAAAATGGAACTGCCTTTTGACCTGGCAATTCCACTGCTGGGATTATACCCTAAGAATCCTGAAACACCAAATCAAAAGAACCTATGCACTCCAATGTTCATAGCAGCACGATTTACAATAGCCAAGTGCTGGAAGTCCCTTAAATGCCCACCAGTAAATGAATGGATCAAAAAACTATGGTACATTTACACAATGGAATACTATGCAGTAGAAAGAAAGAAGGAGCTCCTACCCTTCATGACAGCATGGAATGATCTGGTTAGCATTACGCAAAGTGAAATAAGCCAGGTGGTGAAAGACAAATACCATATAATCTCACCTATAACTGGAACCTAATCAACAAAACAAGCGAGCAAGTAAAATATAACCAGAGATACTGAAATAAAGAACAAACTGACAGTGACCAGAGAAGAGGGCAGAGGGATAATGGGGTAAAGAAGGGAATGGGTCATCAAAGAACATGTATAGCCCTGGCTGGCATAGCTCAGTGGATTGAGAGTGGGCTGCGAACCAAAGGGTCGCAGGTTCAATTCCCAGTCAGAGCACATGCCTGGGTTGTGGGCCAAGTCCCCAGTGGGGGCCACGGGATAGACAACCACACACTGATGTTTCTCTCTGTCTCTCTTTCTCCCTCCCTTCCCCTGTCTAAAAATAAATAAATAAAATCTTTTAAAAAAAGAACATGTATAAAGGACACATGGACAATGCCAAAGGGGGGTAGGATCAAGAGTAGGAGGTAGGGATGAGTGGGGCAGGGGGAGTGTAGACGGGAAAATTGAGACAAGAAAAAAGTTGACAAACTTCAACACCCTTTCATGAAAAAAGCACTAAAAAAACTAGCAACAGAAGGAATCTTCCTCAACATAAAAAAGGGCATTTATGCCCTTGTTTGGTAGCTCAGGGCAAGTACAAGAGGCAACCAATCAATGTTTCCCTCTCACGTTGATGTTTCTTGTGTTCTTTCTCGCTCTCTTTCCCTCTCTCTCCCTGCCCCCCACCACTGCTCTCTCTCTAAACTTAAAAAAAATATGGGGGTGAAGACAAACAAGAAAAAGAACATTTAAAATAAAACCCCACAGTTAATATCATAATTAACAGAGACAGACTAAAAGCTTTCCCCCTAAGATGAGGAAGAATACAAGAATGCCTGCTTTCACCACTGCTAATTCAACATGGTACTGGAATTTCATGACAGAACAATTACACAATAAAAGGAAATAAAGGACCTGAAATGGAAAAGGAAGAAGTAAAACTATCTCTGTTCACAGATGACATGATCCTATACATAAAAATCTCAAGCAACTCACCAGAAAGTTAATAGAGATAATAAACTAATTCAACAAAGTTGTAGGTTACAAGACTAACACCCAAAACTCAGTTGTATTTCTATAGAATGGGAATGAAAAATGGAAAAAAACTGAATTAGAAAGCAATTCCATTTATACTAGCATCTAAAATAAAATACATAGGAATAAATTTAATCATTGGAGATTATATACTTATATATGAAACAACACAACACAGCTGAAGGAAATTAAAGATTAATTTAAATTCCATTAAAAATAATGGGGGGAAAGATGGAAGAGTTTTCAGGAACATGTATAAAGGGTGGAAAGTGGGGATGGCTGGGGTGGGGTGAGTGGTGGGGGAAAATGGAGACAACTGTACTTGAACAACAATAAAAAATGTGAAAAAAATAAATGGATGAGAGGGTGAGAAATATATGGGAACTCTCTGTACCTTCTGCTCAATATTTCTATGAACCTAAAGCTACTTAAAAAAAGTCTACAGATAGATAGATAAACAGGTAAATGGAAAGAGCACTTTCAGAGACTGGACGTTTTAATATTGCTAAGATGTCAATACTACAAGAGCAATTGACAGATTCCACATAATCTACTAACATTCCAACAATCTACAGGGTCCAGAAGAAGTAATGCTTGCGCAAGTGTGGTTGGTAGGGTACAAGAATGTCTTGCACAAGATGGGCAGCAATTTGAACATTTCACCTACAATGTCATGTGCTATGCTTGAGTGTGATATTGTTATGTTACAGAATTACATACTTATGATTTATAATAAAAGATTTTGAAATAAAAAGGGGAGTTATTTGTGCTGGACCCTTGTATTTTGGAGAAATGGAAAAATCAATCCTGCAATTTATATGGAATTTCCAGGAGTCAGAAACAATCAAAATACTCTTGTAAAAAAGAGAACAAAGTTGGAGTTCTCATGCTTCCCAATTTTACAACAAGAATGCTACTGTAACCAAACGGTGTGGTGCTTGCATAAAAATAGACATGTAGACCAACAGAATAACATTGAGAGTCCAGAAATAAACCCATACATCTATGGCAAGTTGGATTTTGATAAGGTGTCAAGTCCATGCAATGGGAAAGGAGAAGTAATAGTGTCTTCCACAAATGGTGCTGGAACATATGGACTTCCATACACAAAAGAATGAAGCTGACACCTCTCATCTCACCACATGCAAAAATGGACTCAAAGTGGATCAACAATCTAAGTATAAAAGATAAACTATAAAAGTGTCAGATGGAAACATATGGAAAAATCTTTATGACCTTGGATTTAGCAATGAATTCTTATACATGATACCAGAAGTATGAGCAGTGAAAAAAAAAAACCCAGATATATTGGACTTCATCAGAATGGAAGGCATTTGTATATTATAGTTCATTATCATGAAAGTAAAAAAAAAATAAGCTATAGAATGGGAGAATCATTGATCTGATATGATTATAATATGCAGAATATATAAAGAACTAAAATTCAACAACAAAAAGATAAAAAATCCAATAAAAATGGGCAAAGATCTTGAATAGACATCTCTATAAAGAAGATACACAAGTGCCAATAAGCCCATGGAAAAAAAACACTTGAGATGATATATTATGGGGGAAATTCTAAGAGCAGTGAGGTATTATTTCATACCCACTAGGATAACTATAATTTTAAAAAAATATAACAAGTGTTGGTGAGATGTGGAGAAATATGAAACCTAATAATTTTGGTGAGAATGTAAAATGGTATATTGGTTATGGAAAACTTAAATTTAGGGTTGTCTTATAACCCAGCAATACCATTCAGAGGTATATACCAAAAAAAAACTGAAAATGGGAACTCAAACAGATAGTTTTGTGTGCCAGTGTTCACTGCAGCATTATTCCTGACAGCCAAAAGATGGAAACAACCCCAGTGTCTATCAACAGATAAACAAAAGGTCGAATATACATACACTGGAATATTAGCTGTAAAACACAATGAAGTATTGATACATGAACTTTGAAATTATGTTAAGTGCAATGAGCCAGACACAAAAGGAAAAAATATTGTATGGTTCCATTACATGAACTATCTAGAACAGATGAATTCATAGAAACAGAGAATAGATTAGATGTTACCAGGAGGTAACCAAACAGGAAGTTAGGGAGTTAGTGCTTAACGGGTACAGAGTTTCTGTTTGGGGTTACGATAATGTTTTAGAAACAGTGGCCATGGTTGTATACCATTGTAAATGTAATTAACAACACTGAATTGTACGTTTAAAAATGGTTGAAATAAAACATTTTGTTAAACATATTTTGCTATAATTTTTTAAAATTATATGGTTGAAATTTTGTTGTTTGGAATAATTTGCTACATAGGTACCATTTGTCTTCGCAAGCAGGATATGAAGGAACACATTCATGAATGAATGAACGAGCACGTGGCGGCAAGAACTGTGTGTCAGCGCCGCCTCCGGGCAGCCAGTCTTTGATGGGGCTGCGGATTCACGCGGTACTCCACCACTGCTAACTGAGCATTACCAAGGAATTCCAGTTTTCAAGTTTATTTCATGACTGAGTAGATCAAAGATGATAACACTTCACAAATACCAGAGCATTTTAAGATGGCTTATTGTTAATTATATTTTTTAAATAATACTCTGTTGAATATGATGATGTACTGTTCAGATGTTATATGTAAAATCTCAATAAGTGCAAGACAATACCTTATGAATTAAATTCACTTTTTTAACTCAACTATTTAATAAATATGAACATACTAGCATGTACTGCCACTTATTAAAACACTAAACACCTTCTTAGAGAAGCAGATTTATCACTATGCCAAAAAGTTAATTGCTTGTTATAGTGCATCACAGAAAAATGTGAATTCTTCCCCTAACCATTTTTAACACTATGAATAAAAAGCATTTTAAACATATCTTTCACTTTAATTTGTTTCCCAATGATACAAGTAGACATGCTTCCTAAGGGGGAAATTTCTGAACAAACAGATTGCAGTTTTTACTTGATCAGTAAAAAACAAATAGAGACTAGTTTTTTGTACAAACCAGGTTTTTAATGAAATTATTTTCAGGAATGGACAGAACACCAAATCTATAAGCTCTAAAACTTTAGGCAATAAATGTCTCATCTGATAAAAACCCTTCAAATTCTATAAAAGCAGAATAAGAATTTTGTTAGAAATTTATTATTTGTTATAGCCTGATACTATGTAAGCATGTTGTCACTGCTATCTACATTTTAAATTATGTCAGTCAATATTTGTCAAATATAGCTGCTCAATTATAGTTTTATCACTGATTCCTAGATATAAAATTCTTTGCATAAGTATCAGACAAAATGTAATAATCTCAGTAAATATCTATACCACTAAAATATCTGCAGATAGCATTCTTTTCCCCAAATGTTTCTTGTTTCCTTTTCTACATCAATCTACATGAGTTGCATGAAACAGCCAGTGAAGATCAGCAGCTACTGTGAGTTGGTTAACGGTTTTGCCCACGATGGTAGAGGCGCCCTTTGTGTCTCCTCCCCACGGAACTCTGACACACGACTTCAAATCCCACCACCACTGCTAGCTCAAGCCTCCCACAGGCTTCTCCCAGCTGTCTCTCTAAGGCCTTCTTTGTTCCCCTCCATTTTGAAAAATTTTCCTTGCTTCTGCTCTTTTCTAAAAGCTTACTTATTTCCCACCTCACTCCCAGGAGCTCCACCCTCTGACTTCACTGTAAAGACCCCACATGGAGATCAATAGACCCCTGGACTAGGTGAGCAACAAACCAGTTGACGGGTTAACGAGACAGGAAGTGAGTGGCATTTTAGGACATCAGCAGAAGCAGAGGGCTAACTAGAAGACCCAGATGGAAAAATGAGAGATGGCAGAGAAGAACATTTATATTTTCATTGTTTTCTAGCTCACTTTGCAATAAATGATACTGAATGAATAAATGCATATGCAAATAATCTATGGTACTAATTTCAAAGTCATTCCAGAGATATGTAATATGACACACATACCTTTTACCTTACAGGGAAATAATCACCACAGTGATAACCATACAGGGGCTCTTTCACCTATAAAGCAAGACACTGCAGTGTTTGAAGCTCTCTATCAGAATCCTAAGCAAGTGTTATAGTTGCCCTGTGGTTCTCTTGGTTAAGAAGTATACTGATGCATAATATATAAGACATATTGATGGCCTACAGCATCTGTATGTAAATGGCAAATGAATAGAAACCCAAAGACCAGTGGCCAAAATCAGGGCAGAAGCACTCCAGAGCTGTTTAGAGAAGTATTAATTAAATCTACTAGTCGTGAACTCTTATAAAGAGCATCTCACAGTATTTCTATAATACACCACATCTGCAAAAACATATACAAACCACTTAAATGCCCCTCACGTTGGTAGTTGTTTAGACTCTATTTTTATTTTTTTTATTTTTTCAATTACTTTATTATTGTTCAATTTTGATTGTCTGCATTTTCTCCCCACCACTCCCCCAACCCCAGCCAAACCCACCGCGCTCCCTTGCTTCCACCCTCCCCTCTTGGTTTTGTCCATGTGTCCTTTATAGTAGTTTCTGAAAACCATATTAGGCAAGTCCATTACATTTTTTTTTTCTGGTCACCAGTGGTTTCTGCAAGTAATTTCTGTATACTCATCAGTTAACATTTCCCAATATTTGTAATACTCTACAATCATACAGGGTGGTGCAAAAGTAGGTTTATAGTTGTTCATATGGAAAATAATACAATAATTAATAAATAATAATACAAGAATAAACTCACAACTGTAAACCTACTTTTGCCCTACCCTGTATTTTAATACAACAGATTTATCAAAAAGAAACATTTCCTATTAATTATTGCCTTAATATAACCTTATATTCACTTCTAAATATTACTGCTACAGATTTTTAAAAGACAGTTAAAACACCTATTATAAATCAAAAAGACACAAAAGGTGCAAATTGATCAGAGAATAAAAGCACATTCAAAGTATAAAAAGTCAATGCTTTCCTAGAACTCTTCATGATAAAACATACACTGTAATTATTTTCTAACATTCAGTATGACACTATTGGGTGCTAAATATTCATTTTTGAAATAAATCTGAATCTGAAACTATTCATCATTTTTTTCAAATAGCTGACATGCTGCATAAATAGAAAGTTTGTATAGTTTTCAAAAAATAAACAATACACCATGTGAACTTTGATTTATTATGCAATTTATCTCTTTCTATCTCTCTCTGCTATACATAATTCAGATCCACATGGCAAAGTTTCTATACCATTAATATTTTCCAGCTCTTTTTTGGCTTTAAGACTATGATCATTTTTAATATTTCAAATGTATACCATTTATCATTAATATTATAGTGGCATCATTGCATTTTTTAAAGATTTTACTTATTTATAGAGAGAGGGGAAGGGAAAGAGAAAGAGAGGGAGAGAAACATCAGTGTGTGGTTGCCTCTCACGCACCCATTACTGGGGACCTGGCGCACAACCCAGGCATGTGCCATGACTGGGAATCGAAACAGCGAACCTTTGGTTAGCAGGCTGGCACTCACTGAGCCACAGCAGCCAGGGCCACATTTTTAAACTATATCTGGGAGTTCATAGCCTGGCATATGAAACTTCTTAGATGATGGTGAAACTTTACTTATTATAACCTAGTGTGAAATAATTTCAAGGGAAAATAAAGCACAACCTGGTAACTTTAAAACCCAAAGATACCTGAAATATTTTAAATGGTTTCATACACATACAAAATTATTAAAAATACAAAAGGTATGACATCAGGCTAAATTTTTTCCTTGTTTTTTCTTTTTCCCCAGGTTATAGAAATAAAAACAAAACTATTTGAAAACATTAAAACTTCCCTTTTAGCTGAGAAAAACATTTTTATTTATTAGGAAGACATATTTTTTCTCTTACTAAAATTACATGATTAATAATAAACTCTCTATAAAAATTCTGTAATCACATATGACCTCAATGTTTAGCCAAAGCCTACCAGGCAAATAATCTATGCTAACAAAATTACTTGTAGGTGGTAAACAAAGTCATTGGTAGATAACTCTTGAACCAAAATGAACTCCACTTAACAAATCTATTCTGTATGCAATTTTTAACTTTTGAATGAGATCTTAGAAAATGGTTTTTATTCAATCAACAGTTTTTAAATGACTGCTATGAATCAGGTGTTCTGTCAGACTTAGAATACAAAAATGAAGGCACTTCTCCCATCAACTGACTCTCAATATGCTAGTAGACTTTGCTTTTTATTAAGTTATCAAATCATGTTTCCAGTATTATCATAAATGTGCATTTTCTCCCAAAGATTTGACAAAGCATGGCTTTCCAGTGTTCATAGTGATGTCAAAAGTCCTAAAAACATAGAACTACAACACATATTAGAAGTACTTCTGGCTGGGTACCTCAGTCAGTTAGAGCATCATCCAGATGTAGCAAGATTATGGGTTCAATCCCAGGTCAGGGCACATACAAGAATCAACCAATGAGTTCATAAATAAGTGGAACAACATATTAGTGTTTCTTTCTCTCTCTCAAGTTAATAAATAAAAATAAAATAATAAATATGTCTAATACTACCCTTCCCCTTCCAAGCAAAGGCTTGGACCTCTGCAGAACCATGTATCTAGGTACTTTCAGGGTAACATAACTGAGACCAAAACTCAGGTCTGTCCTTGACTCAGTGCTCTTTCCTCCATGTCAAACTGCTTCCATACAAAAGCTTACAAGTGCTCATTTACATAACATAGATGAAAAATAGCACTCTAAAAACCTGGCAGTCTTTTTGTATTCATAACCCACAAACATCTTACTTGCCATCTCCCCAATTTTAAATTTCTGTGATTAATCACATAATAAAATCCTAACAAAAATAGAAAGCATAGACAATTTTTTAAAGATTTTCCTTATTTATTTTTAGAGAGGGGAAAGGAGGGAGAAAGAGAAGGAGAGAAACATCAGTGTGTGGTTGCCTCACCCGTGCCCCCTACTGGCATGTGCCCTGACTGGGAATTGAACTAGCAACCCTTTGATTCACAGACCAATGCTCAATCCACTGAGCCACACCAGCCAGGGCTAGACATTTTTTTTCTTAAGTACTATATACATTATTCACTCTCTGAATTTTTAATAAAACAGTTGTTTATAGCAATTAAAAAACTGAAAGTATTAAAATTAAAAGTTGATATACCCAGCCACAGTGTTTCAAAGGAAAGAGTGTTAATTTTTTAATGTATATTACTCAATCATATTGAAAATAGTTAAAATCAAAATACTCAAATATTTCTATTCTAGATTCTCTTGACATTCCACCAGAGGGCTACAAAACTCCCCAAATGTTCTCTTATAAAGTTTTAAAGTTTTCAACTCTGCATTGTAAGTATGACTTTGCTTTTCTGAAAGCATGATTTTGAAAACTATACATACATCCTTTAAGAAGAAGGGCTCATGTCACAACATGTCCTCATCTCATTCCAATGGCAATGGTGATCATTTCTCTGAACCCTCTTTGAGGAGGGCCCAATTTTTCCTTTCTTAGATTGTAAGACTTAAAGATTACCATGATTGGGAGGGAGCAGGAGGAAGGAACATGTGGATAGCAGGAAGATAAGAGGGAAATGGGGTTTGGCTGTGGAGTGGGGAGAAGGATACAGAAGAGACCCAAAGGAAGGGACCACAGGAGGCAAATGCAATCAGAGAGCATCCTCTGTACCGGCTGGGTCCCACAGAGAACTCTGGGTCAACTACACAGACAGGACAGAGAGATGAGCACCAGCAACTTGAGGTGCATCCTGTGTGGCTACAAGATCTGTAAGGTGATTCCTATCTACTATCATACTTGGGGCTCCAACGTGGAAATGACTCTAAGAGTAAGCTCAAAATCCTTTGTAAAAATTGTAAATTGCCACCTCTCTTAAGCGAGGTCCATGTCTGTAGAAAGTCTCTGTTGATTTGTTCCATTTGGAAGTACCCAGGGTCAGATGTCTGGGGTCTTATTTTCCCTGTGGCCAGTCTTAGCGCTGTGTCTGCCACATTGTAGATAAGTGGTCTCTAAAATATACTGTGGAGTACTCAAACTACCCCAGGATTTCTGGTTTCAGAGTTCATATCAACTTTAACATTTATGTATTTGAGAGGCAAATGGGTCCCAAATGATTGGAGTTGAATTTTTGTTAAGCAAGTGTGGACTCCTCCGTGGCTGCACTGATCCTAAATGTTCTCAGAGGACCCAGTGGTTGATCAACAAGAAAACATATAAGGAAACAAATGCTAAATGAAAAAACAAGCCACAAAAACTAGACGAGACTGTCACCAACCTCCAGGCCACCACTGAAGTACAGAAGAAACTCAAAGCTGTGTGAGAAGCTTGGTTAGGACAATCACACCTCCAGAATGTGGCCCCTTCCAGAGCTGTTTCCCCCACTTCTAAGCAAGGATTCTCATTTTTGGAAAGCATGCTATTTCCTGCACATATCTGCCACAAGCATGGTCTTAAACTTTCCATATGCAAGAATAACTCTGGCTAGAAGTTCAGTTTTTCCTCTGAAAGCAGCTTTTAGCTATTTTTTATCATCATGTGGCATCGTGAAGGAATTGTGTTTTGCCTAATCCCTCCAGTTCTCAATGTTGCTTTACTCACAAATGGGCATCCAAAACCCAGTTAAAGCTGAGGACTTAAGACTCTAATCTATACATAAATACATAAATCTATACTTAGAAGATTAGTATTCTCTTCTATTTTCAGAAAAATAATTGTGTTATAGTCAATGGATACCACATTTTATAGCCCAGAGATTTCAGATTTCAATAGTACAAATTCATGTTCAACAGGAATTGATCTTCAACAGATTTTTAAATTTAGCTTTATAATGTGTTTGTGTGTATATTCATTCATTTTTTTATTTCTGCAAACTTATTAGTTCTCAAATCCTCTTAAACACTTTGAGAAGTTGCTTTGGGAGCCTTCTTTCCAGAAGAAGATGGGAATATTCCCAAAACACATTTTGCCTAGTGTGTTTAACACAGTTTAAGAGTTTATACAATCTCTGCAGGCAATCGTGGCCCCTGTGCTAAAAGTCTCGGTGGCAGAGCCAACTGTGTTCTCATTTGTAACTAATAAACAAACCGCTCGTGTCCGCACAGGTTACTGAGTTCCTGGGGTTCCTCCTCCTGTGCAGACAACAAGCATGGCCCATTCTATTCTTCCAAGAGGTTCAAGGAACTGTATTATGAGATGTTCCCTATAAAAAATAGCCCTTATGAAACATACAAAATTAAAATGATTTAAACCCATTACAACATCTTACTTAATTTATGCTAAAAGGAAATCCAGGAGCAGTATGGGGAAATTTGGTGAGAAAAGAGCAGTTCCTTTAAATCTCCACTTAGTGATATGCTAAGCAAAATGAAAAGCATTCTCTTTAACCTTAGTTAACCTTTTCCTCCTAAGCTCAATTTCCATATTCTTTAAATGTCTTAAAATTAGTGAAATGATTTCATTTATATTTTCTTCACCCTAAATTGATAAGTGAGGAAGAATCAAATGTGTACCATCCCATCACATTAGCCATTCCGTGGGAGCCAGCGCCGTAATTCTGCATCGGAAGAGAACTGAAATGAAGGCAATATGTCTATCAAAAGAGCCTTATATTAAATGTAAATTTCTTTACTCTTTCAGATAAAAGGGCAAATTAGTTAATTCACTTCAATTCAACAAGCATTTATGGAGTACTGAAAGCCACTGGGCTGGGCTGTGCAGGGAGAAGAGTATGAGGATTCTTGGAGGGCACCTGCTCTCCCCTCCCACAGCCCCCCACACCGTGAGAGAGACAGAGTGCACAGCATGAGTTCGAGGTGGATGTGATGCAGGTTGTGGCTGAGGTACACAGGGGGAACAGATACTCCTGTCTACAAAAGGAGCTATAAGGCTCCACGGTGGGCAGCCCTTGAGCTGGTCCTTGAAGAACATCTCCTCTGGTGCTAGGCCCAGAGAAGGGGAAGAGGCTGTTGGAACAAACACGACCAGCTACATGATTCACGGCACCCAGTGCAAAATGAAAATATGGGGCCTTTCATTAAGCATTAAAAATTTCAACAGAATGACAGCAGAGAATTAAAACAATTGGAGGGCCTTGTGTACATGTTCATTCCCCTGTCTGTGCTACAATAGGAATGGGTGCTTGGGGTCTGATTCACAGGGTGTAAGTAGGCCGGTGAAGTGGGTCGTGTAGGTAGGCATCACTGAAGAGTGGGCAGCAGCGGGAGAAACACGGGAGGTGTGGCAGAGCAACCGCAGCGGTCCACCACCAAATCGGTCGTGTGGCTGAAGAAGCCTGTGTTAACATTCTCATGTTAACAAAACAAGGCACTGCAAACTACACTCTGCGATGCTGAAAGCCGGGTACTTGCACAGAGTACAGAGAAACAGCACAGAGAAATCATACATATCCAAAAGTAAGGATGCCTTTATTCTCTGTAAGCCTAGGCTGGGAAGTATGTTACTGACCGTGTGGCTCTGCTTGCCAGTTACTTTATACACTGGGGCAGTGGGAGGTTGGAAGGAATTAAGAGTGTTTTCTCTTCTTTTCTATATACCTCCAATTGGAAAAAAATTAGAGGGGGTAAGTTTTAAAGCAAGTGAATAAACAGGAATTCACATTTTCAGTGTGGCATAATATTTCAAATTCCTGCCTGTTTCCCTTATTCACCAATAACAGAGAGTCAGCCAATGCTCTGAGGAGGCCTCCAGATTAGGAATGATTCTCCCGACATTGTTTTATTTACACTGCACATGCTTTCAGTTTTACAGTTCAGTAGCAAGTGGAACTGCGCAGCTCCTCACATTAGCCCTGAAGCTACTTTAAGCTACAAGCGGCTGCTCTGTAAGCATTGGAACGAATTCTCTGTAGTCCCCATAGAAATCCCATGGAATGCGGTTTCCTGCTGGTTTGTTAGGCTGCATCAGAATAATGAGAATACGAGGAGAGCCTACACGATTATGCAATGAAACAAAACTCCTGCACCATAGTCCACCCAGAAAGACTTTAACCCTTCTCTTCTGCAATTAAAGCTTCCTATTTACATGGAAAGGTTGTTTGTGAATAATCCCACCAGGGAGTCAACCCAACAAAAATAAATCACCCAGGGCTTTCCGACAGGCCAAGCCCAGCGCTTGGCACCTAGTACAATAAGTATTTGTTGAACAAATGATGAATGCTGACCCATTTATCCTGATTGATTTTTTTATGCCCTAAACCTAACTTACACTCTGCTAAACTGTCTCTTTTGTACTTTTTATAGAACACTTCAATACTTTTTTTTCACATTTGAAACCATTCCCTTAAGAATTCTCATGACTCTATATCAAAAGTTCTATTAAATTCATAATGGGATAACCATGGAAAGGGAAATTATTGTACTAATTCCCTGTTGTCAGTACAGAAGGCAGTCAGCACACTGACGGAGAGGGGGAAGCCAGCTGCAACCAGCTTCCCTCCTCTCTGCCATCACGGAGGACAGGCACTGGGGTTCTGAGAGGCTGTACCCCATCTCAGCTTCTCACCACTCTGGGTACCCAGCAAGTTACTCAACCTCTCTGTGCCTTGATTTGCTCATCAGTAAAATGGGGGATACAAAGGAAAATTACTTTATGCAGTCATTGTGAAGATTAAGTGAGATACCACGAAGCACCTAATAAAGTGGCTGGTGCGAGGCGAGTATTCAATATATACTGCCTAATATTATTATTATCCCACTAGTAGTGCCCAGGAAACAGGATCTCTACTTGTTTTTTTAATTATCCAATTAAAGAATATTTTAAAATATTTAAGTAATAACATTTTAGAATAAATAGACATGAATTTAAGACACAAAAGAAACCTAGAATAACATGGATGACTGATAGAATTTTTTTAAAAGAGATCTATGTGAGAACATGATGTAAGACTGATTGCATAGAGCAAACTGTTTCCATGTTGACTCATTTGCTAAGTTTTCTACTCCATTTTTCAATAAGTAAAACTTCTTAACAAAATTGAAATCTTCATAAAAACTATTTTTAAAATATAAAAAGCCATTCAACATTTACTGATGGCATTTGAATAGAGTATTTTAATATTTTGTCTTACAAAAAAAATGATAAGAAAACCACTGACTCTTCTTACACAATGTACAAGCTTTAAAAAACAAATGAGAGAACACATGGATTTTCACACGCACTGAATTCAAACCTCACATCAAACCTTATTATCATTTTGAAATATTTGGCTGTGCAAAAACCAACAGACAGGCTCTTTCTAAAAGAATTCTGTCATTTCTTCACTCCCCATAACCCTGCCAGCTTCCCAATGCTCCTTTGACAGTATAATCAGTCATTTCAATCAGAGAAATTCTAAAGTACAATGGTAATTTTCTCTCACTTTTTTCTTTACACTGTCAGTTCAAGCCACCTGCTGAAAGCATTGATGTGGAACAGCTCAGTATTAGCTCTGAAATTAGTACCAGTCCCTAGTTAAATACCTGGCACATTCTGTGTAGGATACTCTTAATGGTGTATAAACCCATCAGAAGAATCCGCACATTACTTAAGCTAGCCCCTTTCCAAGTCATTCATGCTGGCCCTTGATGGTATCACAAGGCAGAGCTGAAAGTAAGCCAGGAAAGGAAAACAGGTTCAAGGGCACAGACCACAAATCGGAGAGATGATACTTCCAGACAAATATTCTTAAGCATGTTGTCACCCTGATCTACCTTTAAACAAATTTCTAAATTCAATATCCAGCCTATAACAAGAGTAGAAATGTCTCTGGACTATAGAAATATAACCCAGACTATAACAATAGTTAATACTGTTTCTAGAAAGGAATTCTGTATTTAAAATGCATGATCCCCTTTGTTCAACAGCAATATTTTCTGTATTATTCCTGAATAACCACAAAACACATTGGTGAAGAAAGTCAAGTTTGTATAGCTTATTTCAATGTAAATAAAATGTGCATTTTATTTCAAAAGATTCTATTCATTTAAATTTCAACTCAGAATTTGCTACTATGTGCACATTTTTCACATGCTCCTTTAAACAAAGTGAAGTACAATTACTCTTGTTTGTTACCCGTTGCAGCCCCTGCCTGGGCCGCCAAGCTCAGTAGGCAGGTCTGTGAGCACTGAGGCCGCAGGATGAAAGGCATTTACTACGTCTACTCAGAGGGTCATCTACGGACAACCTGTACAAGATTTATGCTTTCAATAATAAATGAACTAAACACCTTGAGGTAATTGGCTGTGTGAAGCTTCCCAATAGGCCAGATAGCTTGTCTGAACAAAGTAAAATAAGATTAAATAATGAATGAGGAGCTCAGAGAATTTCAAGCTAAACTAATACTTCATGGTTTTTAAAAAGTGTAAGTAGTTGGTGAGTCAGGTTTTTACGGTTAAGAGGTGTCACTGGGACTTCTTTCTCTGTCAACAGAAATTATTTCAAGGATATATATTTTTCTAGAATTCCAGTGTTGGGTGCATAGTAGCCAGTCCTACCTGATAAGAAACAGCCTCCTGACACTGTTCAGAATCTACCCAGCATTCAATTCCACTTGTAGTTTACAAAGACAGACCAACCACTGATACTATCTGGGTGGAAAATATCAGAGCAAACTTTTGAAAAATAATGTTTCTGACACATGTACATACTTAATACCATCTCCCACTACAGGGACCAATGAAGAGAGGTTTGAGCAGGCAGCTTTCCAAGTCAGCTGCAGTACAGACACTCCTCTTGGACCATTATTAGTACTTTTTGAACAAGAAGTTCATGTCTGGTTGCTAGTTTTGGAAAGAGTTAAGAAATTGAAGCCACTGGGTAGTCAAGTCAGAAGCATGAGAAGTGTCTGAAAGGAAATAGAAACCAGATCCAGAAACGAATGTTTACAGACACCAAATTCATCATAATTTTTAATGAGTCATACTTAGCCTTCTTTATTTTTTTAATGATCAGACCATTGAACAGTATTGTTAATTCCAAGCATCATAATTATCTTTTATTTACAATTATTAATTATAAATAAGAATGTCCTCATCAGTGAGAGATGCACACTGAAGTACACATTGACAGTTGTAAAGAAATTATGTTAGGAACTTGCTGGAAAAAGTGAAGTGGGGTTTAATAAAATGACACTGGAAAAATGTTAATAAATATTGAATCCATATATTTTCCAAAATAAGCTCAGGAATGCACTCCTTCAATCTGTACTACAATGAAGACTTGTCAGGAGGAGGAGTGAACATACCAGTTTTAGAAAGTGGGGAAAAAAATTCCTCAAAGGGAACACTAGCCAACCCATGGATACACGGTGGAACTTCAAAGATGAAAACAAAAACCCCAGGAGGAAGTTACTGTGGAAGGAAGGCTTTGAGAAGTTACTAAGGTTATGTGACTTTAAAAAACAAAAAAGTTGGAAAAATAGTCATAACATTTACAACAATAAAAATAAATTACATAAAAATACAGTTTACACTTGAAAGATGGACGAAAGAGACTATTCTTTGACTCACATTTAAAATATTAATTCATATGGTATTTGTCTTTCACCGCCTGGCTTATTTTGCTTAGCATAATGCTTTCCAACAAAACAAACAAACAAGCAAAATATAACCAAAGACATTGAAATTGAGAACAGGCTGACAGTGACCAGAGGGGAGAGGGGAGGGAATTTCAAGGGAAAAGGGGAGGGGTTTACAGGAACAAGTATAAAGGACACATGGACAATAACAAGGGGGGGTAGAAATGGGAGGGAGGTGAGGAGGGCTGTGGGGGTGGGCTGGGATGGGAGTAAAAGGCAGAAAACTGTACTTGAACAACAATTAAAATAAAAATAAAAACATAAAATATTAATTCAGTTTTCACTAAATCTACAAAAATAATAATGGTTACCACTTTTTGATCACTTATTTGCTTGTTTAAATGTTTGTGATAGTTCAAAACTGGATTAATAAACCCAGAAAGATTTTTATATTCCCATTCTACAGACAATGAAATTGAGGCACAGAAAATAATAACTGGCTCCATCACGGTATCACTAACAAGTGGAGATGCTAGGGTTTGATGCAGCTCTTGGACTTAAAGATATCGCTCTCTCATTTTATATGCTTGACTTTCATCATGCAATGGTTGAAAAAAGAAAGTTTTATACATATACATATTACTCTCAGTCTTTCCACAGTGTAAATTAAAAATTTGGGTAATTATAATTCTCTTATGTAAAATATTGAAATGAAATTTCATTTTTAAAAATCTAGAATTGTTGAACTTTTTTTTAATTTAGACAAACTTGCCCCTTGCACTTAAAATTGAAAGTCAGTATTGTCTTCACCCTATGCTTAGGATGGCTTTTCTTGTGGAAGTTACAGTTAACAGCACACTAGTCGAGAAGGAGGTGATAGTTATTTAAAATGAGAATCAGACATTATATACATTAATTTATACATGTATGGGGCAATAAAAATATACCAAAGACACTTATTTAAGTTATGAACAAGAGAAATCTAAAGTTGACTAGATACCTGTAAGTCCAAAAGAAAATGTTTTACCTAGTCCATTGGTAACCACAGCCCTCAAATTGTCAGAAATTATCAGATGTGTCACAAGTTACTGTCAACTCGACATAGCTTCCAGAGCTCACAAAGTGATTTTGGTCCCTCAGTTGATAAATGAACTGAGAATGTAAGATGCTTAGCTTAAGGTAGTGGGTCTGTAAGCAAAATGAAATGGGAAATTACAATGAACAATTTAAAGTGCCCATCGAAAACCTGATGATGAACCCCTTTCCTTATTGTTTACAGTAGTCAAATTTACCCTACTTCTAACTAATATCCTTTTGCTTTACCCATAGCAATTACTAGTAGACTAAGAATGGATTTCTTCTTTAAGGCATCCCTAGATTATGGCCTTTGTACTAGGTGTTTAATCTGACAGAATCGTTGTCTTTCGCTAATTTTTTATTTATTGTTTTCATGACTGAAGTTTAACCTCAGATGTTACAGATTCCATGAACACCCTATCTCAGGTTCCCTCAATACTCCCCGTCATTCACCTACACTATTTCTGTGTTTTGTTTTTCATATTCCCATTGTCTGAGATTCTTGGGTTTCTATGCTTTTTTACATACTTCTTGCCTGCCCCCCCACATACATACCACTGAGATGATCATTAGAGAAGGGATCTAGTTTCTCATGTTCAAGTTCTCTATCTATTATCCAGAACAAATACAGTAGACCCTCAAGAAATACACATCTAAACCAGTGGCTCTCAAACTTCAGCATGTATCAGGGTCATCCAAAGGACTTGTGAAGAAACATATTTCTTGGTCCCACGCAAAGTTTCTGATGAGTAGTTCTGGGGTTGGGTTTGAACACTCAGTTTTCTAATGTTCCGAAGTAATGCTGGACCAACCATGGTTCCTAGTACAATACACTGATGTTCAACTGCTTGCTGATTTTGAATACTGTGCTTCAGCCTTGTCATGTAACTGATTCTCTTCCAAAGACATAAATGTGAATGTGAAATTTTTAAAGGATTTGCTTTAAAAACTTTCTGAGTATAAATAAAAACTTTAAGTCCTTCTTTCACTTTTCATAAGAAATTAGAATTATATGAAATAGCTAATATTTATTAAACAGTGACTCTCAATGCCAAGCACTATTCTAGGCATATAGATATAGATATAGATATAGATATAGATATAGATAGATATAAATATAGGTATATAGATGCCTAGAATAGTTCTATCTATCTATCTATCTATCTATCTATCTATCTATCTATCGAGAACCTGAACCTAATATATATGTATATCTTCATGTAATCACCCTAAATACTCTACCTAGGACTGTTCACATCCCCATCTTACATTTAGACACCCAAAGCACAGGGACACCAGGTAGTTTGCCAAGGTCATGTGTTAGTGACTCGGAAGAAATGTAAACCCAGACAGGCCAGCCCCTGATCCCAGTTTCTTAAAAACAATTGTGCAGTCTCATACAGGGCACACACTCCACAGACTGCAGATTTAGGAAAGTCAATGTAAAATATAGCCTTACTTCTACCTCCTGATTCATGGTTCACCTAAACAACAGGTTTTATAAACTAATTTTTTTCTCTCTTGCCCACCACGAGAATAGGAGATAAAAGATGAGTTCTGTATTTATACTACTAAAGGGAAATGTGTGACTATGATACCGTAACACCAGACAAATACAGGCTATGTGTGTGATATACTGGCTAGCCCTGCCTGTGAATGTTCTTGCGACGTACAAATTTTTCTACCCAAGGACGCGTTCTTTCACCTCCCCATCTGTCCTGTGAATTTTTAAATGTCTGAGACAGGTGGCCTGTTGGAAACCTAAAATCCTGTGGGTCTAAGATATGATTAAAATCTGATGTTAGGCTCTCTGATAAAAAAAAAAGATTCCTATGTTTAGGCAAGAATTTGTAAGTAACCTGCAATATGTGTCAAAGATAACTTGAACCCTACATAACCAAAATCTCTTTAGTTCTAGAGCAGCATATGCTAGAACAGCAATTTTCAACCTTTTTCATCTCATAGCACACATAAACTAATCACTAAAATGCTGCAACACACCAAAAATGTATTATATTTTTGGCCAATCTGACAAAAAATGTTATAATTTTGATTCATTCACACTGGATGGCTGGCTATTGTTGTATTGGCTACTGTCATTTTTTTTTATTTGACAGTCTAAGGGAAAAGAGTTCAGTGCCTCTGACTAAATAGTCAGGTATTCATGTTTCAAAAATCCTCCTGGCACACTGGCTAAAAACCGCTGTGCTAGAGCAAACTTCTGCTTGCTCAATTTCCCCATTGAAAACTGTAGTAATGCTTACATACCACTGCTGTGAAGGCATAAAAAAAAAATCAAGTAACCAATTTTTGATGGTTTGATGTTTTTCTCCTTTTCTGAATTCACTAGTGGTTTTAGAAATGACATACTCTGCTCTTCTCTTCTAAAAGGGTTATAGTGAACCTGTAGTTTACTAGTTTTCTTTTAGATTCTATCTTTAGTAAATATAACTAGAGTTCTCCAAGCAATATTTATAAATACTGCATAAATGATAGTTAATAAAATCAGTTAATAATGGAAACTGAGTCCCATAATTGCTTATTACAGAGCTCATTGCAAAATATATTACTCAAAAAATCTTAACAATGATTATACTTCATATAAATGCCAAGTGCACTGTGACTCTTCTGAAAACTCAAATGCACAAGAGAATTAAAAAGCTACTTGCCATGAAACACTCCCCAGTGTATTTATTAATGGAATGCACAATATAATTTTAAAACACAATCCATTTCTTTCCTAGAAAAGATGGAAGGAGTTTAAATGAAATCTATTTTGTAAGAACTTAAATCTGTGCTGAGTTTAAAGTTTGGCACAGAATACTAAGCAATGATCATGCAGATAATTAAAATTTAAAATGTTAAATGATTTATCGTCTTGTAAATAATTAAGGGAATTTAAAAATGCACGTAAGAAAATGTTAGAGAGAATATATATTACCAATCTATTTTCTAGAACAATAATACATGAGAGTAGGTTACCTATATTTTGTTACTGGTAATGTCAGCAGTGACTTTAATTTAAGAAGCTTTAGTAAACTTAATGAAATTACACTAAATTGATTGGCATTCTGATCCAGCAGGTATTAAACACATCAAGGTAAAAACAAGGCCACTGTGACAAATTCAATAGATCAATCTGCAGTGATGCAAAAATACAATAAATTGAAATTTAACTAAAGAATATTGCACAAATGCCAATCCCTCCTACTAAATAAAGGATTATTCATTTGAGACCCTATTGCTATATCTATCATGAAATCTATCATTGTGTTATTGTTTGATTCTACAGTCTTTGGCTCCATTTTTTAAAGTATATTTTATTGATTATGCCATTACAGTTGTCCCAATTTTTCCCCCTATGCCCACCTCTGCCCAGTACCTCCATTCCCTCCAGCAGTCCCCTCCCTTAGTTCATGTCCATGAGTCATGCATATAAGTTCTTTGGCTTCTCCATTTCCTGTACTGTTCTTAACATCCTCCTATTTTGCACCTACCAATTTGTACTTCTTAATCCCTGCACGTTTTCCCCCATTCTCTCCTTTCCCCCTCCCAGCTGATAACCCTCCAAATGATCTCCATATCTATGATTCTATTCCAGTTCTGTTTGTTTGCTTAGTTTGTTGTTTAGCTTCAGTTGTTGATAGTTGTGAATTTGTTGCCATTTTAATGCTTGTAGTTTTGATCTTTGATATAATGAATATAATAATAGATTGGTGATGATGAACTCTTTTAGTTTTACCTTGTCTGGGAAGCACTTTTTATCTGCCCTTCCTTCTAAATGATAGCTTTGCTGGATAGAATAATCTAGATTGTAGGTTGTTTCATCACTTTGAATACTTCTTGCCAGTCCTTTCTAGCCTGTCTTTTGGGAAATCAGCTGACAGTCTTATGGAAACACCTTTGTAGGTAACTCTGCTTTTCTCTTGTTGCTTTTAAGATTCTCTATCTTTAACCTTTGGCATTTTAATTATGATGTGTCTTGGGGTGGTCCTCTTTTGGTCCATCTTTTTTGGGACTCTCTGTGCGTCTATTTCCTTCACCAAATTAGGGAAGTTTTATTATTTTTTGAAATAAGTTTTCAATTTCTTGCTCTTCCTCTTCTCCTTCTGGCATCCCTATGATTCAGATGTTAGCACATTTGGAGATGCCCCAGAGGCTCTTTATTCTACCCTTGTTTTTTAATTATTTTTTTTCTTCTTGCTATTCTGGTTGAATGTGTTTTATTCCTTATGTTCCAAATCATTAATTTGATTCTTGGCCTCATCCACTCCACTGGTGGTTCCCTGAGGATTTTTCTTTATTTCACTTAAGGCAACCTTCATTTCTGCCTGGATTTTTTATGCTGTTGCTTTTTTGCTTTCTTATCCCATGATTTCTTTGAGCATACTGATAACCAGTGTTTCGAATTCTGCATCTGATAGGTGGCTTATCTACATTCCATTTAGTTCTTTTCCTGGAGTTTTGCTCTATTATTTCATTTCAGCCATATTTCTTTGTCTCCTCAATTTGGTGGCCTGCCTGTGTTTGTTTCTGTGTATTAGGTAGAGGTGTGTTGATTCCCTGTCTTAGTAGAATGGCCTGTTGTAGAAAAGGCACCTGTAAATTGTGTGGGGTGGAGCCTTAGTTAATCTATCAGGTGGGGCAACACATTTTAGCACTTTGTGGCTCTGTGTGGGGGAGGGACCAGAGAGGGGACAATGCCACTGCCTGACCTCTGGAGACTGTTGGGAAGTAAGCTGTCTCCTGCACTCGCCCTGTTGCCAGTCACTTCACTTTTTCTCCTTCACCCCGGATGCCACTTGTGCCCTTCCAGCTGTTGCCCTGGTGCTGAATCCTGGAGGAGGTGGGTCTGTATGAGTCCTACGTCCATGGCAGGCCCTTTAAGAGGAGTCTCTTGAGGATTCCCCAGTTTCTTCTGCTGCCCCAGCCTCCACTGGTTTTTATAGCCAGAAGTTATGGAGACTTATTTTCCTGGTGCTAGAACCCTGGGATGGGCGGTCTGGTCTGGGGCTGGGATCCCTCACTCCCAAAATATCCCTCCCAATTTTTATCTACCACACATTAATGCACGAATGCTCATTCTGCTGTATCTCTGTGCATCTCTGCCCTTCTATCTGAAAGAATGTAGCTTCTTTAAGTCCTTGGTTGTTGGACTTCAATACAGTTTGATCTTCTGAGGAATCTGCATAATATTTGTTTTGTAGCCTAGCTATAACTTTTGCTGTAGTTGTGCATGGAGGTGAAGTATGTTTACATCTTTGTGTGTTTACATGTCTCTATCTTGACCAGAGTCCTCCCTTCATTTTTTATGTTCCTGTTTTTATTATTATCAGTGCACAGACCTCATAACCTAGGCCTCTCTCTTGTTTTATGCTCATCACAAATCTTTACTTAGTAGGGATCTATGTTTGCCAAAAAATTACACCTTTCCAAAGAAATTATTTTAAAGTTTAAATTTATGGATAAATCATCAGAGGGTATCTAGAGAGATGTTTCTTTGTGGTTGTGAAAACATTAAAAATTTTTATAAGAGCCTATTATTCACCATTTTGATGTTGCTGGCTTCCCCAAAAATAGAAATAAATATGTGCAGAAGAATATATGTGTATTTGTCATCTGCAACATGAGGTCAGAGAATAAATATCTACATGATTCCTGGTGATGCACAATCCTGTAGATCACAGCCCTTCTGATACCTTAGACTAAATAGTCATTAAATTTTGGCAGAAAGAATGAAACTCTTCCATGACTGCATTTTATCTACCAAGAAGTAGTTTACCAGTTTTTTCTTGATTCTATCTTTAGTAAATATAACTACAGTTCTCCAAGCAATAGTTATAAATACTGCATTAATGATAGCTAATAAAATCAGTTAACAATGCAAGCTGAGTTCCATAATCGAATATCAGAGGTCATTGTAACACATATTAGTCAAAAATGTTAACAATATAAATTATTTTAATGCATATCTCTGAAGTAACTACACAGTGTGTAATAAATACACAATGTTTACTCAATAAATTGAAATTATTTAAAAGTATACAGACAAAAAGAAAGTAATAAAAAAATTGTTGGGAAGGAGAGAAAACAGTGTCAAAAGGGTTACACAGAAGTACTATGAAATGGCTTTGAAAAATTCTCCCATGAAAGCAAAAACTTGAGCATGGCCTCCCCAATCCAAACAGTGTTTTATTCCAACACCATTCTGATTAATGTGTCATGGCTGGAATCTGACATAAAAGGAATGGCATTCATCCCAAGACAAAAGTTTAAACCAGGTCAACAAACAATGCCCTCTGGGCCAAATCTGGCTCATCACCAGATTTTGTATATCTCTGAGTTAAAAATAGTTTTTACATTTGTAAATGGTTATAAAAAAGAAAATATTTTATGGCATGTGAAAATTATATGGAATTCAAATTGCAATGTTCATAAAGTTTTATTGGAACATAGAATCTAGATCAAGAACACAAAAATAACTGTACATATCCAACTTGACTGTATTAACCTAAAATGTAAAATTCTAGCATAGAAAACCTGGGTAGAGGCATTAAAAGGTCACTTTACAGGTAGATCCCAGAATTGTCCTTAAAATGACAATATTTTCAAAAATTAGTTTAACATAGTACACAATAAACAATTTTGTCAACATTTTTCACAGAACTAATTATCATATTTGCTTATTAGGAAACAGAATCAAGAGCCCTGGAATCATTTTCTGGGGAGCAGAAATGACTGATGTCACAGAATTTCAGGTTGTTTCCCCCCAGCATTTATCATCTCCATATGAGAACAACATCCTTAGCATCTTGTAAAGACAAATGGTTTTAGATTGGCAAAAACCTTAGAACTCAGTAAATGAAAATCAGTTCATAGACACAGTGTCCTCTTAGTTTAAAGAGGAGTCAGCATGCATGTGTCCCTGTGTAAAGGTGTCCTATAAACCACAAAGCTGGAGACAGCTGGCTCATGGGCCTCAACTCACAGCTTCCAACCATTAAACCCTCACAAAGATTAATCTAGAATATTGGCATACCAAACATTTTCAAAAAAATTATGCACACAGTCCTTGGGATCAAAGCTGAGTTAAAGAAAATTGTGGTCAGGAGCATAAAGCAACAGCAAACTCATGAAGAGTCAACTAATCTTATAGCAGCAGCAGTGTCACATCCATTGCACAGCTGTCACTGCAGTGAACTGGAGACCTGGTTTTGCTTTAGAAGTAGCTCCAGCAGCTTTGCACCAAAGCTCTGGGATCCAGAGTGGAAATCCAAGCTAGGACATAGCAACAGCAAATAGGGAAGAGAGAAGGCCGGCTCTACCAATACTGTCCTGTAACAGAATCTTTAAATAAGACTGCACAGCCGAGATATCTGGTTAAGATGGCAGCCTGGACCCACACTGAATGCTCTCTCCTGATACCACACTAAAACTACAGTAAAGATTACTTTTTAAAAGACATGGACCCATCAAAATAGGGAAGTAGAGAAAGAGACATCAAATATCATATTATTCTAGGCGGTAAGAAGACATTAACAGCAAGTGATTTACCATCACTGAGATCAAGACCCCCAAGCAAATAGTATGGAAAGCTGAAATATATAGCCCAATATATCACAGAAGCCACAAATGGTTTAGGATGTGGAGCACCAGTGACCTAAGAAACTGGGCGAGAGAAACTGCTGTAGGTAAGTTGAGAGCGAACATAGGAAGGATTGTATTGAAGCTATTTGAGAAGCAATTAGATGCCTGGTCCAGGTGCCAGGATTCCCTGGTGGAAGTAAGAGTGGGATGTCAGGAGGTTATTTTCTGGAGACAGATAAACTAGAGGATAACCAGGAGCAGTTGAAGATCCAAAACAGGGAGATTAAGTGATCATATGCACTCTGAGAACCCTACTCTTTTTCCCACAAGGCTTCTAGAATACCCGCAGCCCTCCAGATAAGAGGTTGGAAGTTACTTCTTTAAGGAAGCTGACCAGTACAGGAGGAAAAAGTTAAAGATAGCAGACATAGGGGTTCCCTACAGGGTACACCTGGACAACTCAATAAAGTTCAAACTCAACAAGTCTCATTTATGCACTTAAAACATCCACTCCATTTAACCAGAAATGGACAAAGATTACAAGACAGCTGATGAAATAGCTAACGTGGAAGACAGATAGATGAAATCAACAGAAAATAGTAATTTGGAAGAAACAGACTAAACAAAGAGAAGAAAAGCAAAAAATGAAACAGGCAGAAGATGGAATAAAGAGGAGATTTAGAGAACAAAGAAAGGTCTTAACATTAAAACCATACAGAAATGAGAATGTAGCTCATTAGAAGAGCTAGAGTGAAAATCTGAGGCCATCTCCAAGACAGTGAAACAAAAAGATAGTAAAAATATAAGAAAACAAATGGTACACAAATTCCAACATCTAATAGGAGTGCCAGAATGAGAACAAATAGGAAAAAAGTCAATGAAGTTATTTAAAAATATTTTCCAGAACTGAAGGTTCAGTTTTCAGATTAGAAGCCCACTGAGCATCCAACACATTGAATTAAAGTAGATTCATACCACATCACACACATCAGTGAAAAATTTTAGAATATACAGGGAACAGGTTATATACAAACATCATAAGAATGTTGAAATATCTCTGAGCAACAAAACCAGAAGCTATATAACAATGAAGAAATAGCCTCAAATTCTGAAGTAAAATATTTCCTCCCTTGAATTTCACATAAAGCATCAATCAGGTGAAGAGTGGAAAAAAAACCATAGAAATTCAAGGTCCCTCCAAATTTATCTTTCACATACCTTTTCTCAGCAAACTACCAGAGGATGTGCTTCATCAAAATGGGGGAATAAACCAAAAATGAGAACACCTGAGACTAGATGGGCACAATATTGGCACCATATTTCTAGTCATCCTACAGAGACCAGCTGAGCACAACAAACATCAGAGGAACCATCCCTCTTGCTGGTGAGATACACAACAACTGTAGTGCATTTTGGAGAAGGAGGAAGGGGAGGAGCAATGCTCCTAACATGAATGGCAGCAATTAAGCCTGATATCTCCATGAAAATCAACATGTTGGAAAAAGCCTTCTGATCTTCATAGACTAGTTTCCCAACCTTGATACAACTGACATTTGGGACTAGAAAAGTCATTCTTGGTGGAGGGAGGGAAGAGGGTAAGCTTTCCTATGTACTGTAGGTGTTTAGTAGCGCCGCTGGCCTCTTCCTCTGAGATGCCAGTAGCATACCCACACAACCGCCTGTGCAGCTCTGACAACCACAGATGTCTAAGGACATCACCAACTGCCTTTTGATGGGGCTAAGTCGCTCCTGGATAAGGACCAGTGCTATAGAGCAAACCAAGAATAAGATTTTTTTCCTCTGGTAAAAGGTATCTATGTAACACAGACCACCCCCGACTTACAATGTTTAAAATTAAATATTCAGTAGAAACCAGCTAGGCTAAACTATGTTTCCTAGCTTAGGTATATTAAATGCATTTCAACTAATGGTATGTTCAATTTAAAATGGGTTTATCAGGATGTGACCCCATCATAGGTCAAAGAGCATCTGTGTATGTATCCAACACTCGTACCACACGTGCTTGTATATGTCATATAGTCTCTGGAAGGTTACAAAAGGGATACTAGCAGTGACTGCCTCTCTTGAAGTCTTAAACGGAGGCTAAGTTTGTTCTTAATTCTTTGCTCATTTTTGAAAAATTTGTGCTATAAACATGCATTCTCTTTCCCAAAAAATGTATAAAAGTTTTAAAACAATATTACATATGAGTATATTCTCATAGGCAATTACACTTCTAGGAATTTGATCCCCTAAAGTATGCTCCCACATCTATATCTATATCCATATCTATATCTATATCTATATCTATATCTATATATCTATATATATATAACTGTGTTCCAAAATTATTATTAGTGACACTGATTGTATAGTAGTTGCCCCATGAGGGATATGTTCCATGACCCTCTACTAGATGCCTGAAACCACAAATAGTACCAAATCCTATGTGTCATACTATGTTTTATCTTATATGTACATACCTAAGTTCAACTTATAATTAGGAACAGTAAGATATTAACAACAATAACTGATAATAAAATACAATGATTCTAACAATAGACTATAATAAAAGTTACGTGGATGTGGCCTCTCTCTTGGAATATCTTATTGTACTGTATTCAAATTTCTTCTTGTGAGGGTGTGAGATGACACAATGCCTACTTGATGAGATGCAGTGAGGTGAGTGAGGGAAGCACTGGATGTGGTGGAAGGCTACTAGTAGGGCGACTGGAGTACAAGCACCATGATATCACAACAACAGCTCCGACAGTGCACAGGGCTGCCTTGTGATGGACAGACAGGTAGTGCGCATGGCGTGGATGCACCAGACAGAAGGAGGGGTGGGGTGGGACGGCGATTTTCCATCATGTTACTCAAAACAGCACATAATTTAAAACTTATAAATTATTTCTGGAATCCATTTACTATTTTCAAACCACAGTTGATAGCAGGTGACTAAAACCACAGAAAGTGAAACTGCAGATAAGGCGGGGGGGACTAATATAAAAGCAAATAAATATATAAATCTTCTAAGTGTTCAATAATAATGTTGTGAAGTGATACAAAACCATAAAATGGAATGAAATGCTGCCATAAAAAAGAATAAATTCATTATATACTAACATGATGTATTTTTCCAAAACAAATTGTATATTTATTTTCCAAAATAAATCATGAGGTTAAAAAGGCAAAGCCTAAAGCAGTGTGCATGTTTTATGCACAGATAAGCAAATGCACAAGGTTCCCACCCTCTTCTTCTGTACAAACTGGTGGTGATGGTTGCCTACCAAAGGAGGAACCTGGTGGCAGGAGGCCAGGGTAGGAGGGAGGCCATGCTTGCTGTACCTTTTGAATTTTAACTGTGTAAATATCTTACTTATTCAAATTAAAATAAGATTTGAAATTTTTGTGCTCTAGTAGTTCTCTTGGGTTAATTTCTCGAGATGTAAGCAGCAAACAAGGAGCGGGGGCAGCAGCTGCAGCCACACTGCCCCCGCGCAAACACTGTTGTTGCTACAAGGATATGCTCCAAGGAAACCTGACAAAGAGGCCCGCGATGCCTCTGAATGGCAGTTTACACTGAATAGAATAAAACAGTTATTATTCTTCCTTTTACCCCCAGAGATTCAGGTTCTTCATTATTAAATGTTGGGGGAAAATGAAACCTAATTAATACAAAAGATCCATTCCTATTAATGAATAACATAATGAAACTAGATTAAAAAAACATACAAACAAACTAAAAAAAAAGTTTTGCTCTGATCAGTAGGATGTAGAGATTATTTACAAAGAGCAAATAGTCTCTGGTTCTGGGTAGAGGGCCAGCAATGAAATTGGCTTGAGGAAGAAAGAGCCAGCGGGGAAGTGGGAAAATGACTTCATAATCCAGAATTCGACTTCTTGCTTAAACTGCTGTTAGGTTAAACTGGAGGAAAGAGCATGAGATCAAAGACACAGACAGTGAGCTCTGGCTTAGCTGTATGCACTGCGTAATCTTGGGGAAATCATTTAAGCTATTGTCAAGTGGGGATAATTCCTGAATACAGAAATGTGGGGAGGATTAATGAGCAAGAGAATAACAACAAAGAGCATGTGAGGATTACTGCAGAAAAAGCAAAATTTTGTAACTTTAAATATTGAATTCATTTCTTCAACAGCAACCTTTAAACATGGAAATGTGCAAGAAACTATTTGAAGCAGTGGTATTATCAAAATATTAACTAAACAATCAATATTTGTTTATTTTACTTTATAATGAAAGCAATTTCTAAATTAGAAAACAAATATAAGTAATGCAGGTGAATCTATCAATCAACTATGGCTGATACAAGGACCCATAATGGTTTGCTCAAGTCTTCAGGGTAATTCTGACATGTGACATAAGAAAGCCACATAACTTTGATGAGGGATGAGGGTGGAGGAAGTACAGTTAATCTCTTAAACCTCAGCTGGTGCGCTTTTAGTGCAATAAATATTTTCTAGAGTGCAGACCAAAAAATAAAAGTAACAACACAAAGTAAATTACAGTATAAACAAGTACGTTATGACAGAGACAAGTCCTGCGCATCTGAAGGGCTAATGAAGTACACCTTTCTAACAGCTACAGATGTTTGTGAAGGTAGCCAAGAGGAGCGTGTCTTTGAATGATACACAGGTTTTTCAACATTAATGAAGAAAAATTCATTTTCTAGAAAAACAAGAAAATTTAAAGGTATTTTAAACCCTTGTCCGCATCATGTACAGGACGTACAAACACATTCTAATATTTCAGAATAAGAAGAGCACAAAGTGGATCAAGTTTTCCAAAGTCATTTAAAGTACAGATCTTTCCTTTCTGTGTCTTCATTACATTCTTCTTACATTAATGGCTAAAAAAATAACTCTATTGTTTCATATATGTCACGGATGTCTCATAGATAAGAACTATCAATGAACCAACACACACTGTCAGGCGGGTCTAACAAACGCATCAATACTCAGCAATAGCTAACTTACGGAACTCCATCATAGTGCTGTCCAATAAAAGTATAATGCAAGCCACATGAGGAATTTTAAGTTTTCTAGTAGTCACATTAAAAAATTTAAAGAAATAGCTGGGATTAATTTTTAAATATATTGTATTTATTCCAATCTATTAAAAATCATTTCCATATATAATCAATACAAAAATATTAGATATTTTATATTTTTAAGCCTTCAAAATTTGATATGTATTTTAAATTTAAGCACATATCAATTCTGACTGGCTGCAAATTAAGTGGTCAACAGGCAGATGTGGCTAGTGACACATGCCATTCTAAGGTGTAACTAACACATCAAAATAGTGTCCATAATGTCTGCTCACACTAAATATATGAGCAAATGAATGAATGCAAGCAACAGTATTTTTACAAACCCATTGTTCCTCAGGTTAATCCATTTTTTCCCTTTTTTATTGACTGTATCGGGGTGACACTGATTAACAAAATTATACAAGTTTCAGTGCACAATTTCACGTCATCTGCACACTATACTGTGTGTTCACCACCCCAAGCCACGTCTCCACCCATCACCATTTATCCCCCCTTTACCCTCTTCTACCTCCCCCCATCCTGCTTCCCCACCAGCAATCATGACACTGTTATCCATGTCCGTGAGTTTTTTCCTTTTTTTCCTTTTTGCTCAATCCCTCCACTCCCTACCCAGCCCTCCAATCCCTCCCCTGAGAGCTGTCAGCCTGCTCTCCATCTATGAGTCTGTCTCTCATAGACAGAGTAGTCTCTCATAGACAGTCTGTCTCTCATAGTTTGTTAGTTGATTTTGTTCATTAGATTCCATGTATGAGTGAGTGATCATGTGATCTCCCTCATAGGTCAGTCCATTTTAATGTGTTTCCAAACACCCAAGACGAAACAATAGATAAAATATCCCCCAATCAGTACCAACAAGAAATATAAAGTTTTGATGAAAGTAATTAATGTTGAAACAAAAACAGATAGTCAGGATGTAGTGTACCTTGTGTTGCAGAAAAGAAAAGTGGCCAGGGCAGGAGATTAATAAAAGGTGGGCTTTCCATTGTTTGTTTCACATTTTATTTTTTTCTTGAGGACTTTGCCTCTTGCTATTTAGTGTAACTAAATACATTGTTATAATTTTAGTCAAAATTTATTTTGTTTGTGGGGGTGTGTGAATGCATACTAGCTTTCTCTGATTCATTAAGGCAATTCAATAGTAGAACATCAAAGTCATAATTTTCTTATTGTATTTATGTGACAACCACTTTTCTTCTTATTGGCTATGCAAATCTCATCTTCTTTTAAATGTCTGCCTGGCATGCCCTAAAATTCTAAAATAAGTATAATTATCCATAATTTTTGTAAAATTCAGACTTCTTGATCTTAAGCTAAACATTGAGTCATTTGTATTTGTATTAGCATACTACCTGCAACTTACTACCCTAATTACAAACAAATTTGTCATTATTTTTTTTCTTTTTTGCTATCAGGGAATTTTAGAGCTGCAATAGAATATAGAAACACTCTAGTTCAAATTCCACATTTAGCATACAGGAAAACTGAGTCCTGAGAAGTGATTTGTAAAGATAAACTGATTTATAATGAAAAAGAGAAGCCTTAGCTTTCAATCATATCTACACAAATATGTCTTCTTTACTCATGTCAGTAAGGGCAGTTATACATTTTAAAAATGCTTCTTTATTCTCTGTAGAATGAGAAAGAATGAAGATTGAATTCAATCAATTCCTCATTCAATTACTGTAAAGATGTTTTTACTTATTGCCAAGATAGACCATTGTACCCACCATTTAAAAAAAAAAAGAAAATCTGACATACAAAAATCTTAACTTGCTCCACATATAAATTAGGAAGTGATTATTTACATTACAAAAGATTTCATTTTACCAAAAAGATATGTTGCAACGTTTCTTGAAATATCAATCCCTTGGTAGAGCAAAAATTTAATCCAATTTACAAAAGGAGGAGGGAGGCAAAAAATATCAGCTGAAGTAAAACTTCTACTTAAAACCCTTCCCTGAGTGATGACCCTCTCCTGTGCTGCTGTTCCCTGCCTCTGGTAGAACTCTGTCCTGGCCATTTTATTCACTTACGTAACCTAATATTCATAGACTGATCATTCATTCAACCACAGTTTAGGGGCATTTAGGGGTCAGGAACCATACTAGTCACTGGAGTACAAAGGTGAATAACTTTAGAGTCTCTCCCTATTACAGTCTTATTATAGAATATTATTAGTGCTTCCATGTCCCCTCCTAAATTCTGAACTTCTTGAGCGCAAGGTATGTCTTACTCATAACTGAGTCTTCAGGACCTAGCATGGTACCTGATTCATAGCACTCAATAGATGAATATTGAATAAGACATGATTTCTGTGCTGGAATGCCCATAACTCAACATATATAAATGAAGAAACTTGTCATGAAAAGAAAACAGATCTACCTTTTGAACTACGCATATTAAGGTGCCTCGTTAGCACAGAAGGCAGCACGTCAGCCTCATAATCGGAACTACACATATTACAATGGGAGGGAACACAAGATAACAATGAAATAAAAGCCAATTCAAGGACAAGACTGAAGAAAAGCTTCAGAAATTTAAAGATGAAACCTTATCCTAAAAGGGGGCAAGGAGCTTGTAAATCAAGGGACCCACACAAAGCTACAGGAAACTTCTCATACACACTCACATACACATACTCTGGTCAAGTGCCTTCAGTACAAGGCACAAGAGAGAAGAAAGAAACCTGCAAACCTCTGAAAAAATAAAAAGCAGCTTATCGTCAAAGAAACAAAATTCTGGCTGGCATCAAAGATCTCCCCTGCAATTTAAATACCATGAGAGAGACAAATGAGCAACATTTACAGTAATTTAATTAAAAAGGAAAAGCCAGTAAGCCAAGAATTTTGTAACAAGCCAAGTTATATGATAATAATAAAAAGTCAGATACTCAAGGGCTCAGAAATCTATCATATAAATCCCTTTAAAAAAGATATATTTCAGTTAATTGGGAAATGAATCAAAATTAATGGAGATGCTGGGGTATAACAGGACTTAAAGGTTGAAATTTAAACATAAATGTCTCGGTAAATGATAAAAATGTTACAAAACTTTATCCAAATAAAAATTGTAAAAATAATTTAGTAGCAATAAACTAAATTCAAAACAGTAGGTTTTGCCCAAGAAGCACATTAAAATCTGTTCAACACCTTCCCTCATTAGGGAAATACAAACCAAAATCACAATGAGGCACTACTTTACACCTACTAGGATGGCTACCATTAAAAAAACATTAAAAACAAAAAAGAAAATACGTATTGGCAAAGATTAGAGAAACTGGAACCACTGTATGTTACCAGTGAGAGTGTAAACTGGTTCAGCCACGGTGGAAAAGATTTTGATGATTCCTCAAAAATTTAAACAGAGAATGACCATATGACCCAGCAATGCCACTCCTAGGAATATATTCCAAAAAACTGAAAACAAGTATTCTAACAAATACATGTACCTGATGCATGATTATACCTGTACTGTTTACAGTAGTGAAGAGGTGGAAACAACCCAAAAGTTTAGCAATGGATAAATGAGTAATAAAATTGTGCTATACACAGACAATGAATTCTTATTCAGCCATTAAAAGGAATAAAGTATTGAGATATTCTTCATTGTAGATGAACCTCAAAAATAGTATGCTCTATGAAAGAAATCAGACACAAAGGTCATATAGTGTATGATTCTATTTACAGGAAATATTCAAAACAGCCAAATCTATAGAGAGACTGAACACAGACTGGTGGTTGTCAGGGACTGGAGTAAGAGGAATGGGAAGTGTCTGATGGGAACGGTGTTTCTTTTTGGAGCGATGAACATGTTTTGGAACTGTACAGGAGTGTTAGCTGTAAAACATTGTGAATGTAATAAATACCACTGAATTGTTCACTTTAAAATGGTTAATATAAGTTATGTGAATCTTACTTTAATAAAAAGAATAGGTTGTAGTAAAAGGACTAAAAAGCAAAATAGGGAACAGAAAGATATGGTTTTTTTACCCCCCAAAACTGTAAGTGTCAAAAAACATAGTCATTATATAATCTTAAAGGAGAAGATAAGTTTTAAGAGACATTTGTGTAGAATCCCAAGAGAACTGCCAAATTTTTCTCAGGGACATAAAAGAATATCCAAATGTAGATGTATATCGTATTCCTCAATGGGAACATGGTATATTTTAGAAACTGCAGTACTTCCCAGTTCCTAATTCAAAGACCAAATGGATGCTCATGACATTGACAAGTTATGTCAAAGTTTACCTGGAAAAATTTAAGAGGTCAGAATTTCAAAGAAAGTTTAGAAAAGAGGAACAATGTGTTTTTCTCCTACCAGATACTATTATAAAATTACTGTAATCAAAGCAGTATGATGAACTGACATGTGGCAGACTGAATAAATAAACAAAAGGCTCCCCTCTATACTGCGTAATCATTCATAAAGGTCAGTTATGTCTTCATAACTGTGTAGCATCCACCACACAGCCCACATACTCTACCAACGGCGAGAGTTGGAGCCACGTCCCATTGGACATCAATGTAACTTGAGCACTGTTGCAGAGTTAAGAGTAAAAGTGAAATGTTATAACATGTTTTAAAAAGTTAGTATATGTCTTATCTTCTATAAAGAAGAATTACTTCTTAACTACAAAAGTAATGAAGAAATCCCAAAGGGAAGAGTTCACTGATTTAAACATAGAAAAGCTCCCATATCCTAAAACAAAAACATTTACAGAGCAAAAGTAAAACTGTAGCAAGAATTAGAAAACAGTATTAAAATCAAAAGAGAACCAACTGTATGGGAAAACATATTTGCCAATGATACCTCAGACAAGGGTTTAATCTCCAAGATATATAAAGAACTTACACGACTCCACTCGAAGAAGACAAGAAACCCAATTA
>CM052538.1:119321219-119339099 GCA_028533065.1 Trachops cirrhosus
GGGCTGGAAAGGGAATAAAGGATAGAAACTGTACTGAATAAACTAAAATAAAAATTAAAAAAAAAAAAAAGAATTTAGGATATAAATGGATTATAGCCTTAATAATAGTTTACAGCAATCAATTAAAATCACTAAAGTTCTAACAGAAAAGTAGATATAGCTCATTAAGTGACCCAAGAATTAAGAGACAATAAAAATGTAAACATTACTATTCAGTAGCAGTCAAAGACATGCGATTTTCCATGGAATGCTAATTTTCACTATAAAATTAACCAATTAGAAGAATAAGTGTTAGTAGAAGTACGATAAACTATATTGCTCTTACACACAGCTGGTAAAAAGCAACATCATCATACATTAAATTTTTTTGATGTACATGCCTATATCATAATTTTACTTCATATAATAATCATGGGAATGCAAAAAATCATTTAAAATTCACACAAGAATGTTCATCAACAGTCCGTTTATAATAGGAAACTATCCAATCATAGAGGATTAGTAAATTACTGTATAGCTGTATATTATACCATACTAAATTCATGTTTTTAAATATAATTTAATGAAATGGGGTATGATTACAAACTAGTTTTTCTTAAAAAAAATTCTTCCAAAATATACTCAGGTAATTTGAAGAGGTTGGAAGGAAACAGTTGCGAATCATAAACAATATTGTTGTGACTGGTAGAATTATCTATTTTTGTATTTACATTTGCTTATAATCTTAAAAGTCACTATAACAAGCTCCTTTTACTTTGATAATCATGCAAGCAATTATTAAATAATGAGGCTAGTTTGGCAATCCACTTTGGAGTCCACTATAAAAAATACTTTTCTGCTGTAAAATGATTTCAATAGTTCATATCTTTTGTTATCCCCCTTAATTACAAAACAGAAGCACAATGGAAGCTCCAAAGCCCAGAAATGATCTACATTAGCAAAGAATTTCAAGATGCTTAACATGATGTGTCTCATGATCAATTTCAAGCAAGTATACATTGCTCATGCAATTGATTGGCATGTCAAAGTCTTGACAAAATAATAAGTGATTCCAGGTGCCAATCACTGTCTCACAATGCATTCCATTGTACAGTTTTAGGTATCAGTATGATTAAATTAGGATGGCATCCCAAATACAGCACACTGTTGAGAAATTACTTCTCCTCTTGGGGATCTGCTGCTCTGATGCTCTACCATTCTCTAGCCAAAAGCAACGATGAGGCAAACACATAGGTTGCTTTTGAATTGATGGGTTGGTAGCAGCCAGCTATAGGAATTCCTAGTTATGTTTGGCCGAAGTCACTAGACTTCAACTCCATCATTTACTTCCCAATGCAGCCACTCCTGATTATTTCTTGACACCATCTCCCATAACACTTTTCATTTCAGCCTGTACCTTTCATTTCCAAGAATGCCTTCTGTTTTCTGTACTGTTCCCCAGCAGGGAAAAATAAATTTCTGCTACTTTAAAAACAAAAAAAAGGACTTTTTTAGTGGCTCTTCTCTGTTGAATATCCAATGCATTCGAGAGTTAAGAATTATAATACTGCATTGATGGGAAAAGCAAAACAAAACTGAAGTATGAAAGGGAAATGACACCGTGGAGAACGCATGAATTCAATAAATGAATGCAATGCAAATGAGAGAATTCACAGAAGAACAGAGATAAACACTGTCAACACCAACAGTTGCAGAAAGACACACTGGTCAGGCAGTGACAAGGAAGTGCACACTCTTAAACAGTGGCCACCTGCTAATGATCTGCAGTCTTTCCCCTATACGCAGCAAAATAAGGCAAATGAGCTAAAAAAAAACCCCTATTATTTTTTCTGTTTTCCTTTCCCTACTTACATTTTACTGAAATCATTTTCTATACACTGACTTCCTGTCAACAAGAGTGCAATCCATTTCCTAATATCTGAGTGATGTATTAGCCACCTGAGTGTCAAACTTGTTTTTCCTCATTTTCAGGGGATATTTATGTCATGATACACCATACTTATTTCAATATAATTTACTGTGCAGCTGTGGTGTTTCCATGAATTAAAACCACGGCACTGAGCCACACTGCCAAAGAGGAGTGGTGAAAGTACACTTCATCACAGTCCTATTGTAATTATTCAGACTGGAAGAGTACTACTGTGATTATTAAGAAGGAGCACCTACAGCAAACAACATGTAAATCGCACTAAAAAATATAAATTACTTAAAACTCAGCCACTTTTTTTTTAAAAAAAGGACAATCAAGCAGACAGAATTTCTGAGACTGGAAGATTAAGAATGGAAGCAAAGACAGGGAAAGCATACAGAAATCTGAGTGTACATGCTACCTGACAGAACTTTCTGTTATGAAGAAATGTTCTATGATCTTCATTGTTCCTTACAGTTGTGACTAACTCCATGTGGCTACTAAGTACTTGAAATGTGGCTAGTACAACTGAAAAACTGTACTTTTAATTTATTTTCATTTTAAAGTTAAATAGCCACATGGTGTTACTGGCTACCATATTGGACAATACAATACTTATGGAGTTTATAATCAGAACAGATTAAAAATGATGAAAATAATTGTGGGGGAAAAAATCTGAGGAATTTAATTCTTCAATGTGCCCATATGCCCAATGCTTGAAAGAATTTGAGAAACCACTTTCTCCACACCTGGCAGTATCTTCTCAATTCATCCAACATCAATGATATCAGAGACATTCCCACTCCTCCTGTTGGCAAATTAAATTTAATGTGAATAAAATCTCTTCACTCTTACACCAATATTTGCCCTTTTAAAAGTATCAATGCACTCAATGAAAAGCTCAATCCAAGAAAAACTGATCGACAGCACAAGTTTTGGTATAATTGGGTACCAGAAGGCTTACATGCACATGTGTGATGGGTGGGTAGCAGAAGGAGCAACTGATTGTAACACTAGTATCAAAACTCTACAGTGGATGTTCAGTTATATTTGACTGTTACAAATGCTTGACAAGCCAACTGAGTCTTGTGACCTTAAATTGAGATGATTAAAAGACTACTCTGAAGAACCAAATAGAAAATACTCATCTAAACACACAATTTTTAATTTCTGGCTATCACTGAAATAAACTTTTAGAACTATACCTTAATTGAATATTTCCTACCATATGTAGTGTCTATACATTTGAAAAAATTGAATGTGTCCCACAGGTCTAAATTTTTAGGATAAAGCAACATCTAATAATGAATCTACCTCTTTCTTCTTCTGCCTGTCTTTCTTTCCTTGCCAAGACAGATTATATTGTAAGAAAACATTGTCCAGTACACTGAAATCAAGTTTTATCTTGTGTCAAGTAAGGTATAACTCCAAGGAAGTCCTCTAATTTATTTTCACATCTAACCACAGATTTTCAGATACATTTTAACAAATTCATATTAGCATTTTGATTTAAATTTACAGTATGTGTGATGAGATCATTGGGATTCTGCTTTATTCCCTCTTCCTTAGCCACCTTATTTTTCTTTAGATTTGAAATTCATGGGAAAATTCCTGGAACTCGGTATTTATATATAAACACATAGATGCTTTGTATCTCTCTGGCCCAAAAAGAAAACTAAATGGAAGTACAGCTGACAGAACATGCCGCTGCTGCATGCCGGTACTTTCTTTCCATTTTTAATCGCTAAAGAAATTATTCTTTCAGCTCTGCTTTCTTACTGCAAAGATGAATTAACCTAATCACTTGAAAAAAATTTTTATTCATAGCCTTTTTATACAGCTTTACATGTATTTAAGAACTACATGTTATATGACTACTATATTTGATGCCATGTGGTAGGCATTCATCAGAAAATAAGGATTATAATGTGTCAGTCTCATCCATGGATTACCAAAACCCTAGAAACATGAGAAATTCACAATAAGAAAAGTGATAGGTTAAGTCCCATTCTCTATGAGTAGGAGGAAAGAGACGCTCCACCACATCTGATTTGTTGGAGAAGCAGGAGAGCTCATGTGTGTGTATATGACCTCTACACTCACTAGATAATTCTCTTCAGAGATGTGTACTGTTTCCTATTCTCTCTGCAACCTATTGAGAACCATACATCTATGTCACAGCAGACTACTGCATTTAAATCTAGATTAAGATATTTCCCAACCTTGGAGTTTATATTATAATACTAAAATGAGCTGAAAACACACACAGCTGTTTGTTGACCAACTTATATAACAGATACTTGATCACTCTTGATATGTTACAACCAAATTAACTCTATACCCAAGGTGGAAGCTACACTAACCTCCTCTAAGAACCAGACTGGAATTTCATGTATATTATAGAAAAGTCATCCTGAGTAACCAACTGAACACTAGCTGGAGAGAGCCATAAAATCAAGGATTTATGGAAGAAACCACATCATCACATCAAGACTGACAAAGTGTGGAAGCACAAGAGGGCTGGATGGGTTCCCACAAGTGGCAGCTAGAGTTCTGGAGGGATATTTCAGTGGCTGGGTTCTTCCTGAGAAGTGTGAGGTCTAAACCCTAAGCTGGGCTCCCTAGCCTAGAGCACCAGAACCAGGAAAGGAACCCAAATAACATGTGCCTGGAAATGCAGTTTCTGTCTGCCAAGGAGAGATGGCTAGAGATACAGAGAGCCTCTTACAGGGCCAAAGCACAAAATTTTGTTTGCAGCCATTGACCTTGGGCTCTGACAGAGGGAGGGCAGAGCAGACTACAGTCACGTGAAGAGAGTCTGGGGTTGGTGGCTCTGAAGAGAGAGACGAAGGGACAGCCACTATGAACCCTTGCTGAGTCATTCCCCATAGTGCAGGAGCCACCTTCCTCAGGCAAAGCACTCTCCTCCACTCAGCATCAGCTTGGGTGGAAACAATAGCCCCACCCTGTGGAGCTTAAGCCTGAGTGCTGAGGGGCATAGCTAGAGGTGCTTTCAGTGATCAAGTCTAACAGAAAGCCTGCAGGCAGGGGTGAATCTCAGAGAGCTTTGAGACTTTAGCTGAGGGACTGGCATGAAATATTAAAGGTGATGAAAAGCAAGGACCTACAACCAAGGCTTCCTTACCCAGCAAGGCTATCATTTCAAATTGAAGGTAAAATAAAGAGCTTCCTAGAAAATAAAATATTAAAGGAGTTTATTACCACCAAACCAGTATTACAACAAATGTTAAACAGCTTGTTTGAAAAAGGAGGAGGAGGAAGAGGAAGAGGATAGGAAAATGAAGAAGAAGAAGGAGAAGAAGAAGACTATGAAGAAGAAGGAAGAGGAGGAGGAGAAACAACAGGAAAAATTATTTAAAAATAACATGGCAATAAATACATATCTATAAATAATCACCTTAAATGTAAATGGCTAAATGCTCGAATCAAAAGGCAAAGGGTACCTTAAAGGATAAGAAAACAAGATTCATATAAATGCTGTCTCTAAGAGACCCACCTCAGAGTGAAAGATACACAGAGATTAAAAGTAAAGGGATAGAAAAAGGTATTTCATGAAAATGGAAAAGGGAAAAAAAGCTGGTGTAGCAGTACTTATGTCTGACAAAATAAGCTTTAAAGCCAAGTCTATGGTAACAGACAAAGAAGGATACTACATAATGATAAATGAAACAATCCAACAAGAGGATATGACCCTTCATATATGGCACTTACTGTTTGTTGATTTGTTTATGATGGTCATTCTGACCAGTGTGAAGTGATATCTCATTGTGGTTTTACTTTGCATCTCACTGATGGCTAGTGATGCTAAGCATCCTTTCATATGTCTCTGGATCCTCTATATGTCCTACTTGGAGAAGTGTCTGTTCAGGTCCTTTGCCCATTTTTTAAATTGGATTGTTTATCTTCCTGGAGCACAGTCATGTGAGTTCTTTATATATTTTGTAGGTTGTAGAGAAAAGGGAACCCTGGTACGTTGTTGATGGGAATGCAGACTGGTGCAGACACTATGGAAAACAGTATGGAAATTCCACAAAAAAAAAAAAACAAACCTAAAAATAGAACTGCCTTATGACCTAGAAACTCAGTGCTGGTATAATACCCTAAGAATCCTGAAACACTAATTCAAAAGAACCTATGCACCCCAATGTTCATAGCGGAACAATTTACAATAGCCAAGTGCTGGAAGCAACCTAAGTGCCCATCAGTAAGTGAACTGATCAAAAAACAGTGGTACATTTACACAATGGAATACTGTGCAACAGAAAGGAGCTCCTACCCTTTGTGACAGCATGGATGGAACTGGATAGCATTAAGCTAAGTGAAATAAGCCAGGAGGTGAAAGACAAATATCATGTGATCTCACTATAAGTGGAACCTAATCAACAAAACAAAGCAAGCAAAATATAACCAGAGACATTGAAATAAAGAACAAAGTGGCAGTAACCAGAGGGGATGGGAAGGAGGGTAACAGAGGAAAGAAGGGAAAGGGTTATCAAGGAACATGTATAAAGGAACCATGGACAAAGCCAAAGGGGTGTAGGATTGAGGGTGGGAGGTGGAAAAGTGGTGGCAGGAAAATGGAGACAACTGTACTTGAACAACAATAAAAAAGTAAAATAATCCAACAAGAGGATATAACCCTAATAAATGTTTATGTACCAACATGGGAGCACCTAAACATGTAAAACATATAAAACAAATGTTGATGCACATAAAGGGGGAGATTGACAGAAATACAGTCATAAAGAGGATTTTAATACTCCATTGACTTCAATGGATAGATCTTCCAGACAGAAAATCAACAAGGAGATGGGGGCAATAAATGACACTAGATCAAATAGATTTAATTGATACCTTTAGAATTTCACCCCAAAGCAGAAAATGATACATACTACTCAAATGTACATGGACTGTTTTCTAGGATAAACTACATATTAGGTCACATAACAATAAATTTAAGATGACTAAAATCATATCAAGCATCTTTTCTGACCATAAATCCATGAAAATAGAAATCAATCACAAGAATAACACTGAAAAGTATACAAAAGAATGGAAGTTAAATAACATGTTATTAAACAATGATGGGGTCAACAATGAGATCAAGGAAGAAATCAGAAGATACCTTGAAACAAATGAAAACAAGAAAACAAAATTCCAAAATCTGTGGGACACAGGGAAAGCAATCCTAAGAAGGAAATTCACAGCATTAGGCCTATCTCAAGAAACATGAAAAAGCTCACATAAAACAATCTAACTTTACACTTAAAGTAACATGAAACAGAAAAACAAACAATGCCCAAATGAATAGGAGGAAGGAAATAAAAAAGATCAGAGTAGAAGTAAATGAAATAGTCTACAAAAATAATATAGAAGATTAATGAATCCAAGAGCTGGTGTTTTGAAAAGATAAACAAAACTGACAAACCTTTAACCAGACTCATCAAAAAAAAGAGGACCCAAATAAATGAAATCATAAATGAGAGAGAAATAACAACTGACACCAAAGAAATGCAAAAGTTTGTAAGAAAATATTACAAAAATCTATATGCCAACAAATTAAAAATCCTGGATGAAATGGATAAATTCCTAGAAACACACAATCTCCCAAAACTAATTCAGGAAGAATCAGAGAATCTGAATAGACAAATTACACCTAGTAAAATGGAAGCAGTAATCAAGAAACTTCAACAAAACCTTTGACCAGATGCCTTCATAGGTGAGTTTTACCAAATACTCCAAGAACTAATACCTCTCTTTCTCAAACTATCCAAAAAAATTATAGAGGAGGGAAGACTCCCAAACTCATCTTATGAGGCCAGCATTAACCTAATTCCAAAACCAGATAAAGACACTACAAAAAAAAAAAGAGAAAATTATAGGACAATATCCCTGATAAACATAGAGGCTAAAATTCTCAACAAAATGTTAGCAATCTGAATACAGCAATGCATCAAAATGATCATACACCATAATCAAGTGGGATTTATTCCAGGTATGCAAGGTTGGTACAACATCCATAAATCAATAAATGTGACATACCATATAAACAAAATAAAGGATAAAAATCACATGATCATGTAAATAGAAAAAGCATTTGATAAAATCCAGCACTAATTTATCATAAAAACCCTCAGCAAAGCGGGAATAGAGGGAATATACCTAAACATAACAAAGGCCATATATGACAAACGCACTCACAGCAGATGGTCAAAATCTACAAGCATTCCCCTTACTATTGGGAGCAATAGGGATGTCTGCTTTTACCTCTCTTAGTCTGCCTTCACCTCTTATTCAACATAGTACTGGAAGTCTTAGCCACAGAAATCAGACAAGAGAAACAAAAGGCATCCAAATGTGAAAGAAAGAAGTAAACTGTCATTATTTGTAGATGACATGATATTATACAAAGACAATCCTAAAGATTCCACCAAGAAACTACTAGAACTCATAAAGGAATTCAGTAAAGTATCAGTATTAAAAATTAACATCCAGAAATCAGTTTCATTTTTATATGCCAATAATGAACTATTAGAGAAATTAAGAAAACAATCCCATTCACAACTGCTTCAAAAAGAATAAATAACAAATTTAATCAAGGCTATAAAACACCTGAACTTGGAAAATTACAACACACTGAAGAAGATATAAGTAAGTGGAAGCACATACTGTGTTCATGGACAGGAAGAATTAACATCATTAAAATGTCCATACTACCCAAAGCACTCTATAGATTCAAAGCAATTCCTATCAAGATACCAATGATGCACTTCACAGAACTAGAACAAATATTTCAAAAAATTATATGAAACCATAAAAGGCCTTGAATAGCAACAGCAATTTAAGAAAGATCAACAAAGTTGGAAGAATAACCCTACCTAATATGAAACTGTACTGTAAGGCCATAGTAATCAAAAAGGCATGGTACTGTCATAAAAATGGACACATAAATCAATGGAACAGAGTAGATCACCCAGAAATAAGCCCATGACTTTATAGTCAATTAATATTTGACAAAGAAAGCAAGCACATATAATGGGCTGAAGATAATTTATTTAATAAATATGTTGGGAAAATTGGACAGATATATGCAGAAAAATGAAACTAGATCATCTTCATATACCACACATGCAAGAATAAATTCAAAATGGATCGAAGACTTAAATGTTAGACTGGAAACCATGAAAACCCAAGAAGAAACCATAGGCATTAACATCTTGGACATTGCTCATAGTCATATTTTTTTTCTGCTATATCTTCTCAGGCAAAGGAAATACAGGGAAAAATAAATAACTGGGACTATATTAAATTAAAAAGGGTTTGCACAGCAAAGGAAACCGTCAACAAAATAAGCAACTCACAGAATGGGAAGACATATTCGCTGATACATCTGATAAGGGGTTAATACCCAAAATTTAGAAAGAACTTGTAACACTCAATACCATAAAAAACAAACAATCCAATAAAAAAATGGGCAAAGCCTCTGAATAGACACTTCTACAAAGAGGACATACAGATGGCCAATAGACATAGGGAAAGATGGTCAATGTCACTAATCATCAGAGAAATGAAAATTAAAACCACAGTGTGATACCATCTCACACCTGTCAGAATGTCCATCATCAATAAATCAACAAACAAGTGCGGGCAGGGATGTGGAGAAAAGGGAATCCTTTGCACTTTGGTGAGAATGCAGATTGGTGCAGCCACTGTAGAAAGTAGTATGGAGTTACCTAAAAAAATTAAACATGAAATTACCTATGATACAGCAATTTCACTTTTGGGAATTTATCTGAAGAAATCTGAAATGCTGATTAAAAAGAATATAAGCACCACTATGTTCACTGCAGCATGATTTACAATAGCCAAGATTTGGAAGCAGCCCAAGTGTCCATCAGTAGATGAGTGGATGAAACCACTATGGGCCATTTACACAGGGGAATCCTACACAGCCATAAAAAAGCAGAAAATTTTACCCTTTGTTACAACATGCACAAATTTGAAGAACGTTATGCTAAGTGAAATAAGCCAGTCAGAGAAAGATGAATACCTTATGATCTCACTCATATGCAGAATCTAAGAGAACTAACAAGCAAAATAGAGACAGACTCATAAATAGAGGACAGGCTGACAGCTCTGGTGCTGGGTTGGGGGGTAGGGGGATTGAGTAAAAAGAGGAACAGGATTCATGGAGAAGAAAACAGGGTGGTGACTGCAGGGGGAGAAGGGCGTGCAGGTGGAAGAGAGTCAAAGGGGATAAATGGTAATGGAATAATATAATAAGAATAAAAAACATAAATAACTCTAGAACTTATCAATTCTGACTTAATTCTGGTTATAGAACATGGACAGGTTTTTCTAATTAATGTTACAATTTTCCACTAATTTTATTTTAGCTGAAGCTTCAAACAAAAAAAATACTGGTTGATGTGTATATGTACCCATTTGTACTCACACATATACTGACTTTAAAATTTGTAATTTATTTAAAATAGCAGTAATTATATTGCCCTCTTAAAATAAGACACAGTAAATTCTCATGGATCACTGGCTTTAAGAAAAAAATAGTAATGTGGGTTAATAATGAATCAAGCAAAGTTTCCTCAGTAATAAACTGCTTCAGTTTTGCTTGGAAATTCCTCAGATGTTGCCAGAGGTTCTACCAAGTTCACATTTAAATCTTAAATATCTTAGATGCCTTGATGGAGATTTTCACTATTATAATCTAACCACTCACCCATAGTCAATAAAAACATCCATTTTTATCACTTAATGTCCTCATGCTAATTCAATTATGTTTCTTATTTCAGTATATATTTATATGTAAAGTGCTATTTTAGCATCCATGCAGTTGGATTTCTCATGAATTCTTCTAGCAAATAATTCATCAAATTTAACAATTTGCTCTATTTTTGCATGGGTTTTCATAACTTCTGAAATTTTTGAAAGGGCTAGCGAAGGCTAAGAAGTTCTGACATATGTCTCAGTGTTTAATCAACAGTCATAGAGAAAAAGAAGGAAAAATTATTTTTATGGCATTAAGCTTGCTCCTCTGGGCTCATACTACAACAAATTATAGTGAAAGAATGAAGCAAAAGTGCGTCCTTCCACAAAAAACAAGGGCAGTGTTTGTAACTTGTTCCCATCATCTGTGTAACAGTTACACGAAGTGAAAATCCAAAGGGAAAGGCCACTGCTACTCTGTCCGCAGGAATGAGATGCTAATGAGTAGGCCATGCAACTGTGCTCACATCAAATAGTGTGTGACACCTAAATGTTGTGTGACTGGTGCAACTGGAGAAAGTGAGTTGCACAGCACACTTTGAAATGAGGATGACTTTCGTTCAAATCTCAAGTGTGTGATGTGATCTACCGCAAGCCTCATTGTGTTAGCGGTTCTATAGGCAAGTGAGCATGCATGTGGGCTGCTTGTCCCCTGATCCCCAAGAGCCAAGGAACTTTTCCTCTTACTTATTTTCTCTTTTCTAATCATTTTTATTGTTGTTTGAATACAGTTGTCTCCATTTTCACACTACCACATTCCCCCTCCCCACCCACCCCCACCTCCCACCTTCCGTCCTTCCCCCCTTTGGCTTTGTCCATGGGTCCTTTATACATGTTCCTTGATGACCCTTTCCCTTCTTTCACCTGTTATCTCCCTCCTTCCTCCACTCTAATTATTGTTGGTTTGAAAGGTATTATTGCACATGAAAAGTCACACACCATGTCCATTTGTGCTGTCTTTACTTCATAAGAGATCATATTGTGTCCAGTGGAAAACCTTGTTGGATCCATTTCAATTATATCAGGTCCATTTCACTGGAAAAGTGTCTTCCTCTTCCATCCAGATCTGGTCCAAGGCAATGAACTCCCAATGGATTCTTCCAAATGGAGCACTGGCTGCCAAAACTGGTTGTGCTCATTCATTAAAAATGACTTAACCCTGCCCCAGTCCAATGCCAATATTTTATTGTTTTGAGGGGTTATTTTTTGTCTTCTTGTCTTTTTCTTCTTCAGAAAGAGTAGAGAGTCTAAAGGGAATCATCACAGATCTACTTTTTTCCCCTCTGAAAAATTCAGACTGCTATGCTTGGAATCGATGACCTGAATCTAAGATAATTACATTTGCTTTTCATAACCAGAATCCCAAAAAGCTGCTTAGTTTTTTAAACTTGTTTATTTATAAAATATTGGACTTGCTTATGACAAAGTAATATGCAATTTTGTACAGACTTATTTTAATAAATTTAAAATACTTTATGGCAAAATATATTGACTGCATATTATTTTAAATAAAGTCTTACTATTACTAAAAGTGTATAGGTATACAACTGAAACCTATAGTAATGGGTTCCCAAAATTATAGTGACCAAGAAGAAACATGTCAAAATTAAATCAGAAAATCTAATCAGGATTCCTACCTCATTGGATCTCTTAGTTTGCTTTTGAGACAAAAATAAGATATCAGAATCCAGACTGGGGTTACATTTTCTCATTCTTTGGATAGGGATAAATAGGGGGTAAACGTAGTTATATTTTTCAAATAACAGTTGCAAGTCTTAATAATATGGTTAACATAATGTGCAAAGAAAGACCACTTTAAGATGCAGAAGCTGGCACCAGCTTTCACAACTAATAATTCTAGAGTGAGGGTTCTATTTATATCATAACATTGAAATTAAAATCTGGAGTGTCCTAGAGCTCAAAGCCAGAATTTAACTGTGAATACCTCTCTTTAATCAGCATACAATAAGAAAAAGAATCCTTAAGCACATCCACTAAGAGAAAGATTAGCTAGCTCAGAAATTACACCATTCATATTAGGATATAAGAGACTCATGTAGCAACAGGGTATTAGGGACAGAAATAACTAATTTCATGCCAATAAGACCACAGGCAAACAGTGCTAGGTAAGCAAGCACTAGTTCAAGATGAAGCCCCATTAGTTCATCACGTTGCTCACTTCAGCAGGACAGGAGGTACCTACCATTTCACATGCAGTCACCTATTTTCACAGCAAACCAAACAGACCTGAGACAAAACATGTTAAAAACAGCCTCTGGTAGTTGGATAAAGTAGAGAACACCCCCAAAGCTAAATTAAAATAATCAGACCTCTACGTGCTATTGTTTTAACTAAATAGAATGTTCAGTATTCTAGAAAAACATTTAGATAAAATATTTGCCTACAAAACTGTGTTTTACCAGTGCTGTTTTGATATAAAATTGAGTATTTAAGGAAGGAAATTCCCTCAAGCACTCTGAAATGATAGTGCGGTTGACAGTGTCAAAAGCCATGCTGAGATCAAGGGAAATGAGAACGGAAGCAGCACCAACTGCATTCATAAAGAGGTCATTTAAAACCCCTTTGCTATGATGTAAATGAAAACATGACAAGAATCTCATCAGAGAAAGAAGTTCAAGTGTCCATCCTAAACCAAAAGAAGAAAATCAGCTAAAACTTCTGAAAGACTTTGATATCTAGGAAAAAGTTCACTTGTCACATTTCAAACACTCAATTTGCATTTTATGGGTAGAAGAATGCAATTTAACGTTACCAATGAATTTCCAAAAGAAAGGATTTCCCCTCGTTTTCAGACATAAAGAAACTTCAGTTTGTAAATGCTAGGCTATTAGAAGCAACTTCCTTTTTGTTTATTTTTCTATTTGAATTTATTCCTATACATTTCTGCAATGATCTGTAATGCCATTACCTAATACACTACTTGTTTCCCACAATTTTTGAAGTCTTACTTTAATTCAACAAATTCTCCTAAATTGACTAGAATCCCAAACCCAGAATTTCCATGACTTCTCTTTTCCCTTGAACACCACATTATGTCACCAAGAAGCAACTCTAAAACTTGGAAATGTCTAACAGGAAAGTCGCAACAAGAACTATATTCTTGCAACTTGCCACTTCCCAATTACTTAAATAGAAAATGTTCCGGCCTTGTCACCTTCTCTACAAACTGTGGACATTTTTACAATGGCTATAATATTTTTATATTATTTACTATTTCATAATTTATATTATTTTTATATTATTTACTATTTAATTTTTTTACTATTATGGGCATAATGTTATGCTATTTGTAATTAATTATTTTATCATTAGTCACTAACACTTAGACATTCATTAGATAGCAATTCTTATAGTTAGTTGTCAAGTCATAAGAGCTGACTTGACCAAGGCCGTTGTACACAATCGTGACTAGGACCAGGACACTGCTAAATCTGACTCATCTAAGTACTTGGTAATGCATATTTACAAAGGAGAAGACTTCACTAATTTCTCCTATGTAAAATATTTTGTGTGTTTTACATAGTACATAAATCCCTTTATAGTTATCCAGTTTGCCTTAAGGTAGAGCCACACTTGTCTTTGTGTACTCTGTGCATATGTGTAACCTCCTTCATCACAAATGACTCAATCCCAAGGCCCATGATAAACTTTATTATATGTAAACATATAATATAAATATAATACAATATATATTGGTTTACTACATATATGTATTTTTTAATTACTGTTTCCAGACTACCATGTAACTGCATGATGATGATATGAATAACACTGGATTGGGGATTTTTATGATGCCACATAGAATACAGATAAGAGGATTATCAGTCTTATTTTATAAAATATAAATAAAAACTGGTCTTTTGGAGCCATATATTATTTATCCATTGAGAAAATAATGATCAATCCTATTACCTTATTATATTCATAGACCAACTAATTTGAGTAATAATAAACTAGTGATTGCATTTTGGCATCCTAATTTAAACAAACACTCATTTAAGACTCAGTGTCTCATCTGCAAAACATACCCTTTACAGGGTTCAAATGCGAATTAAACAAAAGTGTGCCTAATAAAATACCTACAGCAAAGTACTTACCAGTCAATATCAATTATTTCCCTGTCCTTGTTTGCTCCTAAGGCCACTGTCATCTGGCTTTTGACACTGACCACTGAAGTTGCTCTAATAAGTTCTCCAATACCCTTACTCATCACTTTCAGTCTTCTGTGGCATGAGACATTCACTCTCAACTGTCCTCTCCTCCATGGTCATGTTCCCTTGGCTTCCAAGACACTTCTCTTTTGAACTTGAGTTGCTTGAATTGCTACCTGACTTCCCTCCTTATCATCACCCTTCTTTGAGGAAGTTATTCCTTAAGAGCTCCATTTGTGCCTTCTCTTTCTGTTTCATGTAACTTCTTAAATATTTCAACCACCAATCTCCATTTCCATCTCACGAATCTCCTGAGATCCAGTCCAACAAGCCCACAGGAAACATGAACATCAAAGTCATCTCCATCTCACTGTCTCACTACCCTTGCCTCCACAATTTCTTCCGCACTCAGAAGCCCAAGCTCCAGGAGTTAAGGTACTCTAGATCAGCCTTTTGTATCTCCCCTGTCTGTCTCTCCTGTTCATTTCCATTACCATTGCCTTATCCAAGGTCTTCACCGTGCCACATAGACTCCCATAGTGAGCTCCTTATCAGTTTCCAAGACTCCTTCCTTTCTCAGCAGCCTCCAAATCCAATTGCCACATAATTTAAAGTTTAATCTAAAACTGCAAACAATTTAAAATTCAAAAGAACCTATGCACCCCAGTGTGCATAGCACAATTTACAATAGCCAAGTGCTGGAAGCAACCTAAATGCCCATCAGTAAGTGAACAAACCAAAAAACTGTGGTACATTTACACAATGGAATACTACGCAGCAGAATGAAAGAAGGAGCTCCTCCCCTTGGAGATAGCATGGATGGATCTGGAGAGCATTATGCTAAGTGAAATAACCCAGGCAGTGAAAGACAAATATCATGTGATCTCACCTATAGGTGTAACCTAATCGACAAAACAAATAAGCAGGCAAAATATAACCAAAGACATTGAAATTAAGAGCAAACTGACAGTAACCAGAGGGGAGGTAAGAAGAGGTAATGGGGGGGGGAGGGGAAAGGGTTTTCAGGAACTATAATGGACACATGGACAAAACCAAGGGGGGATGGGTCAGGGAAGGGAGGTGGGGATGTGTGGGGGGGCAGTGGTGGGAGGAAAATGGAGACAACTGTACTCAAACAAGAATAAAAAAAATTATTCAGTGGCCCTTTCTTCCCTGTGGTTTCATCTCCTTAGTCCAGCTCACCAGCACTTGCAAACAACTTGGGTCCCAGCACTTGCAACCAACCATAATTTTCCTAAAAAACCAGCTTGCAACATGTCTTCCCTCACCTTTTCTCTGTGATTAAAAAATCCCAATTGATCTGGCAAGTCTCAGCTCAAATATTCCATTCCCTGTTCACTCCCCTAATGGTGTATAACACAGTTTACTGTGGTTTTTTTTTTTTTTTTACATCCTGCCTTACCAAGCCAGAGATTGTGACTTATTCAGACCAAAACTGGCATTTAACAAATATTGACAGAATAATTCATGTGTGTGTGTGTGTGTGTGTATGCATGCAGGCACCAGGGCTGCAGTGCGTTACATATATTTTGAAATTATTATGAGTATCAGATGACAAAAAGGGAGTACAAATTTACAGTTAATTTTTTCTAAAAATGTAAGTCTAGTTATAGAGAGACAGATACAAAACCGCCAAAATTTATCACATATATTAACTACACATAAGTCCTACAAAGGGGTTCAACTTCAGGCTCATTTTTTTTTGAGATAATTGATAAATATCTGTTTAACTCTCGGAAAATAACAGCTAGACCAGCCACAAGTTAATTGAACACATGGCTGGGTACAGCTGGGAGGTGCGATCTGAGGGGTTGCTGGAGAATGTGGGAAGGATCAAAAGAGGTTATTTAAGCCAAGTGTTTAAAGGATTATCAATATAACTATAATGAAACTAATATTTGGATTATTTAGTCTAGAAGACAGAGTGGCCTAATTACAAATGGATGACCTAATTAGTCTTCAACACATAAAATATTATTATACAGGAGAGACTGAAAACTGTTTTTTCCTTGAGGGAGAAAGTATCTTTCCACTCTAAACTCCCTGGGAACCGGGTATTGAGACTTGATCCTCATATGCACTGAGAAGTAAAGAGGAAAATAAGTGGGTGGATTTGGGCCAGATAATAAAACTCATCTTAACAGTGAGCACAGATTGACCCTGTTGTGATTTTAACTTCTCTGGACATCTTTAAAAGTAGAATAAATACCCATGTGGTGGGAAGGCTTCAGCTGTCCTTTCTCAAGGTGCAAGACTGCCCTGAATGAATATCTCAAGGTTTCTTATGGCACAAATTCCAAATTCTCAATGATGCTTCCTCTATAATAGTTTCAGGAAGGGAAAGATGCTGTATAAAGAATGGATGTAAAAAATGAGATTTATTGACACAGGTTTTATTTCTACATTTAGTGTTAGAAAATGAAGATACTTGAACAATAATAAGTACAATACAAGCAAAATCTGGCATCAGTTCAAAAATTCTTTTCCTGAATTTACTAGGAAGACAACTCTTCCTAAAAGCATAAGACAATAATTACATCCCCCCTTTCACTTGTTATAAAGTTTTTTATTTTTATTTTTTGCACAAATGGGATAAACATTCCAAAACACATAATGTAATTACAAAATAAGAATGGAGAGATAATCATGAAGTATAATTAACTTCAAAGCAATCTCAGAAGCAATAGAAATACCAAGGACTTTTAAGCCCACATCATGTTTAATTTATTTTACTTATTGCTAAAATACATGCATTCATATATTTATTTTACATAAAGAGAAAGAAAAAACAATCCTGTAGTTCAAAGACCAATCCTCTCCCCTTCATTCACTTTTTTTGTATTTATTTTTATTTTTTTTAATTTTTTTATTTTAGATTATTCAGTACAGTTTCTATCCTTTATTCCCATTCCAGCCCACCCACCCATTCCTCCCCTCCTCCCTCCCCTTTCCAACCCCCCTACTTTTGTCCAT
>CM052538.1:119339599-119407099 GCA_028533065.1 Trachops cirrhosus
TTATTTCACTTAGCATAATGCTTTCCAGCTCCATCCATGCTGTTGCAAAGGGTATGAGCTCCTTCTTTCTTTCGGCTGCGTAGTATTCCATTGTGCAAATGTACCATCGTTTTTTGATCCATTCATTTACTGATGGGCACCTGGGTTGCTTCCAGCACTTAGCTATTGTAAATTGTTCTGCTATGAACATTGGGGTGCAAAGGTTCTTTTGGATTGGTGTTTCAGGGTTCCTAGGATATAGTCCCAGCAGTGGCATTGCTGGATCGAAGGGCAGGTCCATTTTTAGTTTTCTGAGGAAGTTCCATACTGTTTTCCACAGTGGTCGTACCAGCCTGCAATCCCACCAACAATGCACTAGGGTCCCTTTTTCTTCACAACCTCTCCAGCATTTGTTGTCTGTTGTTTTATTTATGATGGCCATTCTGTCTGGTGTGAAGTGGTATCTCATTGTGGTTTTAATTTGCATCTTTCTTATAGCTAGTGATATTGAGCATCACTTTCTCATCATCTTCACTTAACCGTCAAGCCCTGCTTTGCTGTAAGGACAGCTTATGCCTGCTAAGATGCTCCGACGCTAAGTCTGTAAAAGGTACTAATAGGAAGTATTTTATTAACCTCTTGTAAGGAGATTTCACAGGGAAAAACAATGGAAAGAAACTTATTTCACCTACAAAAAAAGTCAAAAGAAACCCTCTTCTACGGTCTGTGACAGTCTTAAAGAAACAACTGACCATTAAAGAAATGTCATGAAATGAACATACTTCCATCACTTTTTGCTTCAATTATAAGTGCTATACCAAAAAAATGTAACACATAGAGACTACTTAGCAAACAGTAGCACTTCTATGTCAAGTGTGGAAAAAAATAACATCCTAAATTAAAAGTGACAAAAGTACATGTTATACACCATTAGGGAGGCATAATAAAGACAGATGGTATGATCTGTTGCTTAACCATGAAACTGTGAATAAAATATATCAGTCTTAATATAAGGAGTTTTAAAAATTCCAGTCTAAAATTTTATCTTTAAAATATCTTTGAAGATTATAATTGTATATTCTCTTGCTGACTGAATTAGTAATTCATATATTATTTGTTCAAACAAAGTAACTAAAATCCTTGGCTTTGAAGGATAAATAATTCTGAACATACAAGTTTATTTACACACACACTTCCACTCCTGCGAACTAAGAGAGTACCTGCTGCACCTCAAAATTTGCGAGTTATATACTATTGCCATAACTGTGTTGGATTTTAAAACTATTACAATTCATAAAAATCAAGTGGACTAAAATCACTTGGACATTTTTAAATTGTGTGTGGAAGTCAAAATGCATTTGGCAACTGAAACAGGTTTCTTCAATAACAGATGTTTCTTCACAAGCTCATAAAATCACATTTTACCAATCTTAGGAAATATAAAAAAAGATGCAGATCTACTTATGGTTATATACTGAAGAGTAGGCATCTTAAAGCCAGTGATGATAATGGAAGTTCTTTAATTCTGGAAATGACTACAATGGTTTTTTGGATAAAATTTCAAATAATATTTATATTTGTTGGGACAAGATGTCTCTGAGCATCAATTCCTTAGTGATTTCTTCATTTCCCTCCTTACTATAGTTTCATCATTAGCTAGAAAAGAGAAAGGTAAGCTAATAAATTACATCCTTTTATTTAAATTCACAGGATTCTAAAATGGGAAGTACCCTAAGGATTACCTGGGCCAATCAATGAGTTTACAATGAAGAACTGGGCCCCAGAGCTGCAGTGACCAGCAAATTACCTGCAGAACAGAGACAAGCAATCCTGGCTGCTGCTTCCTGTTGTGCTTTTCCTCTGGAATATTCCTAATGGGACTAGGAGTATATGAAATGAGACCTAGCTGACTCATATGGAGACTGCCAATACAGGAAGAGAGCATATGGGTGAGGATGGCTAACTGTTTTCTAATTTAATGAGAAAACACATGAAGAAGGCCTTTCTGAAATGGTGTTTCATGAGATGTATAACCAACTTTTTTGGTTGAGGAAGGCATTCTCTGAAAGAAATTCACACTACAGACAAGAACCTTACAGACACAACATCTTTAAGAAGTGACCTGAACTTCCTCAGAACTCTAAAAATGGATCTGCCTTTTGACCCAGCAATTCCACTGCTGGGACTTTATCCTAAGAACCCTGTAACTCCATTCCAAAAGAACCTATGCACCCCAATGTTCACAGCAGCACAATTTACAATAGCTAAGTGCTGGAAACAACCTAGATGCCCATCAGTAAATGAGTGGATCAAAAAACTATGGTACATCTACACAATGGAATTCTATGCAGCTGAAAGAAAGAAGGAGCTCATACCCTTTGCAACAGCATGGATGGAGCTGGAAAGCATTATGCTAAGTGAAATAAGCCAGGCAGTGAAAGACAAATACCATATGATCTCGCCTTTAACAGGAACCTAAACAACAAAACAAAGAAACAAGTAAAATATAACAAAAAACACTGAAATAGAGGACAGGTTGTCAGGGCCCAGAGGGGAGGGGAGGGAATTTCAGGGGAGAGGGAAAGGGTTTACAGGAACAAATATAGAGGACACATGGACAAAAGTAGGGGGGTTGGAAAGGGGAGGGAGGAGGGGAGGAATGGGTGGGTGGGCTGGAATGGGAATAAAGGATAGAAACTGTACTGAACTAAAATAAAAATGATTTAAATAAATAAATAAATAAATAAATAAATAAATAAAAAGAAGTGACATGGTTTATTCAACTCATTCATTCCAAATATCTACTGAGGTTGTACCATTGGCCAGGTATCAGTTTAGCTGTGAAAATATAGTGATTAGAAACTTATACAACCCATTCATGGGTATGGAATCTGATGGAAAAAATGTATAAATGCAAATATTAATCCACCACCACTCCACTATTCTAAAAAATATATCATGACGATCATAATCATAATTCCAGATAATTTTCTTTGAAACATCTCATTCTGCCCAAATATTGTTTTTTCCACAAAATGGGTATCTTTACAAGTGCTTCTAACTCATTCACGACATCTTATTTAAGCAATATATAACGAAAAAAAACCCTAGCATATGAAAAAAGTGGAAATATCTCTAGAGGTTTCCTCTAATGGAGTTTAACTTGTATTGTTAATTGAGAAACAAAAAATTATTTTTCCACCCAGATCCCACATCCATTTCTTGGTTAGACAGATGTAATACACATTTTCAAGTATATACAACCAATTTGATTAATTATCCTTCTCTTTGCTTTTCCTTACTTCTGCTTACTCTTCAATATTTCAGTTGTTGTCCCAACCTTTCAATAAAAAATAGTACCACTGAGATTTAAGTGAGTTTTTTGCAGTTTACTAATTTCTATGTTTTTAAACATCCTAATCACTCAAAATTTTACTGCTGTAACATTAAACCATAACAGCTTTGTATATTTCTCAGAGTTGTGACAAAGCAAAATTTTATTAATACCTATTTCTCTGCTGTCAACATGGGGAGTGCCCATTTTAATTGCTGAGTGAACACAGGTCCAGGCCAGATTATTTCCTGGTCTGGGAAGACATTTGTAAATCTAAGCATCTGTTACTAATGGCTCTTAGGAACACAAATTGCCTATTTATTGCTTTGAGAATCTAGATCTACCATGGAGGAAGGAAAGGGAAATATATTTTAGTGAATCCAGAAAACTGCTTGTATTTATGGAGTAAGGGTTTAGGGAGAGGAGCCACATTCTCAATAAGAAAGCCCCGGATTTTCCATTTTCTTCTCTGAAAAGAATAAATAACTAGACATCAACACGATGAGAACTCAGGAAGCTTTCTAACTTTGCCATGTTTGTTTCTGTGGTCAGCACCTGCCAGGTTTCTAAGGCAATAAGTGCTAAAACCTATAAAATGCAAAGAGTGTGAACTCATTTTTTAAAGGAGCAGGGGTAAACCATTGTGCTTTCTGCAGCACAGAATGTTTGGAGGAAGAACCTCAAAGTAGTGTAAGCAAAAGAGGCTCCCCAGAGGAGAGGAAATGGAGCCAAGGGACTGAGCAAAGCAAGGGCTGAGATCACTGGCTAATGGTGGGGTCTGAGAAGGCATCTGGACACGGGCAGAACAGGGGTGCACAGAGGGGGAACTCCCTAACCTACAAAGCAAGACTAGTTCTATTTCCCCACTGATGTCTCCTTTCACTGATGAAAACACGTTTCGAACAACAACAACAAATCCTAGTAACAATTGTATTAATAAAATGCTGTATACTTAGTATTTAATATATTAACAAGAATACTATTTTAATGTGACACTAGTAAGAGTATTTAACAATATTTGACTTATATGACCCAACCACACTGATAACATTCTTTAATTTGTGTTTTCATATATTAAGAACATGTGAGACTCACCCAAGTAAGAATACAGCCATTATTAAACCTTTAAAAGGGTGTTGCATTATAAAATCCCAATAAATGATAGAAGCACTGCAACAAAATGATAGGAAACTGAATCTTGCAATGTGTTAAGTAGAAGAATCTCATGGCCAAGTTGGTTTTATACCAAAAATACAATATGAAAAAATATATTTAAATGTAATTTACCACATTAATAAAGGTGTAAAATCATATTAAAGCCATAAAAAATGGAGAAAAACAACTTGACCAAATTCCATGCCCATTCACAATTAACAAACAAAACACATCTCAGAATGAAAGAACTTCCTCCACTAAATGTAATATACCCATGAAAGAACTACAAGAAATCTTCGTGGTTAAATACCAGAAAAATCCCATTTAAAATCAGAAACAAGACAAGGAAAGCACAAACCAAACTGCAATCCATGGAGGATGAGATGTTTCTCATAGCTTCCATGTGTTACATATATTTTTGTAACCAACAAGTCCTTCACAAATGTAAATCATTTAAACTACAGGATCATGTGCAAGTTCCCAACCATGAACTTCTCCAGTTGGGAGCAAGTCTCATCTCCAGTTGTAAGAGGAATCTGTTCAGTACCTGCTTGTTGAACTTTAGTAGTGTTAAGTGCCAGAGGAGCCTACCAAGTACAGCAAGGGCATGAGCCGTCAGTCTTTACACCTGCTTTTCCTGCTGTGGGCGCACTCTGCCATCCTTCCCGCTCTACTGTCCCCCCCATCCAAGCGCTTTCATCCTGGCCAAGCCCTTCACATCCATCATTTGCCTATCACTAAGGTAAATCCTCTGTGGCCAGTTCCCCTCCTCTACCCCCAGGATCAGAAACCTCTGCTCTGCACTCCTACCACTCCCTGATTTTCTCCAGCACAGCAATAATCCTCTATTTCCCACCAGCCCAACAAGTCTCAGTGTGTTTCTCAAACCATATGCATCACCATCACCAGAGTATTTGATCAATAGATTCCACACCTCCACCTCCTTCCTCCCCCACCCCAAAACTAGCAAATACACACCTAATAGAAACCATCTCAGATTGATATTTGACCATATGCATTTTTAATATTTCTAGAAAATGTTTGCTAGATTAAACTAGAGAGCAGAGATAGCATGCATTGCTTTCTGTGTTAGCCTTTGTCTGCAATTCATCTGTTACATGAATTCAAGAATGTATGCAGTGTATTGTTTGGTCTTTTTTTTACCATGTATCATTTGGTCCTTTTTTGTCCTCTAATGTCACCTGCAAGTAGAAAGGGTTGGCTGATATCAAAGATTTAAGAAAAAATATTAGAAAAAGTATAACACTGAAAAAGCTTCCATTAAGGTTTAAAGTTTAACAGTTGATCACAACTAGAATACTGTATTTTGGAAACCAGCATGCTACAAGGCTCTAAAATCTACCAGTTAATTTCTCATTGCCCATGCATACAGCTGAAGGCTCAATGGTGACTCTTCTTGCGACTTTTATCATTTTCTAATTTGCTAGCAACATGAGTTGACATTTGTGTTCAATGCTTTTACAAAATGCACTGCCCAAATTAGTGATAGTCTGAATGGATGTTACTCCCTCCAAAAAAAAGTCTTCATGTTCTTTATTTTCTTAATGAAAAGTAACTAAATTACTCATCCAATAACATTACTATTTTTCTGTGATTAATTCATCTGTGATTCTCTTTCCTAATAGCTGTACGTTAAGGACTTGTTTCTTACCTATAACCCCTACTCCTAGTTGTGGCCATAATGTCCCACAAATGTTTTATACCCTGGGTTCGAACACAGCCAGGGCCTTTAACGTACGAAACAAAGCAACTGAACTATGTTTCACAGCCATTTGTCTTTCCCCGTCTAAGGAACACACCTCAGGAACTTCTGAAATGATCTCAATGAAATAGTCAATTCTCTATAAAGTTCAGAGGTGGGTAATATCTTCATAAATTCTGCCTTTTCTCATAGATGACACTTCGAACTTTCTATCAACCCTTTTGCTTCTAAATCCAATAGAATTTTAAGCAGAAAACACTTTCTCATTATTTCTTGCATAATTTTATGTGAGTAATTCTGAGAAATTCTCCCCAATTAATCCTTTAACTTGACTCTTGAATTTTCTAATTCTGTTTCCTGAAAATAAATTTTACTTTTTGATATTGTTTTAAGTGTAAGAGTTAAATCAAATTGCATATAAGACCTATTTCCTTTGAGTGCTCATAAAAATTATTCATTAATAAACTCAATTCCCTAATTCATTAAACTAATTAATCCATTAATTAGAATCACTCACTCATAAGTCCATTAAGTACTCAATACATGTCCATTACATGCTAAGCACAGGACTGGGCACTGGGAAGTCAAAGAAGAAGATAAAGTCCTTCCTCTCAAGGAGCTAATATTTTAATAAAAGAAACTGTATATTCTTTCTGCTCCAGCCTATAAGTACTTCTTTCTTCTTTCCTCTTCATCCTGTCAGTGTAGGTAGTTCTTATGCTTCTTGTAGTAATTCAATCAAAAATTGAGTTTTAATTGTTTTTTTCCCCCAAAGGCTTCCTAAGGCATTTTCCCTGGCATGGGCCTTGTAAGGCAGTCATAACTTCACTTCTTTGTATGATGCAACTCATTGCCTTTTCTTCTTATAACATCTTCTTTTCAAAAAGTAATTACTATATTTGAACACCTTTCCTGTTTTACACTGCATTATGAAAGTTACTTAAAAGACAGTGCCTTTCCCTCTTATTCAAATACTCTGACTTATAATATTCTCTTCCTATCAATCTTCTCTGCTGCATTAAGGTTTCCTCCAAACATTAGTCTTTAGAGAGCTTTCATACTTATGAAGATATAGTCATGTGACAATTTCTTGTTCTCTGCATTATTTATCCATCAACATACCTCTCTCAAATCTTATTTCTTAATAGTAGGTGTAATAGCATTATTAATCACTTAGGAAATAGCATATATTGCTCTAAGTGATAGTACATTTAATCTTCCCATATGTTCAGAGGTAAGTAGCATTATCATCCCCATTTTACAGCTGAGAAAACTGAGGCACAGTATGATATGACTTGCTCAAGTTTCCTCAGATATTAAAAATAGAGCTAGGAGTTAGACCCAAATGGTTTTTGGCTTCAGAGTCTTTTCTTACCCTTATCCATCCCTCTGTGCTCCCTCTCCAATATAGGAAAGGTAGCTTTCTTATTCCAGGTACCACAGAAAATCTTTTAGGGCCAAACATCTACCCTGATGGTATTAAGGGGTAAAATGTTTCAGTAAATAGTCTAGTTTCCCAAAGCAATATGCAGTCTTTCTCCTATAGACCTTTACAGGAAATACTGACAGCCTTATGGATTTCGGCATGTTCAAACTAATTGATCCTCTTCTTAAGGCTGCCAGAAAGGAAACTCAGCAGCATATGATTATTAATCTTTCTCTCTCCTTTAGTTTTTCTCTTATTTGTTTTTAAGGTTTGTTTTTATTATTTCTGCAGCAATACCTGATTTTCCTTGAGTTCCCTAAACTCTCCCTTACTCCAGTCTATGCCCCAAACGTGTCCAGTGATGATCTAAAGTAACTGCAGAAACACACCATCACTGACCATTTACAGTAGTATTTCTGGAGTCCTCTACATTCTAAACAAAAGGAGTCCTTGCCTGCGCAGCAGTGACAACCCAGCCAGGACGTCTCAGGTTTTCTATACATTCTTCCTCAAAAATAACTAACATTCCCAACATGTTCATTAATAAAAGTATCACTTTGTTCTGTTTCCTTTAGTGTCTACATAACGGACTACAAACCTTTAGTTCTAGGGATTTTATTATCCAGAGTTGCACAATAAAAATCTGTAATAATCTGTCACTCACTTCTTTAAAAAAATAATTTCTCTACGGCAAATGGCCCCAGCTTGTTTTATTCTGGATTTTCTTCCCCTCAGTGTTTGTTTCTCCTGCTAACCCTTAACCATCTCCATCACCTTAATATCTGTAGGGAGTTTCAGACCTGCCAGGCTTTGTGTAAGAGGGAGACCTGCAGGCCATTTAACACTGAGCTCCTTTCCAGCACACAGTGAAAAGTAAGGTGAGGCTAGTTAGCACCTAGTTATAGCGTAGCTCGGGCTGAGAACCCTACGGATCACAAATTCCTTAAAACACATGCCCAATATTACTTATAACAGCCTTACCAGAAATCAAAACCCAAAACACTCATTTAGGCCTTTGTTTTGTAAAATATGGATCAATTAGAAATAAAAGGCTTTTGAATTGAGTAGGAATTAGAACTGTCATTGATTTCCATGGCAGTGGTCCATCCCAGACATTACTCTCCTTATTTTTGTTAGTTTTCAAATTAGGTTGGAGAAGTCTATCTAAAGACGTCTTCAAAGAAAGGTGATGGTAACGTAGTTCAAATTTCTTACTTTTACTGTTGCTGAAGAAATACTGAAACTTCTCCTATTTCCATAGTACAACTTAGAAATGCCGCAGGAATTTAAACCGCAGCAGCAGCAGGTGTAAAGCAGACAAGGCAAACGTGTTCAGTGGCATGTCTGGTCCGAACGCTCAGGTGCACTCCTTCTCAGGCCACGCTGCTTCCACACAAACACTCACACAAACCGCACATAATCACGGCTCGATGCAAACCGCTGTCATTTCTATTTGAAGAAAATTCCAGTGTGTCCTTTCCCTCTGTGTTAACACTATTAGCATTGTACTGTCATTGGTGCATATGGTAATCTTACTTATAAAACTAAAGTGCACTGTTTTAAGGTACACAGGCAAAGTCATGTTATTTCAAAGATAAACGTGTAACCTTAAACCAAGTATCAATGTGATGACTGATGAATCCTCTACCTTTAATAAGGGTGATACAATTTCCACATTAAGTATAATCAAATCTCTGGAACTCATTTTTATTTCACTCTTGGTTTTCTCCAATATAGCAGTTTCTCTGCAAATGAGCATTCGAGCTTTGTTATTTTTCAATTCAGGCTCTTTTCTTTTTTATATCCTACTCTATATGTCGCCTTCTATTATCCTTCCTATTTCTGCAATACCTGACATGATTCTTTCAGGACAGAAAGGTTATGGCAGAGAGAGAGAGAGTGAACTGATTTACCCTTAAGTCTTAGTTTATCAGCAGTTGTGATTGCTAAAAAAGTAAAAAGATGTCCTTTTAAATGGATTTGGCATTCATTCATTTAATAAGCATTTAACAAGCACCTGCTACAGGCTGGACACTGTCCTGGGTGCAGGAAAATCAGAGGTAAGTTGCATAAGGGCCTTATTGTCCTCAAGGAGCAGTCAGTCTAGCGAGGGAGTCGGACTTGGAATAAAACGAAGATACACTCTATTAGAGATGTGCGTAAATACTCTAGAGGGTGGACCAGCAAAAGTAGGGTTTACACAAAGACATTGAAATTAAGAACAAATGCACAGTAACCAGAGGGGAGGTGGGAGGGAATAATGGGGGGAAAGGGGGAAGGGTTTCCAGGAAGTACTATAAAGGACACATGGACAAAACCAAGCGGGGTGGAATCAGGGGAGGGAGGAGGGATGGCTGGGATGGGGGAAAGAAGTGGGGAGAAAAGGCAGAAAACTGTACTTGAACAACAATAAAGTTTTTTTAAGAAGACCAGATAATGCAAAAAAGTAGGATTTACAGTTATTTGTATGGAAAATAATACAATAATTAATAAATAACAATATAGGAATAAACTCTGTGTTCTGCATGCTCACAACTATAGACCTACTTTTGCCCCACCTGTATGTACCCTATGGAGAAGGCAACTAATTCTGTTTGCCAAAAACTGGATGCCTCATCTAGAAGCATGGAAACTGGATTTTCAAGTGTGCATAAAAGTTTCTCAGGTGAAAAACAATCCCAGAAGAGGACATAGCATATGAAACAGCATGAAACTGTAAAGAGCATGATGTGTCCAGGACAAGTGGCTCATTTGTTGTGACTCTGGGTCAGGGTTCATAAGACAGACTGTGAAGACATGAGAACACCTAGGTGGATTTGACCAAAAGACAAAGGGAAAGTGGCTCAAACATTCTGAGAAGGGTAGGAGTTAGCCAACCTATATTTCTGAAAGATCATCTTGGCATTAATTATCACTGGGCTGAAAGGAGAAAATATATGAACACATAAAATTGAGGCATGTGAGTTAAAACTCCAGAAGGCAGAATAAAGGGTGTTAAGGTGTCTGGAACTAGCAGGTCCCAAAATACCTGATGAAACCGTGCTCCCTTTCACAATAATTTGAAGAGCAGTTTTAGCTCTAGTTTGTGGTTCATAGACTAAGCTTCTCAAGCTTAACAGCATAGGAATCAATTGGGGATCTTGTCACAAATGAGATTCTTCTTCAGTTTTGAGGGGGAGGGAGCCAAGATTCTGCAGTTCTAGCGAGCTCCCCAGTGATGCTAATGCTACCAGATCCATGGACCACACTTTAAGTAGCAACATCATGAGTCAGTAAGATAGCTGACTTTTTCAGAAAATGACTTCACAATGGTAACACAATGCTTGAACAATGGTGTTGATTATACAGGTACAGGAAGCATATATATGCTTGTCTTCCAATACCTCTTAAGAAGTGAAATGAAACACTTGCTAAAACTGTGCAGTGGGTGGCAAGAGATTCCAGTCACCTCTCATAGGAGGTGCTTTCAGTGCCCATAGCATCCGTGCTGTAGACAAAGCTTGTCAATCATTGCCATTTAAACTACCTAATTTATTCCAGTAATTACATCAAAATTCATTTTAAGACTTCAGTGGCCATTATGTTACAAAGAAAATATATCTAGAAGGTATATGTTCTTAGCAGAGTATAACTGCTACTGTTGTAAGGCAGTTTTGATGTCGAACTGCTTGGTTACTGCCAAGAATACGTGGAATTAAAGAGAAGGCCTCCATTTAGTTTACCACTTCACATTTTGTATGTTGACCCTCTAACTAGAGTGGAACCATCAGTAAGGATGCTTGTCTCGATGGTTTTCTGACACAGTCAACATCACATACCAAAATGTAACATGGGGAGGAAGATGTAAACAATGTATCTTGCTTCCAAATGCTTTACTTCCCTTCTAAGGGAGCATCTTTCCCTGGCTTTCAGGTTCTCCTTTCATCATTTTCCTGGTGCCCTGTGACACAGATGGTGAGAGGTAATTTTATGCACTCCATCTAAAAGCATCAGTTCCCCTTTTCATTGACCAATCCATGCTGTTCACACAAAGGGAACACACTGGTGATTTATCTGGTGTAGTACAAATCAAGACTAAGCAAAAGCAATTCTGTCCAAATCAGGGCTTAGCCCTGAGCGGGAGAAACTTAGATATCCCTTGATTGTTATGAAAGCAATCACCATTTTTTATCTTGTTTTCCTCTCTCCTCCACTAAAAGTAGGAGGTGGGGAGAATATTAAAAGAGTTGTGAAGTAAGAAGTATATTTCTATTTATTTATCATGTGATTTGAACCCCTGTATAAACTAACAGTAGTGGGAAAAATTAAATCACCAGAAATAGAGTAAAAATAAGCTATTCATTTAATCTTGCAAAATTTTGTCCTGACCAAGAATATATTTGCCACATTTTCATATAATTTATTTTCAGTTGACCAATTTAAGTAATGAATAATATCAACTGCTTGGCTAGAACTTCTGAAGTTTTCCTGGTATATAGTAATACTTTACTAAGATGTTTCAGAACAACAACAACAAAAAAGCAAAATCAATGCTGGAAGAAAATGTTCTTTTTGTTCTAGGGTCTGTGTTTGGAAAATATTGCCATGTAGCATTTACGGTAACAGCTGTACGGTTAAACTTTAGGCACAAACTAAACTGCAGAGGATCTGCTGCATAAATAAAATCCCCATGGCAACTAAATGTGCTACTAGATAACAGAGAAAAAAGGATTTATGTGTTTGCTGAGCTGTCTTGCCCTAAAGGAATTCTCCAGGCAAACGCAGGCCACCTGCCACATGTTATATTAAGCTCAGCCTTCTGGACTTATTTTCAAATCCACGGCAAAAAGGTCCAACTACTTTTATTTGGAAGTTTCATTGTTCTTTATTCCAAGCCCGTCCAAAAATAAACAACTCATTTTTAAACTTGCCTGCTATATTTTGCCCTGGATACAAAAGATAATTAATGAATTTGTTTGTGCTCCTAAACATTTTGTTGATCTTACTGAAATAACAAGCTTATATATATAACAAAAAGGTTTTTTTAACTCATAGACTTAGATTCTATAAAGTAAAAAAATGAAATCTACAACTCGCCTTCTCCAACATAAGATAGACTGATTAGAAGAACAGGGGTTGATGAGGAAGTTTCAAAGACTATGCAGGAAGAACCTCAAGAGCAAGATTAGTATCTTCTGTAAATTTGACATATAAAATATTTATAGTCACTTTCTTCCTGAAGGAGAGACTAGCTATAAATAGTCTAGAATTTTGTTATAGATGATGTCAATTAATTTTAAATAATAACTAGGAAATGTTCTTTTTTTCTTTTAAGTACATTTTGCCAATTCCAACTCTCATATCTAAAAATACTTGTTGATAATACTGTACATTTATGTTGATAATGACATAATACTACGTGATAATATTAAAGTATTTTTGAATATGTGAAAATAAAATGTGATACATAGTATTTGAACTGGGAGAGGAATGGAAAGACAAAAATTCATTATGTGGGAGTCATTCAACATAATTTTCTACAAGAAAATGGGGAAATGGACCTCCAAATTTGACGTTTACTTCAACTCTGCTATCAACATTGTCCTCAAAGAAATAATGACAGAGTTATCACCTGTAGATAAACATAATTCTTATCTACTCCTCAACCCTGACTAAACTGTAGAAATGTTGAGAGAATACATTTAAGCTATTTCTGCTTTGGTTGACATGGAACTGAAAGGGGGAGGGAGGGTAGAGGGCAAATGAGTCAACTGACACACAGAACCGTCACAGAGGATTATGAAACTAAAACCTTATTTTGTTGCCCTCACTCACTTCTGGTGCCATATGCTAATTACAACAAATTATTTTCAGGTATTTAAAATCAATGGAAGGGTTAACTACAAGTTGACTAAATAAAATATACAATATAAGAAAGTTCCAATTTCAGTAGGATTTTATTTGTTCTCTCTCAAAAATCTACATCTTTTAATAGGCAGATTTCCACATTATCACCTAAGGAATAAGCAGGTCTTCAAAAAGATCTTGATTTCTGTAAACCACTAACTTGGCTACTATGTAATATGACCAAATCTAAACCACCATAGCACCACAGCTCAAAGAGACACCATTAACACCAGATCTCAGCCTTATATAGACAACTCCTACCATCCCAGTTAATGGAAGTTTTCAACAGTAAAGTTATTTCTATGTCGTGACAGTAGACATTTTTAGACATATCAAGTGACCTCCCTTTAATAGAGGTGCAGTCCTCGGGTATGCTTTTTAGTGATCAGTGTGAGGTAACTCTAGATGTACAGCAAAATCTCTCAAATATTTTTTGACTATGACCCTCTTAAACTAGTCAAAATCCTTCTTGGCCCTGACCTCCTTTTTTCTCCACACTGGAATATAAAGATAATGCTGCAATATTAATGTATATCATTGTACATTTGTTATATATATTAGCATTGTATATAATTAAGGAAAACACAATTTTATATGTGATTTTATACCATAAAGGCATGACCTATTAACACTTCTAAAAACTTTGGACACTGGGAGTACATCAAAATATTGTCTCTTCTTCCTGGGCATACAGCTGGACTACAAGTTTCAGATTCCCTTGCAACAGAATGTGACCATGTGACTGAGTTCCGAACAACTAAGTGCGGAAAAGAAGTAACTGTGTGTGTCTTCCAGGCCTGGCCCATTATAAACTTCCCCAGGTGATGCTACTTGCTTTTCTCTGCTTCCAGGTAACTGGGACAGATCCAATACCCCAAATGATTCTAGAAGCCTGGCATAACTTTTGTCAGTTTAGATTTCTGAAATGACTAGGAGAAGCCAGCTTCCTGCCCACCAGTAACATGCATTTTTGAAAATTCTGGAAAAAGAAACTATTGTATTAAGCTATTGAAAGTTTAGGGTCTGTTAAAGCAGCTAGCATTGCCCCTAATGTAACATTTATCTTAGTAATGTAAGTTATTTTAAAGGAAGACATTCATGAAGAGACCATCAACTGTATCAAGCTGGGAGGTTCCATGTGCATGCTTACCTATGTATATGCACACATATGCATGTCTGTGTGTATATGCAAATGTGTGTTTCAAAAATTATGTTTTATTCCAGTCTGAACTATAACACATGCTGATGTTGGGAATTCCTTGAGAATTATGCAAAATTACTAAACACAAGTCCTAACAAGGGTTAGGTCTTGCTGTAAAATAAAACAAGGGTAGCAAAAAACAGCATGTATACTGTTTAACTTCTATATTATTAGCTAATTATATAGGGAGATAGTTCAGTAATACATTGAGATGTAACCCCTTTGTGATTGCACTGAAAGCCTGCTCTTACAGAGTTGAATGGCATTTTGAGTGATTTCCTCCAAAAAGCCACTTAAAGGCATCCAAACGGTCCACAAAATACGGGGTCCAGCAGAAGCAACACCTGCTTGAGTGTGGTTGGTAGGGTAACAATATGGGTGTAATAATTTATAGTTTTAATTCAAACATTTCACCTAAAATGTCATATGGTGTGCTTGAGTGTGATATTGTTTTGTCACAGAATTACATGTTTATGATTTTGTAATAAAAGGGGCATTATTTGTGCCAGAACCTTTAATTTTTCTTTATAGGAAATAACATTTTGGATGAGATTCCCATCTCTATGTTGCAAAAAGTAGGTAATGAAACAGGACCCTTGCAGTATTTGATATGAACTATGGAGCCTGATAAAATGCAGAGGTCTCTTTTAACAGAAAAGACCTTTTCAAGTCTATGAAATAGACATTAGGAGCTAGCATGAAGATTTCTCCATAATAGTGAGTTAGGCTAAATCATCAGACAGTTGCTGGTTACTGTCATAACATTTTCCATATGTTTCTCAATTAATAAGCCATTACTCATAAAAACCAAAGTTTATATTAAAGCAAATATCTGACATATTGCATGTAATACGACCAAGATAGCACAACTGTCTTACATAAAAATAGCAAAGAAGCAAGCAAAATATAACCAGAGACAATGAAATACAGAACAAACTGACAGTAACCAGATGGGAGGAGGGAGGGAGATAACAGAGAAAAGAGGGGTGGGTCATCAAGGAACATGTATAAAGGACCCAAAGGCAAAGCCAAATGGGGGTAGGATTGAGGGTGGGAGGTGGTGGTGGGTGGATCAGGGGAAAGTGGTCATGGGAAAAAGGAGACAACTGTATTTCAACAACAAAAAAGTGATTTTAAAAAAATGCTTTCAAAGTTATATTCATATTCCAATAACTCATATGGGCGATTTCTGAATGGCACTCAAATTTGTTGTGTTCTTTCTTTACTCAATGTTTCTAGTTAAGCCTGAACACCTCATAAGACACAGTTGCTGTTGTAATTGCATTGCTTTATCCTCCCAAAGCAGTCGGTGGTCACAATCTCCACTCAGAATAGACTCATAGATAGACAGCAGGCTGACAGCTCTGGGAGGAGGTTTTGGGGGGGTAAAGGGATCAAGCAAACAGGAAACAGGACTCACGGACACAGACCACAGCATGGCGCTTGTGGGGTGGGTGGGGGTGGAGGTAGAAGAGGGGATAGAGGGGATAAATGCTAATGGAAGAATAAAAAGTATTTTTAAAAATGAGATGTCTTATGACATCAGCATAACATGATGACCTTCTGAGTTTTTAAAGAAATCTGTAGGCATAAGCACCAAGCAAAAGTTGATAAATCTCATATGAAGGATCATATATGATCCTTCTTTACCAACAAACCTCTGGGAACTCATTTCTAACTCCTCACTATCTCTACCTCCTTAAACATCTGAAACCTGGTTTTTAATATTTTCATGGTGCTAAACTGTTTCTCTCCAAAGTTCCAAATAACCCTCCAAAAGTCAAAGCCAACAGCCTGTTTTCAGTCCACAGTCTTCAGAACCTTTCTCCAATCCCTTTACAATACTAACCTTTTCTTTGATATACCTAAAGCTCTCCATATAAGACTGGGCCATGGTAAGCACTCAATAACATTACTAATGTCACTATTATTATTTGTTCTTAAAATTCTGTTCTCTCATGTCTTCCTTGAAATAGAAATTGTGTTCTCTTCTATCCCTGATTGGTTTCTTGTGGTCATGAACTCCCCTCTTCCCATCTTCTAAAGTCCACTTTTCCACAGCCTGTTTCCTCAGGGCTCTTTCCATTTCAGTGCAAATGTTTGCATCTTTTATTACAACATGAGTAACCTACCCTAAAACACATATCATCTCTAGATGCCGCATATCCTATGGATGAGATCCCTTTCATATTAGAGGTTGCTTTCTTGATTTCTTGACTTTTTAATCCTGCTTGGATTTTTACTGGGCTATTAAAAATGTCAAACTGGATTTTGTCAATAAGTATTTTAACATGAACACCAAATATAAGGTAACCCCAAAATATGCCTGTAAAAATATTCCTACTGCTATGGCATCAAGTAAACATAAGAATCAGAAAAGGAGGTTCTTATCTTTTGACTGCATTTGTGTAATTACATTTGTCAGCCATTGCTGATGTTCCTCATAAGAAGTACTCTTTCTTTTTCTTTTTTAAAGAAGTTTATTTTATTGTATTAAATATTGTTTCCCTGACCATTTATCCCCCTTATACCCTGTTCTACTTCTACTCTTTCAATAACCCTGAAGTTTGTAAATACCGAAGTATCCTATGACTCAAGTAACCTTCCCACCACATTGGTGTCTCACAGATGCGAAGTGGCACCGCATCTTCCTGCTGGAATCCATGTGCGGTGATTTCAAATGCCTCTCTGCACGTTAATCACAGGGAGCAAGAAAAGAAATGTACTGAATAGTATTAAAAAGTTAAGAACTATGTGGTCCTTCAACAATGTATTTTTTAATGATTCAAAGTAAATTAAAACTAACCATTCCATTTTATTTTGGGAAACCTGTACATTAATAATGGGATATTAATGTTAAAATAGAATACTACTTCTGGGGATATAAATGATAAAGTGATAGGGTTTGCTTTATGAAATACTACCACAAATTTAATCTACAATGAAAATATAGAAGTACTTTTTAGAATACTTCTAATTTATTTCTTCATAAGAGCTTGGATTTTTATAAAGCAATTGTGCCAATTAAGCCATTGTTAACAGCTTCAAAACCATCCTTTTATGCTCTTCCCTAGGGTTCTGGGACTGGGACTCTGCAAACCGCCTTTCTGCTTGGCCAGCTGCTCCATGGTGGGCAGTAAAGGGAGGCTGCCAGTCTGAACGAGGACAAAGGGATTTGTTCTCTGTGGTCTTCCTGTCTGGTTCTGTTAGCACCACCCAAAACTGATTCTTCACCCCAAACATGGCAGTTCCTCCCAATGGCAATATCTGGACACAGTTTGCTGTATTTCTCACACTTGCAGAATCAGCCTCTTCAGAGACACCAGCACAAGCTAGACAAATTCCCATCTTCAGAGGCCTGAGTTTCAGCTTCCTGGGGTCTTTCCTCTAAGCTCTAAATCTTAATAATTCCAATGTCTTCGCTCATTCCCAGAGCCCTACAGGTAGTACTTGCTTCCTGCTATTGTTATCTATGTGATATTTCAATGTTCTCACTTTACACTTTGGTTATTAGTTTACAACTTTGTACCTAGTTGACAATTTTTTTAATATTAAATTATCTCTGTTCAAATAGCTGGTTCCCATCTCCTGACTGGGCCGACTATTACCAAAATTTATGTGGCATGTTCAATTTAAACTTGAATTTCCCAAAGTGTATTCTAATGATTATTAATGCTGCAGGATACTCTAAAAACATGAAAAGGCTTTTGTGTTGAAAAAGTTTAGGGAAACAGCATATCACAACCCTTCCATGGTCTATTACTATATAATTTAGCAATGAGCTTTAAGAAATCCTACTGTGAAAATTGTTTAACTTGATGATTTACAAATTTACTTCAACCTCTAAACCTTTTAAATAATTATTACTAACATTGTGGAGACTGAATTCAGTAGAACACACTTTGGGAAATCTTGGTTACTCATTGCATACTCAATTTACAACGCCTTCAAATCATTTTATGTTATACAGATCATGAAACATCAGTCATACGTAAAAACCTGGAGGCTAAATATTAAGAATATTTAATATTTTCAAATACTCAAATAAATCTATACCCACACATGCATAATCTTGAATATTATGTGTATCTATGTATACGGGTATATAACAGATGATATTTGTTAAATAAATTGGCTATTAAATGATTAGGGTCTTGAAATCACTTCTGCTAAACAGAATTTCTCACTCAACATAATATATTGCAATCATACCAGTGAAATACCATTACTTGGACCTCTTAGGACACAAAAATAGCCTTCTTATAAAGAACTAGTGTTCAACTTATACTTACATGTTGATCTACTTACATTTATAACTATTATAATGGACATCTGAATTGTGGAAAAAAGGTTATGTGTACATAACTGTGTAAATATAAAAATGAAGAGAGATGTGTATGCCCTCATAAACAGAATTGCTGCACAATGGTAAGGTCCATCCCAGTTTAATCTGTGCTCAGTGAGATATCTGAAGCAGAATCATCTTTATCATTACATTTTTCACCATAAGAAATCCAAATCACACAAATGTATAAACAAACATGCAGGATTGAATATATACCACGAAAATTATATTATTTTTTCACTATCTGATGTAGCATTTTACCACAAAGAAAGAAAAAGGAAGGAAGGAAGGAAGGAAGGAAGGAAGGAAGGAAGGAAGGAAGGAAGGAAGGAAGGAAGGAGAGGAGAGAAGAGAAAAAGAAACTATATTGGAGTCTCATATCAGTATTTCCTCATATGCTAATACTAGGATTTTATTACATGAATGTAATTCCCAGAAGCCATAAGAATAAAGATTTTTAGAGAATAACTGCTTGATGGTAGGCATTGAGTTAGGGTTACACACATAACATCTTAAATCTTCACTGAAAAAGAAAACACTACAAGCTCATTAGTGTACTCCCGTTTTAAAGATGAGAATACTGAGGTACGAATGTTTAAAAGATTTCTTCTGATTACACAATTTCTATTTGCTGGACTTGAAATTTGAAACTACATTCTAACTGCACACTCATTTAGAAAGGACCCCTTTGTGACACAGGCCTGCCTTCCTATGGGTCTTTGAAACAGTCAATGATCACAGTAATGTAGCGAAGTTCCGCTGCATTTCAAACTTGGCTCAGGCAACGAGCTTCTTTATTATTACTAGGAATAGTTTATTGGACTTTGTCATAAATCAAATCAGGGTTGTAAACAATGATAAAACAAAATCCTCTTCACAAACATATAAAAAACAGTATAAGTTTTACTCTAACTTGATCTTTGTTAGATGCGATCACATAAAATACTCCACCAATAGATATGACAAATGCACTTTATATTTCAATGTGTCAAACCATTTCAACGCTCTGAAACTATGTTGAAGCTGGCAGGCAAGCAGACTATATTAAATTTTTCTCTGGAATCGACTTCAATTCTAGACTGAATTATTGGAATTTTAGTGACCCTAAAAAAGGCTGTCAGAAATGATATTCAACACAGAGTTTTCAAATCTAATGCTCTATTACACATACTTCACATAAAATAATATAGTTTCAATATAAACAAACCAGTCAAAAACAACATTCTATTTGTCCTTGTAATATTGTACACAATTTGATATTGATTTGTCATGGCAGATTCTTAAATGTACTTAAGAGAAAACTCACAGGCTACATTTTATAATTCAATAGTTGGTTTGGATATGATGCAGTTATGATGTTTGCCCAAAATGTTTATTTTGTTTTAAAACACATTAGCACAATAAACACACAGCTAATAGCTATGAGCAGGCCTGGATTTCTCAAAACTATGTTTGTTTTGTTTTTTGCCCATAGAACAAAATTGTCTTAAGAGACTTCCAGCAGCATAAAACCAATTGCACTGGGAGTTCAATTAGACCCCAGTGAATGGAGGGACAGCTTACTTCCCTTCTCTAGTTCTACAAGAACAGGCATCTTTCACTGCATGGAAGTTCTGAAAATAGGAATTTACAAAGCAATTTCATCTTGAATCTATTCTATTTTTCCTGAGAATTAAAAGCACATTGTGCCTGCATCTACATTTTTACCACTGCCCCTGCTGCTGACTACTTAACACAGCACCAGCACTGTGCCTGTTCTTGGCAAAGAATGTTGAACCTCCAAAAGTGTCCATGTAAGAAAATTGGGAAATAAAATGGGAAGCCAACTTGATAATCTGTAAACATACCCTTTTAAACTTTCATTACCTTGTAGAAAATATATTTTTTTATACTGCATGAAGCCACAGCTAGGTGTCTAACTTCGTCTTTGGATTGTGCAGCTCTGCGACGGTGAGGAAGAACCAGACGGAACCCCCGGTAACTCGCCTGGCTTGTGAGGAGCCCTGGTTAAATGCACAGCTCCATCCTGGTACATGGGGTGCAGCCACCAGCAGCCCTTAGTCTGCCCGGAGGCACTGTGATGGCCTGATGGCTGGTGTCACTCAAACAAAAGGGATAGTCAAGGGTCCCCCAAACCACTCCTGAAGGTAAATACAACTAAGAACAAACAAATATGTGCTTGTGCACTTGCACACACACACACCTTTTCTCAGATGGATCATTTAAAGATATTCACTTATAAGCAGTGTTAAGGCTCTTAAGAAAGAGCCCACCTGGTTTGGTAGCATTCAGAACTGAAACGTTAGGAAATGCCATGGCATTCTTGGTTTTGTAATATTGCATTGTGTGAGCTGAGACACACTGTTTCGATTTCCTGTGTATCAGTCCCGAGGTAAGTAGATGATTAACACCTGCCTTTTCAAATTATTTCCTCGAAATAACATTATTTTTAAAAATTACAGATTATCATCATTATCTTGTGCTTAGAGCAATAATTTTTCTCATTTAATAGCAGACTCCTTATTAAAGCAGTCTGAAGTAGTCGTATTCCCAATTTTTCAAAGTATTCAACTGCTTATTCTGATGAGTTGTTTCCCCTTCTATTTATCTATTTTTTTAAATTGCTAAAACACTGAAAAGAGTACGCCTGAAAATTTCACTGTAGTCCAATTAGAGTCAGCCTGGCTCACAAACTGGGGTTGAACTGACGCTGAATCAGAAACTTGGATTTGAGCTGACACGGTGGCATTTGGCAGTGGCTTAGATAGAAACAAAGATTTCTTTTGGATTGCTGCTATTATCCATGGGACAATCTTTATTTTGTAATTTTAAGAAAATATTTTTAAATAGTTTGTTTTTATTATATTTTTGTTATGTACTTTTTTCTCATTGGATCTTCCTTTTTTATTGTTGTTCTATTACAGTTGTCCCAATTTTCCCCCCATAGCTCTCCCCTGCCCTGCCCAAGCACGCCCCATGCCCCACTCCCACAATCAGGACCCATCCTGTTGAGCATGCCATGGGTCCCTTACACAGGTTCCTTGACTAGACCCTTCTCCTTCTTTCTCCCCTTATCCCTCCTCCCCCTCCCCTCTGGTCACTGTCAGTCTCTTCCTTATTTCCATGCCACCATCTTGATAGCTAATTCATAAACTAGAGGCAAGGATATACTCATTCCCCTAAAATTATATACGTTCCTCAAAATAATGTCCATTAATTTTAGAAATTAAGACTAGTATTTCTTACAAAATAATTTCCAGAATTTTACAAGGGGGAAGAAAAGTCTATCTTGGAAAAATGTGTTTGTGTTATCAGTATAAAGAAATGTCTTTAACAATACCATATGATCTCACCTATAAGTAGAACCTAATCAACAAAACAAACAAGCAAGCAAAATATAACCTGAGACTTTGAAATAAAGAAATGACAGTAACCAGAGGGGAGGTGGGAGGGGATAATGGAGCAGGGAAGGAGGAAGGGTTGTCAATGAACATATATAAAGGACAAATGGACAAAGCCAAAGGCGGGTAGGATCAATGGTGGGAGGTGGGGAGAGCTGGGGGGGGGGGGAATGGAAACAACTGTACTTCAACAACAATAAAACTTTTTTTAAATGAATTTGGGACTTTGAACATAGCAAGGACGTAAAGGGGTCATTCAGTCTGGGTCCCTATCTCCAGAAAGTGCTGTGTTTAAAGCTCACATCCACCTTTGGCTGACATTATTTTATGTAACTACTCCAAAATCATAGTCGAGACAGTCAATATATCTTTGACATCCAAGTTTCCAGAAAGAATCAGTGGACATTTTCTCTCCATCCCTAATGGGCATAATCTGGAAAGACACTAGTCCTATAAACCAGCAAGGACTCAATTGGTCTGACCCACGCCATTACTAGATTATGTTTCAACTAATATTTCATCTTCATCATTTTAGGAGCATAGTTTTGAACACTTTTTTCCTAAAGGAAGATATATGTCCAATACGTATGACTGAATTAACAGAGCATCAATAGCTATAACTTGGGACTAACTGACACCACTGCCCAGTCCTGTAACGTATCTGCATATTTATCTAATATTGCCTGAGTCATTTTTCCTGTGCCTTAGCAGTCCATGTAATCTAACAGAAAGATTTAGTTAAAACCAGGTAGAAATAATAACAGTAAGTAGCTGGATATACAGTTTGGAACGTGGAGGTGAGTTTAGGGCCGAACACGTTGATTTCAAGTCACTAGTCTAGAAGAGGGACCAAAGGCCTGACTGTGGGAACAACTGCCACAGTGGTAGTGCCTGCTCTATTTGTCACTATATTGTTTTTACTCAGTTTTCTCATCTTTAAAATGGTGGAAGAGAGTCATACTTGAGGGTTTTTTTAATAGGGGATAAAAGTTAATGACCCTGGACAAACACATTAAGTGCCAGAGTGCAGAGTCACCCAGTTACATGAGTGATGTGATTAATTGCAAAATAGATAAATACACTATAGATTTTTATATCAACTTTTAACAAATATGACTATAATCCAATTTGTATGATGTCATGATGTGTGAATTTTAAGCTTTATATTTCTTACACACACACAGATTACTATAAGTAAATACATACACACATACTTTTCCTCCAAGTACATTAGGTGTTTCCCACATCACAAATCATCTGTTAGGCACATTCCTAGTTTGCTTAGTAAAGCTTCCCTCAAGCACCAGCAACAGACAAAACCCATTATCAGTGCTGATCTGCTTCATGACTACATGGCCACGTCTTCATAAAATGGCCTGTATCTGCAAAGTCAAATAAACCAAACCAAAAAATGGGCACCCTATTTTTAAAATCCACCCCAAGTGCAGAACACACTCAATTATCTGATAAATTGGTTAAAATTGGTGCCACTAGAATTGAATCACTGAAGAGTTTATTTCTGTCACCATATTAACTGTGTCATGTAGCAATTGCACCTAATGAACTTAATGTGGCTCATGGCCATGCATCGCTTCCTCTCAGAAACAGATCTAAACGTTCCTGAGTCTGGCCAACTGGCATCCAGAACTATCTCAGTAGAAGCACACAAGCCACTAACTTTCAACTTTGGCCTCTGGTTAACATATTTTTATTTCATGTTTTCTTGAAATGTAAGATGATCTCACTAAAATATTCAGCAGCTTTTAAAAATAAAAAGGGCCTCAGAAGAAATCTGTGGTTTCTTTTTAACACATTCACTGCACATAAAATTCTTCTGACCTGGGACAGTGTGGTTGAAAAGGAGTCTCAAATAAGCTTAATCGCAAAAGCAGTAATTTATGGACGTTTATCCATATGAACTGAAATGGGACTGCCCTCAGAAGTAGAGGGAACATAAAAGAAAACAAGCATAGGATTTATAAAAATCACGACAACACTTCAATAAAGTTTTAGAATGATAGTAAAGCCATGCTGTAATGCTCAACTGGACTTGATGTTCCAAGGACCTTGTAATAAGTGAAAGTGCTAGAACAAGGTCCTCCCGACATTTACAGAAGTGACAACATTACAGTGCGTCTACAAGGTAGGTGGGCACCCATATAGGTTCTGTAGCTTTGCCTTTTCCCTTTTGCGTTTCTTATCTTACACAGATTCCATAAGGTTTTAGGGATAAACATGAGTCCTCTTCATCAACAGCATATTTAAATTTTGGAGAGATTTTTTCTCCTTTTCTGTAAGTGTACCCCTTCTTTCTTCCTGCCACACAGGACCTACATGCCCAATACTGCTCTGCTTGCAATTCATCCCTCATGAAACTCAAAATGCACTGTCTCCATCAAAGTAAATCTAAATATGACAATCATTTGTATTCCTGCCCCCTTCCAAAACACAAAAGAGTCTCTGGACAAAATCTCCCTTTGCTTCTACCCGAATGCGTGGGAGCTAATCTCTAGATGATGCTATTTCAACTCCCTCCATAACTACCAACACACTCAACATAGCCAAATCCCTGCTCTTCCATGACTGAGCAGGGCTGACCTCAAAATAAAACTTTAAAGTCTAAAGCTAAGACAATTAAAATTTCACAGTGAAAATAAATCTTGCCAATTGCTCTTAGGCAATATCTTCAAGGATGCTATTTCTCTATAATTGATCATCACTATAAATGGTATTTAGCACCTTTTAACCCCAGGGACAACAAAACTTGTGAAAACCTAAACATGCAGAATAAATTCAACTCTGCGTTGTATGAGAGGCTGACAGCGAGTCTGCACAGTGCGATGGCACGGCTGCCCTGTGCTGCACTTCCAGGTGAGACCCTGACATGGGCTCGTGGAGGTGGAGCAGAGTGGACTCCAGACAGCAAAGCTCCTGGGAAAGCGGAGGGTTAGGAGCTCTGCGACCTAGAGCCAGTCCCCCAAGGGGAAAGCACTGGCATGGGAAACAGGCTCACTTTCTGGGAGCGACTGAGCAGCTATATGAATTCTGATTTTATCCCCCTACAGGGAAACAGGAAAAGTGTTGCATTTGTCCCTGGAGTCTGATTTGCAGGACTGCTGAACCAGGGCACACGAAAGTCACATCTTATCCCCAGTACCTTACTGAATTTTCATACATGGTACACATCCCTTACCAGGTACTGATAGTTGGAATTTTCTTCTACCACTACTATCTTGTAATGCCCATTTTGTTCAAATAATTAAATGAAGTAAACACTTAATATTGATAAATGTCCACATTATCTGCTAAATAGCGTACTAAACTGAAAAATAAATTGCCATGTAAAATAGCTTTTTACACACACACAAGTGAAAGTGGTAATACAGGGAATGATTTGGAAGTAAGGGTGGGCAAAACTCCAGGAAGAGAGAACCAAGAAGCAGTAGATTCAGCCTGAGAGGGGTCATGGTGGTGGGAGTGCAGATGTGTGCAGATCTGACATTTTTTTAATGGGTAGTATCACCGGGGGGTAGTGCCTGATTGAACAAAGGTAAGAGAATAAGGTGGGGGAAGCAAGAATGATGCCTCCGTTTATGGCTATAAAACTGGGTGACCGGTGATGCCATATATTGAAATAGAGAACTGAGAAGGAGGAACAGGTTGTGGAGGGATCTAAAGAGTGCAGTTTAGGGGTGAAAGTCACCTGGGATTGTTCAATATTCATGAACAAAGGTTGCTGGGTATGTCTGAAGCTCAGCAGAGAGAATTGGGACGGTGACATAAATTTGGTCACATTAAGCATAACAATGCAAGTTATAGGGGTGAATGTATTGGCCCAGACCCCATAATGCAAGTCTGGCTCTAATTGTACATATTTTTTCCACTAAGAGGGTCAACAGGCTCAACCAGCAACGCTTTTCTCACCTGATCAGGGAGTCGTTCACATCCTCTCATGAGGCATTTACTTTACAGATGTAATTTCTAACAGTATACACAAGTTTAAAGATACAATTTTTAAGACCTTTAAAAATACTTTGTCAATTGCTACATATACGATCAACAAATCTCTTGCCTACACTTTTGTATTCGGGTTTTACTATTTTAAGTTATTATTGATATGTTGCCCACTGAACATATCTTTGCTTAAAATACACCCCTGCTCTCTCTTCCTCTATCTATTTTATATATGTATATAAAATACACATTTTTTAAGATATGGATTTGTGGTTTCTCTCTTTTAAAACCTGCTAATGGTCCCAATACTGAGTTAGCTCTTAAATGAGAGGGCATTTTAGAAACTGAGAAGAGGCTGAAAAAGGACAGGTTTAAACTGATATGCATTTGACATGCTCAAATGTTAGACACTGGTGTGATGTTTGCATTCATGTGTGCACGTGTGCGCACATGTGTACACCCGTGGGGGGTACACATACGTGTGGTGATGGCAAGTATGGTGAAATTGATCTAGAGTCCAGCTCTGTCAGAATTAGTCACATGATTCTGAATACTCCTTAACTGGGAACAGTGCATTACAATTTATTACCTTACTGATGACCCTTCAAATGTAATAAAGAATCCAGTAAATCAGAATAATTGATAATTCAGGGTCATTTGAAGTTCAGCTTGACATTATGTAATAATGTGAAAAAACAGAGTGAGGTAAACACTTGCCTTCATACTAAAATGCACGTTTCAGCACTTCGGACGCACCTATCTATAATCAACAGCAGAGATACAATGGAACCAAATGCTGGAATTTTAGCTGTGGTATTATAGTGTCATTAAAAATAATTCCCACATCTATTAAAACTGAGCCTAATTGCCTATACTGTAAAATTTTGATCCAGGGACAATATGCACTAAAAGTAATTTATGTTCCAGAACGTTCACTGATTCAAACTGACCTATATAGCTTCCAGATAATTCATATTTGTGACGTTTTCCTTTAATTGAAATGTTCAAAGTAATAGCATTATCTTTGTTTCTTAATTGACATCAAATGAAAAAAAGTTAACGTACCAAAATTTTTGTTTTACCCCTTGTGATATAAATGTAGGTACAATTGTCTGAGTAGGTTTTTCTATTATGAATAAAGCCATAAATGCTATTATGTATTATACATTAAGCAATGATTCTGTAGATATCAATTATTTGCATACATCAGAAAGCTTCTTTTCTGCCAGGTAAAATTAAGTCTTAAGATTGTCACAACTAAAATTTTTCAAAAAGAGCTGCTCAGTTAATTAATGGATCAGAGAAAAGTCTCTCTACTGCAACTTTGTATCTTGAATGCCAGGGGAAATAAAATTAAATTGGTGGTTTAAAGCTGAAGTGAATGTTTAAAATAGGAAAACCTACCTTCTCATTATAAGCCTCTATTCAAAATGTTTAAAATCACCTCATCAGAAAGAACCTGGATGGAGGTCACTTGTAAAATGTAGCCCTTCCTTAACCCAGGCCAAAAAAGACTCAAGACTCACTAAGACCACTGACCGCCCCAGCCAGTTCCACAGGGACAAAGTGACTCAGGCCAGACTTGGGATTTGTGGGGTTACACATACTTGCCTCAAAATATTTGAAAGTCCTTAGTAGAATAAGTTACTCATAAACCAAATCCTTCTATAAAAGACAACAAAATAGGGGGAAACTTGGATTGCCAAAATCCAACCATTTCTTTAGCTGAGTATTTCATTTTTTCCCCGAGTTTGGACACGAATTGTTGCAAGTATAAGAATTTAGAGTATAAGCCAAGTAAAGATGTAGCTACTGCTAGGCTGCTAGGGACCTTCCACACTTATTTAAAAAGTGTAAAATCGGTTATTATTAGATACTTAGGTAAGTATATACTTAATTATAAAATTTCTAAGTATCAGTTTTTCCCATTTTACTTTTTCCCTACAGCAGACTCCCCACTCCCCCCCGGCTGGCTTTGGATCATCTTATATAACTTTACATATTCTTATATTATGCTTTGCCCTCTTAAAGTGTATTTCTTGAACTAATTATATATACTATTTAGTTATCATTTGATTTTAAGTAATTTCTTTTACAGAAGACAGTTTCTTTTGCACAAGGCATGTCCAGACTCTGTTTCACCATTCCTAGTGTCAATTCTTCACAGTAAAACCATATTGTTCCTATATTACATGTGAGTTAGAATTCTAAAGCCAGGCTTCTGAACCTAGCCTTCACAGGGTCCATGGAATAGAGTCTCCAGTTCTCGAGTCCCTACTACTACTACTGCATGATACATGCAGAATTCTGCAAGTATGTACAGAATATGCAAATTTAGTACCAAGTGAATTATGGCACTAAACCTTATGTGAATTATCACTTATACAGAAGCCCTTGCCAAAGATGAGCAGAGTCACAGTCAGGACCAGTGGCAGAGGTGCCCTTGCTTGCCTGCCAAGCAACACATGCTGCGAGTTCAGAGGTGAGTGATTGTCAGGGCCTCCCTCAGGGAACCCTCCATTGTTCCAGGTGGAATTTGAGGACCCACACTGAGTTGGACTTGACCTTGCCTATAGGGCTTTTGTGTAAACTAAAAAAAGTCCCTCAAGGTTCTTTCTCTAGACAGACAGATTCACAGGTGTGGGGCTTGGCTGCCGGAACAGGGACTGATATTCACTTACCAGCAGTGGCTGGGCACCGTTGCACAGCACACACACTGCACAGCTGGTCTGGGGCTCGGACAACTTAAAGAACAAAATGCCAGTTTTCGTGTCTCATCACTCTTGAGGGAAAGGGGGAGCCACTGCAAACTGACACGCCTTCGCTGACTTCATTTCTGAATCAGTCTCACTTGGGAGTCTTAACCTGTATATACCAAGTTAGGTAAAATATGAAAAGTCTATTCTGATAAGCCAATGTGTTTATTTATTTTTAAAGAATTAAATAGCTTTAATTTAAATTGTGTAGAACTGGTCTTAAGTAACATAGTCTTAAATTAGTTCAATATTTCAAGCTCAAATAGACCTTGAAATTAGACCTTGGCTAGAATCCACTTTGTGCCCATTTACTACCTCCATGACGAGTCTGAGTCCTGGTTCCTTATAAAGGTCATTTTGAGTATAAAAATGAGCTAATAAGCCCTGCACAGTACTACCACGTCATTGTCATCACGGCCATCACCATCATCTTCGGGTCAGTCAGACACCTGCCATTTATAAACAGACTCTCCGTAATCCCATATAAATGTAAAAGAATGGTCTGCAAAGTTCTGATGTTAAAATTGGACTTGGGCTCACCCCATGATAACCTGACTTATGACAAAGGTGACACCGCCGGGTAGACACATGCTAGAAGACAATGCCGTCTCAATGCATGGTGCTGGGTTGTTTAGATAACTGTAGGGACCCCAACCTCATGCCATACACAAAAAGTAACTCTAGATGGATTGCAGATCTAAAGGTTTTTAAAAGAAAATACATGTAAACACTTTCAAAATGCTAAAGAAGGCAACAACTTCTTAAATAGGACCCAAATATTTCTAAATAGAAAAAGTTTATAAATTTTGCACTCATTAAAAAATTTGTTTACCCACAGACAATTAAAAGAGTGAAAATGAGAGATTCAGTGGGTGAGATGATATTTGTATGCAGCAAAACATTTGTATCTGAAATATATAAAGAATTCCTGTAGATTAATTTTAAAAGGCAGGTATATTACCTAACAGAAAACAATTGGGCAAAACACTTCAACAGGATTTTTTATAAAAGCTGATATTAACTTCACTGGTCATCAGAAAATTACAAATTGAAACCACAATACAATACATATCCACCAGATATCTAACAGTGTAAGACAGAAAACAAGCAGTGGCAAAGATATGGAGCCACTGGAATTTTTATAAATTTCTGAAGACTGAATAACTTGTTACAGAAGATAAACACATGCATACTGCATGTCTGAGCAATTATGCATTTAGACATATACCTAGCAGAAGTGAGTACCTATGTTACCACAAAGACCTGTTCGATAGTTTTCATGTCTACACTATTAGCAACAGTCCAAATGCTGACCAACAGTAAAATGGATCAATCGTGGTCCATTCTCTAAATGAAACACTATACAACAATGAGAATGAACACACTTTAATGATACATAAGCACGTGGCTAACCCTTACAAACATAATGTTGAGCAAAAGAAGTCAAAAGCAAAAGAATAAAAATTATATGATTCTATTTATATAAAGTTCAAGGACAGAAAAAAAGCAATCTCTGGGGTCAGGAGAGAGAATTACTCTCAGAGTGAAAAGGAAAAGGGACACGAGAGTGTCTCCCAGGTGCGAGTAATATTTTATTTCTTGATTAAGGTTTTGGTGATACACAGGCATTACCATTTTTATGTCAAGCTGGCAGAAAAGTAGTTAACATAAGTGTTGGTACATTAAACAAGTGTCAGCAGAGTTCCAGATGACGATCAAAGTGACATTTAAAATATTACTCAGCAGTAAATCAAATACTCAAATGCTAAGATAACAAGCTAAAGAGCTAAGCTTAGAGGAGCCGCTGAGGACCCTTTCTGCTCATGAATGACCACCATGGAAGGTGATCTAGGAAGCATTCTGCCTTCTAGAATGTTTACACTTACAGAAACTGAAAGGATTCTTGATCTTACAAACTGCTTATTTTAAAATTGCCAAACAATGGGTATGAGCTCACAATGACAAAAAAATAAAGCGAAATAATTTAGTCACAGAAATTTGATTATGTATTTAGTTCGACTGTATCATTTCCCATATGAGGAAAATGAGGCCCCATGAGGCAAAGTCACACGACCAAGGCCACAAGTTTGACTCATGACAAGACCTCAGCTGGGAACTTCAGCTACTGATTCATAGTTCAGGACTAACCTCGTTCACAGTTTTCACTAACCACACTGCCTCTTTTTAGCGTCCAAAAGCGAGCTCGAGTTTTTGGAAACTGAACTGGCTTAGCTAAATTATGATTTAGGCATCATGTCAATCCAGTCTGAAGGTTTCCAAGAGGGAATGCACGCTGGAGGAGTTAAGTGCCGTTGGGACAACTAAGGTCCAAGAACTGGCCGCTCAGTGCTTTCCGGCTGACCTAATCAAGTCTGCACGGTTCACTTGGCAATGGCAGAAAGGGGGCCGGCAGGCTGTGAGAGAAGGGCAGTTTTAAAAGTTTTAAAAAGATAACGCCAAGATTCCCATGGGAAATCTTCCCTTCTAATAAAACATACTGGCATAGGGATGTAGGGAAAGCTTTCTAAACCTAACCATATTAGATTAGAAGGGGAAAGGGGAGAGTTTCCCTACCACTTACAACTCAACAAACCACAGCACTGTCAATGGCGTGCTACTGATTTAATTTGAAGGTCCCTACTTTATGTACACTAGATCCATAAAATTAAGCAGGAATCAACTTCACAACAGAAAAGAGACAATGGCCATGCCTTAGTGTAAAGCTCTATTTGCTTTAGCACACCAGCATCCTCACTTGCCGCTGTTACTCATCTGGACAGGATACGTTTTCGCCAAGAATACCATGCAGCACAGGATTTATTGCCATAATGAAGTTCTTTCAGATCTCTGTTTCCTCTGTCGAGGATAGGAGGACGGGCGTTCATCTCACCAGGCAGCTTTTAGGATTAGCACTGAATAAGACACCACAGAATGTCAGGCCTATCAGTTACTAAACATGCATCATACAAACTTTGTCTTTGCGAGAACCTCTGCTCTGCATTTGTCATCCACCTGAATAATTAACAAGTACATGCTGCCTGCCAGCAGCTTAGGGAATTAATTTCCCCACATTAAATGCAGATCACGTCCACACAAACTCAGACCACACACACACTGCACTCCTACCTACCAGCCACTAAAGGTACAGAGCACAGTGCACAGCCTCCAACCTCAAGGTAATTTAAACTCGAGGATTATAAACTCAGACTTGTAACATTTTAAACATCACTTTGATGGTCATCTGGAACTCTTCTATTACCTGTTTAATATCCCGACACATTAAATACTTCTCTGCCAGCTTGAAATAAAATGGTAATTCCACAATTCTATATATTCACTGTTTCTTAAATGTGCGAATAACTGCAAATTCTAAGAACTATAATTGGTAAAAACCTTCCAGAAAAAAACATCTATTGCACAACAAAAACAAGATACATATGTGGTAACATGGAAGAATCAAAATTTAAAGCAAAAATCAGTTTTGGAGGCTTTCAAATATGTAATATTGTTGTAATGAATTTGTACATTCTTAATTTCATTTAAAGCTAATAATTATATCTATTAACATTCTTTCATCATATAATTCAGCAAGATAAAATGTGAGGCCAGTAATTTAGAGGGAAGATTGGGGATTTATAATTGAAGCTCTTCATTGTTAACATGTTGATTTACCACATATAACACAAAAATTCTTTGAAGATCATAAAGTGAATAATTTCAAAACTGAATACATCTCTTTAAATTCCCACCTACTAGCCATTATGTATTGTCCATATAGTTGGCAGTATGAAGATAGAGAGTAGTTTTTAATTAAGTTGTATCCAGGAATGGAAATATACTAATTTTTTTCTCAAAGTGTGGTTTAATGGAAGCTGACTAGCTTTATACGTGGGACATCCATTAGGCTGCACTACTCCTTGCCAGTTCAGATCCTCTTTTAGTGGTAGCCACATTCTAAACCCCCCAAATCGTGGGTATAACCATTGCTATTAAACACAGTAGGCTCCAGAATGGTAAGGCACTTAACTAAAGTCATCACAAACATCACGGTAGTCTGAAGACAAACAACTTTGGATATAAATACATTTTTTAAGTTTGTGAGTATGTGAGAAATTTATTAAAATACACCCATAATACTCATAAAATTGATCTATGTTGATTTGCTAAGTATTCATTAGAATAACACAGCACACTTGTAACTTCCTGAACTTTATTGTCTGTTTAAGGAGACACTCTTTACCCCTTTGCTTGAAGGTATATTCATGTCTGTACAATGGTCCAGTATTTGCATAAAATTACATCTCTCCACCAACCATTATGAGCATTAACAATATAGTACTGCTTTCTTACAGGTTTGTCTTATGAAAAACTATTTCTGGTATTTATTATTTATCAGAAGTTTATTTCTACTTTAAAACAGTTAACCAAATATAAATGAATTTCCAATTAATCATTTGAATAAACAAAAATCATTAAAAATTTTGCATTGCAGTGAGTGAGGTACTTAGTACTTTCTAACAGTAATGAGGTCATTTACACTGAAGTCATTAACTTTTTTGTTCCCTAATTACTAATAGTTACATATTGGTAAACAAATATCCTGTATCAAATTAATACAGTATATTAACTTTGGTTGAATTTATTCTAGGGGAAATGTTGAGCTTAGACTCTCTAATTTTAATCTATTAAATATATGTTGATATATATTTAACATATATTGATACAATAAGTTATATTCTATACATATTTAAAATATTTTTATGGAAGGGGATTATGTGTAATAATCATTTTATCCAGTTTACCCTGCCACATTTAACGTTTTTGCCACGCTTGCGGAAATTGAAATTGAAAATCCTTGGCTTTGTTCGTAGCGTGAACCGAGCTCTCACTGAAGAGTGACTGTGGAGAGACAACTCAGATTGAGGCCCTGGCCCCATCCCTCGGGCTGCATTTTCAGGTAACACTCAGATCTCGTGCAATGCACGGGAGATCAGCAAATTAAAAGGAGTGGCAAACCTCGTCTGCAACTTCTCTAACTCTTGGAATAACCCCAGATGAATGCCTATATTCACCAGGCCATACTAAGTAGGAGCAGTTATATGACAGAATCAGAGAAGAGATGGGAAGGTTGTCTTTCATTAAAAAGGGTTGGAACAAAATGACAAGAAATCTTGTAAGGTCTAATACTGGAATTCACTTTAGATCAAAATAAAGGATACTTGGTACAAAGTGGTAAAAGGATTTATAAAGCTACATTTCAGATTTTCAGGGATTATCCTTGACAACATTTATTAGCTTTTGTTCTTTTCTACCACTTCTTTATTTAATAATTGAAATCCTTACCAGTGAAACCCTAACTCAACAAATATCTTAAGTGAACTGTTAACCTCTTTGAGACAATGGGTCCCTGTAGGAATTCCCAAAACCTGACCATAAGTTGCCATCATGGTAACTAACAGTAATGGGACAATGGGATAACACTGTCATCAGGAACCACCCAAATCTGCTTATGTACCGGTCCTGTGGGAACTAGACCAGACCATATCGCCATAGCTGTGCTCACGAGAGGGTCTAGCCCCATCATGACTCAGTGGCCTAAAAATCTCTGGGATGAGAACAAAACCCTATACTTCAGAGTAGTCACACTGGTTTACGTCATGTAGGTACCCAAAGAGCCAAGATAGCTGCATTGTAATGGGAAAAAATAGGCAGACTGACAGAGTCCTCCACAAAACAATATGGGAATTACAAATTTAACTGGCCAACAAAAGGAAGATAGCTATGCCTAAATAATAATAATAATAATAATAATAATAATAATAATAATAGAAAAGGAAGAAAAAAGGTAGATATGAAGATAGACTGCATGGAAAAGCAGAGAATTTCAAACATGGCAGAAATTGAGTTGTAATCAAAAGGAAAGAGATATTAATATTTAAAAACTGGGAAGTAAAAGGAAGAAAAATAAATTGGACCAGCTGAGTGGAGTAAAAAAGCAAAGAAGCAAAAAATAAACTTCTAATAAGGTAATACATTCATTTTAAAACATCACTAAGAACCTATTTTTAAAAATGAGTCAAAAATAAATAACCTCCAACAATAGGAATCTCAGAAGAAAGTAAAGGAGACGAGATTGCACGCCAAACTTAAGAAGAATCATTATAATTATTGTCTGAAATTAACAAACGAAACAAGACAGTTTTAGAAAAACATTCTGAATAACCAGGAAGCAGTACCTAAATAATGCAACCCCACAAAAAATAATGGTAAGTTTTGGAGTCAAGAAAAAGAAAAGGTAGCATGAGGCCATGGAAATTTTAGATTTGACATTGTACTTGGCAATACTTGGCTTTGTCCCTAGCCTGTGCCTAGACCTGACTGTAGCATGACTATTGCAAGACAATTCAACTTGAGACCTAGACCTATCTCTGGGTTACAGATTCAAAACAGCACCCAAAATACTAGATTAGAACTCCAAAACATTTTTTTTCGAGTAACAATATCATAACACCAATGACCATATACAAATATAATATGAAAAAAATTTTACTTGTTAAGTTTTAAATTATTAGAAGAATGTAAGGAAAATAACCATTAAATAAAACATAGCATGAACGCATTTTGCTGTACATATACACATAAAAACATTATTTCTTTTTATTTGATTAATCAAGATGTCCTTTAACCCATAAAACCAATTAAATAAAGCTTCCAATGACCACTAAGTTGAAGAAAAATATACATCATTTTTTAACATATAATGAATGATGCATCTGATCATGTGAGTGTCTACAGCCTTTCTGAATGTCACAGAAGAGAAAGTGTATTAACCTTGTACAGGGAGTGCAGGGAAGGCATGTTTGAAAAATATGCCAGGAGACAATATGCTTTCTACTCCTAGGAGACTGTTGGTAAATCTTTTTTATGAGTGCATTATGAGGTGAATAATTAACACTTCCAACTGAAAGCTGACTACCATCATAATATTTAGTCAATGAATTGTTACAGCTGAGTTTTAACTCATATGAAAGTAACTATAATACTTTCAATTGTAATAATACTTCAACATAAATCTAAAATAGAAGATAATGAATTCAGTTCAAAATGTCTGTTCACACACCAGTGCTGGGTGTTGTATCTTACTATATTAAAAAAATGAAACAATATCAACATAAAATGTCTTTTCACAAGAAAAACTGCATACTTAATATTTTAATAGTTCAATTTCTATGGTATAAATCTGCTAGGAAAAAAGGGATTCTGCTTGCATTAAAGATCCACAAACCTTTTGGCTTAATCATACAACTAGCCTACTGGGGCCACTACAGATGAATCATTCTATGGGAAGGGAACACAGATTTTCTCATGTAAATGGGCAAAATCAAGCATTCCAGTGAGTTTCATAAGAATGACCAATAAATCCTTCCCTTCTGGAGAAGACTATGACACAGTTGAGGGTAAGGGGAATTTAAAGCATAATTAGCTGATTGTGAACAAAGAATTACTTCTTTTTCTCCTTCTCATAACTCCTTCCAGGGAAGAACATTTCAGAGATTTCATTTTAAACTTAACAGGTTAAGTGGACTATAAGCAAATATAGTCCTCGACTATAAGTTCCAGGTGAATTTTCAGTGATTTGGGCACATAACTCTAATGCCAAATTTTTCTTTACCTCTACCCTCATATGACTGCATAAATAGTTCATCTCTTTCTCTGCTCTAGAGGAGAGAAGGCAAAGTTACTTTGATTAATAATAACAGCTATAACTACAGAGTATTAAATGTCATACACAGCATATTGTGCTAAGTGTTTAAGTACAACATAGTATTTAAGCCTCACAACAAATAAGACAGAAACTTAAGAATTATATTATTTCATTCATATGTGGAATCTAATGAAAAAACTGAGCTAACAAGAAAAATAGAGACAGACTCACAGATATAGAGGCTGAGAGCTTGGAGTGAGTGGGTGGAGGGATGGAACAAAAAGGAAAAAGAACTCATGGGCACCAACTATAGTGTGGTGACTGCAGGGGGGAGGGGCGTGGAGGTAGAAGAGGGTATAAGGAGAATACATGGTAATGGGAAAAATACAATAAAAATAAACTGTTTTTAAAATAATTATCTTAGAATAGAAAAACCTCATTAAACTTTATACCAAAGAAACAACTAAGGGAGGAGTCAGCACAGGATAATTTTCATATTTATGTGCTTTGAACTTTGCTAAGAATATTGTAGAAGAATCAAATGATGAAGGCAACTTTTAGCTTCACTACAACATTCTGGTAAGTGTCAAATATTTTTCATATCTTACAGCAAAGCCATCACCATCAATTTCACTAGTTCGCTTTCTTATCACTAATAATAGGTACCTGCCCAAGGAATCAACACTGTGTTCTCCAGGACCAGGTGTTTATGAGACACACTCCCATATGGGCAGAGGGTTCCCAATGATATCTGGCATACCCTTCTCCACTTCCATCAATTTTACTGCTATAACACTAGTTATTCCCTCTCTATACTCAAAGGAAACTCAAGCGCCTCTCCTCTTTCCTACCCACCTCACTCCGTGCATATTCCAAAGCTTAGAAAAAAGTTCTGAGGACATTTTTGCCAAGGGACTCAGGGTAGGCAGTGTCAAGGAATTTTTTATATATTTTTAATGGGTTAGCCTACCTTCACCTATAATAACACTGTTTTGTGGGAAAATTCTTCTAGGACTCCAAACCACTTACTTCCTAACTCATAGAATATGACCCATTCCTAAACTGAGATTTTGTTTCTTGTCCTGGGTTTAATTAACTATTGGGGGAAATGGTGCCCTCACTCACACACATGCCTCTTTTGGACTGACCTCCTGGAAATTCTTATTAAACCAGGAAACGTATATGGCTCATCCCCCAATCTGCAGTAATACAGATCCAAGCACATGGAGAAAACTCTAGATGGCCTCAGCTATCTATGTATTTTATGAATAAGTATAACCAAACATTATTAGTGATAAAATTTAATCAAAACTGTCGATGGTACTGATGGCATGGAAACTAAAGTTGATTCAATACAGGTGTTATAGTCTAATAAGTCTGGAAATACATGAACAAAACCATTTTTGTCTCTGGTGATATGACCTCAAGGGAATGACAATATCAACTCCAGTTCTCAGGACTGTCAGTGGTCGTCTAGGAAAAACAGAAGAGTACAGACTCCTCGCTCCATCGCTGAGGGCAGAGAAATGAGATGAAGAGAAGCCTGCATCCTTACTCGGAAACCCTGGGGTCCCACAGTGATTCCTCACATTGGGGAACGCACTGGGATTCTGTGCTCAGGGATGTATTGATTACAGAGTAAAACTAGAGACACGGCAATTTTTTCTCAATGAAAGAATGACTAACACATAAAAAGTGTTAAGATTTTAAAGCAAAATGTATTGCAGGATAGTTTATTCAAACTGCCACCTGCACACCCTCTTTCTGCACTACTTCTTCAGGAAGTGAGAGAGAGCTCCATTACCCACTCCTTCTGAGGGAACATTTCTAAATGGAAATAAACTTATGGCACATTAAGCCTAGGAGAGAGAGGCAGAGGATTAGGAACTGCATATTCCCACTGTCCCCACAGTTCAATAACAAAACTCTCTTCTTAAGGAAGTTGGGACTTTCTTAGTTGCCAAGATAGCTGCTATTTCTATGAAGTTCCAGGTAAATTTTCAGTGATTTGGACACATAATTCTAATGCCAAATTTTTCTTTACCTCTACCCTCATATGACTGCATAAATAGTTCATCTCTTTCTCTGCTCTAGAGGAGAGAAGGCAAAGTTACTTTGATTAATAATAACAGCTATAACTTACAGAGTATTAAATGTCATACACAGCATATTGTGCTAAGTGTTTAAATACAACATAGCATTTAAACCTCACAACACTATAAGACAGGCCTTATTCCTTGGATTATATTGATGAAAAAACAGTCGGAAAAGGTTCAGCAACAAGCCCCAAGTCAGAATGGAAACAAGAAGCAGCAGAGGTGAGATTTTAAACATGAGTCAGCCCCAAAGCTGGTGTTTCTAACCACTGCTTTACACTGCCTGTCCTAAGGAGCCATTTCTTAAGTAACTGGTTGTTCAAGGTCTAGTACTAAATGCTGGAATTCTGATGAATACAACTCATTTCAGTCTTTTAAATTTTACAACATAAAATTTACAAGAAAGAAATATGAGGTCTGTCCAGAAAAAGTCCAGCCATAGTTAATATAACAAGACCAGTTTTTGTGATATCTGTATAACCTGGCAGCCAAGGATGGTGAACTGGAATGCGCATGCATGAACAATGACGACTTCACTGTACTAGTCAGGGGTGTGGTAGACGCGATTGAGTGAGCATGTGTGCCGTGTGGCTGTCACATTCAAAATGACTGAGTGAGTAGAGCAACGAATCTGCATCAAGTTTTGCATTAAGCTTGAACATTCCTCTGCAGAAACTATTTGGATGGTTCAGAAGGCCACAGCTATGGGCAACTGGTGATTGGCAGCTTCATCATGACCACGTGCCCACTCATACATCACATCTCTTGCAGAATTTTTTGATGAAACATCAAATCACCCAGGTGACTCAGCCCCTCTGCAGTCCAGATTTGGTGCCCTGCAACTTCTGGCTTTTCCCAACACTAAAATCACCTTTGAAAGGGAAGAAATTTCAGACTGTTGATAAGATTCAGGAAAATACAACAGGTCAGCTGATGGCGACTGGGAGAACTGTGTGAGATCCCAAGGTGTCTACTTCAAAGGGGACTGAGGTGTCATTGTCCTATGTACAATGTTTCTTGTATCTTCAATAAATGTCTCTATTTTTCACATTACATCACTAGATACCTTTTGAACAGACCTCCTATAAATCAACAGAATGAAACATAAGTGGCAGAATACATTATAATGAAACGAGAGTACAAAAAGAGCAAACTGGATAGGGTCTGCAAAATGCTCTGAAATCAAATTTTCAAGGTCTTCATAAAAACTAGATTTTTTGTCATTCCATAGATGATTTTATTTTATTTTTCTTTTTTTCTCTGAAATAAAGTCTAAATGGCCTGCCAAAGTCACCTTAGCGCTGTCCTTTTTCAACCAACTCCAGCCATATGTGCCTTCCCTCTGTGGCCTTCTATGTCTCCACGGCATACAGGTCAAGATTTTCTTACCAATATGATTCTTACAAGGAACACAATGAGATCCAAGCATTTTTAAATTTTCAGTCAGTCCAATTCTCATAGGGTTTGCCTCAATTCTCTCGGGCCATCCATAAACCAGTCAGTCACTGCTATTCAATGAGGATCAGCTGTATTTATAACACAATTCTCCTTTCCATGGATGTGTTAACAGTGCTTATTTCTCACTGGCATGACCACTCATTGAGGACAATTGATCTTTTAATAAATCTTTAAAGAGAAATCATTTCAAGTTCAGCCTTCCAGGAAAAAGTCCTATAAATCAGCCTAAGGTAACAATGTAAGTTTGCCCTCCAGAGCATTCCATTTTGCTAGCACCAAAACAGCCCAAAATACACAAGTGTACCCCAAGGATTGTCAAACAAAGTGGTTCAATACAAATTGATTCAGGAACACCAAGGGCTGCAAAGAGGTGGCTCCCCTTAGCCACAAAAATAGACAAGTGCTATCCAGTTCTGGTAAATAAAGAAGGAAGGAGGAGAGAAACAGGTCGCACCAGGAGGTGAATTAACCCTGGACAGCAGCAATTCTCGATCTTAAACCACAGGTGCAACAGTGTTCAGCCAGGGGTTGCGCAGGTTTGGGGAGACCGTCTTCATCATGCACTGGCTGAGCAAATGGGCTACAAGCTGGGGGGGAGGGGGCTATGATTCCTTCTCACTTGGCAGTTGGAAAAGTGTGTGCACAAAGCAATCTCTCTGCAGTATGCGAGAATGTACAACAATGCAAGGTGGCAAGTTAAAATCAGAGTTGGAACAGCTCTTCCTGATCAGCGGCTGATCGACCCACATATACTTCAGTACTTGAGAATATGCTGGAAAAAAGTTGGCCTCTTTTCTTCTTAAACTGGGAAGGTATTTCAGTTTATAGGTCTGTGTTGACTACTTTGTGTTTTTATTTTTAAAGTTCTAAAGGGATAGCAGTGATTTCTCATCTACCACTTGATGAGTATGTCCAAGAAACACTGTTCCCATTAGCAGCGCTTTAAGATAAAGGAGTTCTGTGGACAAATGTATTTAGGGAAATGCCACGTGACACAGTTCCCTTCCAGGAATCTCACAACTTGCCTCAGTTCATTAGTGATGTACATTACTGGTAAAGAAGCCCGTTAGCATTGTTTCACCCAGGGTTTACCAAACCACCACCCATTTTTCGAACAGCGTCTCTTCACAGCCTGGGAAAAAACACTTTGGGAAACAGTGTTTCCCAAAAAGAGCAAAGGTAGGCGAAAAGAAAAAATGATAATACTGTCTCTGTTAAGCAAAGCTTAACCAAGAACTAGAGTAAAGTGCAAAGTGAATAAAGCTTGTGAGGACTGCAACAGCCTCCTGATGGGCTCCCCGCACGCAGTCTCTCCTTTCAGGTCTCAGAGGTTTTCCCCGTGATGCCACCCGTACGTATGCAGCAGCCTGTTAGAACGTGGCCACACTGTGCCCGATTTTGCCTCCCAGTTTTTCTTCATGTGGCTCTCTCATCTCCAATGTGTCCCCCAAGCCCCAGGCCTCTGAGGTGAACAAGTTTTATTTTCTTCTAGAGAGCCTTTCTCCAATTTTCACTGATTTCACTCTTCCCTGAACTTTACTGTTCTGGTGGAAAAGCGCACTGTAGCGCACTCACTTACTTATCCATTCTCCTCTCTACTATTACTTATTTCCCAACTATGTGTAGTTACCAGTGTATTGGGGTCTCTTTTTATTCATCTAAAAAATTAGATTGAACAACATGTCCCTTTCAAAATGCTGATCTTACACACTGTCTCCCCAGAAACAGAATATGTAACTTTCTGGTGGATGAGAAACACTGGAAGAAATTTTAATCATTACTGCCCCATGCTACTGTGCATATAGGAAAAATCCAGTTCAAGAAAGAGCACAATTCAGAATTCCAAGTAGTGAACCTTCAAAACATAGGTATATATAGATATGTGTACATGAGAGTTCATGCTACTTTGGAGGGACAAAAATCTGGCAAACAAAGGAAAGCATTTTCTGTATAAATAACTACTTTTCCCTCCCGTGAAGAACAGTGACCCCACAATGGGCGCAGAAGAAAGCAATCTAAGCGGTCCCCTAGCCCTGTGAGTCTGAGTGTGCCCACGCAATTACTAGCACAGGCACACTGGGGTTTGTGACTCACAGAGAAGGCCGATATTACCAGCAGAATGGCAGTCGGGCATTTACATCTGGCAATATAATTCGAGAGATCTCATGCAACTTGTTAGAAATAATGGTGTAAGTCATTCCCAATTATTTTCTAATATTAAATCTTCCTCTGTAAGAGAAATCCTTATTCTAAAGAAATTTTTCAAAATGTTACTGGTTAAGAAACATGAGAGATGTGACACTGCCCACTCCCAACAAAAAAATTCTTCCTCCCTGTTTTCATGTGGCTTCTACCAGCAAGGGCACAAAGCTGGGGAACGACAGTTTGCTCTCCGAGAATTCCTCTCTACTGCACCTTAAATATAAGTAGACTTAATATTGTATCAGTTGTGTTGCTCTAAGCCTATTTCATTCATAGAGAAAATGTCTTTGATAAAAATTCTATCATTTTGCTATCTCTTTCCTAATCTGTATCTGACTGTCTATGATTTTTAGAAATCTATGGTTCACATGGTTCTAATTTTTGGTAGGATATGAGTGTGTACTTTTCCCAATGATCCTAAATTGATTGATTACTCTTATGATTACCACGGAGAGCAATGTGGGCACCTCTTCAGAGAAAGAATCATCATAATATTTGGGAAGCCAATTCAAATGCAGTCCTTGAACTCAGAATAGACAGGAAAATTTATTTTATTTCTAAGCTGAGAGCCAAATAACAACTACCTCCATGTTCTTAATGAAAAGGTGCTCAGTTAAGTCTATCCTTGGGATCATGAAGCAAATGTATGCCTAGTATTTCTCTGATTAGTAGCAGTTCCATCATTCGAGTAATAGTACTACATGTACCCTCAATGAGCATTCTGGCAATAAAAATAAAGGATGTATTTCATATAAACTGAAGGTAAAGGGGTGAAAAAATTTGCAACGTTTTGAGCAAAGCTACACCAACTCACTTTAAAACACTATTAAGATACTATAAACTGTAACTGAATCAACTCTTGAAGTGCTAAGTAGAAAAAAGTGTTAATTAGTAAATTAGTAAAAATACCATTTTTCGAGTGGAAAAGTTTTCTTTTACACTTTTAAACATTTACAAAAATTTCTTGTTAAAGTACAGTTTGGAATATTTATGGAAGTCTTCTCAAAAAAATTCACAGCACGTTTCACCTAATAAGCTCAATGTTCTGTAGAATACATTTTTCCCTCACAATATAAAATAATGTGCCCTGGACTGTGTGGATCTGGTGGTTGGAGTGTCGTCCTATACACCAAAGGATTACAGGTTCAATTCCCCATCAGAGTTCGGTCCCCAGATGGGCGTGTACGAGAGCCAACTGATTGATGTTTCCCTCTCGCATCTATGTTTCTCTCCCTCGCTCTCTCTCTCCCTTCTCCTCTCTCTCAAACCAATATGCATGTCCTCAGGTGAGGATAAAAATAAAATGAATGAAAGGCATCAGAGAGAACACTCAAATACAGGGCGCAGGAAAGGATATCCTTGGAGACAGTGAGCACCAGCAATGCAATCAGCTAACTGGGACTATTCAAGTCCAAATGATAGCATCTCCTTAGAACTTTTTTTCAATTGTCACTTCCTTACCGAGGGCTTTACTAGCCACCTCATTTAAAACTGCAAATCCCACCCCATCTCTGGGTCTCCTCAGGCTACTTTCCCACCATGGCCATTTCCACAGCCTGAATCCCCTTTTTATATACCCTATGATTGATCCATTTGCTTCTTGTCTGCTAACCCATAGGAATGTATGTAACACAGGGGCCCACACCTTTGCCGTTTTATCCACTATTGTACCCTCAGTGCCTGGCACTTAGTAAGTGCTCAATAAATAGTTGTAACATGAATAAATAAATAGCATCAAGCCTCTTTATATATATATATACCAGACACTCAAAGTCCTAGGCATCTTTCTGTGTCTGCTTTGAAATGAACATAGAAAAATTCTCATAGAAAAAAATCACACACTAAATAGTTCCTATAAAGTTACAGACATTTTAAAAATAAGTATCTGGCATGTATATTCAGTTGAAAATATTTTTTGAAAGTAACATATTGCTTTGGATTAATCAGATAAAGATGAAAGTCAAGAATTTTGCCAACAGTGTTTCTTGCTAGCATTACGCTGTTATGCCTGTCAGCTCAGGATATTGCGTATGAAGGATATCTTGTTAAAACAACTGTTGAAGGCAACTCGTGTCATATCAGCCACACTCTGTACCCTATGGGAACTCAAACATTCCCAAGTCTATGTTAATATAATCTTGCTGCTCTGAGGAGCTAAGGCAAAAATAAGTTTTTCAGTGCCATGTAAGGCTTTATAAAAGTACCACATTATCTATATGTCTTCCAGAAATGAAGGAAAGCTGCGGTAAGGATTATGCTGAATCAATTTAAGAAGGTAAATATCGTTAACAAATACCATAACATAACCTAGTAAATGAATCCCATCTCCTTTATCAACTAACAAGAAGTCTATACTCTTCGGTATGTAATTGGTAACATGGGGTCTATGGGAAAACAAAACCCTCCAGCTCAACGGCTCCAGGTGACTTTTCATCCTAAAGTTCTGTACTTTCTAACACAGGGTTCCCTATACAATTCTCTACACAATCCTACACTCCTTTTCTCCCTGGGATGCGAGGTCTTATTTCTGCTTATCAACCTCTATTCATTGTAAATTATCTGATGACAAAGGACAGAGACCCTTGTACTTAGGTTTGGCGGGGAGGGCTGAGGGAGAGAGAGCAATGGAATGACAGAGGGGTTTTCTTAATGGTACTGCAAGTCTGTTGGGGAGTACAGAAAATGTAAAAATGCATATTGTTTACAAAAACCGTGCTCATTTCATTGAGCAGGGAATTTTAAAGACCAATGCTGATTATTATAGAAATAGACATAAAATTGTGAATGGTTTAAAAACTGAGTTTAATTTTTTAATAAAATCAATCTGATTCTACTAAGAAAATACAAAACTGAATCTTAAAATGTTAGATGTTAAATAAAATATAGATTTCTATGAACTCTGTAAATACAGTTTATTAAACCTTTAATAAATTGTAGAGTTATTTACTTTTTCTTGGCTAATGGCTTTATTAGTGGGATTATTTTTTCAATTTTCATTACTGTTCAATTACAGTTGTCCCTATTCTCCCCCATTACTCTCCCCTGCCCTGCCCACCCCCTACCTTCCACTTGCAATGCTCTCCCCCACTGTCTTTCCCCATGGTATCATTCCCTCCCTAAACAAATATTTTAGAAAAATTAAACTAACATATAGTTGTGAGTTCTCTGCTTTATGCCAGCTCTGCAGCCAGTGTTTAGCATAAGGATGCAGCTTTTTGAGTGTTTCTGTCACCTAATAGGAGCTTCTGTACAATGTGTCCCTGTGACCACTGGCAGGTGGGCTGAAGAGACTGTGGCAGCTCAACTAAGAGCGTGCAGCATTCGTTGTATGGTGGTGCTGTCAGCTTCGTGAGAAAAGGAGAGAAAAAAGATAACCAGCGAGGATACACCCATAGGAATGAACGAAGGTTATGAAGGACTTTAATGACATAATATCTATGAAGTTAAGAAGAATATATGACTTCGAAACAAAGGAATTAAAATATTTTAAAATTACACAGGCTAAAATGCTTAACATACTGCTAATAATAGACTCAGCTTCCCCTTCAGGATACTCATAGTTGCTCTTTAAATTCATCTAACTTGATGAAAATGTAGGACTTTATGAAGATCCTGGCAGCCCAAATGTGTTTTTAGACCCCATGCACAATTTGTAGGAATAACTACACAAAACCTTAAAACAGTTAAGTCAGAATTCCTTCAAAAACTGGGTTAGCCCTCGGGTCCTTGTGTTCCGATAATTAATACACCCTTATGATTTACAAGGTGCAAACCCTCATCTTACATAATGGAACATTTCGAGAGAGAGGCCTATATATTGAGGCAGAAAATAAAACACTTCAATTACAAATTCTAAGGAAATTATAATTAAAATGGGATTTTTTCCTTCTCTATTATTTATCTAGGAGGTAGGAATCAATATATGAATGCAAAATATATGTATTATATTTTGAGTATGAATGTTAAAGTTTGTAATAAACAGATGAGGAAAAGATTATGACAAACCTGCCCTCAAACACGGTGACCACCAACAATGACTACTCACCACACAAGCTGGCTCTGGCACGAGCAAACCCACCTACACAGCTGTTCTCGTGCAGTTACCTATCTTCAAGAAATGATGCATCTGTCATTCCTGCACCATCGTCTGCAACATGCACGTGTTATGTTTGATTGGCACCTTGATTCACAAGCAGCATTTACTAACAAATGGAGCTGAGGCTTACTCACTCATTCACGTTTCCAGACCTGCCCTATAATGTTAACATGTATTTGTTTCTTATATAGTCAGATATTAATTAAATGGTGGCCATTTCTTATAATTAACCCATCTATGAACCACTTTTGGCTGTCTATTCACGTCCAAAAATGTTTGCTACCTCATGAGTTCTTGGTATTCTAGATACATATAATTTTTACAAGTATTCCTAATTGATTCCTGTTGAAGAATGTAGGTAATCATGTAAACTATGCTAGCATACCGGACCTAACACAGTGATTCTTAAACTTCCCAGTCTGTAAGTCACTTTCACGGGTCAGGAGATCACATGATCCCTCTACCCAGCCCCAAGTTCACATAATAGCCATTCAGTAAATCCTGAAACAGTCAATGCCTGTGCAAACAAAAACATTCACATAGACTTCTCACTTCTTGAGTATCATAACAGACTCCTAACATATCTCATACACTCCAGGCAAACACAGAGGCTATAAAAATCCCACATCCTCCCTAATCTCTCAGCCTGCCTCAGTATTTGAAACCATATAAAATGCCAAATCCAAATTCCTGTCTTTCAAGGTCACATCAATCTTACCTCTTCTTATTTCTAGTCAACCCTCAGTACAAACTCTGGTTTCCATCCTCGGCCATGTACAAACATGGCTTGTTCACTGCCATCTACTATGTGCCCTGAGAAGTCTCTCAATGCCCCACAGCCATGCATGGCCTTGTTCTTCTGGACTCAGAGAACTGAGAGACTTGCACCATTCTCAAGGCACTTAGCTGGCTCTGTCGTGTATCAAAAACACTTGTCATGCTCCAGCCCCCTGCCCTGACCTAATTTCCTCTATACTATAGAGTGCTACTTTTTATTCATACACCCATCTGCAAATATGCTGCCCTCTTCAATCAAGTATAAAATCCATGCTGGAGGATTCTGGATGTCCTGTTTGTCACCGAACACAGGGCCTAGGACAGTGCCTGCCACTCAGCAGGTATTCAGTAAATATTTATTGTACCAGTGGGTTATAGCACATCTCAGTTCCCCTGATGGCCTGAAACTCCCTGGGAGTGAGGAGTGGCTATGGTTTCTCACAAATGAAGATAAGTAGTTCCCTGAAAAATGAAAATTTGTTTCTGAATGAAGCCAAACAACTTTTAAAACTACCACATCCTCCCCCAATATATTCCTTTTTCCCCAAATAAAACATCATCAAGTTGTCTAGTAACTAAATTAGAATATTAAAAGCCAGCAATGATGTCACAAGCATTTAAAAAAACCCTTGCCCAATGTGCTCTATTTTCTGTTGTGGTATAAATATAATATCAACCACCTTTTAGGTTGTAGAAATTATTAGGAAATTTTTAAAATTGAAGTACATGCATTTAATTTTATGTATATATTCTTTAATTTTCTTTTTGATTATAACTAAAATGTCGTCTAATGTGGGTAACAAATAGGCGTACACAGATAGCACTGTGTGCCAAGGGGCCTGTCCCGTAGAGAGAGCGACGAGAGACGAACTCACGAACTGCGATTTGAGGGAAACCGACAGTGCTGGCTCTGCGGGACGCTGTGCCACGCCTGCGCGTCTCCAGGCAGCCCTGCCAGTCCCACCCTGACCTGCGGCACCCGCCCCGCTATTTCAGGCCTACATGAAGATCTATGTGAAATTATGTTCCAGTTCTGTGTGGTGGGTGAGCGTGTTCGCTTGAAATCTAATCCAAATTAGGTCCTGGGTCCCCCAGGAAAAGAGATGAGTACAGTAGCCCATGCTTTAAATGTAGTCAGTGTATTTCTATTATAAAGACTTCCTATTTGTTAAACTCTATATTCAATTTATTGTGTACTTGGCATATATATATATAGGTTTATCTAAATTTCAAAATACAATGCAGTGATTTCTAAGACATTAACTTGCAAATAATACTCATCTAATTGAAGAGATTTTCTAACTGAAATTTTCAATCCTTTCCCTTTTGGTGTTGTAGGGGAGGTTTTTCCATCAATCAGTCAAAACTACTACAATTAACGAGTAAGAATATTAAGGTTCCACTATTTATTTAAAAGCAAAATTGAAACATTTTTAAGGAAGATACTGACAGAATTTCTTCCTCAGATATATGATGTTAACCTAGAGTTTACAGTTCTAGTTAGCATAACCACTTTATATTGTACTTCTTACTCACATAATTTTCAGAATAAAATTTTTTTATTCTTCAGCTGTTATTTTGCCTCAGCTATATGGGCTTAACACTATGTGACACATAAAATTAAGACTCCATCCAATATTCTTTATATAGATTTTGTCATTTTTGTGGTTCATAAATGTTAAACAGCAAGTAACAATGGCACTAATCCATCTAATTAAGTAAATTTAAATGTTGTTATTATACATTTACAATGTCATAAAGTGTCTACATTTTAACCATTGCTCTAGAATTAAGATAAGAAGGAAGTAGACTTCCATTTCTGTTATTGGTTGTTTTAATAATCTTAATTATTGCACTTAGTTTTCTGCATGTTCCTACATCTCAAAATTATTAAAAGGCTCAACTTAAATATTTACTGTAAAACATCAACTTCATGAAAACACTTTGGAATTGCCTGTTTGAACACTGAATTGGGTCTCTCCTAAAGATGGATGAGCAACATAATCATGGTTTATCTGTACCTCTTTGTGACCCTGTAAGAGTTGACCTAGAAATGTCCCTTGAGAGCAGAAGGCTATCTTTCTGTCCAACCCCATCTATCTTTTTACCAAATTCCACGTATATTTTTTGATAGAACCTCAAAAATATTAATAATGACAATGGTGTTGTTCCAAATGATAATAAACCATTAATTCACCATCAATGGTTGAATCAGAATCACTTAATAAACAGCAAGTTGATTCTAGAACAACCTTCTGGGTAAATGTATCATGGAGGCAGCTCGTGCCTATGAGGTGGGGACTAAATCTTGGAAAGTGAACAGGTGCTGAAATTACTTCTTTTTGGCACACATTAGTAAGATCAAATATTTATTTTCAGTCTTCCCTGACTGCCTAAATTTTTCACATGAGAAAAAGATTTCTGAATCTGGATAAAAAGTTAAGAGCACTCATACTATTATATAATTCAAAAAGTTATAGTAAGTATTATAAGTATGCTTTAATTTATTTATATCTACATAGCACAAAGTCCCTCTTGAGCATTCTTTCTGCTTCCTCACCTTAAATATCTTGCGTTCCTGTTGTGCTTGTCACCATTTTTGCTCATTGCATAGTTGTAACTAGGCCAGCGCTGCATGAAACCAGGGACAGAACAAAGAATGCAAGCGCAGCTTTCTAACCAGCCACTCGATGTTGTGACCCCCACACCAGGTGCTATGATCGTGAGTGATGGAGCCGGTCTGACTGCAAGCTACTTTCGAATAATGATCCACAAAGTTAATCAAAAGGGCTTCCCTGTTCAATATTTACCTGTTATTCATTGACAGCCACTGTCTGCATTGCCATCTAGGATGTATAAAATGGGATCAGGAATGCAGAGCTCAAACAGCCCCCAAGTGCCTCGCTGAAGTACCAGGCACAATGAAAGCAGAATGAAGCTGCTCCTCACACCACCTCTGACACTAAAGGACATCAGCACTGAGTTCCATCGCAGCAACACAGGCTCCTTCCTGAATTTGGAGGCTGAATTAGTTGCTGATAATGAGGGATGAAAGGGAAACCATCACAGGAGGGGGGGGGAGAAAGAAAGGAGGGAGATATTAGGTATCAAAACATAAACATGCAGGGAAAAATAGTAATTTCCTGTATTTGGGCAAAAAAATAATATTCCCTTCTTGATGTGATCTCCTTGCTTTTATGTACTAAGAAAGTCGTATCTATCCTGAAAATTATTTTTCTCATTTTAATACACATTCAACATTTTAAGCTAAAAAAATAATAAGAAAATATTGATTTTTTTCTGTTAGGTATTTAAATGTTGTTTGCCAGTCTGTCAATCAAACGTCCCCAGAGGGGATGCTGACCAGCCTCCATTTCCACCCCTAAAGAGAGACAGCTAATCACACTGTCTGAATACAATTTTCTCGTGTTCTTCTTTTAACCATCAGCTAGAAAGCAGTGCTTACTATAGACCTTATTATTCACATTATCCATGCAACTTGACAGATTTTAAACATGAGCATTTAAGGGAGGAAAGTCATTCCAAATGTTAATCCTCTTTTAACTATATTTTCCTGAACACTTACTTAGGAATGGTAAACAGTATTTGAGCATTTACTATGTACCAAACATTGTTCTCAGTACTTTGTGTGTATTAGGTCATTTACTCAACCACAGTAAACCCTATGAGAATATTATCATCATTTCACAGATGAGAAAAATGGGGAGTAGATAGCTTATGTAACTTGTTCAAGATAACGCAGCAAATAAAAAGCAGAACTAGGATTTGAATGCAGCAGTTTTCATCATAGTCTGTGCACTTATCCACTACATTAAAGTTGTCTCTAATTGCATTTAGCATTACTAAAGAAATAAGACAATTATTGGCCTTTAATAGTACCTTAAGAAGGTCTGCAGAGTTAATAAATATATTTAAGGAACTTGCAATCTTATTGAGAAGATACTACATACACATTTTTATCCTTTAACTTTTATAAGTTTATGTCATGCCTCACCTCTTAGTTTATGAGTTCCTAAAAGGTATTTATTTGCATATATACGACTGAGTGCCACCGCACACACCACACAGAGTAAATGACGCGTTAGGATTTAATCTTGGATTCAATATTTACTTCCCTCTCTCTCTTTTATATCCCCTCTCAGTCCACTCCCTCAGGAAACTCTGATGGCTCTTTTTCAGATGACATCAAAATCCAAATTTTTTACCACTTCCATGTCCACTCTCACAGGTGAGCCACCTTGATTATGATAAGTCTCCAAGCTAGTCTTCCTTCTTCCACCCTAATCCCCCTGAGGCATATATATACTCAGCTGGCAGCCAAACTAACTCTAAAAAGTAAGTCACTTCTCAAGCCAAAATCCTCCCCAGGCCCCATTTCAAGCAGAAGGCCCTCCCTGGCCTAGCAGGGTCCTGTGTGCTGGCCCCCCGTCACCTCTCTGACCTGCCTCCTGCTGCTGCACTCCTTGCTACTCAGATTGGCCTCCTTATGGTCCTCATACATATCAAGAACTCTTCAGCTTCAGAGTCTTTGCAGCAATTGTTTGCTCTGCCTGGAGTGTTTCCCCCTGGCTCTCTGGGTGCCTAACTCCCTCACTCACTTAGTCTTGGCTCAAATGCCATCTTTTAAAATGGGACCTCACCTATTTGAAATCATAACCAACACATCTTCACTCCAGCACTGTGAATTCTTTCTTAACCTTCTATGGTTTTGTTCCATAGGACCGACCACACCCTGAGAGAATATATGATTTATTTCACTCTTAACATTTGTTGGTTATTGCCTGTCTCTAACTCCCTCCAATTCCGAGGGCAGAAATTTTCATCTTTGTTCACTAAATAATAGTTCCCAGTTACAGAAGTTACCTGATTAAAGTGGTGAATTAAATTAAGAGATGAAAGAAGCCACTGTGGATGAAGCAAAGGCACAGAGTCAGTGCATGTAGTTTGTGTATAACAAGAGTAAACTGAACATAATTCCTGGACAGGAGCAGAGAGCTTATGTTGAAAAATATCTTGGGGGAGAAGGGGAGGCCGAAAGGCAAAGTAAAGCAAGGCTAGTGGGTTTTAAACACTAAGTAATATTATAGAAACCATGTAGTGAGAATGACAGTCAATGATTTTGGGCAAGGAAATATGTTAGAGATAGCATTTCAACCTGGTAACTGTTTATTTGTAAAGTAGCCCAGAAAGAAACATTTTTGCATTCTCTTGCACGGTACTTTGTATACAGTAGGACTCAAGGGCTTATTTAACGTAATCAAACTGAATGAGATAGGAGATAAGACTAATTAGGAGACTGCACCAATCTAGGCATGAAATAATAGCTTAGATTAGGAAAATGGGAACAGAAGTATTTTTAAAAGGAACTATTCTACAAACAGAATATTTGAGACAAGAGAGAAGCAGAATGAAAGAAGATTACAAGAGTATGTCTGAATGACCAGAAAAATTAAGATAAAGCAAAAGTACAGGGTAGGAGAGAATCATCCTAAGGAAGATATGGAGCTCTGTTTGGAGGGAATGACTGGAAGATATGGATTTCGGTTCCAGGGGCACGGAAAATGTCCTGGAGAGAGCCAGGCACTGGGAAACCAAGGTGTCACGTTGCAGGTGGGTCCTGTGCCACAGGGCAGGTGTGTAAAATTCTTCTAATTACTTAACTTCTTTGGTTGGTTGGTTGGTTTGTGGGGTTTTCCACATAAAATGGGTATAAAACACAGTTGAGTGCATTGCTTTGAGGATTAATTGGCAATGTCCATAGAAGTACCTACAGATTTCTTGGTCATTGCATGTTGAGGTTGATGTAAAATGGATCACAAGCAGACACATTAAGTACTTTTGGAATATAAAAATGGAGTTTGGAAAGAGGTGAGGTTCTTATTTTAAGGCTTGAGATTAAAAACTTGGATTCATCCATTTCTGTGTGATAACTATAGTGTAAGAGCTAGTGTAAGAGCAGATGAGATTTCCAAGGGGAGATGAAATTGCCCCCATACTAGAGCATATAGTGATTTGCACAGAAAGGACACTGAATGTATGTTTTTTAAGAGACTCATGTTCAAATACAACAAACTTTCCTCTGTAGGTAAGGCTTTAAGTTCCCCATGGTCTTATTCTTTTGCAGAAACAGATTTCAGTAGACTACCTTTGAACAGAAGATGGGTGTGTCTCTGTCCTCCAATTGAAAGGAGATGAACCGCTGGGCCAGACTGACCTGGACTGACCAGCAATAAATAGTCACCAGGTTAAAACTTATTAGCTGGGCAAACTGAGCACCTTCTCTGAGCCTTCATTTTCTTGAGTGCAAAATGAGTATATAACCAACCTAGTTCAAATATGTTGCTTGGGTCAATTACAATAATGTCTGGAGAACATAGGACATCATAGTAGCAATATGTTACTTCCTTTTCTTCTGGTTTTAGCCCCATCAATTACTAAAACCTGTGTCAGCCTCACCCATATGTCTGCATATGAAAAACCAGCCAACACAAAAGCAGCAATGGTGAAACTGAAACATAACTTGCTGTCAGAGAGTTACAACTTCTGTCATCCCCAGAAGGATCAATTTAGGAGGTAGGTATAATGAGACTATATAGTAATGGAAAAATACATAATAAAGGTTAAAAAATAAATAAAATAAAAAGAAGGATCAATTTAGCCTCACAATGAAAAGCTTCTGCATCAATGCACATTTTCTTTTGATGGCAGAATAAACATAGCTGTATTCATTCTGTTCTGTCTACAGCTCAGAGCCTCACATTTTGAGAACACTCTGCACCACAGAAATCATTTGTGTCCTGCAAATTTCCCATGAACAGACCCAATAAAGGTATTCGTGGTACAAGAAAACTAAACCTCCCACTAGACTCCTGTAAAGGTATACTGAAATCAAAATCTGCTGGCCCATAATTCTCATTTTCTGCTCTTCCCTTCCCTGAGACATTTCAGAAATACCATGATACATTTTTCCTTTAAAAAATCAGTATTTTTTACTCCTACCAGCCTCATATAAATTGCTATTAGCTCTGGGCAAGCAGCATTCAGAAGAGAAGGTAAACAATCTTCCTATCAAATGAGTTTATTGATCATCAAGTTTACAAGATCTTAGGAACTCCCCCCTACATTCCATCCTTATCCCACTGGATATGTCTCCAAATCTTTCCCTTAAGAAACCTGGGGACATGAATACCACTGCTTTCACTGATATTAATTTAAGACCTAGAACACCTGATGAATTTGTCCAGAGGATGAGAATCAGAGCTGCTGCTTGTCTTCCCCATTGAGCGGTTAGGCACTTCATGGAAAAGGAAGCTGCCGACCTGGAAGTGAGCAGACTTCCCTATAAATACTGTAAATTGGCCTTTACCAAGAGATCCAGCTAGTATTGAGAGAAGAGGTATCAAGACTGTGAACCTCGTAGTTTCAAGACCAAGGCATGCAGTTGGCTGTCATTCCCTATGAGCAGCCCTGACAGGCAACAGTCAAGAAAAGGATGCTGTTATGAAAGCTTTTCTTGACTGAAATGCAAGTGATAAAAATTGCTAGTAAGAAATAGGCCTCTCCTCATTGGTACCTAGTGAGAAAGAGCAAGGAGTGAGGCTGTATACAGAATCTAATATATAAACACTATTGTATTTAGTATTTATTGCAGGGATCCTCTATAACTGGGCTGAGGAAGGGGAAGGGAAATTGGGTTTTAAATAAGATGCAGTGATAGTCTATTTAATCACATAAATCTAAAGCACTCAATTCCAAAGAATCCTCACACTGATGTGTGAATCACAAAGGTCTTGAGTTTGCCAATGGAAAATCACTCAAGAATGCTTTGCTTACAGGCTGGTCATTGAACCAAAATCCTCATAGGACCCAGACCTCTCTCCGCTTTGAGAACCAGATCAAAACATCTCAAAGCTAAACACAGTAAATAGAGTTCTCTTTTTAAGCAACCTACAGAATGATGCAGCAGACGTGGCATGTGAGAGAATGAGTTTGTAAAGCAGCCAGAAAATTCCATCTAATCACTTAACAGTTACTTCTCATACATATACATATTCTGACCTAAAAAAAACCCCTATTTTTATTTAGCCTGCCAAACTTCTTAACATTAGACTCATCCTATAACTTTTAAAACTATTTCCACATTTTAATAATGGGTTATCTAAATAGAAAGTACTGAGGTGGTGGGGAAGGAGTTTTCTGCTGAAAATCTTATCACTATTGCCATTGATCAGTATATCACTCGTTCTTGCTGGAGGAATTTAAATTCAAACAAAAGAATTAAAATTACCCCAACTAGAAAGTAATCAATTCAGAAAAGAGATACAAACTACACCTTGGAAAAATATAGCAAGTGAGGAAAGAAATCTCTGCAGAACGTGGTTTCTATACAAAGTTGACCATATAACCTCCTGCTTCCTCTAATCAAGCCACTCATGTACAAGTCAGAACACTCAGACCCAGGAATTTCCCAGCTGAGTCCACTCAAGAACTCACAAGAAAATACCTATATATATATGGACATACATCTATCAAAAGTGATATGCATATGGTATTTGTCTTTCACTGCCTGGCTTATTTCGCTTAGCATAATGCTTTTCAGTTCCATCCATGCTCTCACAAAGGGTAGGAGCTCCTTCTTTCTTTCTGCTGCATAGAATTCCATTGTGTAAATGTACCATAGTTTTTTTATCCATTCATTTACTGATGGGCACCTAGGTTGCTTCCAACACTTGGCTATTGTAAATTATGCTGCTATGAACATTGGGGTGCATAGGTTCTTTTGGATTGGTGTTTCAGGGTTCTTAGGATATAATCCTAGCAGTGGAATTGCTGGGAAAGACAAATACCATATGATCTCACCTTTAACAGGAACCTAATCAACAAAACAAAGAAGCAAAATATAGCCAAAGACATTGAAACAGAGAACAGGCTGACAGTGTTCAGAGGGGAGAGGGGAGGGAATTTCAGGGGAAAAGGGGAAGGGTTTACAGGAACAAGTATAAAGGACACATGGACAAAAACTAGGGGTGGGTAGAAATGGGAGGGAGGTGGGGAGGGCTGGGTGGGTGGGCTGGGATGGGAGTAAAAGATAGAAAATTGTACTTGAACAACAATTAAAATTTTTTAAAAAGTGATATGCACATAAATACACAGAATTTTACTTAGGAATAGATACCAAAGCCACAGTGGCTACCTACCAGTAGTGTGGTTAGGCCAAATGACAATGATGTTTTTCTTTATGATTATCTGCATTTTCTAAATGTTCCAGATTAAAAAAATGTATTGCATCTCAAAAAACAGCTATTCCAAGAGAAAACAATAAAGCTAATCTATAGCACTCCCCACTATCCACCAACCCAGAACCACTGCATTGGGTCTGATGAAAGGAAATCCAAGACTATCCCCTCAATACAAGTGAGTGCACTCTGTGAGCTCCAAAGTAATACAGACCCAAGGCCACTTACTGAGCAGAGGACAGGGAATTCCTTGAATCAATAACGGACAAATAATACATGGAAGTAAAAATTCTGGGTAGGGTAAAATTGAAACTATAATCTCATCTCTTTGTTGTTGATAAAACTGTTAGAGAGGAAGGAAACTTGACTTGGGGTGGTGAACATACAATACAATGTACAGGTGATTTATTACAGAATTGTACAACTGACACCTATATGATTTATTAACCAATGTCACTCCAATAAATTCAATAAAAAAGGAAAAACAACTATTAGGGAAGGTGTGCTAATTATATACCTTTTCACTAAAAGGGATAAATCCTTGTGGTTTCCTTTCTCTATTATAAGCATGCTATTTATATGACACAAATTTTTAACAATACAGGTCATACTATTTTATTATAAGTGGCATTTCCACAATATTTTTATGCATTTTATAAGGAAAATACCTATTTTCTCAAATTTCCTAAGAAATTGAAATTTTCTGATATACAAAATTAATTTAACACAGGTTCTGATATCCCTTCTAATGGAGAGCTGTACTTTGAATGCTAGGAAAATGTAAATCCTCACATTTATATTACATAAAACATAATAATAAATGGCAAATATAACATCATTCAGGATGTATCCCTGTAGCAACTTTAAATTCTTCAACATTTTCAGTCAAAATGACTTATCTTGCAGGAGGTTGAATTCTATTTCTATTTTGCAAACAAGTGCTCTGTAAGATGAGCAGTTGTACCCTAAGTTAGATGAGTAACAGAATAGTACTCACCTAGTGAATACTTATGATATGATGAGCACTGTTAATAAGCATTTTTGTGGTTTAAACTTTAGGCTCTTAAGTCAGACGGACTGAGGTCTAAGCAGGGGTTTAGCCAACTTTTTCTGTGAAGGGCATGATAGCAAACATTTGAAGCTTTGTGGGCCATATGGTCTCTGTCACCACTGCAGCACAAAAGCAGCCACAGATAATGCATAAATGAAGGACTGTGTTCTGATAAAACTTTATTTACAAACACAGGCAGGGGAAACAGGGAGCAGATGCAACCAGTGGGCCATAGCTTGGTGATGGTAATCCAAATTCCACCATTCCTACCTTCAGCTCTGTAAGCCTGTTATCTGTAAATGGTAGTAATGATCATACCTAGTGCATAAGTTTATTATAAGAATTTTTAAGTATACTAAGCCATTAGCCCACTGCCTGACAGCAGGATCTGGTAAAAGATTAGTAATATTAGTTATTATCATCTTCATCACCACATTGATCCTCAAAACATGGAGATAGTTATTATGTTTACCCCCATTTCGGAGGTGAGAAAACAGAAGCTTGAAGAGTTAAGTGACTTAGCCATAGTCCCACACCTAATAGATAATTGTAGGATTGAGATCAAACTCAGGTCTGTCTCCAGGAGGCTTAACCATCTCTAGCAATGATTGAAACTACTGTGTGGACTTGAAGATCTCCTAAAATAGGTTGCTCACAGTCAAAGACTAAAGCATGATTAATTCTTCCACTCTAATACATAAACTACGTCCAAAAAATTCACTGAAGACACATTTACAAACTCAATACCCACAACAAACTGTTCTTAAGGTGAGAAGAATTTAGGGAAACCATAGCTTGTGTAGAACTGTAAGTTTGCTGTATTATTTTTTAAATCCAGCACAAGCACATTAGTCTCTCTGCCTCTCTGAGTGCACCCATTAGCGATTTTGAGCACTAGTTCAACAGCATGGCTACAAAAGGTTCATTGTCCCTCTGTTCCTCTCACCTTTGACCTTTACTTTCTGTTCTCAAGTTTCTAGAGTTTTCATACATACTGCAGGTGTGTCACTAACCAATCATTTTTAAAAATCTAGGCAGTCATTTCCTTCATAATGAAAATATACACTCTGGTAAAGCCAATTAATATTCTCCCATTTTAAATCATGCCTCCTGTGCCTGTTCGTTTTTGTTTTCTGGCATACGTTTATCTTGAATTACAAATGGTCTGTGAGGAGAAAGGCAACTATGGAGTACCTCAAGCCAGGAAAAGCAATGAATTTGTAGAAAGGTCCTGAACTGGATTTCATATGGGGAGAGTCCTCCAAGATGTTTATAAATTGAAAATAACCTCAGACAAACAAACACAGCACGATTATACATTATTCCATTTAGAGCACACTAAATGAGTTTCCAAACAAAGAGGAAAAGCTGAGGCCATGGGCAGCTCCCACAGCAGGGTTCCTGCCTCAGGTCAAGGGGACTTTGGAGTGATTCTCTAACACACAGTTTGTGCCCCACTCCTACCCTCCTGCAAACCCCTCCAGGGGCTCTCATGGGGCAATGCACACCCACGCCTTTGCTCCCGGGTTCTCTCCAACCTCAACTCTTAGCCTTCTCCACACCTGCACCCCTGACATGCACCCTGTGCAAGCTGCTACACCAGAAATACTTTACCCAAATCACTACCTCCAGTACCCCTCCCCTAAATCAAGTCTCTCCTCTGTCATGAAAATCTCAGGGCCCACCTGGACTATTAAAAATAACCCCTGATGGTACCACTTCCACAGTGCGCACTCATGTCACTTGTGGTACTTCTCACACCAGGTCCTAAGTCCTTATTTACCTCTCAGTCTTCTAGGCTTCTGGAGGCCAGAGATATTTCTTAGTCACCTCTCATTAAATCAGTTTATGTATAACAGCACCTGACCCAGGGGGGACAATCAAAATATTTGCTAAACAAATGAATAAATTACTTCTTTTTTAAGCTACTCTGATATTAGTCATAAATAGTATACTTTTGCCTTCCACATTACCAAGCTATGCCACTTCAAGTCATTTACAGGCAAAATCCTTCCTGTGATGCTAAAATTAACTGGGAGAAATCTCCAGAAACCATGCTGAAAGGCATGATGTGGATATTAGAATTCATCTGGCTGTTGAAAGGCTTGAAGTAGTTCTTGCCACAAAGTTCAATGTCTGTTTAACACGCAGATCCTATAGAGCTATTTATGAACAGTTTATTGCATGTACTTTTTCAATTCTTTATTTACTGATCCAAACACAATGGCATAGGTTGTTCTAATACAGGGGAGAAGAAGACTATATTATAGCAATCAATCAATCAGATTAAACAACCAGCCAAAGAATTTGCTGCTGTTAGAGCCTCCTCCCTCCCCTTCAGCACAGGTGACCACCAATCCCATCATCCCAAACAGCCTGTCTGACAAGACACCTGCCTGGTTCTCCTTAATTGGGATAACGCATGCAGGTGGTGAGCACTCTAGCACAACGCACCTTCTTCACTCATTCTCCCCTTCACATCCCCAGACATCTTAATTCCTTCTTTCTTTTAAGTCTGAATCTTCCCATTTCCAAACCCATGCTTCTTGACCAAGGCCAGCCTTAACACTACTAAGTGGGAGAACACCCACTTTCTGGGTTTGTTCTTTTCACAAAAGGGAAGAGATATCACACGCCCCAATCATACACACCCCACTAACCCCAAAGTAATTTCTCCAACCTCTCCCTTGTGGTGTCTGAAATTACTCTATTCAAGAAGACTCTCTTTTTTGCCTTGAATTCTGTCACTTGGAGTTGCATATAAAAAATGAAAATGGCCCTTAGAAGAGTAACTATCAGTTAACAGTTTATCAGCAGTGAGGGGCATAGACAAAAGTGTCCAAGGAGACAAGGCCTTGGGCATGAAACACTAACCAAGTATTCGGGTGGAATGGATTTCACAGAAGAGGAAAAGGGGCCTGGGATGGAGAATATAGAAAACAGACAACCCTCACCATTTTGCAGGGGTCTCTTCTGCTTTAGGATTCAACTCCCCAGTTAATTACAAACCCCCTCTCCCTTAATCCTGGCTGAACTTTGAGACTAGAAATCCTGGGTTAAACCCCTTTTCTAAACTAGGTCCCACAGCACCCACTGCAATGGCATAGCATAGGCTCAACGTGAGTAATTCCAGTTCCCATCTCCCCAAAAGTAAGTCTTTTCTAAATATTGGTGAAAATAAGACAGGATAGTAAGAAGCTAGAAAAGTCCTTGGCAAATTGGAATAGAAAAACTGAGACAGCTAAACCAGCAGGCCAAGCAATTTACAGCCAGGTACAGATGGTCACCAGGGCTGAAGTGCCTGGTGGGAGCAAAACTGGGAAAATAAGGACCTCGCCCCCAGGGTAACCTATCCGTCCCTGGCCTTTCCTCCCTGGAGATAATATCTAGGCCTCAGTTGTATTGGGCTGGCCAAAATGTCCATTTAGTTTTCTCCATAAAATAAAAGATACCTTCTTCATTTTCACCAATAACTTTATTGGTTTGGATATTTTGAGTATGTCAGCTCTCTCTCACTATTGGCTGTTAGTGGGTAGAGGCCACAGGTGCTGCTAAACATCTTTCAATGCATAAGACAGGCCCATAGCAAAGAAAGATTTGGCCAAAATGTCAATAGTTCAAGAAACTTCACTTTTGATACATTCAATCAGTCATAGGATCTCCATATGATGCATAAATCTTTTTTTGCGTTTCAGTCATGTATTTGCCTTTCTTGAAATAAAGCATAATATGCTGAAAATGTTACATATTTTCTTCCACCTTCAATATTAAAATGGCTACACAAAAATTCACCAATTTTGATAAGGTTTTTTAAAAATGCATGCTGATATGACAGCTGTCACAATACAATCTAACAAAAATTGTTTTGAATGAAGTTAAAGACAACTAACCACTACTAGAGCCAGCGTACAGACAAAACTAAACAAGCTTTTTGGTCAACCCAATATTTCAGCTCCAGGCCCAGAACAGCAGCAAAACCAAGTGAGTGGCACCAGAACCAAATGCAACGACTAAAGACCTCTGCTCTGTCACTGACCAATCAGTGGAGACCACAACCCTGAAAGGACACAGCCGTAGAACTGGTGAATAAAGTAATGAAACCCTCCGTTGAGACCTCACCTAAGGTTCCCACGTGTCAGAAAGAGAAAAAAGCCTCAAGACAAAGGACCCAGCACACCCTCCCTCTGGGGTGGAGCCCTGCCATTCCCTTCTTCTTCCCCCTATTCTTTCTTCACAGGCACACAGCTCCTAAAACTCTAAGGCAATGTGCAGCTAGCAGCTTGTCCCAGGCTGATCCCCTGAACCTGTCCCTAACACCCCCTTTTCTCTGACTTCCTACTGGGCTACAGCAGCTCACCCTCGGCTCTCCTCTTGCTTCTTCCGTGCTAAGCTCTTCCTTGTTTCGCCATCCCCAGCTTTAATAAATGTACCCTCACAGTCACCTGGATTCATGTTGTGAAGTCTTCCCTACACGAAGTCTGTCTTTCCCACACGCTACAGCTGGCTCTCTTGGACCTGCCCAGGGCCAGGCCCCTGTCCAGTAACAAAATGCCTATTCTTAAACTCAGCTTTAAGGATGCTCACTCCTCTTCAAGTACGTCTACAGTTGAGTTCAACCAGGTGGCTGAAAGGTGACAAAATCTGAGGCTGTAAGTCTCAGTTATCTCTTTCCTATCTAGTTGTCTTTCCTCTCGACCATATACTAACACAGGTGATGTTCGATGACTTATTGCTACAGTTCCTTCTCATGCCCATGAAAGTTTCCTTTCCCCTGACACAGATATTTTCTGCCTTTCTTTAAAAGCAAAGTCTAAGGTTAGCACAGTTATTATGGAAAGGGGTATCACATCTCTTTTTTCAGACTTTCCATGCTGCTTTTACTTCTGTGTTGAAAATAGGAAGAAAAAAAAAAGACTGACAAGTGTTTTAATTGGAAGGAACTTTGGTATTCCCCAATCAAATCCACGACTTTACCAATGAAATCACTAAATTTCAGGGATATTATTGTAACCTATAAAGACAGTTGAAAAGGGGGAGAGGAATCTGGAACCTAAAATTTCAGTGCTTAGCAAAATGATTGCTTAACATAGAACAATGAAATTTGTAAAATATTTACAATATGGTTAGTGTTTTTGGAAACACTGTATTCGTACTCCACGCCAAGAAAATATCACCAGTTACAATATGAAGTTTTCAAATGGCCATGTCATAAGCACTTATGTAAGAAGTTAGGGTAGCTACAATTATTTTATACTCAAATTATAAACATTTTGAAATAATCAGAGGATTTTTTAATTCATGTGTACTTTAAATTTTCAATATTATTTAAATGATGTAATTATTTTAATAATTTCCCAAAACATCTAAACATAACATATAAAATAATGTTCCAACATGTAATAATTCACAGTAATTGTGAAGTTATAGAATCATAGCTGCAAGAAATGAGCAGTAATATGCTGGTAAATACGAAACAGCCGGTTGGGGCAGAAGAGCACCTGATTTACATATAGCATTTTCCTACTTCCACAGTGCAAATAATTCCCCTAATTTCAAGTCACTAAATCTGTCAGGGATCACGCATGGAAAACTGGCTGCCCAGGCCGGCTCCACCACGCCCTACACAGGAGACCAGAGAGAGTGGCCTTTCCCACAGAGCTCACCGTTTCTTCATAACCCACGGTGCCCACACACATCATGACCCGACAGCTATGCAGTATTGTGTTGACCTACGCAACTCTCTCTGGGGTGGCTTCACTCTTTATTTGCATGTAAAACAGCAAAAAACACATTTTACCTCATGACCCGCCCCGTGAACACACACGTGTGCAGTTTCAAGTGCACGTACACAAACCCGTGAAACCTTCTAAACAGAAGCCTCCCTAGGTAAACCACACTCTCACTGGCTGCAGTGCACTAATAAGGGAATTTTCCACTCTTTAACATCTCATTTTTTAATTTTCTGATCTTGATCCACTAAATTGGAGTCATACCCTCGTAGTTGGATAGGGCTCCCAAAATAGCCTCTAAACTCATCTCTGTCTCTTCCTGCGTCTAGTAGTATTTATTGACACCTAAGAAAGTTGAGTAATTTGCCCAAGGATGCACCTCCCATGGTGGATAAAGATCCCTCAAGGCAAAATCTAATTCATCACTCAAAATCAGGATATTCATGGCTTCACACTGGAAGCTAAAGGGTCTTCCAAGGCAGCTCCCTCTTTGCCAGAAGTTGACAGAGATATTCTGTAAAAATTGTACTGACCCTGCCATAGCTGAGAGTTTGGCCCTATGACCAAGCCTGCCTGTTGGCCTTGGATGACCAGGCAAATCACAGTGATCACCATTTCCCACTTAATAACAGTCAGCTCTCAAGAGTGTTGAAAAGATACCTATTTTGTTCACAAAACATTTTGAATCCTCTATGGAAAGGAACTATAGAAATGCTAATTAATAGTAAATGTATTATATAAAATATGCACACATCTACATATAATATACATTAAAAGCAGCTTTCTAATAACCAGAAACCAATGACTTAGCTGGAGAAAATACTTACTCAGGAAAATAAAGTCTGAATCCATGGCCTTTTGTCCTGTGTTCTCATGTACCACATGCTTGTTTATATGTGCTATTAAATGTACACTATAGTTTCAAGACAATCCAGATAAGCATCTTCACTAAAACACACAACACCATTAATCATCTCAGTGACAGTGCTCCAATTTAACATCTTGGGGATTTCCTCCCCTTCTTCATCATTTCTTTGCCAATATTTCCTTGTTATGAATATCCCCCTAGTGACTTCTCCTGGCAGTCACAGCTGTGCTGCCTACTGTGTCTACCTTGACTACAAATAACACCAATTCTTTTTAAAAACCAGCCTACAGATGAGACCTACAGTTAGAAGGAAAGCCTTGCCTGGGCCAGATTCTCAGTGACCTCTTCTGGGCGCCTCACCTTAAACAGACAAACCTCAGCCTCTAAGGGGATAGTAACTTCAGACACGTGAAACCGGCTTAATTACAAACGAACGACAGTTGGCTGTTGGGCTCCAATTACTTGATTGGTCAATAATCAACCGCTGCTTTAAGATGGTCCTTAAAGGACCCCCTTCTTATACAACAAAAGGCTTCTTCAAAGTATCCATGAATCACAACAAAGCCACAATATCATTAAAAATTATGGAAACCTGACCACTAAGGGCCACAATAAATGTGACTCAGAGGTAACAGGAATTTTTAACATAATAATCAAAAACAATTTTGCATTATAATTACATCGATGTTAATGAAGAGAATGACACTACCTAAGCAATGGATTGTGAAGAAACAAAGCCAGAGACAAATAGGCAGCACAGAAACAGGGAGGCCAGCCCCACCCAGTATCTACTGTGGGTCCCTTTCAGAGAGCAGCCTTCACTGGCTCCAGAATTCCCTGGTCATTTGTGAAGTGGAAACCATGCAAGCAAATGCTCTGTAAGCAGTTGGAGGAGTAAATAAAAGAAGAAGTCACCAACTTGCATTCAGAAACAATTTTTAAGGAAAAGGTTTTTTTTTTTTCAATAATGAAACTACTACAAAAGAATTTAAGAGTTTCTGGACAAAAACACACCAAAGTATATCTGCAAAGTATATCTAGAAAGGCTAATGGCTTCAGTGGAATAATGTTTACCTTACTTTACATTTTTACAGGGAAATTTAATTAATACAGTAAAGGCTAACATTGCTTCAATTAATATTCCATAACTTTTCTGAAAAGCATAAATTTTATCTTTTCCAAGAAGATTCTGATTTAGACTATTGTTTAACAAAACCAAAAATCTTTCTTCTTAGCAAAAGCAATACAAAGCAAGCTATGATATAATAAAATGCCTCTCCTCCCCAGAGTAGAGCGTTTACTTCGGAGAGAGTAACAACACCTTCTCAACAACAGTGCAGATTCTGTTAAGTAATGGACAAAGCAAATGACAGCAAAGGCAGAGGACTCGACTTCAATTTAACTGTCCTGTAAGGTACATAGTAATTAGCTGCAAAGCTCTGAAATCTTAGCTAGCATGTTAAATCTGCTACATGACAGTATAATTTGACTTCTTAAAGGATTATGCAAATTACAACTCATCATTCCATTACAGGATTGAAAAAAAGTGACAGCTAATTTATACATAACACACCTTTCAAATCCCTAAGATGCAGAGCACCTGTGCAATGTATTTTGCTGAAATTTCCTTGCATATAAGTATTTGTTTATTGTGATAAAAAGAAGCTTATCTAAGAGCTTTAATATAGTCATTTTTAAAAACTCTTAGACCACAATTTCAAAAGCATTAACATTTTTCTGTCTTGATTTCAGAGACAAATATTTTGGTTGTTTTTATTTGACTTGGTTTTGTTTTTTTTTCCCCCACTAAATTAGAAAAATATAAGGTTTCAATACAAGTATATTTTTTAATAGCTGGCAACCACAAGCACTGATGCACGAGCCAGAAGGAAGACTCACAAAGATTTCAACATACTTCTGGTAGGTAGATTCACAGTAGATTCCGTCATATCTGTAGATTTTCCTACATTCTGATTGGTTGGGCAGAGGATGCTGGGCAGTTATTCTGTAGAGGCATCAAAAACAGATATACATGACTAAAGGTTCTCTACAGTCAACGGGAATGCAGGATAACAAGTATGTTGAAGTTTACTATAGTTTGATTTTTATGCTTTTCAGCTACATATACATAATTGCAATGTGTACATACAATCTAGAACATTAACTTCCACTTTTAGAAACCTGCAGCAGGGAAAACTTTTCAGTTTGTCATCAGGACAAAAACATTCTTTTATCTTGGAGTCATGAAAGTAGAAGAAAGACATAAGGTCTAAAGCTTAACTCACTCTACAATTCCCATGACTATATTCTAAAGAAAACGTTCAAAACAAATGTCATCAGTTTTTGTTTTTGTTTTTGTTTTTGTTTTGTTACAGGGTTGTCATTAATTCAATCATGCATTACCATTCTAGGCAACTATAAATTAGCAATAAAACCTTCGTAAAGTTAATATATCAGATTTACTCAACGTATATAGTTGGTGTGCTACTGACTTCTAAAAGGATATCACACAGCTTACAGAACTCAACCCAATTAGGGATGAAGGCAGGAGCAAGGCCGGGAGCTCGAGCTTGGGGAGATGTTAACAGGCACCTGAGATGAGCCGATTACAAAGGCTCCAGGTTGCTTGGAAGATAAGCAAAAGGGGAAAAGGGTTATGTGTACAGTTTTCGTCTGTATTACTTCAGCATATACATTCATCAGAGATTCCTTGCTATAAATACAAAAATGCTGAGAGTTTTCTGACCATTTCCTTCAACTGACAATCTCTTCCTTTGGTGAAAAAAGTCTTTAAGAAATCTGTCATCTATTTTAGAGGAAAATAATGTAATGTAATCAATACATGATATCAATAAGAGTACCAAGCCCTTCATTCTAATCAGAAAAGGTTATATAATACCGAAATCTTTAACATATGTATTTAATGACTTCTTAACTATTTATTTACATGTAATGGATTCTTGTTATTTTGTAAAAACTCGGGTGACTGTTTCCAATATGTGGAATAGAATATTAAATTACTTAATATTTCATTAGGCCCAATATACTTAATGACAATACTTTTAAAAATTTAAGTTCTACTTTGAAACTTTATTTAGATG
>CM052538.1:119412099-119556224 GCA_028533065.1 Trachops cirrhosus
TAGAGATCAGCAGGCAATTGGGGATTGCGTGGGGTTGTGTCCTCCCAAGGTCGAGGCAGCTCAGGAGACTAGACCAACAATTGAGGAACAATGGATGCAGGAAAAGTTATGCCTGAAGGCATGGCCTGACTTCAGGGATCTGAAGAGGAGGGAAGAGCAATTCACAATGATGCACGCCTGTCATTTGCCCTCAAGGGCTGCACCATAGTGTGTCCCTGCAGTGCTGAGCCCACTAGGAGTCCATTTCCAGCAACCGGTCTCTTAACAGTGACAGAATTACATATGTATTAGGTTAGGATGACTAGTTTCCTATGAACAAAATTAACTTACGCTTATATACAGATGACCCTTGAACAACATGGGGATTAGGGGAACTGACCCCTCACACAGTTGAAAATCGACATAAAATTTCTGACTCCCCAAAAACTTAGTTGTCCCTCGATATCCGTAAGGGACTGTTTCCAGGACCCCCACAGATAGCAATATATGTGGATGCTCAAGCCCCTTATATAAATGATCACCTCTAAATTATCTATTCAGATTTCATAAACCTTTTTTTTTATTCTTTAAAGAAGAGTAGTGTATGCTGGGAATCATAGCTGGACAGCTTCCAGAGTGAGAAGAAACAGCAGAAACCTTTCCTTTTAGTGAGGAAACTGAGGCTCAGAAAAGTCAAGAGGCTGGATAAACATTCAGATACTGAATGGTTCTAGGGCAATATTTTTTACATTTGATGACACTGCCAAAAAGCCTTCAACAACAAAACACTTTTCTGAGCTTAAGAAACTTCAGCGTTCATGTAGGGAAATTTTACTGATCACCCTTCAATGGGCCTATCTACACTCCTCAGGATCTGGTTCAAAATGGTTGCAAACTTATGTTACTATCGACCAGTGTTTTATTTTTGTGCTTTTCACCTTACTTTGAGAACAATGATGTTCCCAAGCCTCATTAGAATGACAGGGTGGGACAAAAGTAGGTTTATAGTTGTTCATATAGAAAACAATATCATAATAAATAATAATGGAAGAATAAACTCTGTTTTGCATATTCACAACTGTAAGCCTACTTTTGTTTCACCCTGTAGATCTAAATCATGAAACCATTCCTAATGCATAAGTTAAAATTCACCCAACTCTCTTCCCTGATATTAGGGCCTCCAGTTTCTGTTTGATGCCTTTACAGTTCGTGTCCTGGGTGAGAAGGGTGGCAGAGTGCATGATGGGGTTTGAGTTCTGGGGGGACAGGAGTTGTAACATTTCAACTGATTTTACTGATTACCAAGCCATTTTCCACTGCTGACTAACCCTGAAAATTCAAGAAATATTTTAGGCAATAAAATTTTTGACTTATTGGAATTATTAAAGTGTCAAAAGGAAAATAGTAAGTTATAAGAGTTACTTAAGAATTGTTTTAACTAATACCCACCTTATCATTTCTCAGGTCAGTTTTAATCTTTTAACTTCAACTTTTACCTATATGGTAATGACTTCCGAAGTCTCTGTCCTCAGCTTTCATCTTAATCTCAAATCTAAGGCCTATATATTCATCTATCAATTGGACATTTCTACTTGAAACTGCCACTTGATCTTTCTAAAGTAGAACCCATCACCTCTTCTCCTTAACTGGCTCTTAGATTCCCTTCTGGAATTACCTCAGGGCTCAGCCCCTCATGTTCTGCCAGGTACCACATCCAGAACTGGCCCTTTCCCCTTTATTCTTCCCTTCGCTCATCCTCCATTTGCCGGTGGTCAACAAGCCCTTTTGCACTTGTTTCCTACATACCTGTGCAAAATCACTCCTCCATTCACTGTGCCCTATTCTTAGTTTAGGTAGGCTACCTCGTCTGGACCACTGCAATTTCCTCCTCCAAGTTCTCCGGGCTTAGACTCACCTTCCTTCACTGCATCTGTCACACTGTTAGAAATGGGCTTTCTAAATGCAAGTCTGGTTAGCTACCTCACTGTCCTGAGAGTCTCTCCAGCATCACAGCTTGGCATACAAAGTATATCTGGACCTGCCCCCTGCCTATCACTGCAGCTTCACCCCAAACCACTCTCCCATATCAATCCTTTACTTATCACCACCCCACACCCTGTGTGACTTCCACAGTCTACACGTGCTTCATGCCTTCCCACGTGCCATTTTCTCTCTTCCAATGGCCTTGCGTCTTCCCTGGATGATGCCTGTGTATCTTTAAGGACTCATGTAGTTCTTGACTTTAACTTGACCAGCATTAGAAAATAGAACATCTTTTCTGCACTATAAAATTTCCTCTAATAAAGGTTTTGTTGTTCTGTCTTTTTATTGTTAAATTGTGACTCTAGTTAAGAATATGTTTCACACATTAGAATTCCAATTCTAAAACTGTTTAAAGCCAAAAAGCCAGTGAGCATGTACAGGTTCTGTGTTGGTATCTTCATAATCCCGGTCTTCTATATCTACACATCTGGGAAGACTCATAAGAACATTAATATAAGATCAACCATATCTATAGTCTGTGAATATCCATCCCCAGCTTGGACCAATTTGCATTGCCAATGAAATGGAAGAGGAAGAGGTGAGTACCACCTCCAGGTCTGGGCATTAAGATATTGGGCATGCTCTTCTCCATGCCTTTCCTTTCCTCAGGCTGGACTGAAGTAACTACGATCTAACTTTGATCTTGCAGGCAAGAACAATGCTGATGGTAGAGCCACGAAAGAGAAGGGCCCTGGGACCCTGAATGATCCTGTGGAACAGAGCCACCCCTTCGACTGGACCACTCACCTCAGACTAGTAAATGAAAGAGAAATAAACTTCAAAGTTCTTTCAGCTACCATATTTTATAGTCTCTTTGTTACAACCTCTTAGCCTTTATTTAACCAATAATAACACCTATCTATTTTTTGCTCCACTCCTTCTCATCCTTAAAAAAACTAGCTCTTCTGTGGAGTCTTTCCAAGACATCCACAGCATACCTACCCTTCTTCTGGGTCACCGAAGCCGTCTGTCCTCGTTCCTATTACAGTTCTCATTACAGTTCATGTCAATGGTTTGTTTACCCTTCTGTCTCCACTAAAGAACTCTGAGAATTCTGAAGGCAAGAATCCATTATATGCTCTGCTTTGCACAATGCATGGCACAAGTCTGTGGCTTAATGAACCCTACATGAGTAAATCTCATTGGGAAACACACAGACTTTCCTACACTGATTGACAGTAAAGAATAGTTATTGATATACACATTTGTTGGCTCACACTCAACAGTAATAATGCCGCTAAGCATTAGAATAGTACAGGTCTTCCAAGGCACATGGCCTTTCTCTCTAATAGAAATAGGAGTAAAATATAATGGTTGCCTTATCTAGAAACCATGGTGTAAATATATATGAGCAATTAAAACTTTAAAATAACTATAATTAAATGGAGGAAAGAAATAGCAAAAATTAACCTTTAAGTTACTCTACATTAGTAACAATTATTTAATATTGATCATTATTATTTAAATTAATATGATTTTCCATGGTAAAGAGTTATAGCAGCTTTGGCCCCCTTCCCAATCAATTTCCTTTGCAGTTTTTGAAATAAGTGGCAAAAAGAAGTAATGAACTTTACCTCTGCCTGACTTCTGTCATGAATGCCAATGATATCAATTGCTTTGAACCAACTACCACACTGGATTTCACTATCTATGAAAAAAATACTGCACAAAAATTAAATATAAGAAAAAATACTACATTTGCAGACATGATAGAAAGGGAGGAAACTGCAGATGAAGTAATGTGACTAAATACTGTGAAGTAGAGTATGAGAAGACGTTTCTTTGCATATGCAAATACTTTATCTGAATATTTTCTGCCTTGTAGATGAATATTTGTAGATTTTTAAACTTCCATAAGTCTATTTTATTGTGATATAACAATAGATTTTTAAATTTGAACTGTTCTGAAATTAACTGGAATTGGACCTTTAAAATTAGTTTATGTTTCATTATAATATGCTGTGCTCGTTGCTTTTTTATTTTTTCAAACTCCAGTAAGAGTTAACAGCCTTTGTCATGCTGCTATTTTTGTCTTGGGAAGAGAAGTAAACAGGTAAAATCACAAGTAATCTTGACACATGTATTCTATTCATTATAACAATTAAATTTACAGAGTTAGAGAAATGCTCTGGAGAATCTGCTTCCTCAAGTTTGATTTGGGTTGAAGCCAAAACATTTCAGCTTTAGTACTCAGGAGTATTATTTAGAAGATAAATTGCCTGATATCAGATTTTGGAAAAGGTAGAATTACCATCAAGTCTTGTTACACAACAATTCATTGGAGGGAACATACCCTGTATTATTCAGTTTTGCTTATCATAAAAAAGGATTACTACTAAGGAGAATTTAATTGGAATAAAATATCACTGAATTATAGTTTAGTGTAGCATTTCAATAATAAATAGACCACCTCCCTCTCCTGAAAAAAAGAAAAAGGTTTTATTTCGAGGTTTTACTATACCACTGGTATGTAATATATATTTAAAAATGTGTTCTTATCATAAATCTTGTAACACTAAAGTAGACTGTAGCAACTAATAGGAGAGCTTCAGTATTGATCTTCCACTTCTTTTGAATGACAAAAATGGTTTCAACTTTCACTGTTGCAATTTCTCAAATATAAATTTGAGTGGAGGAGATTACATTCAACTAAAACTACATTATGAAGCAGCAGCAAGATAATATAAAGTACTTTTCTTGGGTATATATTTGAGATCTGTACATATTTTTTCAGTTTCTTTCAAGGTCTTGATTCAACAAGATTTATTAGCACTGTCTTCTTTGAGGAAAAAATGGCTCTGTATAAAAGTTTGTGTCTGTCTCTAGAACCCTCATTTCTATGCTCAACTGTCTCAAAATAACCACTGTGAATAAAAGGCTTTTCTTAACTTGGTTAAACTGAATTACCACTGACTTCTAGCCAAGATTTGCTCTTTTCATGGAAAAAAACTCTTAATAGAAATAGCAGGCTTTCAAATTGGAACTTTAAAATTGAAATGCTAAAGTGTGATCAAGGATAATATTAATGCTGAGATGAAATTCACAATGGTTCAATGATGGCATGTTGAAGAGTAAAGAAAATAATGCATATCATTAAAAAGAATGGGGGAGAACAAGAAATTTATCTCAATTCTATTAATATTTTGGCAAATGTTGGTTTTATTTTGGCAGGGATTTTCCACATCACTTTGAACAGTTTTTGTTAGTAAGATTTTCACAAGTAACCTGGAACTATGTAAGAATGTAAATGGTGGGTAGGCAGGTCCTTGTTGAACACATTTGTCCTCCTCATGATGGAGTATGTCCATGCCCGGTCAGCACATGTGCTCTGACGTAGAGAATTCTACAACAAATTTAGCACTACCCTCTTCTCCTCATTGTGTTTGATTTCTAATTACTTAGGCAATCCACTAGTACGAATGTCCCCACAGGCACTATGTACAAGCCCTAGAATGACAGAAATTGTCCTGCATGGAGGAGCAATGGGACACTTCCATAGTCAAAAGTTTCCCAGGACCCAGACTTTTAAAGATGTGGGAAATATGATAGTACCTTTTCTATGTTTGGAATTTCATTCTTTTTGGCTTATGTATGGCTTCAGGTATCTTGCCATTATATAAATTTACTCTTTAAAGAACACTTTTTAATGTGCCCACATGAAGAAAATGTGACATATTTGAAAAGAAAATATGACAGGTTGTTGAGGACTTTCAATCTGCTAATTTCAAGGACTTAAGTTACATCCTATCATGAAGAAGTAATCATCATCACACAAGCACTGGGTCTGAAAAGCATTTTGCCATGCTTTGGATGTATGTCACTACATTCATAAATATCTCCCCGAATAAGAAGAGCTTCTTGTCAAGATGGCAGCATAGGTAAATGAGGTATTTGCATCTTCCCATAACCACATCAAAATTACAACTATACTATAGAAAAATCATCATTTTGAACTGCCAGAAATCTAGCTGAAGAGAAGTTCTGCAACTAAGGATATAAAGAAGAAGCCACATCCAAGTGATAGGAGAAGCAAGGACATAGAAGGACTGGTCCCACCCCCATGTGTGGCAGATAAAAACCGAGAGGAGCATCTTGGCTGCAGAGGTCCCCACCAGAGTTCCAGTGCCCGGAAGAGAACTCTTCATAACTTCTGGCTGTAAAAACCAGCAGGGACTGTGCCTCAGTGAGACAGAGGATTTCTAGAGTCTTGAGCAATAGTGCCTGAGCATGAATCTCCTCAGATTCACTCCTTCTGAGCTCCAGCACCAGGGCAGCAGCTCAAAAGTCATCAGGGACATACTGGGAGGAGTTGAAGTATTGACATCAGGGCAAGAGCTGTAAGGACAGCTTTCTCCCAGACAGTAGTGCTGGTAGAGGCCATTGTTCCTTTTCTGACAACCTACAGAGCCAGCAGGAGGGTGCCATATCTGAGTCTCCATCAACGTGGCTATCACTGTTCACCCCACCCTGGTGATTTCCTGAGATCCAGCCCCAACCAACCTGTGGGCCCACCCAAGCTGTTTCCAGTGGCTCTTCCATACAAATGGCCTGTCTTGGCTCAGGCATCAGACTTTTTTCAAATCTCTCAGACAAGCAGCTTCTGGCCTGAGTGTACCCCATGCCTCTCACTAAGTGGCCCTAGACCAGGAACTAGAGGCAACCAGAATTGACTTCCAGCTTGGCCTCTCCTGGGCACCTCCAAGCCCAGTACCAGTAGCAGCCATCTGTAGACTGCTTTGTAGCTCATGCAGGGTGCTCTAAGACAGGGCACAAGAAGGTACTGAACTTGGCCTGTACCTCTTCAGAGGCTGCAGAGCCAGCACACCCAATAGGCAGCTTTAGACCATGTTGAAGCATCACCCAACCACCTCCGCAAGTGACATACTCAAAAGGTGACCACTGGCTGGTCACAGCCAGTCCTTACAGCTGATTGGCCTGGCAATGAATCTCTCCCATTGATGTGCCAACATCAATCAAGGCTAAACTACAATGGGGGGGGGTGTACACAGCCCACACAGGGTAAGGGTTACACATGGAGTGCCTAACTCAGGCAAACAAGGAGGAGGTGCTGCTGGATCCTACAGGACACCTACTTTTATACATTAGGCCCCTCTATCAAGCCGAAGAGACATAGCAGCTCTATCTAATACACAGAAACAAACACATGGAGACTGCCAAAATGAAGAGACAAAGAAATATGTTCCAAATGAAAGAACAGAATAAAACTCCAGAAAAACAACAAACAAAATGAGGCAATCTACTAGATGCAGAGTTCAAAACACTTGTTATAAGGATGCTCAGTGAACTTCAAGAGAACTTCAACAGCATAAAAAAGGACATGGAAACCATAAAAAAGAACCAGTCAGAAATGAAGGATACACTAACTGAAATAAAAATAATTTACAGGGAATCAACAGTTGAGTAGATGAAACTAAGATCAAAATGGTGATTTTGAAGATAATGAAGCAAAAAATATCTAATCAGAACAGAAAAGAGAAAAAAGAATGCAAAAAAATTAGGATAGTGTAAGAAGCCAATTCAAGTATGCTGACATTTGTATCATGGGGTATGCCTGAAGTAGAAAAGAGAAAGCAAGAAATTGAAAACCTACTTGAAAAAACAATGACAGAAAAATTCGCTAATCCGGTGAAGGAAATAGATATATAAGTCCAGAAATCACAGAGAGTCCCAAAGAAGATGAACCCAAAGAGGCCCACACCATGACACATCATAATTAAAATGCTAAAGGTTAAAGACAAAAAGAAAATCTTAAAAGCAGCAAGAGAAAAGCAGTTAGTTACGTACAAGGGAGCCCCCATAAGACTGTCAGCTGATTTCTCAACAGAAACTTTGCAGGTCAGAAAGGATCAGCAAGAAATATTCAGTGATGAAAAGCAAGGACATACAACCAAGATTACCCTACCCAGAAAAGCTTCCAATTGGAATCGAAGGACAGATAAAAAGCTTCCCAGACAAGAAAAAGTTAAAGGAGTTTATCAGCACCAAATCAATATAACATGAAATTTTAAAGGCTTTTCTTTAAGAAGGAAAACATTAAAAAATATGAAAAAACAAAATGGCAATAAATACATATCTATAAACAATTGAATCTAAAAACAAAATAAACAAGCAAGCAGAACAAAAACAGACTCATAGATACAGAGAACATTTTGATGGTTGCCAGATGAGGGGTGGGATGGGGAGTTGGGCGAAAAAGTTAAGGGGACTAAGAAGTACAAATTAGTAGTTATAGAATAGTCATGTGTACAGAAAGTACAGCATAGGGAATATAGTCAATAATATTCTAATAACTATGTATGGTGTCAGATAGGTACATAATTTATCAGGATGATCACTTAGTTATATAATGTCTAATCCCTGGGGTGTACACCTGAAACTAATATAATATCATATGTCTTTATAATTGAAAATTTTTTTAATAATTTTAAATTAAAAATAAATAAATAATAAATTAATTTCTGCCTGTGTTCAGTACTGGAACATTTAGGTATATACATTCATGCATTTATAAGTATAATTAGTCTTATGAACAACCACCCTGGAGTTGTCCCAAGAAAGCACATTGTCATGAAATATTCAGATTAAAACAATGAACAGATCACTAGAGACTGCCTTTTTAATACCCATTAAATTTGAAAGGAATTACTTCATTTGAACAGTTAAAAATATGCAGAATCTATGATAGCAAGACTCTACCTCTCAAGTGCTGACATGAATAAAAGGGCCCCACCCTCTCTCTCACCCCAGAAGTCTCTGGACTTGCAGTCAGCTAACAGTTCTGTTTTTATTTCTGCCACTTACTATCAGTCCAGCCTTGACACTGAAACTATTGTGTCTTAGTTTCCTGTTCAAGAAATTGGGAACAGTATCGAGCCCTGGCTACCTTGACAGGGTGCTTGAGAAGGTTGGGTGCTTGAGAAGGTCATGAGCTTGGGGGAAATGACTGGAAACAGTAAGTTCCATGCAAAGGTGAAGGGTTATTGTGTTATAATTACCTAAAACTGCTAGGGGAAAGGATGTTAAAGATAACATCACTCACTAAACACTTTCACAGGTGGGTAAACCAAATGACAAGAGGTTAGAAGACCTCGGTAAAGCAGACTGTTTAGAACACCACCTTAGGATTCTAATGTGTTTTCCACAGTCCCACTCAACTCATGGGATAAAGTAATAAACAAAATCATATATGTGTTAATGCCTTCTCAGAGGTAGGGGTGTGTATGTGTGTGTGCTATTAAAGTATCATTGATAATGCATTTGACATTGTACCATAGAATATTCTGTGGAGAGTATATGCCATTTGTTATTAGACAAATTTCATTTCAAGAGCACTAACCAAATACTAACAAATAAGTGACTGATTTTATATATAATTGTTTCAAAAAGTACCCCTCAAATCTGTTGGTCCTTATTTCATATCAAGATTTTTGGAAAAACTCCACTCCTGCTCAGTGCCTCACTCATCCATTGGATTTCTACTCTGACACAGTCAAGCCAAGCGATTCCACTAATTACACATTCATTTCCTCATACATGTAACAATGCCTACTTTTTCCTTGACACAATAAATTTTTCCATTCAGGAGCCTCCTGAAAATGGTTAAAATGCCTTCGTATGATAATTCTACTTCCTCCAATAAAGTTACAGAATGACCACAAGAAGAACTCTCCCTGCAAGTCACTGCTACTCCTTCCAGTCTGTCAGAATCCTAATTGCCTAACCCTGAAATTTCATTAGTAAAATCCACTTTATCAAAAAGCAAATACTTGTTAACTAGTCACTTCTTGGGCAAGATCTTATAATCTAGCATTCAAAAATGTTTCTGTAAGAAAAAACTAGAAAAAATTCATGTACCTACAAACAGAATTCTACCAAGAAAATGACCAAAATGCATAAACAGAATTTGTGTCTCTTCCCCCCTTTTCTATAAATCCAAACTTAGCCAAAGAAATGTAAAGGCTTGATTCCCAGGCCCCAGGCCCCTGTGTGTAGCCTGCACATGTACCGTGCCTGCTGTTGATGGTGTTTAATAATAGAGGAGCTTGCACTTTCATGTAATTCATAATTAGAAGATGACTATAACTGCATTATTTAAAATCAAGCCTTTGTTATCAGCACCGGTTTTAGACAGAAGCTGAGATTCATTTGTGAGCTGTGGCAAACCCAGACTGTTCAAAGCAATTGCTGTTCAGCATGAAAGCTGCAATGGAGGTCACGGAACAGGTCAGGAGGAAAGATAGTGTATCGATTTCACACCAGGAATAGAGGCAAAGCGAGGGCCCACTGTTGATGCATGTGATGTATTTCACTTCAGTTTAAGGTACATTTCATTCCAGTCCGAGAGGGGGTGGGGAGCAAAGGGCAGTGGATTTCGCACTGAATCATGATGAATTCTGGACTCATGGATTCCAGTAAATATCTCCTTCCTGGCATTAAGTATTTCTGTAGCGGAGTGAATATAATAGAAATTAGGCTTCCATTGGTAACAATAATGCACCTTAAAAAAGGTAACCTGGTGGGAAGTTCATTTCCTCCTCTTATTAAAATGTAACAAAAACAAACATGAATGTGTAAGTATAAAAGATATACAAATGACAAGCTCTGAGAAATGATCTCACAATGAACCTCATTTATGTAGCCAAAATGATGTTAGAGATCACTCAATGAAAGAAGTCGATGACCAGAAATAAACCTCTCAAGAAAGAATTTTCAGCCATGGCCTGGTGAGTGAATCTTTGAAATCACACATGGGATACTGATGGAATCCAAAAACTGTCACTGTGTTTTCCTGTGTTGCTCATGGGCTTTTCTCCTACCTCATCTCTGAAGAGCTATTCATACTCAATAAATCTAGGAATCAATTTATACCAAACTTCAGCCTCCCTCAAGCTGTCCTTCGATATCTAGTTAACTCTTATGTTTGATTCCAATAAATGCCATTAATTTACGAAACCTCCTATGCTGCCTTGACTATGACCATCAATATTATTCTAACTTCAAAGTTAGATCAGTTGGGCAGGAATATAATTGTGCAATGTTCATGATTCTAGACAATTGGAAACAGTTACCTGTCTTCTATCAAAGAAAACTGATTTATCCTGCTGAGTGAACTCAACACATAGTACAACTGACCCTGAATGCTACCCAGCTAGTGTGAAAAAAATAATTTGCTTGTAATGATAATAGCATTATCCCTTTTAAGACATACTAATTCCACTATACACAGTATATACATATATATTTTAAACATTATTTTGGAAACATTTGTTTTTTCTGTTTAGAAACACAAGTATTTTCTCTTTTCAGAGAACCCAGATTAGACTAGAAAGAACACAGGGACATCCTTAATTATTTATATCATTTCTCCACCTAGCCATTATTCTGTTTAACTGATCCCAGGCACCTACGTGGGCCTTCTCGCTGTCCTTCTTCCCACATGCCTCTTATTTGTTATTTGATAAGTGAGGAACGATTTGCTCTCCACCACAGAAGTAAAGATGGTGATTAAGGCATACATCTTGATAGATGTTTTTTGGAAAAATCACTTCATTTGTTCCCAAGCCTCCTTCCCTAAGGGTTTAAAAACCTAGAGAGAGTTAGTGCATTTTCTTTTTACCCTACAAAAGAAAACAAAAATTTCAGATCTGGAGAAATACTAAAAATGAGAAGAGGAAAATAATAGATTTTTTTTTTTACACAAGTGAAGCTAACAGGTAAGAAACCTCACCCAGGGGTAGGGGAGAGTTTGACAGAAACTAGGGGGTGTGATGCTTCTCTAGACCAAACTGCCTCTGATTTGAATCCAAAGTATCCAAAAAAGTCTAAACATCCACAGGAATCTACAAGGATAATCAATCTAATAGTCATCTAAGAGGACAATCAATTTAATAGAGTAAAATAATTGAAGTAAAGAGTAATATACTGTTTATGCAATTTGTTTGGCTGACATGTCATCATTCCTTTGAACAGTTTCAAGGCATCAAGCCAACTTCTCTAAGCATTTCATAGAAACTTTTTAAATCCTCACCTGAGGATATTTTATTATTGATCTGCGAGGAACAGAGGGAGGGGGAGAGACAGAGCGATCAATCCGTGGCCTCCTGCACGCGCCCCCACCAAGGATCCAACCGCAGCCTTTTGGTGTGAGAGACAACACTGCACCAACTGAGCCACCCAGCCAGGGCTCGTAGGAACTTTGGTTATTAGAAATATGTCTTTCGAGAATCTTGAGCATACAGTAGGAATTCATTTCTCCAACAAATATTTTGGCTGATATAGTAATTTTGAGGTGTTTAGAAAAGTCCCAACCCCCTATCTTAATATGCAATATGGATTTAGAAAGTATTAATGGTACTCCAATATACATCCAAACTCAAATACAGTAAGGCCTCACTTAATGTCATCAACAGATTCTGTGACTTTAAGCAAAATGATGTATAAGGAAACCAATTTTACCATAGGCTAATTGATAAAACCGAGTTAAGTTCCCACGACATCTCATCTACATTGTAACAAAATGATGTTGAATGAAATGATGTTATTTGAAGACCTGTTATATATTAATAACATTTTAAAACCTCAGTAAGGTACCTAGTTCTCATATTCATTCCTGAATGATTATTCTTGGCTTCTATTTTGATAGTGATAGTCTCCCAATCTATGCACACTTTCAGTCAATCAGGAGGATTCTATGGAAGTACATTCTAAGCAAAAGCACTAAGCCGTGTGGTCTCCATACAAAAAACTCTGAAGCTAAAAAGTTGGTGCTTAGTCAGAAATACAGCTTTAGATGGCAGCTCCTGTTCATAAGATGTTCATGGCTTTTTTGTAACCTAGTAATAATGATGCCTAGTTATTAATGAGTAATGAGTAAGACACCTAGAGGTGCATGTGGGTAGCCCCTCGATGGGTCTGAAACTGGGCCAGTTGGTAGCATATTTCCACATAAGTTGTTCAGCTCGGGTACCTGAAAACACCAATTCCTTCTACATCCTTCAAAGAGTCTCTTCTGGTTTCTCAATAAAGATTTGTTTGTTTCTGCTTTTAATCTGTAAGTAGACAAAATGATGTCCTTCCATGCTATATGACAATTAATCCTAGGAGTAAATTTGCTATACAGTGACTTTTATTTCACTTTATAAATCTTCAGGTTATCTTTAAGAAAACCTGCTTCAGGTGTTATGTATCACAGTAATAAATCCTATACCATCACATTGTCACATACTTTATTCTAGCCCAAGAAATTTAGAGTACAGGAATTCTGCTTCCTGTACCACCCCCACTGACTTTACCCCCCTTATATCCAGGCATCCAGTACCCTCTTTTTAGACAAAGATCCTTACAATATCAACCCTGTACCACCCCAAGCAGGAACATGGACCTCCTCCATCACCTTGGTCACTGTTCTCCGTGAGCACCTTGCTCTTATCAAGCTGTCACCAGTTATAAACTTTAACAATATCATTCTCTTCAGAGAACTGGCTCTGAGCTCGGGGTCCCTGGGCTCACTGTCTTTACTGAAGCCATTGCTAGAAACTGAAGTAAGGATGGTAGCACCCTGCCCTCCCCCATCCTCACTGCACTTCCAAATTCTGACAACTCTGCTCTCCAGGGCCCTTTGCCTTAGAAGCAGACTTGGGGAAAGAAGAAGAACATGGACATGGCACAGCACAGGGGCCTTTTCAACCAAATAGCAGGAAAAGCCACCAAAGGGCTACAAGTTGTGCATAAACTCCACAGATTAAAAAGGAAGCACCACCCAGGGCAGAGTCAAAATAAATTAGGAAAGCACGGGTGCTTCTGCGTCTGTTATCCTGTCTCCACTCTTCTTTACACGATGAAACAAGCCTCCCATACGACAATTCTATGAAAACCACACATCTACCAGGGAGTAATCAAAGAGCACTGGGAACTTCCATGGAAGCAAAAGTGTTCCCTTTACCCGAAGCTCACAAGTGTGGGAACATAAAGAAGGGTAAAAGGCAGCTGCAGCAGAGAGGAGAGTTCATGTCAATGGAAAGCCTGTTTATCCTTAAAGCCATGTTGGTAGCCCAGACCATTTTAAAGTGTCCCTCGGCAGCCTCTTTTGCAAAGTAATTGGAAAATGCTGCACCAACCGATAAAAAGCATTTCAAGTTTCTGCCTAATGTCTGTTATATATTTTCAAAGCCCTGAATGGCAACAAAGATAGAAACCAGCTCTGAAATAAACAACAAATATTTATTGAGTAGCAACTAGGAGGCACTCTGCTGGGACTGCGGGGGATTTGAAGATGTGTAAGACTGAGCTTACGATTCAGTTGGGGAGATCAGACACATGCACAGTAGAGGTTAAGCTCTAACACAACATAAAAATACTTGAAATGTCAAAAGTACCAGCAAATGTGTTCATCTCAGGGTAAGACTATGTTTCTCCTATGGCAAATCCTAGCCCCATCAAAAATATATATATGTGCCTTCTGGTTCTAATAACACAGATAAAAATAAACCAAAGAGATCACTGCCAGTTTAGAAAATGTCCTCTAAAGACCCTTGATTTTTGCTTGCCCACTTAGCAAATGTTATATATGTATTAAATAGCTTGCTGGGCTTAATTTATATGTAAAATTCACTAAATACATTCAGAAAATAAGACTAACTTTTTAAATGGTGCTCTTTCATTAAGTGTCTGCAAACTATCAAAATAACTGATCAGTTCAGTCATTCAGTAAAGAAGCTCATCCGATCAATGTGATTGGCGTTCATTAAACAAAACAGCCAGCCTGACTGATTTTTTTCACTTTTCTATGAAATTGGCTTCTTATAAACTGGCAGATGATCTTGAAAAAAGTGACTTTGTCACTTTAAAACTTTGTGTTTTAAAACTCTTCCAAGGAATCACAAGTGTTGAACTAGGTTCAGAAGACAAGTGTCCCAAGGTGCGGTCTCCCCCCGGGCCTGTGCCTCTGGAGTCACACCATATCCTCCTCTTGCCTGAAGTTCCTCATCATGAAATGGGATCATTAAGATGCTTTTGGAGGGTCAAGTAATCTGCAACTGCTCCAGAAAAGGAATGCCTGGACTTACCAACTTCAATATAATTACTTTATATTTTCCAGTTGAGTATATACACCCAGTATACCAGCAAATATAGATGAAGTTAATCACACTTTAACAGAGTGAGCATAAAAGACTCAAGGTTTTATTTACAATATTATATAACATTTTTACAATATTGTAAGATAAAATGTTTTTGAAATTCAAAATGCTAATCCTACTTTAGAGACACTATTTTAATTTGACTCCTGATTTTATATAATCATACATATTTTCATAGCTATATTCTAGAATGATATCCTTTAAGTAAAAAAAAGTAAATTAAAAATATACCTGAACCCAATATTTTACAAAAAGCCTTTCATTCAAATAAGAAAAATGTCCACTTACCTAGCACAAAAAGTGCAATAGTTAAAAAACATTATATTTATCCTGAGTAACTGATTATGATTTATATAATCATCACTTCAACATATAACAAATTACCTGCGCTATTTTGCTTTTTAAATAAGGTATCTAAATATCATCAAATAAATGTGGTTGTGTAGTAGGCACAAGGTTCCTAGGCTAAGGGCCAGTGAACAACTGTGCCTACAATGGTAATTTGGTTTTCATCCAATGATTTAGTATATGTTCTTAACACATCAAAGGAATGTCATCATACCAGCTGTGGAGACAAAGGAGTAAATATAAGCAAGGCTTGACATTTGTCCAGTGCAAGAATGTGATCAGAGGTCACTGGTACAACTGTGGACGGCAACTATGGAAGTTATCATGATTACATGATATATGACAGCTCTTAATGGGAAAGATTGGTCATCAGTTAAGCAAATGAACCATTGGGCAGAGAATGGATGTGATACCATGGGCACGATCTACGAATTTTCTAATAGGTGATGGACATTAACTGGTTCACAATTTTAATGAGGACATATATAATATGGAGTACATATGCATGAACATATCTGTCTATATATTTATTTGAATGAAATGAAGATATTAATATACCATAGGTGAAGGCTATTTTATTTCTACTTTCCACTAAAATGTTTTCAAATCTATATTTGCCTGGCTCCACAAAGAAACTGGGTCAAGTCATTGCTTAGAGTTTCTTTTTAATCTGATAACCTGACCTGGGTATCAAGAGAAGATTACAGACACACTGAAACTATTTTTGGATTATGAATGAAACAAATTATAATTTCTAGTATAAACTCAAGCTTGAATTTAATGCCAGTGAAAGTTTCTAACTCAGAGTATAGACATGCTCATAAGATCAAACTGGGACTCAGGTTTGTATTTGTTTAGGATCCCCAGAAGTAGACCATGAGACAGACACTTGAGTATGAATAATTTATTTAAAGGTGAAGGAAATGTTGGAAGGGTTTAGGAGAAGTCACAGAGGGAAGGAAAAGCAGTCAATAAGGATATGAAATAAATATGACCACCGTGGGCCCCTGGACCTCGATTGCAACACGGAACTCTGGGGGCCAGTGTAAACTGCACTTCAGGATTGTTCCACTCTAGGGATGAGGAAGCTGGTGTACTTATAAACTGTCCACATCAGGCATTGGTGACTATGCCAATTCCCTGGCAAGAGCTTCAGCAGCCAGAGAGATCCTGGGAGCAAGGATGCTGGCAGCTGGAAGTCAAGTCGGGGGCACTAATCATGTGTGCTATGGTGATTAGAACTCAGAAGCTCCACACAGAAACCCACAGACACTCTGCTACCCTGGGGAAGGCCTTCATTTCCCTCTCCCTTGAAAGTTGCAAACATCTTCTAACTGGTCTTCTTGTGTGCCTACTGTCCCCATCTCAATATCCTCTGTGCACCCCTGCCAAATTAATCTTCCTAAAACACGGCTCCTATCCATCATTGCCTTACTCAGAACCTTCCACTAGTCCTTTGTCTGCAGAATTAAGTCAGACGTTTCAGTCTATCCTTTTCCGGTCACATTACATGCTATTCTCCTGCACCTCTCTGGTATTCTGGTCACTGTGCACAGTCACTATTCACCTGAACATATTTTTGTCCTCACTCGCCTCTTAGGCTTCATCTGAAAAGATATAAACTTTACCGGTCTGTTTCAAAGGGTGCCTACAGTCATTCAAGGAAATGAGTCTCCTTCATGTGGGCTTTCCTCACACATACCCCCTTTCTGAACTTTCACAACATGGTTCCCTTCTCTACTCTGGCATTTACTGGGCTCGAATTTTGTCTATTTGTATACAATATAAATTGTCTTTACTCTTTTTCTATATTCTCTGCTCCATGAGGTCAAAACCTTTATTTTACTCACTTTGTATCACCTAAAATATATAGAACAGTGCTTGGCCTGTAATAGTTGCTTACAAAACATGTGTTGAGTTGAACCTACGAATATAGGAAGGTGCCATTGTGCCATAAAAAGTGGAATTGAACTTGGAGTCTGGCACCTAAGAAGCAGTCATAAGTAGGCACGCGACATTCACTTAGTCATTCTGCATCTTAGTTGTCTCACCTATGAAACTGGAAAATCAACTGCCCTCTGCTATACATTCCACAGAACTAACTCAAGAATTAAATAAATTAATATCAATGATGTGGATTTGAACTCTTTAGTGACAGAACCTTATAAGTTATTGGTGTATAGTGAGGTACTGCCGTACAGGCGATGATGGCGATGACCCCGATCCACTGCTGTGATGCTGTGAGTAGTTTTGCCAATAACTCTGCTTGCCTCAAGTTCAGCTCTCCTCAAAACCAGTGCCTGTAAACACAGTTGACTAGCTGGAGAGGGGGATGAGTATTTACATTTAGTTCAGCACAGAGTTAACTAGCCTCATATGGAGACTGAATGAAGGACTCTGACGTCAAGTTTAACCAGAAGAATCACAGAGGCCTGTGTGCGTGTGCGTGTGTATTTTTGTAGTAAACACAGGTCTCTAAAAGAAAGAAGAAATTTATAAAGCTCTTTTGCTTGTCTATATAGTACACACAGTATAGATGTATAGATGATTGTATAGAATCATATAGTATAGATGATTGTCCTAGGACATGCTTGAATAAGTGTACAGATGAAGTACACGCATGTCCTCATCCTCCTCTTTTCTACACGGCACACCCCAACTTGACAGCGCACGCATGCACTGGCATTGACACACCTTTTACATGTTACTAAAAAGGCTGCCTTTCTACAGGGTATTAAGCAGCTGCCTGCATATGAGTATCTTGTTGTCCAGAGTGACAGCTGTATTTTCGCCTGTTTTGACATTGAGTCTGATCTGGGTGAATAGCTCATATCCATTAAAGTGCTATTACAACACTGAATGACTGCCAGAATACTTCCTGATCAATTTTAAAAGCCAGCTAGCTGTCATCATCTAATCGCAACAGCAAAAAACAAATCTTTGGGGAATAAAATGAGATTTTTAAACATTTTTAAGGCAGCATATTAAATATAATTCCTAAAAACTGTTTGAATAAGAGTAATAAGCCACAGAAATAGGAAGGTGCAAATAATATTTTCTGCACTCTGAAACCCCTTGCACTTGCATATTGGCAGGCAACCTCAAAATACTCCTTAAATTTACCATTTCGAAAACCACTGAATTTGAACTCCTGCCATTACATAACTTAATAAAGCAGCACTGAAAACAATCACCACAGAGTGCGACTGTGCTCGCCATTAAATTTAGTTCTATAAAATTTAAGACTAAATTCAATCATCTTTCTGTCTTTGCTTCAATGGTTGAAATCCAAATGTTCGGGTTTACTTTTTCCTTTCCTCAATAGCCAGAAAATAAGCATATTTTTAAAGCTACAATGCAGCATTTTAGATTTGCATTTATTAAGCATTGCCAAAGGGAGGCAGAACTCACTGATACAGTTAAGACCACTTGAATCATCAGTTTAATTGGAGAACTCTGATTCAAAGTTGTAATTTCACCATCATTATACTGACAATATCAACAAATACATAATGTATAAATTGGCATAATCCATTTGGAGGGCAAATATTTAAAGGATATCATTTTTTTTCAGTACAATTAATCATCTGGGCAGCGCTCAATTCTTCGCATTTGGGTTTTGGCCTCCAGTATTTCACACCACGATGACCTGAGTAGCACTCACTCACGGTTTGGAGTGCGCTTTCCCCACTGCAGACATTAAATGGCCTGATTCCACTTTTGCAGGATGTTAAGTGGTCCCCAATTCCTTCCAGGACCACAGTGTTGGAGGGTCTGAACAAAAAGCTAGAAGTGCTACCCTTCCAACTCATATTTTGTAGAGTATGATAAACAGTGAACAACATATCATATGTTTAAAACCTTCAAAATAGGAGTCTCCTTACTAAAAGAAAACGATTAGTGGAAATATTGGGCTGATGAAAGTCATTCTTTTTGGAAATTCAAGAGCTCTCCCAAGAAACTGGAACCTATGTAACAAATAGTTTTCTCTAGAATATTAGATGATCTCCTTCAATTTGATTAAGTTCTCCCTTCATTTTTTACTTTGAGTCACTTACTTTTCAATTTTAAATATCAAAATCAATGTTACTCTAAGAAACAGACTCTATCATATTATTTCTCTGCTTAAAGTCAACGTCCCCCACCGCATATCAAAGGAAGTCCCACTGATTTCACAGCATTTCGAATGCTGATTTGCCAAACTCCTGTCTACCGCTCAGTCCTAAGCAATTCCCTATTCTTCCATCACTAAGGGTCTTCCTCAGTTTGACCTTTCCATGTGCCGTTCTCCCTGGCTAAATGACTTAATGGTCACTCCCACCTGGTCAAACTTATTTCTTCAGCATATGTCCCCCATTACTTCCTCTGTAATTTTCCCATCTAAAGGTATGCATTCCTTCCCTGGTATACCCCCAGTGCCTGCATACAACCCCCAGTCGGACTAAAAGACCATTTTAGTTCTTTCTTTATCTGCCTGTGTTAATTGTCATAGGTTTGGATGGGAACAAAATGCAATTCCAAACTCCAAACATATCCTAAATAACAAAAGTTAATCTTACACTAAGACCCTGGCATGAAAAGAAGAAAAAAAGCAGAAGAATGGTGTTTCTACTATTAAGTTCACTTCTGTGTTTATTCTGTGATGGTCTTCACTCACTTGGTTGTTTTAATTGTATCCCCACCACTGTGCAAGCTTTTCCCTTGTAAAGCAGATTTACCAAAACCCCTCCATCACAGTTTAAAAATAGGTAATAGCCAGCTAGTCACAAAACACATCCCAGAAATGACAAAGTAAAATGTCAATGAATTTGAGGTTGAACTTCAGAGAATATCACAATTTTTTCAAAGCTATATGTTCTTCTTAAAGGTAAAGCTCCCATTTATGAGATATAAATGTATGTTGTCCCTTGGAGCTTAAAACTAAGTGTTCACAAAACAGTGCACCTGAGATTCACTACGGAGACTGAAGTGTGAGCTACATGACGGTCCAAGACACGACCTTCACTCACAATAAACTTGTTAAATTTTAAAAGCACAAGTGACATTTTATTAGCAATGACGCATTAAGTGGAAGTGGCCTACGCTGGAAACTCACTAACATGTATGTGAGTTTTTTTCTTTTACAGGTTTGGCTATACTTTGGACAGAGTACCATGTGGCATAAAAGAGAAGGCAGAGAAAAAGGTTGCAACTGAGGCCAGCTACTTGTAACAATCCTCACTTCCTTCACATCCAGTCCATTACTCTCAGCGCAAGTTAGTTCAGCTTTCCCATGTACTGTTAAAAATATGTGTATTGCTTCTGGGAGATCTACTGCCCCTTGTAAATCCACATATTAACGGGGAGCATAGAAGGGAGAGGAATCTGTAATAGAGCCATTTATAGCCAAGCACTAAATCATATAATACAGAAAACAAATGTAGATGGCTTGGAGGGTGGGGGCATATATTTTGCCTCTCTTCAATGAACATTCATAAAATAAAATGGAATTTCCAACATGCCAAAATTAAGTGGAAGCTAGGGTATAGAATATCAAAGACAAAGAAAGAAAGAGAGAAAGAGAGAGAATGAGAGAGAGAAAAATCAACTCAATCTAATCTGAGTAAGTAGTTAATCAGGTGTTAAGTAAGTGTAAGTTAAAAGTAAAATTCTTTTTAACAATCCTGGAATTCATTACACCAATACTTATCTTCAGAAAGAGAGAGAAGATTTAAGAAGGGAGGGAAGCTGGAAAATCAGGGAAAAAATGAATAGACTATGGCTTTTCCAATGATTCCTATTCCTCCTGACTCAGTGCCCAAACACGTCTTTCTCTAAAACGCCTTGCTCTTTTGCCAAAAGAGAAAATTTATTTTCCATCTATGTAAACTCCTAGAAGAGGAGGGAGCAGGGAGACTACTCAGTTCAGCTCAAGAAAAACAGAGCCTGGTGCGCATCTCCCAGTGCCTGGCAGGGACCCAATCCCCCGCCAATGCTGGTGGTCCAGGCTGGAGGGTATAATCTGACCTAGGAATTAGAAGCATTTTGCTAACCTTCCTTCACTGGGTCAGCTGGAGAAAACGATACAGTTCACATGCAGGAAGCAAGGGTTGGAGCACATCACATTTAACAGCACCCCCTTCCCTCAGCTGGCAGGTCCTAGAGAGTCTCTAGAATTGAGCTGCAAAGGATTAGCCTTGCTAGACTCTTCGAGGAGAGGAGCAGCTTCAGTGGAACAGAGGGAAAAAGAGAAAGAGTCGCAGGGAAAGGATGAGGAACTCTGCATTCTGGCCTCAAGAAGCAAAACCCATTTTATTTACATGAAATGTTAATTAACCAAATCATTCAAAATATTATGAGAAAGACTAAAAATATATTTAAACTAGCTGTCTGATGAACTGGTACACTACCGCTAAGAGATTGATGAAGTAGAAGAGAGTGAACTGGAAGCAGGAGCATAAAGAACAATAAATCGACTGTGAGGAAGAACCAAAATGGGGACAGGTAAGGTCACAGATCAGAGTCCTGCCTAGCTCTTCGGGGAAACATGAAAAAAAAAAAAAAAACACAACAAGAACACAGTGAGCAGAAAAGAGCAAACAACAGGGAAAACATCTGAGGGTTGTTGGTATGTAGGTTGCATTAACTAACACACAAGTGAGTTGTGCCCAAACAAGTCACGTGAAAAGATGTTAACCAAATAGCTACTAGAAGTCAAAACTGTTCAAGACTGTGGATACAATAAGGACTCACACAGAGTCCTTGCCCCTTGAAAGTTGACCTGCGAGTGGGGAAGGAAGACAGTTCATTAACATACACTTACAGTTAAGCAAGATAAGGGGCTCACGGAAGAGTCATAGCCAAGCTTGAAGTATCTGAGGTGTCCTGGAAAGCAACATCTAGGCTGAGATCTGACAATTGAATAGGAGCCAGCCAGAGGCCTCGTGGGGAGAAGAGTTGTTTCCTTTAAATAATAGTCACCTGATATAAATGGGTTATTTCTATTTGACATATACATCTTATTACCTAAAGTCAAGATGTGATCAATAAATGTTTGCTGAATTGATCTGAATGCATGTCTGCAATTTACTCTATAAATATATTCATAATAAACAAATAAATCTAACCTCTCAATTTTAATATAAATATTGTAATAAACACAAAATAGCATTCAAGACAAAAGCTCATATTTGTCAATATTATATAGCAAGACAAGAAAAAGATATTTCCCTATAACCTCAAAACTACCAAAGGATTTAAATGTCTTATGTAAAAAGGGCACATTCTGAATACTCTCCCACCCAGTTTACCAGTACACACTCAGGTTATTATACAACTACAAAACCAATCCACCTTCACAATGCATTTTTAGAATGTATTAGGAATGACAGTAATTGTCAACAGCCTCCACCTCTATTTCCAGCAGCAGAAAGCATCAATGCAAGTATGAAAAAAGGTGACTCTGACTCCAAGTCAAATTAGGAAATAAGATACATAGAAGAAATATGGAGATTAGGTCACACCTTCCAATGAATAGAAATATTCATTCCAAAAATGATGTCATGGGTCAGCTTTGAATCCAAGTATAAGGTTAACATTTTGTCTCACTGGAAAAAAATGAATTTGACCTGTAATATTTATATCACACAAGAACTACCACAGACAGATTTCTTTCTGAAAGCCTTCAGATTGCATCTTGTCAAACCACCTGTGTCAAAGATGTGAGGCATGATCTTAACAGGTAGCCCCACTTGGTGGTGACAACCAGAAGATGGAGCTGAAAAGGGTTTCTAGTGTGGCCTCTTTTTTCCTTAACTTGTGTTTGCCACTAACTGTGTTGTGTCTGCCTGGAAGAGTACAGACGTCATTGACATCTGCCCTCGGATGAAGATGCTTGTTTTTACAAAACTGTTTAACAGTCTTGGATTAATATATAAAGGCCATGGATTGGGTCAGCACTCAGAAAGGCAAAGCCACAGACCCCAACTTTTGACTAAAACATGGTTAACTCACTGCAAAGCAACCGCAGAATGGAAGATTCTGAACATGACACTGACAAAATAAGTGATTATAACAGTAAAATATAATCTTTATCCCTTTTAAAAAATTGTAATCAATTAAGGGAAGGAAAGCATCACAGAGCTTATGGATATCCACTGATTAAACCATGAACAGGGTTTTCTTATACAAAACCAATATTTTTTAAATCTCTGAAAACGTGTACTTTCAAACAACTATAGTGGCAATGCCTTGTAGATGATAATTAAGTGACTTGTATATACTTTTATTTCATCTTCAAAGCATATGCTCCAATGTATCAAGTTATTTTGGATTGACTCATAATTTCTACCTTCATTATTTTTGTATAGACATTAAACAGTTTATACAATGTATTTTGTAATGTAAATATACCTATTAAAGACCAAACATGTGATTTCTCTGACATGAGTAAAATTTTAGTAAGTGATCAGGAGACTGTAAAAAAGATCCATTCTGGTGGATGAGGTGGGGAAAATTGGGGTTTGGGGTCTGACAGAGCCCTGGTTTGAACGTCAGTCCAGCCTTTTGCGACATCGGCAATTTATCTAACCTGTGAGTCATCATCACATTGTACTGATCAGGGCACCAGGGATGGTGGTATCCACCTTGATATGTGGTTTCTTTTTTTTTTTTTTAAGATTTTATTTATTTATCTTTAGAGGGGAAGGGAAGGAGAGAGGGAGAGAAATATCAATGTATGGTTGCTTCCTGTGCATTCCCTGCTGGGAACTGGCCTGCAACCCAGGCATGTGCCCTGACTGGGAATCGAACCGTGATTTCTTGGTTCACAGGCCCGTGCTTAATCCACTAAGCTACTCCAGCCAGGGCAATATATGTGGTTTCAAAGATAGTCTTTATATGTGTAAAATATGTGCACTCAATATGTAGCAACCATTACTGTGTATTACCACTCCTGCTACTAATCCGTATATAGATCCTCACTGCAAGAACTAAGTGGATAAAGCATATGACACAGTCTATATCACAAAATATTACATATTGTACTACATTTACACAATTTGCTGTTAAACTGTGTATGAAGAGTGAAGTACTGAAGGAGTTCAAAGAAGAAAAGATAACACTAGGATGCAAATAATCAGGGATGACTTCAATGAGAAAGGACTTGACCTTTGCTTTAAAAAATAGGTGGAATTTTGGAAGATCAGGAGGGTGAGAGAGTGGGAACACATGTGGGAAAAGCATGTTTAAGTGAAAATTTTCTATGGTCCCAAAATCCTGTGCCAATGTCTGGAGGCCATTTTTAACCCTTGTGGTATGATTTGTCACTCCTGACACACAAGAAATGTACGTACTTGGAGAAAACCAGAAACTATTCAGACACTTAAGTGAAGGTAATAGTAAAAATAACCACCACTTTTTGAGCAACTGCTATGTACAAATTGCCATCTATGTCTTGATTTTTGCTTCTGTAAAATGGGGATAACAGTTCTTAATTGGGGAAAGCACACAGAACATTGCCTCTGACTAGTAAGCACTTGAACACTGGCTTTGAGGTAAATGATTAGGACAATGAAGATGCTGCACTGGGCCCTGGTGATGCACTTTCTCTCAGGGCATCATCTATACTCACAATACCCCTGCATCCTACAGGGCAATATATTAGAAGCAGTGAGTTGAATAGAGGTGAATTTAAAAATGTTGGACTTGTTATAGTAAAAGTAACCTCAATGAACAGTTTTGGGCAGACCAATATTTGATACAGATTGATCTGACAGGAGCAGAATAGTGAGGAAGCAAAATGTGCACTGGGATTCTCATCCAGACAGTGAGGGGCTGGGGGGCACTTTCAAGGCAGTAGAAATTGGGTGGAAAGAAAGGAATTCTGACCCTACCCTTCAAAATGGGCATGATCATTGCCCTTATAGCTCACTAACATTTATCCAGTACTTACAGTAGCATGTGCCAAGTAATGTGCTGTTTTTTAAGATAATTATTTCATTTAATTATCCCAGCATTACCCTGGGGGAGTTCCAGTTAATCATTTGCACTTTGAAGTTGAGTAAACTGAGGCTAAATTTACTTCACTTGCGCAAGGTTACACAGCTGGTAAACAGTGGGTCAGGATTTGCATTCAGATCTTCCTGACCCCAGAACCAGCATGTGTGTCCTCTAAACTATGCCAGCTCTCACAAGGCTGTACTTAAGATGATAAATGTGCTATTGGATTATAAAAATTGATTGATTTGTTTTTTATTCTTCAAAATGCATCTCTGGTATATGAAGTTTATTTGGTACCAGATATCATCAAGGCATACCTATTTGTAACAAAGAATGCAAATCCAATTGCCTATCATCAATATTTCAAAAGCAATAACACTAAAAACAGATTTTGTAAATCTGTCAAGGTATATAAAATATCTATGGTGTTAATTATGAAAATCAACTTATTTATGAAAACAATTATTACCCCTTCTTCCCATAGGGTCCTGGTTTGTAATCAGATAGAAGACAGACTCATAAAGGAAAAAGCAAAAGGAGTTTCTTTACAGCAAAATCAAAAAGTTAATTTCATGAAACCAGCTGTTTTAAACAGGGTTGTGTTGAAGACATTGTTCCTATCTATTCAAATGGATCCCAGCCCAACCAAAACTATAATCTGTCACTCCTAACTGATCCTTTACAAAGCCTTAGACCACTGCTTACAAAAGGAATGTAGTTTATTACAGTTGTTGCACTCCAAATGAATATTGATTTCAATCTCAGAATGCTATGAAAGGACTTGCATCAATTACACAGTACATCAGAGTCATAATGCAAGTTACCTAGTTCCAATGATGCACACAGCAAATCAATCATTCACTTTCACACACCTTTGTAGAGACACCAGGCCCCATGAGCTTCCTTTCTCTAAACCTTAAAATAAGTCATGCAGTACAAAGTGGTGATAGAAAAGGAAACCATCCCCAGTTTCAAAAAGGAAAGGCTACCATCAGAAAACCATTATAATTACTCCTTTTCAAATGGGCTGTGTGTTAATACAAATACAAATGAGGGGGTAAAAAATGAAGCCTTAATGACAGCACTATGAGGGGAGGTTTCTCCTTTACATTATTTATTTATTCAATGGAAAATTATTTGGCAATTATGATAAAGCAACTAGACAACAATGTCTTTCCTTTGAGTCACTAATTAAAATGCTGATTGCCTGTGGAGTGAGATGTGCAGCTATGGTCAAACGGGAACTTTCATTGTGCTAAACAGCTTGGTCAGGCCTGACACCTGGGCGGGGGGGGGTGCGGTGCGGGGGATGAATCAAGCACACTTCACTACTAATATCAGACTCATTTTTATTCAGCAAAATTCTAAAATAGTGTTATGAATTTGGGCAAAATAATACCACAGTTAGAATCCTAAGAGCTTTTTTAAAGAAAGAAAAAAATCTGGGTTCTAAAATAAATAACTTTACGAAGTCTAAGAGTATATTTGATACATATGGAAAAGCTTTTCATGTGAAAGTTACTTTTATAAGTTTGCACTTCTTGTGTTGTTAATTTTTTCTACAAGCTACCCTTATGTACACACAAACATCAAAGAAATGTCACCTTCTTAACTCAACATAAATGCTCTTTAAACACAAATGATTTCTCTTTAATAATGGAAGAAAGGTCTTACCATTAATCACGATGAGGAAATTGCCTTTCTCGTAAAGCAATGAATTCAATGCTTTGAATTTTACTAACTAAAATTATGCTTTTCCCAATAACACTAAAATAGTCATCATTTTCCAAAATGAAAAATATATTTCTTATATTTGCAACTTGTCTGTGATCTAAAAAATCAATTAAATTCATAAAGTTAAAGGAGAATAGGTGCCTTCAACCAGTAACATTCATCATTAGAAAAGGCATTATTTCAATAGATTCAGTTTCTCACAAAATGATAAATTTTTAGATTTGGAGGAAACTTGAGAGGTCATTTTCCCCCATCCAACATGGAAATTCCCTCCACAGTATCTCAGAGAATCATGCCTTCGCCACAGCTTGGAGAAGATGACATTTACCACACTGAAAGGCAACCCATCCCACTTCTGAATGGCTCTGACAGTCAGGCAAACACTGAAGGTCAGATTGGCCTTCCCATAACTTCTACCCCTGGCACTCATTCTGGAGTATCAGAGAATAAATTAATCCCTCTTCTAAAAGACCCCTTCCAAATATTTTAAGACAGCTATCATGCTTCCTTCAAAGTCCCTGCTTGCCCACACTTATTAGCTCTGGTTCTTGTAGCAGGTCCATATATACCTTTGTGCCTATCCTCCACAATCTGTCCCTCTTAACAAATGCTTGGAAGAAAAAAAAACCAACATATTCCAGATGTGGTCACAAATTATCCAAGTGTAGTAGGATGAGTTTTGTTGTTTCTAATTCCTAATGTCATGATATAATAATTGATCATATTCACTTCATACTCAACTAAGACTTCTAGATCAGTTTTATCCAAAGTATTTCTAACAAAAGTAAAAAGTTTATGACCTTGACATTTATTGTTCTTGGATTTCATTTTCTTAGTCCATTATTAACCTTGAGGAAGTATATTCCTGTTCATTTGATACTATTTAATCTCCATAAGGCTTAGTTTCCTTGTGTGTAAGATGCTTAGCCCAGTAAATTCTAAGCAGGCATTAGCTACCATCTATGCAGTACTTGCAAAGTGTCAGGCACAGTACAAAGGGCCCCATGTGCGATTCACACAAGTAGGTACTATTACATCCATTTCACAAGTGAAAAGGCCAAAGCACACGTAGGGTTGGTCATTTGCTCAAGGTCACTCAGCTAGTGACCATTCTTCTTTCTAACTTGTCAAATATTAATAAATGGGCCTATGGTAAAAATGTTGAACAGAATCCAGTTAAAGCAGTGTCTCTTAAAAAACTGACCTCCAGTTTGATATTCGTTTGGGGACCATTTGCAAAAAATCCCATGACTCCCTCAGCACACAATGTATTTATCCACAAAAAGCCCACAATTAAACCATAAGATTCTTTTTCAAAGACTTGCACAAACTAATGTACACTTGGGAATTTCCCTCACCTACAAATTCAGTAGTTACATTTTTTAAAAAAAGGAAAGGAGGTTGGGTTGGCACCCTGGCTGTTACCTAATAACTACTGTCTCCCCAAGTGCTGTCAATTCATTGACCCATTTAGTTCCCATCCTAGAACGGGGCTAAATTCAGGCGTCCACTTTACTCAGAATATCAGGATATAGGCTCTTCTCTCCCTTTTCGTAGCTCTTCCAGACTTCCAAAAATAGTTCCATAATCCCACCTGAAAATTCCTTTAGTGCAATGGTTCAATCTGTACCAATTTAAAACAACTATGAGCTCAGGAAGAATCTCTACAAGTACTTGAGCTTTTTGGGTTCTTTTTGCGATGGTTGTGTGGCCTTTTACAATGTGAGAAATCATTGTCCTTTACAGAGAAAACAGAATTTAGTAATGTTTCTATTCTTTAGTCATCATTTAACATTATGCATACTTGTCTGAAACAATGTAAATCAGCAAATGTTCGTGGAACACCTAGAATGTGCAAGTATTTCTGATGAGCATGAAGGGAACACAAAGACGACCCAGTGAGCTTACCATCCATGGGGAGTGACAGGGATGAAGGTGGTCAAGTCCCTGGACAAAGGGACAAAGGTGGATGAAGATGCAACAGAGAGCTGAACACTCAGGAGAGCAAACAAGCTGCTATGGAATCCCCTAGAAGAGCAACCACTTAAAAAACAAGCTAGCACTTTTATTTCCCTCCTTTTCATGCTGCCAGACATAACTTTAAGTCTAACTTTCATTGTTGTAGATTTTACAGATGCGCTTTGAAAACTAGCGTGCCTTTGGACAACCACCCTTTTTGGTGGGATCATCTACGATTGCCAGAATTTTCTTATTCAAGCCTCCTGTACCAATGATCCACCTTTGCTCAGACACCCTTTTTTTATTCATTCATGTATTACACAAATATTACTGTGTCTACTAAATACCAGGCATTCTTTTCAAGTCTCAAGTCATTGAATCACACCTATAGTATTTTTAGATTATCTACTATGAGCCAATTATTGTAGGGACTCTGGTCCTGAATTTAAGAAGCTACATCATTTTTATTTGGATATTTAAAAATCTGCTTCCTAAAGCTGCAGGTTACAGTTCTAACTATGTACAGTCTTCACTTGATCAACAAATTCTCTTTTAATTTAGAATTAAATTGACAGTCGGCAATCACTCCATTGTTTCCTCAGTTATTTGAGAGATTTTTAAAAGACAAATCATAAATTTTTCAAAATCCCGACAGAACACCTGTAGAGATGAAGCTCCCCAGTGTCACCAGGCCCAGCTCAAGGACCGTGTTACAGTCTCAGTAATCAAACAATCATCGCTCTCATCCACTTCGAAAGGTGCCGAACAACTACTTCCACCTAATTATCTCATCCACACCCAGATATTTTCAACTCAAATGTGTGTTGTGACATTGCTGGTATTCATAAATTTTACTTAAATCTTATTTTAATTATCAAAGTAATAGATGCTTACTCTTGAAATGTGATAATACAGAAAACCAGAAACACCAATTATTCAAAATCTTACTGCTTGGAAGTAACTTCTGTCACTTTTGGGTGTATTTGCTTCCTGAATATATGTAGATATGTGTGTGAATACACATATATGTCTTTGTGTGCAAATATATCTTGTGTGTGTGTTGTGTGTATATTCCTATGTAATATACAGAGAGGTCTATCTGTATTTTTTTAAATCTGTTTCTTGCAGGGAGAAAGTTCCTTCATTGCAGTTCTTCCATTGTTAGTCCTTCCCCAAAATCCTTGGGCCAAGATTTCCTTAGACTCTACATTACAATTAAGTTTTCTTCTTGAAACCTCTGCTTTATACCTGCCATACAGATAGATCCCTGACCATATTGACCCCATCCCCATTATATGTCTTGTTAAGGTTTCTAGAGAATTTCCAGGGTCTTCAGTCACTCTTCTTCACTAGTCAAACACTAATTCTATGTTTTGCTTAGTTTGTTTCATTTCTTTCTTTTCTTTACCACACCCACATCTCAATTTAAAGCCCTATTCGCCCCAATAATGAGACCCTATCAAGCCTACTCTTCCCCATCCTGAAAACTGAAAACAACAGATGAAGACATTACTTGTATTAGAAGCCAAGTATGTTCCCATCCAGACCTTTAAGTATAACTTCTCCAGCCCTTCTAGCCATCTCTCCTCTGCATGCATTGAACAGCCCCTGGGTTCAATGAGATTCAACACCCAGGCCATCAATTCTAATATTCTCACTCCACATGTGTGGTATATATCTCAGAACACCATTTCAGGCCTTTGTACAGCCTCCTCCTACTTCTCAAGAGAGACCACTGCAGTATCTGCAGTCACTGCAAGGGATACTGCTCACTGTCCAGCTGAGTTTAGAACAGCGCTTCCTCGGACATCCCAGCCTCGTGCTCCAGGGGACTATCTCAAATCTGCTGTACGGCTCCAATGAGGCAAAACTGCCTCTTTTTCGAGGTAGAAACAAGTTCCTACACTCATCAGTCTCTTGATGTTCATTTATTATTGTCCTCTGATGATCTTTTCTTCTTCAAACCTGTGTTCCATTCAATTTGCCCTGATCAAAACATAATCTAAGAATGAGTGTTATCACCCAGATATCTAAAACAGGGAATTTTTCTCTCCACAGTCCAATAAGTTTATTTACTAAAAGAACATATCCAATTTTTTATGTTAATATACTAGGATTTGACTACCTGTCATTTGGCCATTTAAAATATTATATGTTAAGATGTGAAATAATGATATCACTATGTGATCATCATTTTAAGATTAGTTCAAAAGCATGGTATAGAACATTGAGTCATAATACTGCTATTTGAGTAGCTTATTTTAAATTGAGGACACTAATTACAAACATATCTACTTTAATGGGAACAAAAAGCAAATGTATATTTCTCTACAATTAACATTCCTATATTTTTAAGTCTATTTTATTGATTATGCTAGTCCAGCTGTCCCAATTTTCCTCCTTTGCCCCTCTCCACTTAATCCCTTCCCTCCAGCAAATACCCCTTTAGTTCATGTCCATGGATTGTGCATATAAGTTCTTTGCCTTTTCCATTTCCTATACTGTTCTTAACGTCCCTCTATTTTGTACCTACTAATTATGCTTCTTAATCTCTGCAACTTTTCCCCCATTCTCTCCCTTCCCCTCTCAGCTGATAACTCTCCCCTCCAAATGATCTCCATATCTATGATTCTGTTCCTGTTCTGGTTGCTTGCTTTTAGATTTACTTTTTGATAGTTGTGAAATTTTTGCCTTTTTAATGTTCTTGGTTCTGATCTTTTTCTTATGTAAGTCCCTTTGACACTTCATATAATAATGGCTTGGTAGTGATGAATTCCTTTGTACTAAAATAGAGTCCTTAAATGAATGATCTACTCTAGAAATAAGCAGTATAATTCCGTTTCCCTTATCTGTATCTCTACCATAAAATGTACAGTCACATCCTCCCCAAAATAATATGACCATGTATATTTTAATATCCAAAATTAACATTCTAAAATAATTAAGAAGGCAATTTTTTAAATACTTGCTTTTCTGATTAGTTAATGGCTTATAAAAAGTAAACAGTAAGATCAACTCTACTTATCCTGTACTGAAAATATTTCAGATTGATTTTTTTGTGTGTTCTTCACTTGAATGTATTTAGAAAAGTGAAAGTTATTTTATTTCACTTTTCAGCTTATTTTGACATCTCCATGGTATTATTAACATGAAAAGAAATGAAAAAACTCTGGAGGGACAGCTTAATAATATTTATCAAAATTTAAGTGCATATTCTATCTATCTGAATTTATCCTAAGCAAATGTAGTAACTGAACAAATACACATACAAGTGCAAAAAGATATCCACAGAATTGTTTATAAAAACAAAATAATAAAATCAGGTTAAATGCCCATTGATAAGGAACTGCTTACATGAAATACTATGCAACTAAATACTGTGTAACTATAGTTATATTATCTAATAAAGATTTCTACAATATATTAATTTAAAAAGCAGTATGATCAAAGTATAATAGTAGAATATAAACATTAAAATGCAGTAAAAGTCTATAAGACTATCACCAATTTTTTTTAAATGGTTACATTTCTGTAAGGTGGGATCACAGGTAACTTTGTCTTTATATCTCTGTGCATTGTATCACATACAATGAGCATGTATTATATTTATGACAACAAAAGGAATACTGTAAAACTATCCAGAATATAAAATTTGCTTTTAAAAATCATTATTTTAAATCTAAACTACTTAAATGAGCCAAAACACATGTCTCTAAATTTCATTTGAAACAGTTTTTCTATAAGAATGTCAAGTCTGGCTAATTTTAAAACATTGTTGGAAAGCTACCATAAATATTTAATATCTAGAGAAGTATACAAGACAAACTTGAGGGATAAAGAGTGTTTATAATGTAACAGCAAGCAATTTTCATCAGTTGTAGGAAGAAACCATCTAATCTGATTTCCATGTATTTTTTAGATATGGAGAATTTAACTGAAGAATATGATGGTTTTTCTGACTTCTTTCCCCTATTTAATCAATGTATCTTATCAGCAAGGGAACAAAAACCCAGGAGCGTACATTGTTAGAATTTCCTACCAATCCAGGGTATTGAACATTTTGAGGCAAAAGCCCATTCATCCCCACTGCTTTCTCAATCTCCAGAAACACTTAGATGGATACCATCACTTAGGATACTAATCAACAAGTTCAGACTCTGAGTTATGTCATACTTTGCCACTGTTTATACATTTATGTATAAAAGATACGGCTTTTGACTTCCAGTCAAGATGGCAGGGTAGACAGACATGGCTCGCCTCTTCACACAACCACATCAAAATTACAACTAAAATACAGAACAACCATCACTTAGAACCATCAGACACGAAGTTGAATGGAAGTCTGACAACAACAGAATTAAAGAAGGCACAACCATCCAGACTGGTAGGAGGGGCACATATGCAGAATGGGTTGGTCCCTCTCCCATGAGTGGTGCATAAAAATTCAGGAGGGATATCTCAGATGCAAAGAGACCCAGCCACACAACAGGTTCCCCAACCCAGGGTTCCAGTTCCAGGAAGATAAGTCCCCACAACTTCTGGCTGCAAAAACCAGCAGGGAATGAGTTAGTGGAAGAAACTTCTGGAGCCCCTGGAAGTTCCTCTTAAAGAACCTACACACAGACTCACCTACTCAGACTCACTCCCTCTGAGCTCCAGCACTAGGGTAGCAGCTTGAAAGGCACCAGTGTCATAATGGGAGGAACTGAGGTATCTGGCATGAAGACAAACAGAGGCCGCTGTCCCTTTTCTAAACCCTCCCCCTACAGAGCTGGCAAGTTGGTACCAAATCTGAGACTCCATCAACCTGGCTAACATTGTTTGACCCACCTTGAGCTTCCCAGAAACTCCACCCCAACCCACTTCTGGGCCCACCCAAGCTGCTTTTCCACATGAATTGCTGGTCTTGGCTCCTGCTTCACAATTTCCTAAATCCTCTCAAACAAGCAACAGCTGGCCTCAATGAGCCCCAGGCCCAGCACTAGCAGCAGCCAGCCTAGATTCAAACTTGGCTTCACCTGGGAATCTCCAAGCCCAGCACAATTAGCAACCATCTCACATTGCTTTAAGTTCAGGCAGTGTGACCCCCGGCAAAACACAAGTGGGGGCTGATCTTGGCCTGCACCACCCAGGAAACCCCAGGGCCAGCACACCCAGTGGACACTACAGACCACGTTGGAGAACCACTATACTGCCTCTGCACAGCTTATCTACCACAGAGGACATAGGGTGATAGTAAGTGGTCAGAGCCAATCCTTGCAGCTGACTGGCCTGGGTAAATCCCTCCAATTGATCTGCCAACAGCAACCCAGGCTCAACTACAAGAGGAGGGTATACTCAACCTACATGAAGTGCGCACCTCAAGTGCCCTACCCGGCTTGGGTGATAGGGGAGGCTGTGCCACTGGATCCTACAGGACACCTACTACATTAGGCCACACTACCAAGACACAGAATCAAAGCAGCTCTACTTAATACATAGAAACAAACACAGGGAGGCTGCCAAAACAAGGAGACAAAGAAACGTGGCCCAAATGAAAGAACAGGTCAAAACTCCAGAAAAAGAGTTAAACAAAATAGACATAAGCAATCCACCAGATGCAGAGTTCAAAACACTGGTTAGAAGGATGCTCAAGTAACTTAGTGAGGACCTCAACAGCATGAAAATGATCCAGTCAGAAACAAAAGATACACTTAATTGAAATAAAGAACAATTTAAAGGGAAACAACAGTAGGGTGGATGAAGACAAGAATCAAATCAATGATTAGGAACATAAGGAGGCAAAAAACAATCAATCAAACAAGAAAAAATAATCCTAAAAAGTGAGGAGAGTATCAGCAGCCTCTGAGACAACTTCAAGAGGTTCCACATTTGCATCATAGGGGTGCCAGAAGGAGAAGACAAAGAGCAAGAAACTGGAAATCTATTTGAAAAAAATCATGAAAGAAAACTTCCTTAATTTAGTGAAGGAAATAGAAATGCAAGTTCAAGAAGCACAGAGAGTTCCAAACAAGACGGATACAAAGAGGCCCACCCCCAAAAATATCATAATTAAAATGCTAAAGATTAAAGATAAAGAGAGAATCTTACAAGCAGCAAGAGAAAAGCAGTTAGTTACTTACAGGGGAGTTCCCATAGACTGTCATCTGATTTCTCAAAAGTAACTTTGCAGTCTAGAAGGGCCTGACAAGAAAAATTCAAAGTCATGAAAAGCGAGGACCTACAGCCAAGATTGCTCTATCTAGCAAAGCTATCATTTAGAAAGGAAGGACAGATAAAGAGCTTCCCAAACAAGAAGAAACTAAAGGAGGTCATCATCACCAAACCATTACTATATGAAATGTTAAAGGGACTCAGTGAAGGAAAAAATCAAAACTATGAATAATAAAATGGCAAAAATACATATCTATCAACAATTGAATCTAAAAAACAAACTCAGTAAGCAAGAAGAACAGAGACAGAATCATGGATACAGAGAGTGTTTTGATGGTTGCCAGATGGGAGAAGGGTGTGGGGAATGGGTGAAGAGGTGAGGGGATTGCCAAGGACAAACAGGCAGTTACAGAACTGCCATGGGACTGTAAAGTACAGTATAGGAAATGGAGCAGCCAAAGACTTATACGCATGACCCATGGACATGAACAATGGTGGAGGATTGCCTGAGGGAGTAGGGGGTGATGGGTGGAAGGGGACAAAGGGGGAAAATCAGAACAACTGTAACAGCATAATCAATAAAATATAATTTTTTAAAAAGTTATGGCTGTAAGGCTGACAATATCATACATTTTTCTTGATAAAGTTTGAGGATTATCATAGGGTCTAAATCTGAAAAGTGAAACTCTCACTTAAAAGACAAATTTATAGTAGATTCAAGAAATATGGTTCCTTGTATTTAGTGAGTTATTACTTCTCACTAAATTCTAGTTACCTTCTACAACTAGAACATGCTAATCAGGACCAAAGTAGTGATGCAATATAAGAAATTAAATATTCGGAGTGGATAGCAACTGAAGATTTGTTTTATGCAAGAAGAGATCTCAATTCTCTTACATTCTATACCCCTACTGAAGTTACTACTGAGAAGATAAAAATATTAAGTCCTATGTCAGGTCTTAAAACTCAATGCCCCTACATCGGCAATGAAATTGTAAAGGAGAGGGCAACATTCTGTATAATTGTTCTGTGCAGAAACTCCAGTGGTGGATGGAGGGCCATGGATTGGATAGGAAAAGCTAGGAAAGGGCAGGCCTGGTGCAGGTCCCACTCAACCTGACCAGGGCCACTCCTGTCTGACGTACATACTGGGGCCCTGCATAAGCGCTCCTTTGGAGAAACAGCCTACTGGGTAGAGGAAAAAAGAAGAAAAAAGAATTGTAAACATTTTTTCAATTATTTGACAGGGGGGAAAACATAACCCTATACCTTTCGAATCTAGAAACCTGAATTCCTGATTCATCCCTGCCACAAACCAGCGATGCACTTGGAGCAGGCTGCCTCACTGTCACGGCCTGCAGTACAAGTCACGTGCAAGTGATGGCAAGACACCAAAACCAGAAAGGAGAAAGCAAAGAATATCTCTGGTTCATAATTCAATTCTTTTCCATGCACAAGTAAGATACAAAGATTAAAAGCTACTTGAACATGTAGGAAAAGCAGAACTCTGGGTTCTTGTAAGATAGAAACTTATACCTTCTTACACGAATTGGCTAGAAGTTAGCCTGAAGAAATGGGCTGTTTACTTCTCACTGTGACTCCTAAAACCCACGGGTGTTTTTACTTTCAGAAAACCACCTCCACTTAGCCAAATACAATATACATGCAGTTATAGTTCAACAATTCAGAGGGTCTCTCGCAAGGTCTCTCCCCGGTTATGACTCACATCTTTAGGGCAGTTCTCCACTCTGAAGGTAAGTACGCAGAGTGGTACCTGGTGACCCTGCGACATCTTCCTCAACCACAGTTCAGGAGGTAGCCAGCAGAACAAATGATGAAGCAATTATCTTGACTGACTGACTGACGATAAGAGGATGATAACAACGTTTTATTTATTGGACTCTAAAATTTTATTGAGTGTCTACTATTTGACTGACACTGTACCTTGTATTCTCTCATTGTCTTATCTAATCTGCACAATGCAATTGTTAGCCCCATTTTCTGATGAGGTAACTAATCACAGGATAAGCGTAATAAATCTTAGAGACTGTGCTAACACCTGCCTTTACTTTACACTGGGGAAATGAGTCGAGGGGGTCACTTAGTGCTAGACTATTGTCCTCTGAGTCAGCTTGGCCTTGGGAGGCTCCAGGTCTGGGAATCAGGCAGCCAGAATTTACATACTGACTTTGGCAATCACCAGCTAAATATTCTTGGGGAAGTTATGTTCTCTCTCCAAACCTCAATTCCTCACCTATGTGATGGGGGAAAAGGGTTGTACTATGAGGGCTTAGTGAGGATTGAAAAACTGAAACACTTATGACCTTTCCTGGTCATAAACTCTTGGTCAAAAAATACCCTTGTATTATTACCACTACTATTAATGCTGCTACTAACTTCCACGAGCAGCAGCGCCAGTGCCATCATTGCTGCCATCATCATCATCACCACACCACGCTCCTCTTCAGAAGAGAGACCAACAGTTGCTCTCTGACTCAGCCATTTCTCACAAGCTCCCCCGTCTTAAAACTGCCTTTCCATTTCCCTGTCCACCCAAACTTCACACTGAGGCCTAAACCAACACACAGCTCTCCTGAGCTGACCCTCAACTGTTTCAGCCCACATCAGTCCCCTGATGTACCATATATATTACTGGATTCTCAAGCTGGAATTTCAAATGTGGTATCTTTTGATATCGCCTAATTTCTGCACATTCCCCAACGAGGTGGTTTGCTCCATCAGGAAATGGGCTGTCTGTCATTAACGTGTTTTTAATATCACCTACTTTTCTAATACAGTGAGGAGTTCATAGTGGGTCTACAACACTTGCTAGATTGAGAATGCAGCCTCTTCTCAACCATAAATATGCATCTTTTTGTTTTTATATCATCCATCCTAAGCCTGGGCTCACATGCTGTATCAGTCTGTAACAGCCACACTTTAAAGCAATGTGACTGTGCTAAAGGGAGATACATCAGCATCGAATCCTCACAAATTTCACTTGAGAAGGTAGCATGCAACAAAATAAGGTTCCCTCTCCAAGCGTGGTGCCAGCATAGGTATAAATTCCTAAGGCCAGACTGACCATAACGTTGACATACAGCTCATAAATTGCTGACCACCTTGCAAAGTTATTGAGTTTCTCAAATTTCATAACGTCCAAGGATTTTCTGTAGACCCAAGGCCTACGTAATAAATAAATCACATGCCCATTCTATTGAAAGTGGAATTCTTACCTAACATTCATTTCCCTAGAACCCTCAAAATTGTAAAGACTATAAGTATATGTCATGCCTATAATTATAAACTTAAAAATTACAAGTCCTCATTCTCTGTACTGTTTCAGAACACGAATGTCTGTCCGGCATTTTTTTACACGTCATTGTCTAATGTCTTTTGCGGTTCCACCTTCTCTTCGACCTCTGACTAACGGCCTTAAACCCAGTTCCTCCCGAGTTGTCCTCGCTGCTATCAGGTTAGAGCTTTTTTCTACATGTTACCGAACATACGTCTGTACCCACAGAGAATGTGCAGCATTCTCCTGTGACTTGTTTACCATAAATGGTGTCATATTGTATATATCATCCTATAACCTGCTTTTCTTCTCCCTCAAGATAATGGTGTTAGGAAGAAATTTCCTTGTCAGTAAAAATCCTTGTAGCTCATTCTTTTAAACTGTGCAGATTTCCACAATGTGTTTAGCCAGTTGTTTATCCGTGAACATTTAGGTTGTTTCCTTTTGCTATGACAAATAATGCTGCAGTAGTAATCTCTGCTAGTGCTTCTCCGTTGTTCCCTATGACATTTGTTTTAGAAATTATTTTAAGTAAGCATGTGTCCTAATCATATATAATTCCTCAATAAGTGATATGTTATGTGTTTTTTCTTTATTACATAACTAGAATAAATTTAAAACATAGTTTCCATCTATGTTAATATTAATTTAGGGCCCTATCATCACAAAAGGACAGGAGTCAGCAAACTAGGGCCGGTCCCATTCACCGCTGCCTGTTTTTGTGAACACAGTTTGCATGGAGGCAGCCACACTCCTTTCTTCACACACTGTCTGGGACCGCCCTCGCCCTCCAGCAGCGTAACTGGGTGGTCGCCACAGAGACCCTGTGGCCCACAAGGCCGGAAACATCTACTATCTGTCCTTTTACCAAAAAAGTTTTTTGACCCCCTACACTGGAATATCCAATATCCTTCCTCTGGGAAGCTTTTCCTACTTCTACAAAGTGCAAGTTAAAGGGTCAGTAACATTATGTTTTAATATAAGACATTTGTAGTGGCACTTGCTACTAAAAAACAAAGAAATGACCCATATCTGCTGAACAAAATAATATCCCTTTTGAATTCCACAACTGATAATATGCTATATAAAGTTATATCTGCTTCAGGTCCTTCCAAAGTTCTGAAGACTGAGTGAATTAATTAAATTAGGGATTCCACTAAAAATAGCATGTTGTTTCTAAGCCTGACTGGTGATTTAGGTTGTCATTTTGAAGTAAAATAGAAAATTAATCATTTACCTACTATTGCCTAATAGTATTTACTAATACTATTTTAGACGTGCACAAGATTATAGAATGAGGCAACTCAGCATTCAAGCCACACGACCGTAGGCTTCCGGGATTCCCTGAGCCCTTTGGTATTTGGGGTGGTTGCACTAGTTACTGTCTAAGATTTTTCCCAGTTTTCACGTTCAGTGGCACATACAATTCACTCTTTCTCTTTTTTATCTCACCTGAGGACAAATTCTTTTAATGCTTTTTAAAAGAGAGAGAGAGAGGGGAAGGGGGTAAGAAGAGTGAGACAAAGAAACATTAATGTGAGAGATAAACATCAATCAGTTGCGTTTCGCAGGCTCCTCTACTGGGGCTCGAACCGCAGCCTCTCAGAGAACAGGATGGTGCTCCAGCCAACTGAACCACACCAGCCAGGGCTGCAATTCACTCTTAAAAGGAAGTATTTATAGTGTTTATAATAACACTTATTTAAATTAGTATATACTTTAAATTACAACATTTACTGACACGCTGTATTATATAGGTTGTTGCTGATTGTAAAAGTTTGAAAATAGGTCCTAATAAATAACAGAAAAAGTTGTAATTGGGGTTTATTCACTCTGTACTCTGTGCTTACGTACATTGAGCTCAGGTTTACAGAGTTAATGGCTAAGAGAATATCTACCACTTATTTTAACAACATGAGGAGGCCCAAAGCATGCGCCAATGAATTTGCTCTTATATTAGAGATATAAATATTTTCATTAATTTTAACTCAATTTCCAGGTTAGGTCACATTTGTCGAGAAAGGGAACTGTGCTTCCAACCGTTGTCCGAGGTTGTAACTGTTAAGGCTTTTTCAGTATTTCTCATTATGAAACTTTATAGAAGCCATAAAGGGAGGCAACGACTGTGCAAAGGACTGAATTCCCATTTTGTTCTCTCCTAGTGAGAGAAAAAAATGAAGAAATAAGTCCACTGGTATCTTTTGATCAAAAATAACAGTAATAATAATCACTTATTTGCTGACTGACCTTTGGCAGGCATCTTAGAGACATCTTTTGGTGATTTCACTGCTTAGTCTCTAAAATGACCAGATTATAAATCACGGCTGACCCGCCCCCAGGCAGTTACTTTAAAAAAAGAGAGCTTAGGCATTAATTTGTCGCTGGTACTGTTGCTCTGTGGAAAGCACAAGAAAAAGGAATGGTGAAGGAGTGCTTTTCCCTACAGTCTTAGGCCCAAGGCAGCCCCAGAGCCCAGTTTTCCCAGGACAACCAGGCTTCTGTCCGGTTTTCCCAGTGACATTATTAATAGCCCTGCTTTTCCCTCAAAATATATCCCAGGCTGAACCATAAAGTATGCACTTGCCCTCTTTATACCCAGGCTTTCTCCCTTCATCCTTGCCTCCCCCAGGGTCTCTTCTCCTTGTCCTTTTTAAGAGTCCTGATTAGGAAAGTTCCGAAGGGAGAAAGAGGAAGCACAGGCTTGGAAAAAGCAATGCGAAGAGTTAGAGACCAGCAGGGGCTGCGGAGAAGAGGGAAGAGGTCAACAATACAGAGTCAAGGGAGATGTCAGAGGTCAATGCCCCTGGCTGCCTGCCTTCTGGTCAGTCACCCCGGTCTGGGGGAGGGAATTACATGCTTCCCAGGCTGAGGAGGGGTTTCTGCGGGAAGACTGTTGTTAAGGATACAGCTTTAGTACAGTGTCCTGAGGACAGGTTATCGGGAATAAACTGAAAGGATTTTTTCCAAAGGACTGAAGTGACTGTGAAGACTCTTCAGTGCTACCCTGAGAGCTGATGTTTGGAAAAATGGGGGAAAACTCCCTGAATCCTAAAAACCCAATAGCCAAGGAATGTTCAAGGGGCAGATGCCTTAACAATTTTGAGATTTCCAATGTCTTAAAAGCTAAAACAATTCCCCCTTCACCTCTAGTCTGCTGTCCCTCCCCTCGAGATTAATGGTTTTACTTTCAGACACAGACGATTTCAGAGGGAGTCTCCTCTTTAGGAGTACCTTCCCCATGGAAAACTAGTCTCATAGTGCTTCCACCTTCTTCAGGGGATGGGGACCCAACTCTCAAACCAACTGCTCATACAGGGTGAGGCTAACGTAAGTTTACAGTTGTGTGTATGGCAAATGATACATTAACTGACAAGTAATAATACAAAGAGCAACTCTGTGTTTTGGGTCCTCACAACTGTAAACCTACTTTTGCCGCACCCTGTACTGAAAGCCATCAGCTGAGTACTGAGCAGCTGGAGGGCTGTGATGCTACAGGAGGGCTGCTCCCAAGAAACTGCAATCTAGTATCACCTGAGTGATCACAGAGTAACAATACCACACATTGTTATTATAGTCCTTGTTGCATAGCTAGCACTCATTGAGTGCCATGTGTGAAGCGCTATTCTCAATGCTTCCTATGGATTAATGCACTGAATCTTCACACAAACCTAAAAGTGATGATATCATTCCCATTTCACAAATTAGAAAAGTGAGGTTAACTAATTTGCCCTCATTCACATGTTAATGGGTGGTATAACTGGAATTCAAACCAAGGTAATCAGATTCCAGATGCAAACCACTCAACCACTTTACTACAGTAACTTTCTTACACCAAACTATTCTGAAACCCTGGGGCCAGGGGTGGGGGTCAATTTTAAGAGGCCACAAAATCAAATTGCCATGACCCAAAGTAATTCCAATAAAACATATACACTATTTTTGAATTTTCTCCTTGAAAATGAAAATCTAAAATCTAAGGGGAAAATGCTTTATATTTTCTCATATTCCTATGAAGCAAATCCTAATCTTAAATCTTTCATCGGTTATGAACTTACCCTGTATAACTCTTACTTGAATTCATTCTAAACCAAAATAACCCACCAAAATGTTCAGGGAAGAAAGTTCATGATGGTGTTATATTCCTTTCTGAAAGCTTCACTTAGATACCTACCAGTGATGCCTTCGTGGACACATGAAAATCTTAAACTGTCTCTATTTGATTGTGCTTGCCTAAGGCATTAAGTCCAATCCACCATGTCGCACCTCAGTAACTCGACACAGACTAGAAATTTCTTACAGTCAGCTTCCCCAAGGGATTTGTTAAGTTTCACATGCATTTAGTTGTGCAGTTGGCCTGCTCAAATTGATAAACTTGTAGCTAAATTCTTCCTGCAGCAATGGGCTATGGGCTTATTTTTTTTTCACCAAGAGAATAAATATTGCAAAAGAAGCTGTTACTATGTGTTAGTGTTACCCATTAGTTTTTAATATAATTGAACTTACATTCCAATTTGTCAGTAACTGATAAGTATTTATTTCGTGGATGTGGTTAAAAGGTGAAAGGGATTAAAAGAGGCTGAGGCTGAAATATATTTATAGCTAAAACAGGAAGTAAATTTTGATGTCTTAAATTAATAAAACAAAAATTATGAATGAAGTTACTATTTTTATTAGAATTCCCATGTCGCTATGATACATACCTATATAGGAGAACTCTTGCATCTATGCTCAATAAAATCAATACCTGAATGCAAAGTGGCTTCTCTTAAAAAAAAAAAAAACATACTAAGACTGCTTGGAACTCAAATTGTCAATTGCCGACTTAGAAAAATATGGGTCTGGGCACTCTCCCTCTCTGGCGGGTGGGAATACACCCATGCCTTTCCCTCCCCCCTCGCCTTCCTGGGATGTGTTCCCTTTGCCTTTCTCTCTCCTAAGCTTCTAGGGCTCTTCTGCCTCTGTAACTTGTTTCCTGAGCCTACACAGCCCAGCTGGCCACTTCTACTATCTCTGTAATTTTCTAAATAAACTTTCTTTTGAGATGAACTGCAGTATAAAATTGATGATTCAAAAATGAAGCTGATGGACTAGGTGTGGGATGTAAGAGAATGTTTGAAGATGACTGGAGGATACAACTATCTAAATTCTTTATAAGTAATGAGCACTTCTGAGCACTACTACTATGTGTTCTCTTCTTGACCAGCATTAATAAAATAATAATAAGAAGAAGAAGAACAAGAACAAGAAGAAGCAGAAGAAGAAGAAGGAAGAAGAAACAAAATGATGAATGGATAAAGAAGTGGCCAGGTAAACAAATATATAATAAAGCAAAATAAAGTAAAATGTCCATTGTTGAATCTAAGTGATGGGTATCTGGGTATTTATTGTAAAAAGTCTTTCAAATATACTGTATATATGAAATGTTCACTTAAAAATTTAGAAAAATAGACAGCATTTCTAAAATGTATTGACTATGGAATCCTCTTTCAATGGATCCATCCATGAAAAAGCTCTCACCTAACCCATTCACACAGGAAGGGTGAGTGATCGCACAGGGCTGCAAAGCACAATGACAGCAAAGCCAGGACTCCATCTTGGTCTCCCAATGCCACAATCGAGCTCTTTCAAACCCCTGACGCTGCCAATGTCTGTAGGCTACCTGTGTCTGAAAGTCCCATTGCAACCTGACACTGAACTGGCATTAAATCGACACATCACATCCCTCCAAATCATCAATCATTCCTAATTTGTTACCATCAATATTGCATTGCTACCAGGTTTTGTGACAGCCATCTCTCTCTTCACTATCACGTGACAGTAAGTCCTATCATTCACTTTTATGTCTTATGTTTCACAAGAAAGCCTACCAGGAATCCTCTCCGGCTTCAGACTTCCACTTTCTCCCATCCTATAAAGAAGAGGGCTCCTGTGTCATTTGCATGAACAACGCAGGCTCTTTACTTGAAGTCCATTTCTAACATTTTGTATTTGTATACTTTCAACTTGACAGGACCCTTCCTATAACCATAAGAATCCTCTTCCATAAGTAATTTTTGATTCCTCTTTTCAGAAGCCATCAATGGCTCCCAATTGCCTCTTGAATCAAATGAAAAGTCCTATCCCAATGATTATCTCCACACCTAAGTGCCTTCATCTCCATTCAATACATTCATTCAGCAAGCAGTTGTTGAGTAATCACTTTGTGCCTAGTTGTATGCTAGGCCCTGTGGGAAATTATAAGATATATGACATAATTCCTGCCCTTATGGATCTAACCAATCAGCATGGAGAGACACAACATGCACACATTAAACATTTTTATAACAAAACGAGGCTGCCCATGCCTGAATGCCCACAAGAGAGAGTGGAGCACACAAGTCAAAGATTGCCAGGAGCCACTGTGTCTGTGCTGGTATGTGACGTGTGCGGGGCTGGCTCCAAGAAGATGCAGGATTTCACTTCTCTAGGAGAAGCTCCTGTCTCCAGGGTGGGGATTAGCATCCTCTAAACCCAGAGACTGCTGAGGCCAGCTGGCCTGGAGTAGAGGTGTGGCCTTCTTGTGCTCAGCAGGCAGAAATGAGGAGGAAAGGATATGGAGGCAGGATAACAGTGAGTATGTCTAATGGGAGAATTTTGAATTCATACTCACATGAAAAGGAAGGAAAATGATTACTGAGTGAGGATATAGCGAGGTGAAAGTATTAGTCTAGTAGCAATATTTAGGTGTAGTTCCAGGTGAGAAATCATGACACCAGCCAGCTGTAAGGAGGTGAGGCCACTGACAAGCATCCAAAAGACAGACAAAGGAATAAAAGAACAGATTGAACAGGTGTTCTGAAAGAACACTATTAAATATATGAAGTGAAGAAGAGAAAGAGGGGAACAGTGACTCTGAGGTATGCTAAGGCAATAAAAGAATGAAGAAATTGTGATTAAAAAATAAAGAAGCTGCCCTGGCTGCTGTGGCTCAGTGGATTGAGTGCCAGCCTACAAACCAAAGGGTCACCACTTTGATGCCCAGTCAGGGCACATGCCTGGGTTGCAGTCTGGGTCCCCAGTAATGTGCGAGAGACAACCACGTGTTGATGTTTCTCTCCCTCTCTTTCTTCCTTCCTTCCCTTTTCTCTAAAAATAAATAAATAAATAATCTTATTAAAAATTAAGGAAAGAAAGAAGCTAGGAAAGGAAGGGTAGTGGGTTTGAGGTTATAGCAAGGCAGTAACTTCACTAGGCAAATCGGAGAGAACAAACTAAATTTCAGGTAAAAAAAAAAAACAAGATTCTAGATTCAGAAGATACCAACATAAAGGTGATAGTGAGAGACTACTTTGTGTTCCCTAAAACTCATGCCTTTTTCCTCCTGCCAGGCACTTCCCAGCCTCATGCAGAGAGGTGCCCTGGGCTCTGGTCAGAGGAACAGCTGCAGGGTTACTTCACACTGGGCCCACAGAGCCTTCCCTTGGACTATCTTCCATTCTCCGTCCCTTCAGCCAGCTGAATGAAAGGCTCTTAGAACCCAGATGTTAGCTGGGAGGAGCCTAGCAACCTGTATGACTACACAGAACAGAACTACCCCCACAAATGCAGATTCCCATTGGGTCTAACATAAAATATAGTTTTTGATTGTTAAGCCACTGATACTTGGGATTATTTGTCACAGTAGTGAGCTTATACTAAGATTTTCTAAAATAAATCTATGCACTACAAAAACATCAGGTGTTCAAGCAAACCTTACTGGCATCTATAAATAACCCACCTATTCCCTGTGTTTTCATTCATTTTACTCATTTTCACTCCTAGTTCCTAGGATGATTTCCCCCACACTAATCCTTGTCCTTCCTGTCCTTAATATATTTGCCTAAGTCTGACATCCTGCATTAAACTACTCCTGACTCCCCTAGCTGACAACAGGCACTGCATGCAACCCCTCTCCCAACCCCACAGCACTTGTGCAAATATCTCTATCCATCTGTAACTGGTTATGGCTGTGTTTTTATGTTTATTTTATCTGTTATCATGTATCTCCATTTATGTTTGTTCCATTAGATTATAAACTCAATATGAACAAAGATTGTGCTTCCTATTTCCTTTGTAATTTCCTACATGCCTCATATATCGCCCTACACTGTCAGTGGTTCATAAACTCAACTAATTGAAGTTCGAACTTCTACTCAAATACTGGTACCAGATGGGAAATGACTCACAAAATCCACACATATGACAGAAATGCACACACTGTCTCGCAGTGACACCCTCGTGGATCCAGCATCATCAGGGGATGAGCTGGCCCATGGAGTTCATCCCAGCAACCGAAGAAGATCATGCATCCTGGAGGCACGAGAAGGCTGAACAACACCACCCAGTTCGCTGGCACCTGCGCTGAAATGCTCTCTAGGAAATCACATTTTGGCACTAGCCATTAAGGTAGGTCTGTAAGGTAGGTAGCAAATAAGTTCAAATGGATCAAAACTGGTTTACACGTGTCTGACCTGGGCAGCAACTGGTGAAACTATTTTAAGTCACAGGCTGTTGACACTCTCCAGACACACCTGACCCTGTTGCTACCCACTCACAACTGTGCCACCTGTGCCACTGCCTCTGTTCCCCGCAGCTCAGTGAGGGGCACCCTCCGTGGAGGTACTAGGTCTTCTGTGTAAGGGTCAACTATAGCACTCATTGCACGAGGTGGTGATTGTGGGCGTCCCTGCCTGCTTCACCCCACCCCACTGCAAACACCCTGGGACGAGGACTGAGTCTCCCTCCTGGTCAGAGCCCCCAGAGCCCGCCCGGCACTTGCAGCATACTAGGTGACATTATGCAGGACATTTTGTACTACAAGCAATGAAAACCCAATCCAAACAAGTTTTTTTAAAAAAGATGAACCAAGTCACAGTAAAGATAACTAGGCCTAGAAAAATACATCACTAAAAGAATTTTTGTCCCATGTAGGTAATTTGGAGAGTGGGAGGGGAATCTTTACCAAAGGTAGGAAGCTTTAGTTAAAATTGTTTCTTCTCTAAAATATCAAAGAAAATAAATGTTTAAATATACCTATATTTAATGAAAATGAAAATACTTCAGGAAATGAAAATACTGATTATCCAGTATATAATGGAAACATATACTAGATAATCACTTACAAAGTGCAACTGTGTTTAACAAGAAATAGAACATTTATAATGACCCCCATTTAATTCCTCACAGTATTCCTATTATACGTCAAGGGATAGAAAAGAAGTTCAACTGGAATTTTTTACCAGTCAAAAATGGATACTAAAGAAGCCAATTTACTCTTCAAAAATCAAACTTAAAAGCCAACTTTGAGTCCCCACAGTGGCCCTCACACTACACCGAGCACGAGGAATACAGACAGGAGTGGTGTGAAGAGCCAGCCCAGTGATGGCCTGTCCAGGGATGGGGAGAGGGGCAGGGACACTGCCGACCTCCACCCTGCACGATGCAGGCTGGGAGCAGGTCCTGTGAGAACAAGGAGGGGCAGGAAGAATTGCTGTTGCCTGGGTAGGAGGCAGTAGGGAGTACTTCAGAGAGGAACTTCTGACATTTCTGTTCTCCCTCAAAGGATGCAGGTGGGCTTCACCAGGAGGGGAGGCAGGGAGAGCAGCAAGAGCCAAGGCAGAGAATGACGGAAGAATACAGAGAGTTCAGGGAATAGCACCTGTTCCCCACATGAGTGGGAATGAGAGCTTAATTCTGGACAAAAAGGGGAGCCAGTGAAAGTTTGTTGGGGTTTTTTAAGTTGAGGAGAAATGCACATGATATAAAACTAATCATTTTAAAGTGAACAATTCAATGGCATTTACTGAATGAGGAATGCAATCAGCAGCTCTTTCTACTTCTAAAATATTTTTTGATCCAAAAAAGAAAACCCATACCCGTTAAGCAGTTTTTGCCATTCCCTAGTTCCCCTAGGTCCTGGACACTAGCAATCTGTGCTATAAAGAGCACATTGCATATAAACATAATCATGTTTATGTGACCTTTTGTGTCTGGCTTCTTTAGCTCAACATTTTTGAGATTCATCCACATTTGTACATATATCACCACTTTATTCCCTTTAATGGCTGAATAATATTCCATTTCATGTGTATGACACAATTTTCTTATCTATTCACATGCTGATAGGCATTTGGGCTGTTTCCAGGTTTTGGCTACTGAGAATAGTGCTGCTATGAATATGCGAATACTTGTAATTATTTGAGTATGTGTTTTCAAATCTTTCAGGTACATACCTAGGCACTGCTGGGTAACTGTGTGATGAACAACCAAATTGTTTTCCCCAGAGGCTGATATATCAGTGAGAGTTTTAAACAGGCCAAGACATGGAAGGAATGAAGGCAGTTAAGAGGCTGTTCCAGTCATCTAGCTGAAAAAGGGCAGTGCCTGAGCTGGGCCACAGTGATGGGAAACAGAAGAATCTGGCAGAATGAACTGCAAAGAGGAGGCAGATATACCAGGTAAGCTGTGACTCTGAGGTTTCTAGGCTGAGTAACTGTATGGACAGTTCAACAATTAACTAGGTTATTGTAACTAGGCTACAGAACAACAAGAAGAAAGCTCTTAGTGAAGGGAAAGAATTAGAATGACTGATTTAGAAGAGCTCAACATCTACCAAATGTGCACAATGGTCAGCAGAAATTAAAGAATGCAGTTGAGCTTCACTGTAAGTTTGGCAGTGATTAAGAGAGGATGGTTGGTGATGAAGAACTCCTTTAGTTTTACCTTGTCTGGGAAGCACTTTATCTGCCCTTCCATTCTAAATGAAAGCTTTGCTGGATAGAGTAACCTAGGTTGTAGGTCCTTGCTTTTCATCACTTTGAATACTTCTTGCTAGTCCCTTCTAACCTGCAAAGTATCTTTTGATGAGAATTCAGCTGACAGTCTTGTGGGAATTCCTTTGTAGGTAACTCCCTGCTTTTCTCTTGCTGCTTTTAAGATTCTCTCCTTATCTTTAACCTTTGGCATTTTAATTATAATGTGTTTTGGTGTGGTCCTCTTTGGGCATCCCCAAGCCATTATTATACGAAATGTGAAAGGGAATTATAAAAGAAAAAGAAGATCAAAACTATGAACATTAAAATGGCAAAAAATACACAACTATGAACAACTGAATCTAAAAAACAAACTAAGCAAACAAGCAGAACAGGAACAAAATCATATGTATGGAGATCATTTGGAGGATTATCAGCTAGAAGAGGGAAGGGGGAGAATGGAGGAACAGGCACAGGGATTAAGAAGTAGAAATTGGTAGGTACAAAATAGACAGGGGGAGGTTAAAGACAGTACAGGACATGGAGAAGCCAAAGAACTTATAGGCACAACCCATGGACATGAACTAAGGGTGAGGATTGCTGGAGGGAATGGGGGTACTGGGCAGAGGGGGGACCAAGGGGCAAAAATTGGGACAACTCTAATAGCAAAATCAATAATATATATGTATATATTTTAAAAAACAGGCTAGTTGAAGGAGCTAATGCAGAATAAGGGAGCTCAAGGAGAACTGTAGAAGAAGAGATGAAGGCCAAAGAAAGCAGTTTGGAAAATGCTCATGTTTGAATGCAAAGTGACCCAAGGCCATAAAAGTGAATGGAGGCAGACAAAGGGAAAAAATGAACTGTGGCTGAGATTACAAGAGCCAAGAGCACGATTTAAAAGTTCCTATTGGTATCTCCTCCAGAAAGGTTGATTCCCAATCCATGGCCCAATCCATGGTTGGTTTCTCTGTGAGCAAAAGAGCTCAGAGGATTGTCCTTATCCAGAATTATCATATACTGAACACCTCCTGTGTCTGGCATATTTACGTATATCATTGTGGTTTGTCTAAACAAGTCCTGTATGGGGATTATTGCCAGTTTGCAAACGATAACCTAAGGCTTGGATGAATTAAATAATTTACCCAAAACCACAAAGCTAGTGTCAGAACCAGGATTTGAGCCTATACTTCTTCCACTGTGCTGAGCTGCCCCTGCTTCGGCATCCTATTCAAACAGTCCTCATTATTTCCCATCTTCATAATTTTCCCATGCATCACTTGCTTCTTTAGTAAATGAAGATTGTTCCAAGTAGAGAATCTTGATTCAAGAACCTTAAAGCTCTCAAATGCCTAAAATATAAATACTAGAATGGCAGTCTAAAATTTTTATAAATTTAAGGCCTCAGTAACAAATAATTATCTTGCAAACTTCATCAAAGGTGAGCTTTTTTTTCCATAAAATCACTTAATAATATTTTAAGGAGGAAAAATAGTCTGTGCTATAATCTGCAATTAGAAAGGTTTAGTAGATTTAGTTATTGTAGTTATTAATGTATTATTTTCTCTGCTGAAAGAGAGGTATGGGCAGTATTAACCTATTGTAACTCTTGGTTGGTAGGATATTAATTTAATATCCAAAGAGTTAGTTTCCAAGTATCTGGTCTAAGAGATAGAAGAAATATCACGGAATCCCAAAAGCACTTAAATTTTTCCTCAATAGTATGCATTTAAGTATAAATATAAGTACTTGCAAATTCATGGTATTCATGGAACTCATATCACGTCTCAAATAAAATAATATGAACTGTCTCAGTCCATCCTCCATACCTCCTTTTCTCCCTCCCCCAGGGAGCGCCCATCCTCTCTATCACCTCTTTAACTTGGAAAACTCAAAGGAAGATATCTCTGCAAACTTGCTAGTTCTCTTTCCCTGGGGCAGAAGGTAATTAATTTGACTTAAAAATCCTCCTCCTCAAATTCCATCTGGGCCACGATAAGCTGAGATCCTGTTTATGTAAACAAAAGTGTTTAATTAAACCGAGTATCTGATAATATCAGAACTGGGAAGATTCTTGTGCCACCATTTTATTAATCAAAATTTGACTATCTCTATGAAGCTATGAAGATACATCAGTCCATAAAAAGATAGCAATGTTCTTATTTTCTAATGCTTTTATTTCTTTTTTTACTAACTTCATCTTCACTCAAAATTTACATCAAGTTAATTGAAAATTAATTGGAGTAAAGGATTAATTTACAGTGGGAAATAAAGGCCATAATCTGTCAGGGAATTCCAGCACTTCTGCCTGGCAAGTGGAAAATAACCCATAGTTGAACAAATAAAAAAATACAAAGTGGCTAATAAGTGGATCTTTTGTCAAATATGACATTGTTATCAAATTCAGTGGCCATTTCTAGGTCCAAAATCTTCTTTCTCCTTTGTGCATTTGCTTATACTTTCCTCTTTAATTTCTCACCTCCTAAATCTCCCGATCCCACGCCAAGCAGAGAATTTGATTACATTCAATTACATTCCCCTCTAGAATTTCTCACCTCTTCATACTTCCTGATTCTTCTACTCTTCAGCAACCTCTTTGAAGGTTGTTCTTACTGTTTTAAATTTTCTTTGGACCATTTTTCTTCTTCCTACTCTCAAATGTCCAAAACTGTTCCTTACCAGCCTACTTCCACATCTCTGTCCTCTCACACAAGCCTTTTTTAAGGACCAATGGATATTTTTAGCTTAAAACAACATCAATTCATACACACATAATCCCAAGAGAATTCCTTGCCAAACCAGCTCCATAGTTCAATCTCACTCCTTTGGTTACTGATATCACCATTCTTCTAGTCATGCAGAATTTCAGAGTCATGTCTGACTCATTCCTCTCCTTCATGATGAACTTAATCATAATATTATATATATTTCATACAATTCAATAAGGATAGTTCATTAATGTTTAGTGCCTTCATATAAAGGCATAAAATGGCCTGTGTCTTGAAACTGGACTCAGAAAATGTGGTCACTGCACTCCCTGGCTCCCGACTTGCTCCTCTGCTTTTAAAACAACAATAACTACAGCACTGACTTTCTGGACAGTGCTGTTTAGGTTCTATGTCATGTGGATTCTAAGACCAGAAACAGGGAGGGAGGCAGCCCTTGCTGGTCATCTCCTACTACCTCAGTCCTGAACACTGCCTGTGCCTGGGGGCTGAACAGTGGCATCCTCCGAACAACTCAAAGTCAAACTGACCTATGATATTCCTACCAGAACAGTAATATATGAGACTAAAGAAAAAGCAATGTCATTGTAAAGAAGCAGAATGACTTCTAAGCCACATCAATATCTGACTAGGGGATTCCTTAACCACAGAGACAAATGCTAGATGTGCCTTTCCATGCAGTGTCCATGGAGGCATGGCCTTGGTTAGCAGACTTCAAAGAGTCCTGTCCTATTGACCGGTGCACAGTCCACGGACACGCGGCAGCAGCAGGCTATGAGTCTGATTCATCCCACTCCATCATTCTGATTCCGTGCTCACAGACCCCTTCTGAGTGTGATCTACTGTCCACGCGGGAAAAGAATGTTGTCTTGCTAAGACAAGCATTCCATCTGTGTAACTGTTTTTCTCATTGCAAATAGATAATGTGGCATCATAGTTTTATTAGCTTCATGAGTGTGGTTAATGAGGGTCCCCCCGAGGAAGATGGATCTACCCTCCGAGTGCTGGCAACATGAGACTTCCAAGTTGGCTAAGCTGAGTGACAGGCCCTGTGCCAGCCCCAGTCAAATAAACAAGGCAATGGTGGCCTTACTGTGAGGCCCAGAGAGGGGTGCGATGGGAAGTACTTTTTAACTAACCCAGAATGACGTCTTGTAATGTTGAATACCAGGGACAGCAATCAGTATCTACATTCAATTCTATCTATATTCAGCCCTTGCAAGGATATAATCCAGTACCTTGTACAGCTTCAAAGGAAGATGTTAATAGCATCATTGGGGAAACTGGCAGATGGACAGAAAGCTAGAAACCAAGGCTTTGTTTGCCAAAGGGTCAGGTATCCCCCAACCTGCTTATCATGATTCTGCCAGAGGGAGGACCTCCTAGGCAGTCTTAGAAGAGGATAGTGCCCCTCCTGTTAAGACTACATTTTAAATAGGATTTGAGTCTTCTGGAATTACAGCCCCATTAACCAGGTTGGCTTTCCAAGGGGAACATGAAGAATATCAATCCTTATCACAAAATAATCACAAATATACCTTTATAGGGCCATTTATAACCATCCTGTACCTATCTCACTGATCCTGACAAGCCTCCCATAATATAATAAATCTCAGCAAGAACAAGCCTTGAATCCAAATGGATTAATTCTCCACAAACTTTTTAAAAACTATACTCATTTCTAGTTTTGAGTTTTTTTAATTGGTCACTCCCCTTCAAATTTATTCCTCTTCCTACTGAATTTGCCTTCCATAAAATTCCAAAAACAGGCAATTAATGAAGGGGAAGATGGTAGCACTTAGACTAATCAACTTCAAGTTCAGGGTTATATATAGCCATTTTAACCTATTTGCAAATTTTTACACAGCACAAGGAATTGTTTCTGCTACAAAATTTTACACAGCACAAAGCATTCTTGTGCTTTTATAGTAATTAGAATGCTTCCTATTGTGGTATATGGTTTTAAAATAATTACAGTAAGCCAATAATAGTTATTTAAAATGTAATGAATTGATGGCTAATCTCCACATCCATTCAGTCATTCCACAGGCATTCACTTATCAAATACATTCAATTATTTTCACACTCTGAATCAGTCAACAAATTTTGAGTTTCTGCCATTCTGTGCCACTTTTTAATGGAAGTCTTCAATTTCAAAACATCCAAAATGAGCATCCTTGTCTTCTGGTGTAAATCTGCTCCTTCTCCTACTTCCTGTTTCAGGGAATAAAAATTCAACCCACTGAGTCAGAAACTTTTGCCTATCATGACTCTCCTTCTTCACGTCTGCTCGGTTTTTAAGTACTGTAAATTGTGCCTCCTGCAATTTATTGAGCCCTGCTTCCTCCACACTGCTTTGGATCACAGTGCCATCTCTTGCCTGGAGACTCACAGCCTCTCACTGCCATCCACTTCTTCTGAGCTCACCTCCCTCCTCTCTCCACATCACCACCATAGTTAGCCTTCTAAAATTCAAACCTAACCAGCCCGCTCCCAAACAGATCTTCTGTAGCCTTTTCAGTTTAATTCAGTTCACAGGCACTGTGACAGAAAGTACAAAATAAAGCTCAACATCCACTGCACAAATTACAAGCTCAAAATCTACTTGCACAAATTTCAAGTTTTAATGGTTGCCCAAACTGTAGCCTGTTTCCTGTCATATGTCTACATGTGTCCAATCACAACAGCCCGCATGGATTCCCTTATAGATTTTCTGCCTCTGTGCCTAGAATGTCATTCTCCACTTTGTTTACCTGCCCAGTTCTTTCTATATTCCGAGATTTAAAGGGTTCCTATGCTCTTGACGCTCATTCCTGAGCCTCTACAATGAGTCTGGTGTCCCAACTCTAAGGCACCAGAACACTCTGTACCTGCTTCTTCCACAGTGTATGCCGCACTCATTGCAACTGTAACTTTGCACATATGTCCATCTCACTCCTGCTCTCTCCACAGGCGGGCTGGGATCCCAGACGGGAGGTATCATGAGATGGGACAATGTTCTACTGTTGTGCTATAGATTTCCCAACTGGAGGTAAAAAAAATAAATAAATCTAGAGGAAAATATAAATGGAAAGGTTTTCTTGAGGGGTACAAAGTAGGTATTTGAGAGGGCAAATGAACCTCTCAAATATCTAGAGAAATGCGAGAAGGCAAGTCAAGTGACACCAGTGGTATAACAAGGAAGACTACAAGAGAGGCGTGTGCCAAGTCACCTTAGTTACTGGTGGTGCTGCTGTGACTGGTGACACCCCCAAAGATAACACATCTCATCAATGGTATAAAGCCAGATTCAGTCTCCAGGGTCCTCATATACGGGATTTTATATAAATACAAGGTTTTCTCATCCTTCTGATACAACAGACCACTGGAAAGCTTGAAACCTAAACATGTTTATGGAGTAGTGAGGTTGTTACCCATCCTTGTATCTTAATGAATCATTGTTAACATATGGGCTGCGCCTGTTTCTATACTGCTGACATAAACCATAAGGAATTACCTTTTATCATTTTTAACTAAAAAATGAAAGATTAAAGAACAGTGTCCTATTGAGTCTTTTCTTTGATAAAGGTCTGCTGTAAACATGCAGACAAGAAAGTCTTATGAGTAAAAAGAACTCTTTTTGGTTTTGTTTTTTATTTTTTGGTTAAACAGTCACCAAATAACTATAACAAATGCTCAACCAGGAACTTTTTTCTGTCATTCCCAAAGTATGCTGAATGCTATAAACAGCTATAAAATCCCCAAATGCTTTAAAATGTATCTTTAAAAATTACAAGTACCCTGGCTGGCGTAGCTCTGGATTGAGCGTGGGCTGCGAACCAAAGCATCGCAGGTTTGGTTCCCAGTCAGGGCACATGCCTGGGTTGCAGGCCAGGTCCCCAGTGGGGACCACATGAGAGTCAACCACACATGATGTTTCTCTCTCTCTTCTTCTCCCTCCCTTCCCTCTCTAAAAATAAATAAATAAAATCTTAAAAAAAATTACAAGTACATATGTATTGTAGAGAAATTACCAGAAAAACCCTATTAGAAGAAGGAAAGTCAAAGAGGCAGCAACTATTAAGGAGTAAATACCTTCAATCCATAGAAAAATTAGCCAAAAGTCTATCAAAGATATTTGGTTTATTTTCTGCACGTTTAAATTTTCCCTGTCTTTGTTCTAATATTAAGGTAGCTATGTTCTTACCCCAAGAAAAAACCTCAGTGAGCATGTGGCCGAGGAATGAAGCAGTATGTGAAAGGTCTGTCCAGTCCCATCATTTTCTTGTCATTTCTAATGGCTCAACTTTCAGAAAGCACAGATTAAAAAGTAGCCAGAAGTTGCCTTTTGCCAGATTCTGTCCCCTCTAAGACCTCAAGGCCTAGTTAAGTAAGCAAACTCTCCCTTCTCACAAACCCTCATTTTCTGCTCAAAAGCCACACTCACTTTGAACTGCCTGCAGATAAACCCAGTCATCTCCCTCCTCAGTTTTTCCTTTCCTTAATGTTTGTTTTTCCTCCTTTCCATGGAGGTAGAAATCATTTGTTCCCTGAATACTTCTCTTGGTGTAAATAGCTTTAGCATCTTTTACATAATAATTGTTAAAGTAATTAAACAGAGGCCATTAGCCTGGGGTGGCTCTAATGCCTTGGTAACTAGCAAGCAAACCAAGACCTACCCAAGCCTTGAGGCTGAGAAAATGAAACTTAAGAACAACCAATTACAAACAGCCAGTGAGGCTCTCTCAAATAAGGCAACTACTTAAGGCACAGCCAATCAGTAATGTCTGTGTTTCAATGTCTTCTCTATAAAAGCCTAGTCCCCAGCCCCTGACACTTAGGGGTGCACTCCTGACCACCTTCCAGGTGACACTGCCCAGTGACAATCACAAATACATTCTTGAAAATTTGAATGTGATTCAGCTTACCTTCTAATATGATTACTACTTTTAGCTGTAATTTAACAAGGAATTCCAATATTTAGAGATTGTGATTCATGTATGTATATATATATATAGGCAATAAATCACTAAACTAAAAACTTCAATCTGATTTGAATATTTTACATATTGACATTTTGATATATTTTATTAACACTGTACTTGTTAAAAAATTTTTCCAAAACTTTCATTTTCTTCTACTGATGTAGATAGAACCAACAGTAGAAATTAATAACAATAAGGAACTTTATCTATAAGGATATTGACAGTTTAAAAAAAACATTTCTTACATATGTTGAATCATGACAAAATGTTTAGTTGTTACTTGAATTAATATCCACTTTACCCAAGTATAGGACATTTCATAAAAATGTTCCAAATGAAGTCATGGTAATATCTAAGAACAACAAAAAAAATTAAATTCTTTTTATATAATAATCATTTAATAATTAGTCTTATAAATTCATAAAACTAAAAAACTAAAGATTCAGTTCTTAAAATTTACAATTTTAAGCTTGAATTTTCCACAAAATGTAAACCTTGTGCTGTGCTATTGTTGTTACTGTTCCCACTTGTTTTATAAAGACCACAGGGCATCTTGCATTGGAAGAAAAATACCGTATTACAAATGTTGAAAATCTAATTCCAATTTCAGCATGTCTCTGATCACTGGAAATAACAACAAAAAAACCTCTAGAAAAGTCTGCACATAACTCTCCCCTCGTGGATCATCATCATTTTTAATCCATCCTGAAAAATGTAACATTTTTCAAGCAGCTGATGCTTTGAAACATGCTGGCCTGGGCTAAGCATTCCTTCGTCCTGATGTCATGCCCCAGCGTTTGTCTCAGAAGACATCTTTTGTGCTTGTAACCAAAAGGCAAAAGAAATCAGAGCTGTGAACAGGGAGAGAGGAGGAGAGAAGGGAAATCGCTTGGGCCAATTCACTAAAAAGAATTCCGACACCAACCTGTATATTTTTAGGCACCCAACACACATACTTTAAAATAAAGCCTTCTGACTTTTATAAGGTATTGTGCTTATTTTCACACTGTTGGTTTTAAAAACACTCCCTGCTTTATGGTAATGTGTCACCGGGAAGTTAGCTATAGTTTCATGAAAGACGTTTTCATCCCTGACTGGCATCTTCTCAATAGCTGGGGCCCAGGCACACGGCTCCCTTCCCGGCAAGGCCCTGCGTGCTGAAACAGTGCCGCATTCATAACTTATTCTCAGCACCGCGGGGCAGCTCCACAGAAAAGCCTCTCCAACCTAATGGGTTACATCACTGAAAAGTCTTCCATTTGGCCTAGGTGAAAAACATGAATGCATGCCTCATTCATCTCTCCACCTCAAAAAAAAAAAAATAACGTAAAACCACATCCACCCCAGAGCTGTGTGCCCACAGCCAGCTCAATCGAAGCTGCTCTTATTGAATCTTATTCTAACTTTTTTAAACTACCACTAACCTTCAAAAGAATTTTTACAACTTGTGCCACTATTAAAAATGCCCAACAAGATACCAAAAAGTATCTTAAAAGTTAAATGGAAAAGTATTTGGTGCTAGCATTGCCTTTCTTTAGGGTTAGGTCACATTTTAAAAATATACTTGACATACAGTAATGGAACCAAAAACCTCACCCTCCCCACTGACATCAACACACATAAACCAGTGCACACAGAGGCTGCCCTTTCTCCTTACTCTCCCTGATGTTCACAGGAAATCGGCCGCACCCGAATCTTTTCAGAGTGTGTCAAATAGCCATGATTTTTTGAAAGGTAGGCCAGTACTCTAACCAAAATATTTTAAGTTGAAGAGAGTACATTTTCCTGTCTCCCCATTAGAATATGCCTTTTAAGGCTTAACCATAGGAATAGCATGAGAACATTTGCATCTATTCTCAAAACACAGGTACATATTTGTACTTCAGGGAAAAACTCATTGCTCATATTCTCCTCTCTAAATCACACACATGAAAGGGGGGGATATAAAGCTGGTGCTCCCGTCACGGGTTTTCAAAGGATATAAAACCCCCAAACCACAGCTGCACAGACTGTCCAAGAGGCATGCAGGACTCTCCTGCACAGGGTTCAGAATCCTCTCAGCGGCACCCATGTGCTCTTAGGGCTGCTGTGACAATAGCACACCCTTACCCCTGTCTGTCTGAATGACAAGCAAAAGCCACGTCAATTATGAAGAATCATGGACCTCGGGACTAATGACTCACTCAAAGCCATTTATATCCTTGATCGTGTAAATTCATCCTTGCTCACCAACCCATGACATGATAGAACTTTATGGCTTCTTCTAGGCTGTTCCTGTGCATTATGGAGAATCAAGCTGCCGCCATCCCTGTTCAGAACTGAATTCAGAACCTGAATTCTGAACATCCCTGTGAATGCTCACGGAAATCCACTGTTTGTACTCCGACAAGCCAGAGATCTTTGTTTCTGCCTTTTTTCCCTTCTATGATATGTCCTTTCTTATGTGTTTGTTTTTTGTTTGTTTTTCAAACAATCCCTCACTGACATACAAGAGGAAAAAAGGTATCTCCCCCAGAAAGCCTACACTGAGAATTCCCAAACAGGCTCAATTCCTTTACCAAATAAAGCATACATTTGGGACATTCGATAAACTCTTTATTTTTAAAGAAGCATAAGTATTAATTATTGAAACACTGAAAGTCCAAATTTGTAAAGGAACAGCCTAACATCAACCATGTAGACTCTTTTAATAACCAAATATCCTGAGTCATTTGTGTCCTGCAGATTTCTGAAATGTTCAGTAGCCTCTAGGCTGCGTACCTGCACCTCTCTCTCCCAAGACACATCACTGAAGCCTCCTACCAGCAGGTAAAAATAGAACGTGGGCACATACAATATAGAAACCACTGTAACCAGCCCATCTATAGGATTGGTTTTGTTCTCCATTTTCTTTATCAATATATATCATTTGCTTTTTTATCTAAATCTGACTATAAGCATGTCTTGCTGAGACAGTATTCTGGCATGTCATGCCCAGATGGTCCTCATAAATATCAGGTAATACTCATTACCATAATTTAAGGAACTCCCTTTATGACAGACTAGATATAATTTGGCCCTCAAATTGTTTACATCCTTATGCATATTACACCAGGACTTCAATGGTTGACACGGTACACATCAAGTCAGAAAACCCCCCTTGATGCAACTGTCCTTAACAACTTGATCACATACTGTGCTTTTAGAACATTGGAATGACAAAATTGGATCTGTAGACTTGGTGGCCATTCCTCTAGAAACTGGTTGAGAAGACAGGGCAAAAATTCACAGAATATTCACGTGACTAAGGATAATTAACGTCAACCGTTTCCACCCTACAAAAGAAAATAGAGCTTCTGTTAAGAATGGACAATAAAGACATTATTTTAGTTCCATTGTGGGTTTTTTTTTTGAAGCATTTGCCATCTCAGAAAAATACAAGCAAACAGAACAGTAGTCCAGCTATCCCAATGTTATCCAACGAGCCTGATAATGCTGTTGGAAGAAACTCTGTAAATACTGGAACAGAATTTAAAGCTGCTTTAAATATTATTTCCACACAAAATGCAGCACAAAAAAAGGCTTATAGAGAATTAAAACATAAGTATATAGGTAGGTACTGAACTTACATGGCCATATCTCTAAAGAAAGATAAAAACAAAATATTGGTGAAAGAACACCAGATCTGTTAGAACTCACTTCTTTTTTTATTTTCTTATTACAATTCATCTCTTTCTCTTTTTTACATCTACTTAACTCTCTTTGAGCATTTTTGCCTTATATAAGCACTTAAAAAATAACAAGATTTATATAAAGATATCATTCCAATCCAAGAGAAAGATCTCTGAAGGGCAGTGTGAAAAAGAATCCTCATTCTGCTTCTAGCTCCATATAAAATCTTAAAACAGAGCAGAGATTAAAACCAAACCAAACTATGATGGAGCCACTATAACCCAGGTCAGGGTTACATCTAAACAATAAGCAACTCACTTTCAGCACATGGGAAAACATATGTTACATACACTGAATCTGATCAGTTAGGCTTCATTTTAAGCGGCATTATATTAAACAATTTTTCTTCTGAATGAGTTTTTCTGTATAACACTTAATAATTCTATTTAGTTCAATAAGCTTTGCTAAATTGCATAAATATAGCACAACATCGCTAATTTATAGCCATTACTAGAGAAGAAGGAAACCAAAAATATATCATATAGTTTCAGCCAAAGATTTAAATTTATAGCATTTGGCAAAGGCTTTTGGAATAAATACTGGTGTATGTTATTTTTCCATTTATAAAAGGAAATTTTGCATTTAAGATTATTGTTGTAAGAGCAAAATTAAGTGAAAACCTACAATGCCAGATGAAAGCGTTCATCTCAAAAATGAATGATTTAATATAAATGAATGCCCTACCCCCTGAATAGTGGAAATATAAACACATCATTTAATCTAATAAATTGTTCTATCAATAGAAAGCATCCACACACGCATACATGATATTGGTGAAATAAGGAGTGGGAGAATTTCCACCGTCTAAAGAAAAACACAAAATTTCACAAGTAAAAACTTCTCACATATGCTCAACATGCAAAATATCCTAAGAAAGACACACCTTGAGGAATTTCTTCGTTTTTGATGGGAACATATTCACCATCATTACTAGTTAAGGACAACAAAAATCTTCCTCAATATCTTTGTAAAGGCTATATGCTATCCAAGCATCTACCATTCTGTAGGTTGAAATTTGTTTTTCTTCTCTAATTACACCTAAAAAAAATGTTGTCCTTCCATCTTTACTTAAAATAACTTATAATTGCATACCATTCTGCAAGCTGTTATAAGTAGCCAAACCAGACACATACTATTTCTACTATGGTCTCAAACTTTTAAATTATTCCTGTAACTACAGGAAAATAAACAAAAGCTGTAAGATACCAACAAGCTTTACCTTAGCCAATAGTTTTGACTCAGCCTCCACCATCTGCGTGATATTAGCAGGTGGGAAAACAGGTGATTTTGGTTTCACTTTCTTTTCCTTTACCCTACAGTTAGCAGTCTAATGCCCAATCACAGGTTCGTGTAATGAAGTGTACAGATACAAGCGACCACACAGAAGGCAAGTGTATAGAATTGAGGAACTAACTGGATTTGAGAAGGAGGTTGTCTTAAAAACTGCAAAGTCTTAAACATATACACCAGAAGTAAAAGCATGCAGTAGAAGCTTAATTATTTAAGGAGTATATACAGATAAAGCCAGGCATTATTTTAAGGGATATCCTACTTTGGAATTTGAGGTGCTAGATTAATACCTTGAGAGAGGAGAAAGTTACAAAAATAAGGCAAAAACTGAGGCAAGACATGGGGGGCAGAGATAAAATGCAAGGGGCCATCAGTATTGAGCCGCTATTTGACACCCTAGGAATGGATGCGGTTGTAGAGGGAAAGTGTGAAGGGAAGAGAAACTGGCGGGTTTACTGGCACGTGTGCACTTAGGAGTCGGGTGTGTTTTGGTCGTGCCCACCAAGGCTGTGTGGCTGGAGCTCTCACGACCACCCCAGCCGAGATGGTGCAGTGGGACATGTGCTGCTAGGAGAACATCTGAAAAACACTGTTGTGACACCTTCAGGGAATCTTTTATGGCTTAAAAAAAAAGAGCTGAACAGAGATTTATCTTTAAATAGCAAATTCAGAGTATTTTCCTAATCAAAACAACATGTTATTTTTTAGGAAAAATAAAAATAGTTTGAAATTGTAACGTAGCATATAATTTATATAGTTTCTGAGCAAAACACTTCCTGCATAGAGACACAACTGAGCTTTATATGTACCCTGTTAAAAATAATTAAATGGCTGCCACATTCCACCTCAGAGGTGGAATCATTTCCATATTGGACTCAAAGATCACTTTCTATAAAGTAGTCTCAAGATGCATGTTCCATTTACAAAAGCTCTTCAGATGAACGATGTTTTTGCAAATGCAAAATATGAATTATTGTCATCCTCATCATTTTTATTGTGCTAGGCATGTGAATGGATTTTGCATCTGGTGGCTGTAAGGTTTTACCACAGCAGGATGGCTGGGTTAAAATCTAAATTCCTAAAGCAATACTGTAATACTTTGAACCACAGTGACATCCAAGAGGGATAATGACTTTCTGATGAAGTGAGCAGCTCCTCCATGGTACGAGGAGAAACGCCAAACCTGGAACCTGGTGCAGGCTCACTGCTAACTCCTGACTGAAAGTGGATAATAAATGGCCGCAGGCATTTCTTAGCTCTCTCGTGTGAGCCTCAAACAGCAGGAGCCACTACACGCTGCATTGCTGAGGAGCCCAACAATTTAATTGGAAAGATCTGTGTGTGTGCGTGTGCGTGTGTATTGCTAAAAAATTAAATTGAAATACTTTTTTCTATATACCTTCCACAACCTAAGTGGCCTGTATCTTCTTTGAAGACAGAGTATCAGTTTATTTCAAATTTAGAGATACTGGCCTCGATTCAAATTCATGGCAGTTATAGAAACCAATGTTCCGTGCCTTGATTCAGGTGGCAAGCATTAAATCTTTTTCCGGCTGTCATGCAACAACAACTTTAATACAAATTAGCACTGCCAAACTCAGTTTCCTGGGCTCAGAGGTCCTTGATGCTACTCTGTGAATTTTATTCAGACTTTCACATGAACTGTGCTCTTTTGAAATGGTAGCATCCAGAGAGAAAAAAAACTAAACAAAAATGCAATTTAATTATTTCCAATTCAGTATTCTAATTTACAACTCACCACAAGACATTCACTATCCCCCTTTTGGTTATTTTGACTAACGTGAGACTTACTATGTCATACAGGAGAATGTTGTTAAATGCAAATTCCATTTCTATAACTGCAGTTTTCCCTTCAAGCTGTTTACATTGAATAGAGACCTGTCGATCAATACTAAGTCAAGCCCTGGCCAGGTGGTTCAGTTGGTTGGAACACTGTCCCATACACCAAAAGGTTGTGGGTTCAATCCCTGGTCAGGGCACATAGCTAGGTTGGTTATGGGTTTCATTCCTGGCTAGGGCACGTAAGGGGAGGCAACCAATAGATTCTCTCACACTGTTGTCCGCCTGTCTCCCCTCTCTCACTCTCCCTCCCTCCTGCTCTCCCTTCCTCTCTCTCTAAAATCAATAAAAACATATCCTCAGGTGAGGATCAAAGAAAAAATACTAAGCCAAAAATAGGGTGCTTCTGTTTTTATCTCCTGATTCCTGAGTCAAACTTTTCCAAAGCTCACAAACATGGGAACAACAGACCAAAATAAAAGAGCCACCTCCTCTCACTAAATAGGAAAACTCAATTCACTCTGAACCTGACACTCCAAACAACTGTGGAATGACTTCCATCATGGAAAGATCTGTCAAAGAAACAATATTTCAAGCGAGGAATGGGTTGTTCTTGGTTCTCAAATTGATTTTTCATTAAGACACCCAGAGAAAAACACAGTGATAAAGTAGTTAGTTTTCGCTTCCAGGTCTCTGGATATGCAATATGTTTAAAGTCATGATCCTCTGGCATAATTGTAACACTCACAGAGACTCAATTTAGCTGCTATAGAACTGACACAATAATATGTCATTTATTTTCTTGAGAAAAAGTTTCCAGCAAGTCAACTGGCACAATTCTAAAACTAAACTGACCTCCTCGTTTAGAAAGCTGCTTTTACTTAATAAGCACTTCAGAGCCCACAAATGAGCAATGTAACACAAAAAGGACCTCATTCCAAATTTTTCTCAGCCAGAGAAATCCAGGATCCTGTAAAAGTCTAAAAATTTTAAAATCAAAGAGACTTTGGAGCAAAACGTGATTTCCTCAAATATTCGTTCCACCACGATGCACTGAAATACCTAAACAGGGCAAATTATGCTAGGGTGCCTTGCTATATTGCAGCCCGAAGGCCCCCCAAAACAGATGTCGCAAATAATGCCCCGTAAATGGTAATGATCCTTTTAAACAACTTTAAAGATTGTAAAGTACAGGACAGTGGCATCAGACAGGCACTGGCTACTTACAACTCACGTGACCCTCCACTGAAACCTTTACTCTCTGAACTCTACTGTTCTAAATTGTAAAATGAAAACAATGGTACCTATCTCAAAAGATGTTTGCAAGGTCTAATCCAGTGATGCATATAATATGCACTAAATAACTATTAGTTCTGCATCTTATTTAATCTATACAACAATCAGTGAAGTGGGCATTAGTATCCCCATTTTGCAGAATAAGAAACTGGGACTCAGACAGCTCAACTAGTTCGTGCCAGGGCACACAGGTTTTAAGTGGCAGGGCTGGGAGCGATGTTTTTAAAGACAAGCAGCAATAAGCAGAATAATAATAATAATAATAAACAGCAAACATTTATTGTATGCCTGCAATGTGGCAGGGACTAACAAACTCTTCAAGACGTTATCTAATATAATAATCTCCTTAAAGACCCTATGTGACTCACATTATTGTCCCCATTTTATAGAAAAGGAAAACTGAGACTCAGAATAGTGAAGCAAGTTTAACTCACTCAGCAATTATTTACTGAGTTCTTGTGATGTTCCAGGTATGGGGGATGCAAACACAACAGGACAGACAGGATTCCTGATCTCTTGACTTTACAAAAATCACACCTAAACAATCTTAAAAACTTGTCACCTTAGAGACTGAGGAAAATAATCTAAAGCTGAATGTAGTGATTACCTGATATTTTATTTGGGGCAGGGGTGGGGAGGGACAAAAACAGCAATCAGCCACTTGAAGGCTTTTTCTCACTAATCCATCCAACATTTCCCTAGTACACAATGATCATTTCCATTTCACAGAGGAGTAAACTGAAATATAGAAATTTTAACAGTCTTGAATCTGTAAATTAAAAACAGGTTTCAAAAGTGAAAATAGAGCGTTTCTGAGGTATTGAAACCTAGACACCCAGTGTGCCCCTTCAAAACTGGAGAGTCGCCTCCACAGAGCCCGCGAGGCCCCCCTTCCAACAGCGTCCTGGCACCCAGATCTACACACAAACTCCCTTACCCACTTCCAACTTCCTGTGTGTGAGACAGCTCCCAGCCCACATCCCCACTTTGCACAACTCCAGGGGGCACTATTCATTCACATACAAGGGAGATCACACTCTGTGAATTGTCCGAGGCATGGCCCTGCTCCCAGCTGTGTACTTGGGCTTTTCCTCTGGGGCAGGGTAGGACGTGTTTGTTTTCCCCAGAGTGGTCTGTCCCTCCCCCAACTCCCAACTCCCGATCTTACAAAAGAGTAAAACAGAACATGTACATCTTGCTAAAGAACAGAGCCTTGCACATCTGGAATCCAGCCTCTTCTTCAATTTACTGAGTGACTCTTGGCACGTTTTATCACCTCCTCAAGTCTCCATTTCCTCATCTGTAAGTGGGATGATAATAATAATAGCACCCAAATCATGTGGTAATTGTAAAGATTAAATGAGATCATAAAGTATCCAGCACAGTGCCTGACATATGTGGGCTCAATAAATGTCATTAGTGGTGGGCTATATTTATCATCATTTTAACTCCAATTATACCACTCCTCTCCAATTTGCCCAGACCCACCCAATAATAATTCTGACAAATACCAGGGAAAAAATAGCACTAAAAGAAGAAATAACTTTTAAATCAGACTCCAAAGTAGAATTTCAGATCTTCAGGCAGTGCCTGTGCCATGTGGTTAGAATCACAATATTGACAAACTGCTCAAGTTTTTCAAGCTAGCGATTTTATGTGTTTTTCCTCCTCTATTGATGATTCAATTGAATAAATATATTAGATCTCTGTGTGTGTCTGTGTGTGTGTGTGTGTGTGTGTGAGAGAGAGAGAGAGAGGAAAAGTAATAATGATCTTACATCTACAAACAGGAAACTCGGGATAGGAAGTCATGGCACCTTCGGATCCCAGTCTGTTCTAAAGCATAGAAAGTAGGAGGCAAAACCCTGACGCCAGCTCCAGCTAATAAGGGAAATGAAAGGTTTGCCTAATGGCCTATATTCATAATTATGGCAACAACAGGTATGTTTAGCTGTTGTAATCTAAAAATATCTTTAAAAATATAATTTTATGCCATGAAAACAGTGCCTTTTCTCAACCTTGAAGAGAATACTTGATAGGAAAGAGTTCTCTGAGAAAAGAACAGACTTTTAAGGTTAAAGAAAAAGAACAAGTTGAGTCTTTAAAAAAACCCACATTTACATACACCCTCTCCTTAGTCTCTGAGTGTGCTGTGACGAGCCAGCAAGTCTGCAAATGTGTGAGGTGATGCCCATAACCTGATAGACTGAAGTTACCTGGATTCTTTTCTTCTGATTCCTCAGTAAAGTGTTGCATAAATAAAGGTGTCAGATCAGGTAATTAACCTCAGTACACACAAATAGTTCTAGCTGACGTAAAGTACAAAATACTTTCCTCCTCCCAATCTTCAGTTATAGACTCTCTGTATATGTATATAATAATAAAAGAAGCACTGACTACAGTTGATATCTAAATGAAAAACAATTAAGGAACAATAATTCAAAAGAACCTATGTACCCCCAATGTTCATAGCAGCACAATTTACAATAGCCAAGTGCTGGAAGCAACCTAAGTGCTCATCAGTAAATGAATGGATAAAAAAATTGTGGTACATTTACACGATGGAATACTGCACAGCAGAAAGAAAGAAGGAGCTCCTACCCTTTGCAAGAGCATGAGTAGAACTGGAAAGCATTATGCTAAGCGAAATAAGCCAGGCGGTGAAAGACAAATACCATATGATCTCACCTATAAGTGGAACCTAATCAACAAAACAAACAAGCAAGCAAAATACAATCGGAGACATTGAAATAAAGAACAAACTGACAGTTACCAGAGAGGGGGGAGATGGATAATAGGATAAGGGCCATCAAGGAACATGTATAAAGGACACATGGACAAAGCCAAAGCGGGTAGGTTCGAGGGTGGGAGGCAGGGATGGGTGGGGGTCGGGAGGCATGGTAGGGTTAAAATGGAGACAACTGTACTTGAACAACAATAAAAAAAGCAATTAAGGAACAATAAACTCTTGCAAAGAGCAGAAAAGATGTATGGATTCTTGTTCCTGTAACTCATTTAAGCAGCAATCTCTAAACTTCTTTGGTTATGCACCACCATCAGTAAAACATTTTCTAGAATAGGCCTTTAAGATGCATGTGCCTATCTATTTCTAAATTATAAATATGCACATCTCTACTACTATAGCATGGATGTGACAAAAAATGAGAAATAAATTTTAAAAAGATTAAAAGTAAATATAAATGGAAAATTCCTTATTTCTTTTCTGAACCAAAATGGGTCTTCCTGAAAACCCCCTGGAGTTCACACAGCAGCACCGCTACCGACACCACATCCTGCTAAAAATGAGACCTGTTGTTGGTTTGTTCTATTAACTATAGGTGCTATCTTCCTGCATGAGCTGTTGCATTTTTAGTCCTCTTTACAAAGGATCTCACATTCCTGTGCTAAAAATTTATTTAAAAATTTTTAAAAAACTGACATATCAGTATAAGAAATGATGAACACCTTTTGCTCTTTCAACCTGTTCTGGTGTTTTAAACACAGAAAGATGCTTCCTTATAATTCTCCTCAGTTGACAACATCAACAAAGGTGACCATGACCATGTGAAAGAAATAATGGAAACATTGGCTGGGGAATGGATCAAAAAGCTATGGTACATTTACGCAATGGAATTCCACACAGCAGAAAGAAAGAAGGAGCTCCTACCATTTGCAACTGGAGCTGGAGAGCATTATGCTAAGTGAAATAAGTCAGGCGGTGAAAGACAAATACCATATGATCTCACCTTTAACAGGAACCTAAACAACAAAACAAAGAAACAAGCAAAATATAACCAAAGATACTGAAATAGAGAACAGGCTGACAGTGTTCAGGGGGGAGAGGGGAAAGAATTTCAGGGTAAAAGGGGAAGGGTTTACAGGAATAAGTATAAAGGACACAAGGACAAAAACTAGGGGAGTATAGAAATGGAAGGGAAGTGGGGAGGGCTGGGTGGGTGAGCTGGGATGGGAGTAAAAGATAGAAAATTGTACTTGAACAACAATTAAAATAAAATTTAAAAAAATTAAAAACCAAAGAAAATTAAAAAATAATGGAAACAAATCCCTTCAAGAAACAAAAAGAAAAAAACAACCATATTTTCTCAAAGACAAGAAATCACAAATTCTCTAGTCTGGAAGTGAAAGATTCTTTATTCCAATACAGTAAGACTTCATTTAACACTGTCCGGTTCTTGGAAAAGGCCACTAAATAACATATAGAAACCAATTTTACCATAGGCTAATTGATATAAACAAGAATTAAGTTCTTGTGGTATATTTCTGGTCACAAAACATCAACAAACTTCTCAATAAAAAATAAAATACTTCTAATATTAAACACTGTAATAAATGTGAGCTCTATGTACATTTAAGAAAGATGACTAAAAGCAAGTAAGATAATCCTTTTCCAACCCCCTTACTCCAGGTCTGGATCACAGGTGGCCAGCGCCTATCCCAGCAGCTCAAAGTGCTAGATGGGCACCCACCCTGGCAGGTGGCCCTCCCATCACAGGGTCACTCACACCCCCACTCCCTCAGGCTGGGACCACTTAGAAACGCCAATTCACCGGTTGTGCCCATCTTGGGATATAGGAGGAAACCAGAGTCCCCAGGAAAAAACCCAAACAGATATGGGAAGAACATGCTAAAAGCTCTACACAGACACTGGCCCCTGCCAGAATCTATTATTTCTCATCAACATTATTATGAAATGATGTTGAACAACATTATTTGGGACCTTCTATACTTCCATCTCTTAGAGGTCTTTAATTATTCAAATGCTTGTTACAGAATATATTATGTCAAGTTTTTGCTAGTGGTACAACAGGAAACTATTCTATCAATATCATCCTCCAACCATTGAGGAGCCTAGAGATTATGATTGATTACCTACTAAATTCTGACAGATTATCTTCTTGATGAGGCACCTTTCTATATTGTTCTCATTAGTAACAGTAAAGAAGGTTTTCCTTTGTGTTCATTTACTTTGGTTTTGACCTTTTTAATACCACTGTAGTGTAGTCTAGATGATACCATGAAAATTAAGGGTGGCCATGTGGTACTGACCTGACCCATCACATGTAAGCAGAAGTCAGCTTAGGCCTTTTGGAAAAGGCTTTACTTTTCTGACTAAAAAAAAAAAAGCATGAAAGTAGCTGTACCTGCACTTGTCCCCACCCCTTCTGCTTTGAGAACAGACACAACAGAGCAGGAGTAGCAACCTCCTAACCATGAAGAAGAAACCAAGAGGACCAGGACAGATACCAGCTCTGTCTTCCTTTGGTTGTTAAATGCACCACACCAACAGCTACCTACCTCTGTACTTCTAATTACTTTTTTAAGTTAATCTTTGTTTAAGCCACTGCTAGCCAATTTTTTTGTTGTCTGCAATGGAAAACATCCTTGACATGTACCTTCTTTCTCTTCATCACATTTCCAAATTTGAATTCAAATCTCACCAAACATCTGGATTCTTCTTACTCTTCTGAACTACTAATGCAGTTGCTCTGTACTTTAGTTGAGATCCTGATCGTGTTTTTATGTATTATTATTATGACTATTTTCCCACTTGAAATGAAACTCCTTGGGGAGGAAGGGGTCCTGTTTCATTCATCTTGGCTCGCCACAAAGCACTTAGCACAGTGATTAGCAATCATAAGTGTTCAGTTTAATATTTATTGAATGAATTTATTAGTAATAAAGGATAACCTCCCTTGTCACTTAGACGACAATAATCAAACTCACAAATCTCCTCATGTAAACGGCTCCTGGGTCCATTCAAGTTATACATTCTATCCCTTTACAACCAACCATTCACTCATTCATTCTTCAATATTATCCTATTAATCTATGTATAAAACAATATACTATGTGCCAAAGGAGGAGAATCCATTTGATAAAGTTCTTGACTTCAAGTAAAATAATTTACTGTAGAAAGTAAAAATATATTCACCTCTGTCCTATGGCCTATTTCCGACAACAGTACTTCAAAGGGTTCCTTAATCTAGATATCCCTCCTATAGAAATGATACTCAAAATTCAAGATATACTTGCAGAACTATAAACAGATTTCCATTCACAAGCAATGCTAAACTTACAAACAAATGAAATTGTTAAAGCATATTTTTATAGGAAAGTATGAGCACTTTTTCAAACAACGATGACTTTTTGTATTGTGGTTAGGTGTTTGATCAGCCCCAGATTACTGGTTAATCTTAATGTGGCAAAATTATGGACCAAGTATTCACAGCATGAATGGTAAGTCAGTGAAAAAGGAAATTAAAAAAATTTAAAAACAGATATTAACCCCACTCCACTCCTTATTTGGATATGGAATTAGCTCAAGGCAAAAACTTCAAAGAGATGAATGTGTTCTTAGAATCTTTTCTTTCTTTACTTTTCTCTTTCCTAGATACTAGGCTGAAAATGTCTTGATTCAAATCTTAATAACCACTCCCCTTCCTAGAGCACAAAAACGTCCCCCACTACTGCCACCAAAACCATTTCTCTTGGCAACCAAACACCACCAAGCAAAAGGCCCTTTATCTCAGATATTAGACAGAAAGCAATGTGAGCAAAGGACTTTGCAAGGGTGCTTTCTGAGAGCATCTACCTTGCAAAGAGACAGCATGCTAACCCTAGTGTATCTACCTGCAGAGCTCTAGTCCTACCAAAGTGAAGTGAGCACGTCAGGTTAAGGAAAGTCCCAGTTTTCTACTGTACTGGGGGGTCTCTCTTTGTGAGGAAACAAGTGAGTCTAAAATGAGTCAATTTGGGGTGTAAGTGGTCCTATCCTAATCCTTCTATCATTTCTTCTAACCATATCCCATTCCTGAACTCACAAGCCTTAAAGATTCTTCTAAAAATGTATTTTGCTCAGGGTAAAATGTTCTTCTCCTTTACAGCCAAGTAATATTCCATTGCATAGATGTCCCATAGCTGTTTTATCCACTCATCTACTGATGGACACTTGGGCTGCTTCCATATCTTGAACATAGAGGTGCTGATGTTCTTTCAAATTTGTGCTTTGTATTCCTTCAGATATATTCCCAGAAGTGGCATCACTGAGTCAAAAGGTGACAGCATGGACAGATCTGGAGAACATTCTGCTAAGTGAAATAAGCCAGAGAAAGACAAATACCATATGATCTCACCCGTATGTGGATTATAAAGAACATGCTGAACAGGCAAAATAGAGACAGATTCATAGAGAGCAGGATGACAGCTAAGGGTGGGGGAATAGGTCAGGGGGTGGAGGGATTGAGTGCAAAGGACTCATGGACAACACTGTGGTGACTGCGGGGAGTAGGGGGTATAAGGGAACTACATGGTAATGGAAAAATATAATAAAAATTTTTAAAAATAAATAAAAATATATTTTGCTCAACAAAGAAATATGAAGGATATACCACGTGGCAACACATAGCTATTTAGCCCTTTTTTTACAGCGGGCACAGCAGGGATTTTAATAAAGGGGCGAGCAATGGGTGAACAGGGCGCCTGCTGGAGTTATTATGGGTCATGTGAAATTTGGCAACCATCTGTACTTATGGGCTGAAGATTTTAATTAAAACAAAAATGTGATTACAAGGAATTTAATATAACTGTGCTTTCATGCTGCAGACTTCAGCAAAGGCTATGTGTTGGTACATACATGTGTGTGTTTCATTGAAACCTTGATCTTTAGGAATCTTCAAAGGTAATAATGAGCATTAAATATTTTCAACATTTTTTTAAAGCCAAGAAAAGTCTTACATTTGCTCCTTGAATGAGGTAACTAAAGCATCAAGTTCCTTTGCTTGCAACTAGTGTGACTGGTGGTGTTTTAATACACAGGTTATCTTGGGCAGATCAAGTGTCTCACTGGTGGACATTTATCACTAACGAATAAAGAGTGGCAAGACCTGATATTTTAATAAGTGCTGCTTACAAGATAAAAATATTTCAAAATTGGTTTGGGAGGAACACAATAATTTGAGTCTTTAATATTGAAAAGTTTAGACAACATGATCATGGATTTCATTACAATATGAACAAACTGGGGAAATAAAGTACATTCCAAAAAAGTTTACCTAGGTGTTAGTCATCAACTGAGGAGACAGCCTGTATAAAAAATATATACATAAAACATGATCTGAAATGGAACTCAAAAAATATTACCTCTATTTTTCCCATTGAAAGTTATGTTTTATTTTTAAGTTATTTATTTTTATCCTTAAAATTAGGCACTTTTAATACTACCCCCAGGGAATTGATGACATCATACTTGGTATATTAATTTCCAGTCTTACTTTTTAAATTTTATTTCATAAAAGAATTCCTAAACAAAAGTTATATTTTTTGGTTAGAGATGATGCACAAATGACAAAGCTATAGAGAAAAACATGGAAATCATTTTCACAAAAGTTCAGATCATGTTACCACCAGGAGAAGGGAAAGAGCACTCCCAGGCAGTCACTGCTGGGGTAGCAGTAGTATCTGTCTAACCCTGGGTAGGTGTGATGTTAAAGCCTAACGCCCAGGACCTAGAATGTGACCTTATTTAGAAACAAAGTCTTTGCAGAGGCAGTCAAGGTCATTAGGGTGGGCCCTAACAGCAAGCTGATTAAAAACAGAAAAATTGGGAGAACACCATACGAAGTTGAAGGCAGAGAGACTGGGTTGATACATCAACAAGCCAAGGAATACCGAAAACTTCCAGCAAACTAACAGAAGCTAGGAGGAGAGCAGCATGTAACAGATTCTGCCCTCACAGTCTTCAAAAGGACCCAGCCCTGCTGACACCTTGATCTTGAACTTCGACCCTGTAAAATAGTGAGACAATAAATCTTTGTTGTTTAAGCCATTCAGTTTGTAGTGCTTTATTACAGCAGACCTACAACCTAGAAAATGAAGACAGTGAGTAATTATTTTTTATAATTACTTTCTTTTTTATAATTATTTTTTCTGAATATGTTTTAATTAACAATAAAAATATAAAAAGAAACACATTCCTTGTGCAGAGGTAAGAAGAAAACATGCACTTTTGCACAAGAATCAAAATGGACATATTAGGTTAGGTCTCTGGGTTGGAAAATCAATGAAGTCACAGAGCTGGAGGGTAAGAGAAGCAACTGAAGATAGCAACCACAAAACCGTGAAAGCCGGCATTTGCCTTTCCTCAAAAACTGAGAATTTTTAGATGTTAATTTAACCTATCTCTAATTTAGGATAAATTAATGGAAAAGAAAATCAAGCTCAGTTGCTTTACCATGAATGAGTTTTGATTTTTTTTATCCTATGTTTTGAAACCTTTCTCCCAGGTTTATAAAATCATTTTTATTAATGGCCAGGTATCTCAATGTGCTTTAAATTTTTAGTCCCCATCGTTCCAAATCTTTTTATTTTTCTAAAAGATTCTATTTATTTATTTTTAGAGAGAAGGGAAGGAAAGGAGAAAGGGAGAGAAATGTCAATGTGTAGTTGCTTCTTGAGCATCCTCTACTGGGGACCTGGCCCACAACCAGGCACGAGCCCTGCTTGGGAATCAACCGGCCACCCTATGGTTCATAGGGCGGCAGTCAATCCAGTGAGCCACAGCAGCCAGGATTGTTGCAAATGCCTTTAAAATACAGCTTTAATTTCAACTCTCCTCCAGCCTATGTGCTGGCGTCTCTTTGCTCTTCTCAATTAGCCTCATTACATTATTAGTAACATGGGTTTCTTTTTACTTATTCAGTTATGAGGCAATCCCACCTGATGTGCTTTTCTGCAAAATGGCACAACACTAAAAATTAATTAATTTTAATGTATCTTTCCTTTAAAGATATTTCTGGAAACAAAAACATGTTTTGTCTACTCACCTACCAATTCTACTACCTACCATTTATTTTTCATCACCTGACTAGAATTTTTACAAGTAGAATCTGCAGGTCTACAGGATAATAATAATCTTATTTTACAGTTAAGAAAGCTGAGATTTTGAAGTGGCACAGTGGGAAACGGGAAAACACATTCAAATCCAGAACTCATAGTTCTGATATTTTATAATAGTTCCATTATAAAAGTGGCTTTTTAATCTGGCATAACAAATTTCATCTATACCTACAAATTCAGTTCAACAAAATCATGAAGTGCTTATACAACATGGGAAGAGAACTGGTTCAGACTTTTTAAACTACAATTCTTGCGACACAATATGGGCAATATCTCCTGGCAAAAACTTTGGAACATTATTGGTACCTTTCTTTCCTAATGAAATATTTGTGGTAACCAGCCCCAAGATGGTCCACAATAATCCCCCACCTCCTAGCACCTCACAGCCTTGTGCAGTTACCATCCACGCTGCTCCAGGGTTAGTTTCTGTGACCAGGAGAATGTGTACGGTGAGGCAGTTCCAAGACAGGTTCTAGAAGACTGCAGCTTCCATACAGGGTCTCTCCTGTCTGTCTGTCTGTCTGTCTGTCTGTCTCTCTCTCTCTCTCACATCATTCACTCTGATGTAAGCTGGCTGGCACTGTAAGGACACTCAGTCTGTGGAAAGGTCTAGGAAGTGAGAAAATAAGATTTCCAGTCCACAGCTAGTGAGGAGGCCTGCTTACAGCCACGTGGGCTAGGCCATCTTAGACACAAAACTCCAACTTCAACATGAGACTGCAACCTCATGACAGAACCACGCAGGTCGGCACCCCAAGATTCCTGTCCCTCAGAAACGATTTTAGGTAAAAACGTTGTAGTTGTACAAGTGTATTGGTTATAGAAAGTGGTGTGATTTAAAACTTGAAAATGTATCATCATTAAACTTTTTATTGGATTTAGCAAACATGTAATCCATAATTATATCTCAAGTATAAATTCATTGACATAATATAGCTTAATACATATACAAGACACCAACATGGATCATCTTTACATTCTTGATACCAATGGTTCAAACCAAAATATTTAATGTATTATATGGTGCATATATTAAGAATTTTTTTAATATTTTGCTTTTTTCGACTTTCACAATTGCCATTTCTTTACGCTTCTCTAGTTACACCATCTAGAATATGGAAACTCTTTCTCTGGCACAATAAATAGGATACCTGACTTACAACAGACGCTTCTATTAAATCATCAGAATTTCCCCTACTCATATGGAATTTTAAATGTCTTAATTAAGACACTACTTTCTCTTCTATTTACAACATACTATATGCATATATGCAACAATTGGATTTTTTTTAACTTAAAGATATGATCAAAATAAAGGCGGGGGAGATTTCAGCACATTTGCTGAATATATGGTACATCAAACGGGAATCTGGGATCTGAGCTGGAATCCTGGCTATGGAATGTATTAGCTGTGTGACCTTAGGCAATTTACTTAACCTCTCTGTCTTGCTGCATCCTCATTTATAAAACTGCAACAATAACATCTATCCCATAGGGTTGAAGAAGGAATGAATAATACATGAAACATTCTTAGCACAGAGTCTGGCATACTGCAAGCACTAAATCAATGAATGATTTTCATTTTTTAGTGTAGTAAAAAGTAAAACTAAGAGCCGAAGAAAATTTCCCAGTTGAGGACAATATTGTTTTGGATAGTATTGTCATTTTGCCCATATTTGAGCATTATTTTTATAAGTATCACCACTTTGGAACTGACATTTTAGTGAAAGCAAAATAATTATTCTTTGACTATAATTTTCAGGTATATCAAGGAAGACAGACAATGAAAAACTGAATCTGATATTAATTAATGGCATCTCTGACCTCCCAAACCACAGCTTCTCCCCAGTCTATTTTTCTCCTTTCACAACAGTAACAAAAGTCCTAAATACTGAGCACCAGGATTCTTTATGCCATGCAATTGTCATATTAGTTAGTTTATAGAGAACTTGAGAATCAGTAAGGCATTTTCCCACGTACTATCTCACTGAATCATCTACTAATTTCTAGTTGGATACTGAATATTAATTTAAAATGTGAAATTAACTTAAGTATTAAAATGGGAAGTCCAATTCTAACTTCAATATTAATCATAGCACTAATGACTGCTTCTGTCTCTTGAATGATTCTTCCAGAGGAAGGAGGAGGTGGGTGGGCTGGAAGCTGCAGGCCACTAGGTGAGTTAGCTCCTGTGAAGACCTCACACACCCTCCCCAGTGGCATCTGTACAAGACGCACCCACCCCAGACCTCCCCTTGGAGCCAGCATTTCAATGAGGTAAAATGAGACTATTTTTTGAAAAAGCTGAAGAACCAAGTTTCAAAGTTTCTTCTCTCAGCTCATGCCCCCTGCAAAATTGCTTTGGAACAGCCTGATCCATTATCTTTTTTAGCAGCTCATTATTTCAATTTAATGTCCTTATCTGCTGTTTTCTTTCTACTTGGCAAATGTCCTCTTATCAAATGTTACTCTGTATTTAAATTCTGAAAGATAGCTAATTTGGGACTTACTGCAGCAAACAGAAAAGACTTCTCTCGCCATTACTTATTTGCATTCAGAACTGCTTACATTTTTTTTCCTTTGTTGTTTAAAGTAACTTTTTTAGCCCCAGAAAGTATCATTGTTATCATTCAAGTTTATCTAGACTTTCTTCTGGAGTGTCACCTATCACCACTAACAATAAGAAAACCCACTCAATGGCACCCATGTAAACAATAAGTATATTTTAGAAGGGAAGGAGATGAACGGACCTTGAACTAGAAGGAAATATGCACTTTTAATTTGTGGCCCAATTCCTACATTTAGTATATTGTTAGATTTCATACAATATTACTAATCTATCTTGTTAATGTTTTCACTTAAAACAGTTCCATTTAGAAGCAAAAACTATTCTTATTAAGATAACATTTTTCATTATTAATGACTGAGTAAATGGTTTCATTAGTTCTACCTTTATGCTGATGTTATTACTTGTGGTTTGAAATAAATCAATAGTGCTTAGTAGTTTCAAACTTCATTTTTAATAACTCAAATAATAAAAATCCAGTCTTTATATTTTTCCATTCAAATGAATATTAATCAACCAACTCACTATTTGTTGGTGCCCTTCTCTAAGGACAGGAGGTTGTTCTTCACAACAGTCCCCCACCACCATGTGCCCCTCCCTTCTACCCACTGAGGCCCTGACTCAAACCGATACAGTCTCTCAGGGACATCCCACAGCAACACAACCCTGTACAAAAACATTATTTTTTTAAAAGCTTCCTTTTTTTTCTAATTGCTTCTTTTGATGCTATAAGTGATTGAAAATTTCTTGACGGATTTTATGTTTGTGTTTGGTTATTTACTTCAGAAGATTTTAACTCATGGTGCACTTAGGTAACTGAGTCTCACGCACTACTCTGCATATGAACATCTAAGCCCCTATCTTTACACTTTTACTTGTTATTTACCACTAAAAAGTAGCTTTCTAACAACTTAAATAAGGCTACAACTGATTTACAAATGCTTAGTTCCTCACCTATAAAATGGGTGCATATCCTCAGAGGGTTTCTGTCAGAATTAAATGGTATCACATGTGTAAAGAAAGCTCTTGGCACACTGCCTGAGACACAGAAAGAGTTCCACACTTGTTGCCTTCATCATGAGGGTGATGATGAAAATGGAGCTTGTGGCCAGATAGGATATCAGACAACACTCCCACTATGAATAACCAAGAGGTGTCCTCAATTTGAGATTTGGAGTGATTCATCACAACATGTTAACAGGTTAAGTGTGAAAGAGAACAGAACCAATATAAGATGGCAGCACTACAATCAGATATGAATTCGCATTTTTCAGAGATATGTTATTAGGCTTCAAATTACTAGTAAAATATTACTTTGAGTTTCAAATCTTTGTTTCTGTAGTGAAAATAGTCACAAAATATTTTCAAATTTAGAAATGTTTATTTCAAGAACGGCCATGAAATTACCATTTGCACGGGGAATTAAGTAGCACAAACATTTCTCTAAACACTTCCAGAGGCTGGCGAGCACATTCAAACACATACGCTGGGGAAGCACAACCTGAACCACAGGACACTGCGTTGGGTTCTCACAATTAAATGGAGCTGTCTCATTGGAGGTTTCCATCTCCCACTATTCATTAAATGATCACTATTAAGTTTTACATGTGTCCTTTGCTTTTTTCTAATCTACATTAAATACATAATGTTGTGCGAATAAAACACATGGATAAGGAAAGATTTTATTGCATTCCAAAGGACCCAAATATTACTTAAAAAAACAGTATGACTACATTGTACTAACTGATAGAGTAATGAGAAAAGTTCACTCTTATGAATTAATAAAAATTATAATAGCGTATAAAATAACTCCTCCCCGCTCCACAAAAAGTGCATAATTCGATATTCCACTGTGGTGTTCTTGGTGACTCTTCTGAGAAGCTCTCTCAGCCAGCTACCCTTAGGGCTCAGGAAGAGATGTGTCTCTTTGGCATCCATTTAGTACCAGAACTGATCCTCTATATTAATGTAGGATTGTACTCATACTTTTCTTCTGTTCCAAGAAATGTTCAAAGATATGAACATATAACAAGGCAAGGCTTCTATAATAAATATCAACTTTCCTGTTTCTTCTACAACGTCATTACAGGAGTTTCATAATAGTTGTAAAGAATATTTAAGTCAATGAAAAAAAAACTATATAAATACAAAGAAAACATACAAGTAAGGCAACCCTCTTGGATAATATCCCTTTTAAAGTTCTTCCATGTGTTTGATGACTATCCTATAACCAATATATCCTCTTTCTTTCCAAAGCTTCATGATACATGCTTGGAAGGACAGGAAGAGTTACAGAGTCTGTCTAATTCACAATTAATCATTGTTCACACACACACACACACACAAAACCATAAATGGAAACTCACATGACACATGAGACATGATGTGTTCCGGGTATAATGCTCCTAAAACATTCTGCTAGTTTATACAAGATGCCTGTCTCTAGTCAGCATGTCCCCTTTGTGGAGCTGACTGAAGCAGAGGAAAACTATAGATAATAGCACTGCATTGATACTTACCACTCAATGAATTTGGAAAATAGGGCTTCCTCCTCTGTAAACCTGAAAATACTTAGGAATTTCAATAAAACGTGGTGATGCTGTGTGCTTAACGCTTCTAAAACCAGCACTGTGTACATATTCATGGGCCCTTATTGAATTGGTTGATTCCTTTACCATCACAGTCATAATTAAGTTTTTCTCCCAGAAAGTTGAATACAATTCATGCAAATAGCAGATTTCATGAAAGAAAAAAGTCTAAAAATAGCAAAATGACAATAGAATCAAAGTACATGAAGCATTTATTCATGTAAATGTAAACACAGTTTTCTGAAGGGTTAACTCATTTCATTTGCCCAACCTTACTAGACTCAAGGCCATGGCTCATCTTTGGAGTCTTTGTTTGAACTACAATCAAAGGGTGTGTGCATACATACACACACAGCCCTACTAAATACCAGACATCCCCTGTCTAAAGCAGGTCAGGTCTAGGAATAAAGGATTTGTGGCTTTATGGGGCATAAGAAGCAAAGTAAAATTTAGGAACAAAAACATCAAGGCACAAATAAAGAATTTCAAGAGTAAGTTGAAATAAATAGTGTGTCAGGAAATCAGGAAGTTGAAAGAGAAAAAAAGATCAGACAAATTCAAAGGTCAAGGCAGACAAGAGTATATGTGTCAGTAATTAGGCAGAAAAAGATAACAGTATCATCATCAACACCTTGGCATGAACCTGTGCTGAGGTGACATTTCCTGCCCAGGTATTTACTTATTTACCTCTCGCTCATTTGACATACAATATAATGAGCACGTATTATGTGCCAAGCACTGTACAGTTAAGTTTTGGGTCCCTTTGAGTTGAGGTGCTCAAGGGACATCTAAATGGCTGTGACCAATACACAGCTGTGTATATGGCTTTAGAGATAGGAGAGGTCTCTATGAACAATTGTGGTGTTGTCAGCACCTTTACTATTTCCTTTTATAAAGTAACAGGAATGGATAGCAGATTCCTGTAGGGAATAGAGAAGGAGATGAATAGCAAACCAGGCCAGAATGCTGAACAACGAACAGAGAGCTGGGAGGAAGACCAGAAAAGCATGGCACATAGAAGTCAAGGGAACAGAGTGTCTCAAAAAGGAGTGATCAATAGTGTCAAATGCTGCCAAGAGATTATGCAGAGAAAGAGTGAAAGTGTCTCTTGGTAGTAGCAGGTCACCTTGGGTTTGGAGGTAGACAAGGAAGCTGAATGCTGTTGGCTAAGAAAAACTGAATATACTGATATAGGTTCATGGGGTCAGGGAGAGGCTATTAACACTTCTGGAAGCTTTGGGTTATTTTCGGGAAAGAGAATTTCTATTTAAAGAATGTATAAGATAAAAAGAATTATTAATAATAAGAATTAATAATAAGAATAAGATAAAAATCCAAGCAGAGAATAAGGTCACAGATTTTTTCAAAAAGACAAACAACCCATTAGGTGGTACTTCAAATGGAAAGCCCCAACTTTAAGGGAACTGATGAATTATACTTGTATGTATGTAAGTAAATGCTGAGTGAGTCTGAGATAAAGGAACATAGCAGAGGAGAGAGGTCAAAATGTGAAACCTAAACTGAAGCTTTCCTGTACTAGGTTGGGCTGGGGAGCAGCAAATGTAACTGCAATGATTCAAAACCAAGAGTTTCCACATTTAGGCTATAAAGTGTCCTAACTTACAAAACTCAGAGAAGATGAGAACTTCTGTAAAGCCTATAATGCTTCCTGTGATCTTACCACCATGTTTGGGATTAAGAAGTGCATTTTCCCCAAATTGAGAGGTAGATGTCAGTCCAAATGATAAGACAGTGACTCAGTTAGACAAAACTAAAATTTTTGAAGTTTTCAAATTTTCTAAGAGAAAACACAGCCCTAGCTAGTGTGGCTCAGTGGATTGAGCACCAGCCTGTGAATCAAAGGGGTGCAGGTTCAATTCCCAGTCAGGGCACATGATTCGGTTGCAGGCCAGGTCCTCAGTAGGAGGCACACAAGAGGCAACCACACATTGATGTTTCTCTCCCTCTCTTTCTCCTTCCCTTCCCCTCTCCCTAAAAATAAAAATAAATTTAAAATCTTTTTTAAAAAAGAAAATAGAAATACAATATGAATACCTAGAATAGAAAATAAATGTTTATAATCAGCAACACTTAAAGATATCAAAGGTGAGTTACAAATTAACAAATTCTAATGTTTAGAAAGTTAAGATAATATGTTATAAAGAACTTATCACTATCACTGTGTCTGACACAATAAGAAGTAACTGCGAAGACAGTATTGAAACTATAACACATGTATAGTTGTTCAAATTTTCCAAATAAGAAAACACAGTCCGGAGATGATCTGTTTGTTCAGAAAGAGAGCATTCTTCCTAAATAGGTATTGGATGCAAAAGACCACTTTCTTCTGGAATTGGAAAGCCAGAGTGGATTTGGAGAAAATAAAGTCATCATCACGCTAAGGCACCACACCAAATAGGCATGTGTGGTTATACTTGTTTCTGGAACTCTATGTTCCAATTGGGCAAATAGAAACCTTTTGCCCATTGGATTGGTTTTCATTATTAACACTGAACAGAACGTCTGTGTTGTAGGGTACAGAGCTCTGTTTCTCTTTGCTAAGGGTGTGTGTGTGAGTGTGTGTGGACATAGTTATGTACATCAACATGTCAGATGTTATGTGGTTTCAGAGAATTGGATGTGTTTCCTTGCCTATATATTAATAAATTTAAAGTTAAATTTTATTCCTAAAATTGTTCAAGACAGGCATCAATACATCTGAATGCGGCTCATATGCACTGAAGCCACAGTGCAGCAACTAAAGAGAATACACTTTGTGGAAAGTGAGCCATGTTCACAGTACAGACAGAAAGCAATGGGTATATTTGCAATACTGGTCCATTCTTTCCCTGGAGTCATTAGTTATTTCATTTCTTTATATATATTAAGTTCAAGCAAGTTTATCGAGTTTTATCCCTCTGCTGGCTTGTATAAAAGTAACAATGGTCACCACTATTAATCAATCGTGCTGAAGAGCTAAATTAATCATAGTTATTGAGGGTAGCCTTACATGAGATTTCCTGTGCAGATTTTTTGATGTAGGGACTGCGTACACAAGGCCATTTGATGGCTGCACTGGCTGCCAGACGAGAGATTCCTAGACACGTCAGGTCTCTTTGTAACCTGTTCTATTTTACATGTTTGATTTTTTTAGTTTGATCTAATCAACTTAAATTATTATAGGTACAATTTTGTGGAATGCAGAATTAATGAAATTTAAATTTTATGGAACTACAATTGACTGTAACGTGAGTTAAATATAATTTTAATTGGAAATGTTTCATTGTTCTGGAATTCATCTATCTGGTGATATCATTTGCAGGTAAAGAAATTATCAATGGTATATTTGGTTCTGACTGATTTTCTTGGTTCCTTCTTTAATAGAGAGCTGTGACACATCTTGAATCTAAAATTATTCTCTATAGAGTTACAGGAATATAATCTTCAGGGAATTCAGAAAAAAACAACATAAATAGTTCAGCTTTGAAACTCAGAATACACTAGAAATTTCTAAGCATTTGTAAAATATTTACAATTACAAGATGCTTATTTTTCCTAGGGTATGAAAAAGGTGGTTGTAGGTTTTAGACAGCTACAGGAAATTCATGGTATGAAACACAAATATATAATGGGCATAATGAGGACTGGAATTCATTCATTTCTTGATTCACTAACTCTTTTCCAGGAATGTGTTCACCACTGAGCAGGCAAAGTGAAGGAAACCGATCTCTTCTGTTCTAAAGAGGTCACAATCTATGTAGAAAGACAAGTACTGAAAAAATTATAATTTATTTCTTCATCATCCACCATTATGGTTAGTATCCTTTATACTGGTTATAAATATTTAGAATTTTAATGATAGATTCTGATGACAAACTATGATCTGCTTTTCAACAGACAACTACCTACTCAAAACCATGTTTTAGTTTGACATTTTAGCCTGATCTCCAGATATTTGATTGACATTTATGTAAATATCCCCATTACAGAGAGTAATTTTAAAATGTATCCAATGGGGAATATTTGGGTCTAATTGGTCTTATTTGTTACTAAACTATGTTTTGATAATTAATTTGTATTACATTACATTAGTATGGTATTGTTAAATCTTATTGTAATAAAAATTGGGCTAAAAGACTGGAAAAGAAGAAAACAAAGTACCAAGTCATTGGGCATTGACTGGTGGTGAATGTCTAATCATAATTGGATCTGAACTGATAAGAAGCCATGGGTTATTTTAACCAAGACTTTTAAGTAAGCTACATCAATAAATTATGGTATGCACAAAATGCAAAAGATAGGAATTTATTATGATCCACGCCACCATAACTGACAAAATGCATATCTATTCACTAGTAAATATTATGAAAACTATGTAGGAAGTAGAACTACATATTATAACCTGCTAAACAGGATCATTATCACTTTATAACAATTTTTAATGTAATAACAGCATAATGGTAGGTGTGAGCTGCAAACTTTTGGTTGACCTGTTTATGTTGTAATCATAATTGTTAGCTTTATAGAGATAATTATTACGAAATCAGAAGGTAAGAAAAGTGATAATTTAGTATAATCTGGGGATGCAGAAAGACCCTACAAGTCCATCAAACATAGTAAAATGTATTATATATGATAGAACCTATACCATCAGCTGGGCCCAAATGGGGTGAGGAGCAGAGTACAGGAAAGGGAAAAACATTATGATGCATAAAGGTAATGTGGGAAAATGGAAAAGGCCTGGAAGAAAGAATGAAACAGAAAATAAATCTACAGCCTCAGGGGCAACTTCAAGCACACCAATATTTGCATCATGGAGGTGCTGGCAGTAGAAGAGAGAGAGATTGAAAACCTATTTGAAAAAAATAATGACGGGAAACTTCCCTAATCTGGTGAAGGCAATAGACACACAAGTCCAGGAAGCTCAGAGTCAAACAAGATGAACCCAAAGAGGCACACACCACGATACATCATTATTAAAATGCCAAAGATTAAAGACAAAGACAATCTTAAAAGCAGTTAGTTAACTACAAGACTGTCAGCTGACTTCTCAACAGAAACTTTGAAGGCCAGAAGGGATTGGCAAGAAATATTCTAAGCGATGAAAAGCAAGGACCTACAACCAAGATTAGTCTACCCAGTAAAGTTGCCATTTAGAATAAAAGATAAAGAGCTTCTCAAATAAGAAAAAGCTAAAGGAGTTCATCACCACCAAACAAGTATTATATAAAATGTTAAAGGCTCTTCTTTAAGAACAAAAAAAGATAAAAAACATGAACAAAAAAATCACAAGAAATACATATCTATCAACAATTGAATCTAAAAGATAATTGAACAAGCAGAACATATTTAAAGATTCAGAGAACATTTGATGATTGCCAGTTAGGAGGGGTCTTGCAGAGGATGGGTGAAAAAGATGAAAAGATTAAGAAGTACAATTGTTTGTTACAGAATAGTCACTGGGATGTAAAGTACAGCATAGAGAATATAATCAATAACATTCTAATAACTATGCATGGTGTCAGATTGGTGTAAGATTTATGTAATGTCTAATCACTGGGGTGTGTACCTGAAATGAAAATAATGTACATCAACTATAATTGAAAAGTTTTTTAGATGATTTAAAATAAATGCTATGCAATTAAAAGAAAAAAGGAAAGAAATCTACAAGAATCAAAAGGAAACTGATATTATAAAAGGATGTCCTCTTTCATATGAGACATTAGAGACTGAGGCTTGAGCCCTATTTCAAATCTCTACTCATTGTACCTTTATCTAGATAATGGAGATATTGACAGAATTAACTTATGGAGTTATGCAGAAACTCAAAGACACAAAGTGAACTTTCAAGTCAAAATTTATGGATAAATAAAACAAACCAGGAAGAGAACATGCTTACATAATAGGACAAACTGTGGCAGGCTAACTTACTAGCTTGCAAGTAGGGTAAAATGTCAGACTCTTCACAATTCTGTGATAAAACATATGTCATGAAAATGTGAATATATTGACATTGTAAGGACTCACCCACTACCAAGTCAGCTAAAACTATATATCTGCATCGTATACAATTTTGGGAAAATTACATATTCAAAGTCTTTGTTATTTTCTCTTTCAATAGTTGACTTTCTGTTGCATGAAGCTGAAAGAAGCTCTAAACTATAGAACTATTTCACCACTGGATCCTCTCATTGCTTTTATAATAATCTCCACAACACTGGTTCAGACTATTGAGACAAGTCTCCATCAGTCTTTTGCATTTCCACACATCTTGCATGCAAGTCACTAACTGTCCTTTGTTCTTAACTATATATTCAAGTTTGTTTGTAAAGAGAATAGCCTTGGAGGATAGAGCTAGTGTTCGTCCCTCCTAAGGAAAGGGAAGACATATTTACTGTCCATTCTGAAAGACATGGGTTCCCAAAGCTCACGTTCCTCTTGTACAGGACCCACATGCAGAGGTGCTATCTGGCCCTCTCTACATCCGGTCTACCCTGCAGGGACTGGGACTCAGAGAACTGCCTTAAATGCTGATGCTCTGGCTATTGCTAATGCTTATTAAACTTTTTTACAAAAGGGTTTATTTTATTTATTTTTAGAGAGAAGGGAAGGGAGGGAGAAAGAGAGGGATAAAACATCGATGTGAGAGAGGCAACATTGATCAGTTGCCTCTCAAATGTGCCCAGACTGGGGGTTTCGACCCACAACCCAAGCATGTGTCCTGACCGAGACTGAACCAATGACCTTTCACTTTGTGAGACGACACCCAACCAACTGAGCCAGACTGGTCAGAGCTGTATGAAACTTTTCTTCATCTCTGTTCCAAGGATTCTGAATCCTCTACCAGCATCCATTAAACTGTGGCAGGCTAACTTACTAGCTTGCAAGTAAGGTAAAATGTCAGACTCTTCACAATTCTTGACACAGATTTTTGGGGACTATACGCCCCCTTGAGTAACTGAAAAAAAATGTATGAATATGCCACCTCAAGAGATTCTTGGATCCCCTGAAGCCCGTTTACTGACTGCTATAGCAATTATGGACCATGGGTTAAAAATCCCTGTTTAAGTCAAAAGAGGCCACACTCCATGTACGGAACCGATACTGCACACAAATAACAGCAAAATGGAGCTAGATGGTAATGTCTGCCCTTGGAACACGACCTGGTAAATGAACCCAAATGCAGAAGTGGAAGAGGGGCCAGACTGAAGTCTACTGTGAAGTCTGCTTGTTTTGATTCAACCAAAGTCTGCATATCCGCTGTGGATTCCTTTCTAGAGACAATGCTATAGCTATCTACATTTAAACTCTATTTCAGCCCTGGGTAGACACACCCAAACTTGGTGTCAGAACCTACCCCCCAATTCTAAATTTCTTCACTTGATGGCAGCTCTTCACCACAATGAGAGACTTCTACCTAGATAGAAAAAAAATGGTTTCCCGTAATGATGTGTACAACACATGTATTTAATGCAGCTGATGCTGTTTACCCATTTTATACAGCAATGTGGGGAAATTAACATATTTCTAAAACAATGTCGCTATAAGTGTTAAATTTTCAGCAGAGTTATTTCAAAGCACTGACTAATGTATCTCTTGGGAAGCAGTATACATGCTTGACATGAAGAGAGAGCCAAGCACCCTGAAGATTCTCCATGTTCTATTAATTGAAATTTGGTTCGTTATTATTGGCTCCTTTTAAAAAATGAAAATACACTTCTCTCATAACTGTAAATTGTTCTGATCAGATTATCTCCTAACACCCAGCCAAAATTAGCTTTGAGAAAATAGGGTTTTGAAGAGTAATGAGGAAAAAAAAGGAGTTACGTGGGTCCACTATATTATGCTTTTAAATTTTTTCCTAAGTGGTTTCATAACAGAAAAATGGGAAATTACTGTTTTGAGGAACAGAGCTTTTCATGGAAAAATATGTGTATCAGTAGTTCTAAACTGCCACTGATAATTAAGCATAAAATAGAGGTTTAGGGGATAAAATACTTCTAATCTATAAATAATATATGGAATATAGATATAAGTAATCTACATATGTAGAAATTAAGCAAAAAAGTTAATTACCTCATAATAATATACTTGCACTGTCTGTTAATATCATTAATTATAAATATCCTAAAACAATAAATAACTAAATGATAATAAATGATTAAATGATACATCTATTTTAAAAGTCATTAATTTATTAGAAGCAAGAAATCTTATCCAATCATAAATATTTAATTCTGTCCACAATACAAGCACTGAATCAGTTCACCTTACTTGTAGTAAGTAAGGGGAGGTACAGGAAAGCTCCTCTGGAAAACAAAGTTGAAAAAAATTGTTGTATGGGAAAATATCTCACTGCAGAAATTTATTCCTTTATAAATGTTTTAGGAACACATGATTTTTTTTCAGAGATTAGTTATTCCCCTAAGCTCTCTCCTGTCCATCAATATTACATTGTTAACTTCCTTCTTTATGGTACATCATCAGATTTTCAAATATTTCCAGAGTTGTTCTACAATCTTGATTGAATTTAACCAACAAATGTATTTATTGCTAAACACTTTTGGTGTTTTTCTTTAGTGCTACATTGAGTCATGTGCATAATATATCAGTTTAAAAATAACTTAATCCAGCCTGTTTCTTCCACTGCAATGTCCCTCTGGACATTCTTGCAATAAGAGGTCTCCTTCCAAAGATGTTTCATAAAGGAAAAATATTGAAATAGTCTCTACTTTATTGATATCTGCATGACAAGTACCGTATTTTTCAGACTATAAGACACACTTTCCCCCACAAATTTGGGAGGAAATGGGGGTGCACCTTATAGTCCGAATGTAGCTTTACATTTACATTGGTGAAATATTATGTTGTTTATGTTATTAAATATTTTACCACATTTTTTGCTTCAAAATTTTTTTCCTATTTTCCTCTTCTAAAATCTAGGTGCATCTTATGATCCAAAAAATATGGTATCGCATCTGATCTAAAAACTCAGTTTATTTAATAGTTATAATAAAGAGTACTTGCAAATCTTAATACCATTAGAAAAATATACTTCATATACTTCATGTTCATTATATCATACACTTCAGTTCATTATATCACATATGCATGTCATCCTGTAGTTATATGTATTTGTAGCTAGAAGGAAATGTTAGCAATTCAATAGTATACAAATGAGGAAACAGGCTTACATGGTGAAGGGACCTGTGTAGAGTACACCTTCCTGCAGAGATAAGGGCAGACTTACACTGGTGACCAAGATTATGCCATTACCTGCTGTTCTACTAGTACCCGAAGAGCAACCTCCCACAGTAATACACCGAATGTGCTGCCCTTACAATCTCCATACCCACGGACTCCTGTCTTAAGAACACACCTATTACTGAGCAATGGGTCCTTCTTGCTTTTTGCCTGCCCTCTGTTGTGCACAAAAACGGACACCCTTTTGTACAGTTTGACTTTGAGGGCTCTCTACCAACTTACGCCCTAGTGCATTTTAGTAGCATTTTAAGTATCCCCCAATCCAGGATGTTACAGCACTGCTATTACCGTTATCTCTTGTAATATACAAAACCACACTGGGTAGAGAATGGTGCTACAGTCATAGAAAAGGCTATGCCCGATCACTTGTTTACACTGTTATGCAATCACACCAATACTGCAGAGAAACAGGCCTTGGGAAATTCTTGACTTTTGGAGACAAACATAAAGATGTGGAACAGGAGATGAACAGTTCTTTTGTTTTTGCTAAGAATGTTCTATCTTGTTGGTGGTAGTTTGCATCAAACCTGAAATGACTGTAAAAAGGCACACCTAACTTTTTAGAGCTGTAAGCTTCCCTACATTAATGAAAAGGAACCCATTGTGTTTTTAAATGATCTTGATTTTCTTACCCTAAATACAAAAAAAAATGATCTATGTGATTAAACCCTATGGATGAAACCACATGCAAGAGCAGCATAGGTTATGGAAAACTGTGCCTTCATAATGTCTTCCACTATCTGTATTACTAACTCTAACTCTTGCATATATAATTCCATTATACTTTCATAATTCAGGGTTTTGAAAATGCTTTTGAACCATTAATATATTTTCCTGGTTAAAATTCTTTGAGATGTTCTTAACAAGAGTCTTAGATAATGAATTTGGGCAAACTCTGGAACAGTCTTTACAGTATTATCATTCTCATTAATTTTCAGAACTACCCACTGTGTTGAGATGATTGTCATGGGCCTAAGACTTCAATTTGGCTAAATATTTTTGCATATATTTCAACATATAAGTAACTAACAGATGTTTAAGTGTTAAGTTCATATGGCAGAAATGGTAAAATGTGTTTACTCTGATCTCATGATTTCTTTGCAACACTAATTCTTATTTATTATTAATATTATTATCATCATCATTATTATTTCTCTACATATTTCACAATTTCCTTTATGCTTTGGTCTCCAGTGGATCAACAATTCCAAAATCTCTTCAAAGAGAACAAAACAATCCTTTCAAGCATTCTGGAATTTAAGCCATCTGTACATTTATAATTATTTAACATAGGTCGTAAAACTAGTCTTTTAAAAGAGAAAACCTTAAACAGTAATTTAAATGTTATTTTATAAAATATACAGAGTTCACATAAAGCATAGGAATGTACATTTTATGGATTATTTTATAACAGAAAGAGAGTTTTCCATTTATATTCTTATTTGGCTGTAGCCAGCTGATGTATGGTACTGCCCTAGCCTGCCAGAAAAAGATGGGTAAGAGGCTAAAAACAATAGTACTTGTAAGAGAGTTAATGCAGTACACAGTTCCCTACTTTCACCCAGTTTATTTTTTTTTCTTTACCTTTTTGGTTACCTCTGAAGACTGCTTCTGTTTCCATTGTTTCATCCTTTAGCACTCACATATCAGAGCAATAAGTATTTCATTACTGGTTTATCTGTCCAGAGACTTGAGAAGCGGTAACAATTAACCCTCCCTTCACAGTGATTGATACAGGCTTTGCTTTCAATTTGTTCCACTACACAGATCATGAAATTCTGAATGCAATCATCCTCATTGACCTACACTTTCCAACACACGGCTACAATGAGACGAAAGTAATTATTAAAAGGAACACAGGACTACTGAGACCTGCAACAAAGTCTTTTAAAAATCTGTTAGATGACCTCCCGGTAAAATTGGCAAATTCTGATGTTAAGGAAAATGATAGCTTTGTGTCCCTGTCTGGAAATATTCAATGCAGCTGATCCATGTGCATCATGGTGGTTGCACGGACTGCAGTGTGTGCTTGGGAAACACAGAAAGCCATTTTAGAACTGTTATAAACAAGAGTTCAACTGTTAACAGTGCAGCTTGACCTGTCTAAAAGGAAATTAAACTGCCTGATTTGTGTATAAAGAACAAACCTTGACCATAACACAGAATGAAGGTGGGAAATGTCATAGCTTTGGCCTGTAAACAGAGGTGCACACCTGAGTCCCTCGTCTTCCCTCGCCCCCTCCCTTTAGGTGAAGGGTCATATTTTTCACAAAGTCTGAAAAATAGCTTCAAATAAATATTAATCTACTGCAATCGATACATATGAGGAATGGAGGGAGGCTAGTAGGAGAGGGGTGACTCCAGAACTATATTAAAACAAGGGTTGCAGTTAAAGGAAATCCAAATCCAGGCGGAAAGGGAGGCAGCAGGCCTGAGGCTCTAATCACAGAACAGAGTGATGGAGATGAACCAATACTGCATGGATTAGCAATGAATTATTTTGAACCGCAATCATATGCCTACACAGAGAGAGAGGCAAAAACTAGCCATTACTCATAAACCGATCTGCTGATTGAGGGGGGTGGGGGGAGAGAGGAGGGCAGAGAGGAGAAATGAGAATAAATTCATATGCTAAACTAATTCAGAATTATGAAAACCTAAAGATGTGGCTACACTTCAGGTAACATCCTATTTTTAATATATGCCACATATTACATAATTTAGGGGATTTAGAGTATAAACTTTAAAGTGCTTTGATTCAAGTACAATTAAATGAACCACTTCCTCTAAGATTAGGATGGGATCATTTCTCCACTCTCCATTCTTCCTTGCTCTCCCAAAAAACATTTCTGGGTAACTTTAACACCCCCAAATTTAAAAAACGTAAGTATTTAGCTATAAAGAAGAAACAGCATTCAAGGAATTAACTTCCTTTGGATAATCTGAAAAATTCGTATCAAGTGACTATTCAATTGTTAGAACTAATTCTGTTAGAAAAAAATCAAAACTGCTGGTAGCAAAGATTCCTGAGATTCTTAGGAACAGACTGTTTAAATGAAGAGCACTTTAATCAGTAGAGGAATCCTCACATTTCTAATGTCTTGCTGTGCATTCTGCAGGTTATAGTAGCAGCTGGTAGAGGTCATATATCTTTTGTGAGCATCCCAAAAAGGCTCACTGCCAGACTGTTAAATTATGAATAAGCAATGAACAAAAGAATGCAGATACGGTGGTGACAAGATAATCCAAGCAAATTTATCTATGACAAATTTCACAGGATTAACAAATTACATTTACACAGAACAATAAAAATGTGCAAAAAAAATGATGAGCCCACTTTTCCTTACAGCATTAGGAAAACAAAAAGTAACCAATCTACAGCATATATTTAAATTTAACTCGATCTAAAGTAAGACATTTATAATATGGTCAAGACATTTTTGTAAGATTTTTCCATTTTAGGTATATATATACAAACATAGTGTATCTGGTTTATATAATGTTGTATATAAGCTGTACATCTCAGCATATATGTGGCTTGTTTATAAACCATGCATATACCACATACAGATATTGTGGCAGTAAAAAATCATCTCAATCATATGAATGAATAGAATGTATATGTTTTTCAGAAATAGACTCCTACAAAAAATAGATATTTTTGTAGGAAAAAATATTCCATCAATCAATGCAATACATATTAGTTACTAAAATATACTTATTCATTGATGTCTCCATTTTCTAGGAGAAGAAGTAGGTTTTACAAAGTTTGAACATTTCCATTTGTCCCTACCAAAATATTGCAATCTTTCTAAGTAAAATTCTTCTGAATGAAGTTTAGAACTAGTATCCTTTTCTGCAATAAGGATAATTGCAATATTATCCTTAATATTCTTCCCCACCTGGGGGTGAGGAAGAAAGAGGGTATTAATTTCAGTTATATTCATATAAAGATGGCCCTGGACCCAATATTAAATTTTTCTTCATATAAAATTCTTTTTATAAATCTTACAAATAAAAGAGCCACAGACTACTAGTAGTTATGAGATATTACTGAAATGACCTATGATTCCATAAAGTGGTCTTAAAATGCTATGTTGTACTACTTTTCAAAATATGTGATAAAGATTTGTTCAGTTACAACCTAAGTATCCAAGTCAGAGCCCTTTAATTCTGCATCACCATACCGATAAAAATAAAATAATCACACGTAGTTTCTTGTAAGATTATCTGAATGCTGTTTTAAATTTTGTGGACTATTTTTCACTTACACTTTCTATTGATTGTTGCTTTTTACCTTCAATATCTTAGCAGATCATCTCTCTAAATGAGCTCTTTTCAACATTTTTTTCAATTTTTGTTTTTTTTGTTTTGCCAATTTTTTATTGTTGTTCAAGTACAACTGTCTCCATTTCCCCACCACCACTCTCCCCCCACCCACCCCACCCACCCTTACCTCCCACACTCATTCCTACCTGCCTTGGCTAAGGCAACCTATTCTTTAAGTAAACAAAAAAAATCTGAATATAAAAGTGAATATTCAATTAAGATACAAAAGCAAAATAATCAGCTCATCCAACCACAGGTATTCAAATACTGTTTATCTAGTCCTTTCAAGCTCTGAAATTCCTACTATACCACAGAACATGTATGCATAACTCAGAGACACAGACAACTGTGTGGTGATGGCCAGAGGGAAGAGGGGTGTGGCTGGGTAGAGGTGGGCAGAGGTGGGGAAAATGAGGATGTCTGTAATAGTGTCAACAATAAAGTAAATAAGGAACCTATTTGGGAACTATTACATCCAAAAACATTCAGCTAATTGTGACATGCTTGCCTGCTGCCTCAAATATAGCATACAATGAGCAGCCAAGGGATCAGAGGTTACAAAGTTTCCTAAGTTTTTATCAAGAAATTGCTACATATCAAACTACCCCTATCATTCCTGGCATTAAAGAAATAAAGATGTTATGAAACTTCCCCTTTTTCAAGATGCTATTAAGTGGGGGCAAGGGAGGAGCACTAAATAATGATAACATCATGTATGTGTTTATTGTGGTCCATTTTTAATGTTATGACTTTAATTAAATGATGTCATTAATATATACAAAACTCTTAGAAAAGCACCTGGCACACAGTGCTATACAAATGCTTGCTGTCATTATTATAATGCCAGATAAGTTGGCCAGAGGCCAGCCTGTACAAGTCCTTATCCAGAAATAATCCAATACCCAGAAACACAGTCAGGCACTAACACGTGTTATTCAGCAAGCCCCATGAAGCTGTTCCTAACCAGTCAGTGGCAAAACTATCACAAAACAAACATGCCACACCTGTAATCTTTAGGCAAACTGTGGTACACTCTGGGGCACGCATTGGGAGCAGAAGAGCTCCCGTGAGCTTCATGGGCTACGACCAAACAGGCTTATGCACACAGCAAACTGATTCTTCTCTAACCAGTCAGTAAAAACTGTGCCCTAAAGTATATACACCTATGGAGCTCACTCACAAAACTCCTGGAATATTAAAGAGCAAAGTGAAAATAATTTAAACATCAACCCTTCCTCTAACTTTATAAACACTGCATTTCTGAAATTCTCCAAATGTTTGATGAAGGACCAAGAAGCAGAGATCTAGTTCACTACCCATAGTGTACACTGTCTTTCTGTCACAGGAACTCTCTCCAGCAACAGCTCAGAAATCCCTGACTTCAAAAATCCAAAAATGCAGGCCCCTCCCATTGCTGTTTAGATACACTTCTACCCCAAACAAGCCTGAATTCAATTTCTAACTCTACCACCTTCCTTGGGACTGAAAAGCTTCTATTTTCTCATCCATAAATGGGGTACTAGCACTTCCCTCAGAGGGCAGTGAGGAAACTAATGAGAAAATTACTGTGAAGTATTCAGTACAGGACCTGAAACAGCAGTATCCAACATACGTTTATTATTATTATAAGTGATCTCTTTTTATTATTAAATCCCATCAAACGTCTTCTTTAAAATTTGCTATAATTTTTATTTATACAGTATCTTCTTCTTTTCTCCAAGAACGAATCATTTCAGAGTCGTTAATTATAATATTTTACAAGCTGAATCCCTGTTGCCCCAGAACACTACGCTAACAAGTCAAAAGCAATAGAGAGCCTTATTTATAAGTCAATGACTTTTTGCACCTCTTCCTCATTCAGAAAAGGTGTCTTCTGGATTTCTCTAATATTTTGCATGACCAACATAGGAATAAGTCTCTAATCAGAGCACCTGCTCTTGCAGCGGGGTGTTCTTCACTACTAACCCATGGTCCCTAGTAGAGGAGCTGAGTGGACGAACCAATCAATAATTACAGTCAAGGGCCATGAGCACTTAGAGCCATAGGATTATGTGATATTCATACTGCACCTCATGATTTTGTACAAAAGACCACAAGTATTCCAATTAATTCACCAAACCTTATGCTTCAGAAATATATACAGACAATGACTTCAAGCATTGTTCACTCTTGTCCTAGTCATTCCAGGTTTAATAACAATCACTTCCCTCTTCCCAAGCCATGTCCTGCTTATGCCCTGTAGTATTACCGATATTCCTATGAATTATTCTAACTATGTAAAGTTCTATCAAACTTAACAGTGCAAACATCCTACTCCCAATGACGGGGCCCAGAGCAGTAAAGCTACCATTTGGTTACAGTTGGTTTATTACACTACCCCACAAGGGGGAAGGGGGAGAGCACTACTTACTGTGAAAAGACTAACATCATTTAATGCAAAGCAAACATAACTGAATTTTCCCATAAATCCTGGAGTTTCTTACCTAATTATAGCACAGATTTAAATATTTAAAGTTTTATACATCCTATTATGTGCAACTTTGGTAGCATTTAAAATTTTAAATTAGTACTTAACTAATCAACTAAAAATTTCAACACTAACTCTTCCACTAAGTTTCAGCCTTATCCATTGTAAACAATTAAGGAAAGTCTATAAACTGTCTGTTAGATCCTAAACCAATGGCAATGCAGAATTTTTCTTTTTTAAAAAATCCTCACTCAAGGACTTATTTACTGATTTAGAGAGAGAAGAAGGGGGAGAGAGAGGGAGAAACATCAAGGTTACAAAGAACATACAATTGGCTGCCTCCCAAACACACCCTGCCTGGAGACCAAACCACACCCATCCTTTTTGTGCGCGGGACAGCACTCCGGCCAGCTGAGCCTCCCATCAAGGGTGACAATGTAGAATTTTTTTAAAATGAATTTAATAATTTATTTTTCGTTTAGATTGCTCTTATAAGTGAGATCATATGGTGTTTGTCTTACACCAACTGCCTTATTTCACTTAGCACAATGCTCTCAAGTTCCATCCCTGCTATTTGCAAAAGGTTGGAGCTCCTTCTTTCTCTCTGCTGCAAAGAATTCCATTGTGTAAATGTACCAGTTTTTTGACCCAGTCATTTACTGATAGGCACTTAGGTTGTTTCCAGCACTTGGCTATTGTAAATAGCACTGCCATGACCATAGGGGTGCATAATTCTTTTGAATTCTTAGGGTATAATCCCAGCAGTGGAACTGCTGGGTGAAAAGGCAGTTCTGTTCTTAATTTTTTGAGGAACTAACGAGCAAAACAGAACCAGAGACATAGAAACATGGAACAGACAAACAGCAGCCAGAGTGGGGGAAGGAGAACAATGGTGGAAAGAAGGGGAAGGGACTAGCCAAAGAACATGTACGAATGACCCATGGACATGGACAAAGGTGTAGGGATTGCCAGTGGGAGCAGTGGGTGAGCTGGACAGAGAAGGGCAAAGGGGGAAAAATTGGAACAACTGTAATAGAATAACAATAAAAGATTAATTCAAGTGATGAAATGCTACAATGTAAAATAAATTGCCATGTAACCACCACATGGGAGGGGTTCCTTACACACTCTCATGTGTGCTTAATTTTCTTTAAACTTAATGAGTGGCATTCTGCATAGAAAAAAGGATCACAAGAATTGCTGGAAAAATAAAACAAAAACAGACTAAGGTTTACATTAGGTTTACATTGTTACCAATAAAGCACTTACGGAAGTTCACAGAGGGTAATATTACTAGGAGTGATTTAGAAAACTTCATGACTTATCTCCCACAAATATCCCACAGAATATAAAACTCCACATCTTAAAAAATAATTAAATGAAAGCTACACGGCCTACATTCCCACCCCTACCCCGCCCACCCACAAAGTGAGGCTTTACAAATATAGCAGTCTGTCCAGAAAAAGTCCAGTCATTGTTAATATAACAAGAACAGTTTTCCCAACATCAATGTAACCTGGCAGCCAAGGAGAGTGGACTGTACACACATGCATGAACAGTGATTACTTCACTGTACTAGTCAGTGAGGGCTGTAGCGCTGTTGAGTGAGCATGTGTACTGTGTGGCCACTGCATTCAAAACGACTGAACTAGTAGCTTAATAAATCTGTATCAAATTTGGCATTAAGCTTGAACATTCCTCCACAGAAACTATTCAGACGATTCAGAAGGCCACACCTATGGGCAGCTGGTGATTGGCAACTTCGTCACAACAACACACCCACTCATACATCAAGTCTCATGCAGAGTTTTTTTGGCAAAACATCAAATCATCCAAGTGATTCAGCCCCTCTACAGCTCCGATTTGGTTCCCTGCAACTTCTGACTTTTCCCAAAATTATAATCACCTTTGAAGGGGAAGAGATTTCAGACTCTCAATGAGAAACAGGAAAATATGATGGGACAGCTGATGGTGATTGGGAGAACTGTGTGAGGTGCCAAGGTGCCTACTTTGAAGGAGACCGAAGTGTCACTATCCTATGTACAATGTTTCTTGTATCTTCTTCAATAAATGTCTGTTTTTCATAGTGCATGGATGGATACTTTCTGGACAGACCAGATAGATGGATAATGGATATGTATATATCTACATGCATATGTACACATATATATACTGTTGTATGTATATGCCTATATAAACACATACATACACACATCTATCCTGTTGTACAAAATCTCACCACAGAGCAAGGGAATTCTGGACATCAGGTCCTGTTTTAAATACATGCAATTTGAACAAGCCAATGGATTCCAGACCACTGTCAGGGGCAGAGCGAAAGAGCCAAGGGGCTCAATGGCATTCTGACATCCCTATAAAACAGCTCTATTGTAGGGGCAGCCGTCATGTAGAAGAATTTCAGGGGAAAATCAAGCTTTCTATCACTCAACATATCAAGCTATTCTAATCGTTAGATTCTACTTAAGCTGCAATGTAATTCTGATCAATTCACTGCCGAGAGTTAGATTATTTTCACATAACTTTAAGTAAAAATAAAAGTCATATTTTCAAGAACATGTAAAGACCCAAGGACCAAAATTTTACTCATGATACTATTAGGTACTAAAAATACCTCATGTAACGTTTTTTTTTTAACCAAAGTCATCAAATAATGTAGAATTCAAGTTTGCTCATTGTAACAAATCAAACCTAGTAATTGGCACATTACAGATTTGGAGTAGCTATATGTTTCCTGATTCATAAATTAGAAATTGGAAATAGGAAAGGATGTTGTAATGTGGGAGGGTGCTACATAATAACGGTCATTACAACTCCTGGCTCTGGAGCTATACGATCTAATATCGTCTCTGGTGGTTCTATGATATGCCCATGCATTACAGTTCTTGTTGACAGTCTGTTGCCTTGGAAATATTTCATTATTTCAGTTTTTCCATTTGTAGACCCTTGGCCTTGTGATATGAAGGCCATCCTATTTCATATTTTCGATTATCATTTAAGCAATCTTGTGGAGCTATTTATATATAAGCAAGTGTTAGACAACGTATATCATCATTTATCACTCTGAGTTTAAGCTTACACTGTAGAAAGAAATGCCTTCCCAAAAGTCTCCACCACCACCTTTACTTTTTGAACCAAAAGCCCTGTGCTATAGAAATATGTTTTGCAAACCAGCCTAGGTATATCACATGCTTGACACTTCTGTCAGTATAATTTTCTTGGTTATACATCCACATAGTGCAAAAACTCTGTGGTAGTGCTACAGAATGTGCAACCTATTGGAGTTTAAAGAAAAATCAAACAAGTTTAAATACACAAGGTTTTCAACTTGTTTTTTCAGACTCTAAAGATATATTTTCTCTTGTGCATGAATCAGAGAAATTTAAGGAATACAAAATAGTAATCAAAGACATTATCAAGAAAAGCCTTCTTTTTCTAAAATTCACTTTGTAAGCATTATTAGAAGGAAATGAATATTTTACTACATTTTTATGCTCAGGTCAGATATTTCAAAAATATAAGACAATTCAAAAGATATTTTTCTACGTAAGTTTTTGATTATTGGTGTATTTGAAAAGCAGTATAGTGTCCATAAATGCCTTTATGAAATTAATGATTTGAAAACAGTTTTTTTAAATAAGTGAAAGAATATCACTTCAAGCAGTGATTATCAACTGGTGTGCTACAGGAATTTTTAAAACATGCAATACCTGCCTGTTTAGTAAAGGTCACTGACCTCTTTTCCCTTTGATTGTCAAATTAAAAAAATGACAACCAACACAATAGCCATCCAGTGTGAATGAATCAAAATTATACCTATTTTTTGTCAGACTGGCAAAAAATAATGTTCTTTGGTGTGCCACAGAATTTTACTAATTAGTTTATGTGTACCATGAGGTAAAAAAGCTTGAAAATCTTTGACAAAGCATTTTCACAGAAAGTCATGTTTTATGCACCTACTTGTGTTCAACCATTATTAAGAAATAATATACTACCCAACCAGTTCCAGGCACAAAGTGATCATCAAGGTGAAATGACTCTACTTCACAAGTAACTATGAAAACAAACCCCTCCTGAACAGACCATCTGACTTCCCATTTCTCCTTACAAAACCAAAACAACTGACATGTATAATGTTTACACTTAAAGTGTTAAGAGCATTTAAAACCCTGAAAACAAAGTGAACCATCCGGGCATAAAACAACTGTTTGGATACCAGGCCAAGTGTGTGGTTATTACTATTTGAAACATTTAGTTTATAACTCCTTCTTCCCTTCCTCTGTGTAGTTCCTTCTGCCCCCTACCTCGTTATTACTCCTCCCTCTCCCTACAGGTTAAACCTTCTCAGATTCAACCTTTAAAATGACAGCATCCGAGTTGAACAAGAAGATGCTATTAAAGGGCATTAAATTAAATACAGTATATCCTCCTACAACTTCAATCAGAATTTCAGACCAAGTGTTATTTAGTTCAGCTCTCAAGTGGAGCAGAATAACAAATCACACACTTTGATTTACCTTCTTCGAATGCCAAATGGAGACAGGTGATAAAGAACGCACTCATGCACAGGCTATGAAGTTTCCTCTAGAAATTAATTCTATCTTCAAGATCCCTATCTCAGAGAAATTCCCAAAATGGCACACAAATAGGCCTCTGCCAGAGAGATTACTGGGGCCATCCCAGTAAATACATTACTACCCACAGATCCACGATCCAAGGAAGGAAGGAAAGGAGGAGGAGGAGGAGGAGGAAGGAAGGAAGGAAGGAAGGAAGGAAGGAAGGAAGGAAGGAAGGAAATTATAATCTGATTTCAAAAGTAATCACAATCATGTTGATAAAATTTTTCTATCTAAAAAAGTATTTGATATGTGAATTCTTCATAAGACATGAATATGAAATGTTCATTTTAGCTGTGAGTTTTCAGATAGCAAATGCTATACACACTTAACATCTTTAAAAGCTGGATTATATGTGGTTTACTCTCAGGTATATGATTTATATAGAAATTATCTAGAGTTTCAAATTAGTATGTACTTAATTAACAAAATTATTTCCTTAATCCGGATCAGTCTTTAGTCCTTATTGGATGAAGGAAACAAGCAATAGTGCAACTAAAGCTTTTGAAATAAATAGCTTGTTTAAATACTTCCGTGCTTTCTCTAGATATAAGCTATAGGTTAAATGCTATGTTGTATCAAAAATTAAACTGCCCGTGTAATAATAATTAAATTTTGCAACTAAGAACTTCCCTCATCTTCAAATTTACTTAAGCCTGTGAGGAAAGTAAACATCTTTGCTGGGGCGGGGGCGGTGGTACATACATCTAACTCTATTAGTTTTCCTTATGAATCAATGAGTAACATTTCATACTTCCTATGGAGCATTTCCTCTTCAGAGACAGAAAGAGATAATCACTTTGCGCAAACCAAGATGCTGTTCGCAATTAATGTCATTGACGCTGCCAATTAATAGCAAAAAAAAAAAAAAGATTCCAAACAAAGTAGACTGCGTGGACTGCAGGAGGGGAAACCACGTGGGGGTGCTTATTACTCTGAAACCTAACAACGCCATTCATGTAGGAAGGACGGCGAGGGATATTTTGAATACAAACTCCCTTTTCCTTTGGCTTTAGTTTAACTAACTTCAAACAGACATGCTGGGCTCAGCTCCTGGCCTGGATATGCAATTCACACCGGGAACTTTTTAAAACACATATCCCAGAACAGTAACTAACGGGACACAGATGCTCCAACTGTTGGCACATTTTACGTCTTGCTGTTTGGTTGCCTATTTGAATTTGGGGGTTTTCCTCTTTATTTTTTCCTTTTTTTCGGGGCACGGGTGTGGGGTGGAGGAGCGGAGAGGAGGGCAAAAGGAGAGCGGAGGTCAAAGCAGGCGACCCACTAGTTGCCGAGGCTGAGGGCGCAGCCTGGGCGGCTTGGAGGCAGCGGCCGCGCGCCCCGCGCTCAGCGGCTCGGCCCGGCCTAGCAGCTCCGCGCGGGGACGGCTCCGCGGCGACTCAGCCCGGGCCTGGCGCGAGCTCGCGCTCCCCGCCCCCGGCCTCCTCCTCCTCCTCCTCCTCTCCTCCGCCCCCCTCGCCCGCCTGCCCTCCCCCTCCCCAGCCTCATTCCTTCCTCGAGAGCAGCTGCCAAGGGATCTGCGGCGGCCCCGGGGATCCCCCGGCCCCCGCCCTCCCCGCTGCTCCCCGGCACACAGCAGCCCCTTCTCTTTTTTGTTTGTTTTTCTTTTTTGCTTTTTCTTTTATTTTCTTTCTTTCTTTTTCTTTTCTTTCTTTCTTTTCTTTTCTTTCTTTTCCTTTTTTTTTTTTTTTTCCTGTCAGCGAGTCGAGCCGAGCCGAGCTGGTGCGACTGCTCGGAGAGCCTGGCGCCGCCACCGTGGGGCGGACAATGCGCGCAGGGACCGCGGGCGAGCGCTCCGCCGCCAGCCGGCAGCCGGGTCCCGCGGGCTCGCGGCCCAGGAGGCGGGCTGCAGAGCGAGCCCTGCCGCCTCGGCGGCGGTGGCGGCGGGAGCAGCCGCGCAGGCGGCAGGTTCAATAAACAGAAAAGTGTTACCGTTCTCGCCTGGAAGGATCCTGCTGAAAGCTGGGCTTGGTGGGCGCCATCTTCCTGCTATTTTTTTTCCTCTCTTACTTTTTGCCTCTCTTCCCCCTCCCGGGTGGGGGGTGTGGGGAGGGCGGGGGTGTGCGTGTGCGTGGGGTGGCGGGAGTGAGTGCGGGCGTGCGCGGCGCTGAGCGGCGCCCGTGGCCGTGGCCGAGGCCGTGGCGGTGGCGGCGGCCGTGCTGCTGAGGCAGGGAGGCTACGGAAAAGTATCGCGGCCGGAGCCTCGCCGGCGACCGGCCGTCCCCTCGCGCCGCCGGTGCCTCTCGCTGCAGGTCGCCGCCTCCTCCGCCGCCTGCGCCTTCTGCTCCCCCTGCTCGCTGGGCGCCGCCGCCGTCCATGCGCCGCAGAGCCCTCGCGGCCCGGGCCGCTCCGGCTCCCGAGACATGCCCAGCGTGGAGACAGCGACCGGCGGCGGCGGCGGCGGAGGGGGAGGCGGCGGGGGAGGCTGCCGCGCGGCCCCGCGGGCAGCCCGGCCCAGGGCCCCGCCGCCTCCGGGCTCTCGCCCCTGCGCGCCACCACACCCCCCGGCTCCCCTCACCACTGCCACCCGGAGCTGGCCCGGCGGCAGGTGGGGCGCACACCCTTCCTGCGGGGGGCGGTCGGGGCCTAGGCCAGGAGGGGCGGGGAGGAGGAGGACACGCAGGGGGTTCCCAGCTTGACCGCTGTGAAAGTATTTCTGGGCATTTTCCAGCTCCTTTGCTCCAAAGCGCTCGCTGGCACGCAAACACACACCCCCCTTCTCTCCCCCTCCTTCCTCCTTCTCCTTCCCTCCTTCCTTCCACTGCCCCTCCTCACTCCCTCTTTCCGTCTCTTTCCCTCTCCCTCTCTTCTCTTTCCCCTCTTTTCTCTCTCTCTCTCTCTCTCTCTCTCGGGGACAGGAAAGCTCTGCTGCTGGCGCAACAACGCCACTCAGTTGCAGTTTTGAACACTTCCCTTCTGTGGAGTATCACGGCCAGGGCGGAAGGCACAGAGGAGCCGGGAGACCCCCGGAGCGGCTCGTACAGGACAGCGTGCAGGGTGCACCTTCGGGCACAGCAGAAATAAACGCGGGTGGGAGTGTGCTGGCCCAGCCGGTGGCCCCCGAAGCCCGCGGGCGGGCGTGGCAGCAGCACTGGCACCTTGTGATCCCGGGCTCTCAGCCGCTGCGTTTTCCAAGCCGGAGCATCTGCATTTCGCCTGCACATGTCTTTAGACCCCAGGGTTCGCTTGTGAATCCCCAGGACCTGAAACGCAGTTACGCACAAACGCCGCTCCCCCCTGGGGTCCTGGTACCTGGACCAGGGCTGGACTGAACTATGGGCCTTTGGTTCTATCTAGTCCAGCTGCTTTCCCCATTTTGCAGCCCAGCAAGGCCTAGAGAAAGCGCCTCTGGGTGCGAGACCAGTGCTGAAATCCTGTTACCTGGGTAGACCCTCGTCAGAGCGTTCTCTCCACTAAATCACTCTGCTGGGTGTGGGCGGCTTTGGGGGCAGAGACTTGGATTAGTCCTGTGTCAACTAGGAAAGTGGAAAGGACTCCCAAAGCACTTGAATGAATGATAGAGCCAGGAGGAAAACATCAGTCCTATGTGAGGTTTTGTACTTTACTTTTAACTTAAGAAAAAATAGACCTGAAAAAGGGTCCCACTCGATCCTGCCATTCCAGTGAAGTTGAGAGTTGGAAACCAAAAATGTGTGTTTTTCATAGCAGGGGCGCTTAATCTGCACGACGATGTTTGAATTCTCTTTGGAGTATACTCTACAGGTAGGAGAAGATGCGAGTGATTGAAAAATGAGCTAGAGAGTGTTGAGTCCAAGATACATGGGCTGGGAGGGGAGAGGGAAAGCTGCCAGTTGGTAAACTCCAGGCCAGCCAGCCCAGGGTTTTTCTGCCCTAAAATGACAAATGAGCAAAGCTTGTGTTCTCCAAACAGGTCACCCTTTGCATGAACCCCCACCCAAAACCACCACCACCACCACTCATGTCACTCCCTCATCAGACTCCCAGAAGTTTTTAATGCAAAAAAAAAAAAATTGGTAAAACGATGTGTCACCATTCACTTTAGCCATCATATCCAGGTCTTGAGGTGGAAACTAAGTCTGCCCCTCATATCCCCTAAAGCCTAACATGTTGGTGGCCTGTATTCCTGATGAAGTGCCAGAGGACAAGGGACTTAGCTCCTGACTCAGACCCTCCCTTAAACACCTGCCAATAATCTTGCCCCACATGACTCACTCTCCTGTCTCCAAATTAACTAAAACTAAAGGTAATAACAGGTGTCATCAAATCAGTGTAAAGAAACCAAAGGCCAAATTTTTCACAGCTAGCACCTTCTCTTCCATCAATATGACAGAACATAAAAAGAGAGGAAGGTAATAATACATCCCAAAAGCTAAATTTTGGAGTTGATTATTTTTAAAGTTTTAGTCTTTAGAACTAGAAGTGGGACTATATAACTTGATGAAGTGGCCCCAATTCAAAGGTAAAGGTGGAAGGCATCAGTGAGCTTTCAGGGTTGAGTGGGAGAGTGTGGACAGTTACTCCTGGACACCCCTGACTTGTAGGAAAATTGGACCTGGGAATATCTTCGTGATGAAGAACACCAACACTCTGAGAACAAACCTATGGGCTGAATTCGTGACCTCCCTCAATGCCTGGAATTCCCTGAAATCACCCAAAAGCCACCTGACATTTCTGACCCTTTATCTCTCCTCCACAGTCTATACTATTGTGACTATTGCCTGCACTTCCTAGTTAAAGTGGCCACCAGAGTCTGTTGTCATTTAAATGTTTTATAAGTGGCAAAATAACATACCTGAACTATGAAAAAAATCTAATTCTTTTCTAGGTCCTTTATGTTTGAAAGATTCCTAGATCTTTTGTATTTAAGGTTCTTGTAATCACTGAAGTAAAACAAGACTAGAATAACATAAAGAAAAAATCTCTGTGACAAGGAATAGCCTCTTTTTTAGTTATTTTCAAGACTCTTTTTAAAACTTCCGACAGCACTCAGAGCATATAATGAAGTCTCTACAGAACATTTGCAATACTGGGCATCAACTTGGGAAACACTCAGTGTGTTATGCAAAGCCTCCTCTGGTCGCTGGGCCATTGGTTAGAAGGCGCAAAATATGGCAGTGATAGATTATCCTAACCTTTTCAGTTTAAACACCGTTGGTTCAAATCAAAGGTTCTCAAATCAATGAAGTTTGAAATACAAGGTAAAAATAGGAACTGTTGTTTGAATTATGCATTGTGTATATTTTAAGTCAAATGCCATTGGCAAATTTCTCAGATGTTTAACCGTGTGCAATCTGGGAAACACAAATATTTAATTTCACATTTTCACATGTCCCTTTTTTCTCCATCTTCTAAAAAAACCTGAGCCCCACAAATGGGGAGCTTTCCTTTCACACCACATTGTTAGTTTGTCTCACCATCTTCGTAGATTACATTTTGCATAAAATCTTGAAACATCACAAGTTGTCCTTAAGGAAAAACTTTAGGGTTCTAGGGCGTTGGTGGTGGTAAATTTTTCGCTGTCTTTCGTAACTGAATCAAAGAACGTTTACTATATCAACATCACAAAGTCGTGATTTTAAAAAAATCTATAAATATTTGGGAGAATTGCAAACAAATCATACTTTAAAACTTGCTTGGTTTCTCACCACATAGCCTAACTTTGTAAAATTTGCTTCCTAACTCGCATCTCTGAATGTTAGGTATTTGCATTATAATGCGTTTAAGATGAATACTTAGCAGCATGAGGAGACTCGGATTTCATGCTGTATTTCCCTGTGGTAACAGGTGACACGATAACACTATTATGTAGAATTGCAAGTCTACAGCTACACGTGAAAATCGTTCCTATTCTGTTTGGAAACAAATGATCAATCAGCCTCCGGTGATCAATTGCCCCCTTGGCTGCCCATCAGCACCAGTCCGCACCCGGCGGAGGCACTGAAAGAATACCTCTGAAGGGGGACGGGGATCCCAAACTTTGCAAAAGCACCTTGTGCGGTGTCTCAGACTTCGCTGCAACTCTTTGGCTGCGCGGGGATGAGGCTCTGGGTTTGGGGCGAGGCAGAGGGCATTTGCCGGCACATTGGAGTGCCTTTCGATCCGAATTGTAAATTATATTTTTCTTTCTCATCTGTAGGACGAGGGGCAAGCAAAGTGAGCCCTACCGATGTGCATGTGGGTTGTAAGGCATAAAACAGGAGGCAAAGTGAGTCCCACCCCAGCACCCCGAGGAGGGGGCGCTATCCCTGCCCAGGTGGGACTACTCACCGCTGCTGGTAGGAGGTGATGCCCTGGACGTTCTGCGGGGTGCCGTTGGCCGCGGCGCTGGCCCTCCCCATGCCCGCGCCGGCCGGCACCCCCGCGGCCGCCCCGCCAGCCGCTGCGGCCGTCACCTGCACGCTGAAATCCGGAAAGATTCGGATCATCGCCGCGGCTTCGGCCCCTGGGTGCGGCGGCTCTGGGCTCGGGCTGGCGGGGGCTCGGGCTGGGGCTCCGGCGGCGGCGGCGGCAGCAGCAGCGCGAGCAGCGGCGGCGGCAGCAGCGGAGCCAGGCACCAGCCTGCAATCCCATTAGTGAGCCGCGGCCACTGAGCGCGGCAGAGAGGAGCTTTGATGTGCGCGCAGCGGACTGGGGTGGGGGGACCGCGAGCGCGAGGAGGAGGTGCGGGGGTGGCGGGGTGCGGGGGACTTGAAAACTGCAAAACGTGTCAGGGTGGGGCCTTTTTTCCCTTTGGGGGGGCGGTAGTGCTCCCCCTCTTTCTAGGATGTTGCTCTCACTGGCTGCTCCGGCTGCGCCGCGCGAGCCCAGCTGAGGGAAGAAGGGGAGGGGGTGGCGGAGGAAGGATGCACCGGGAGGCTTGGCGAGGACTTGGCCGGTGGATGGGAATGACAGGCAGCGGAGAGTGCCTTTCTTTCCCGCCCCCTCCACACACACACACACACACACACGCACACACACCGTGCACTTCCGACCCAAAGTGCAAGACAAGCGCTCTCTATCCCCTCTTTTCTCTAGAGGAATAACCACCACAATCCAAGCAGGCTGGAGCCTCCCGCGGCTTCCAGCAACCTGGACTTCAGCCCGCGTGTGCAGGAATGGGGGCGCAGAGCCTCCCCTCCCCGGCGGGACCCTTCCCTGCTGGTCCTCTGCACACCGGGCAGCACTGGGATTGCCAACTTCAAGTTGGAGTACTGGGGAACTTGATGCTTATCGAGGAGAGATGGTGTGCAGAGGAGGAGGGAGAAAGAAAGCCGCTTTTGTGCAATGGAGAGTTTGTTCCCTTTAGAAGGGACTCTCCGCGCTCCTGTTGGGAGGGCGGGTTGGTCTCGCACCAACTTGCGAGAAGGAAACTGTCGGTCCAGCTAGAGGAATCGGGTGTGCCCCTCCCCCATGATGTATCTCTATACGCCCCTTTCGTAAAACAAAACGAAATAATTCGCAGTCACAACTGAAGAGAACTCTGCTAATTCCAACCACCGGGGAAACAAAAAGAGAAAACACGTGCGTTTATTTCCTCGCGTCTCCCAGTTACTTCTCCACATTGTTACATCAGTGTTTCTGTAGGGGGTGAGGAGGGATGCTCGCGGTGTGGGCGCGACTTTTTAACCACAACTTGCACTTTCAGCTGACTAGGTGGGGTCGGTGAGAGTGGATGGTGCCCCCACCCCCTGCCCAGAACCCCATGTTGTCCCACTTTCGTCCTTTTTCTTACGGCCTCACGCCGGGACCGGAGTCGCCAGGCGGAGGGTGCAGTGCCTGCGCGGCGCGGGGCTCCAGCTCCGCTCCTCCTGTGCGCCCGCGCCCAGGACCGGTTTGCTGGCGCTGCTGCCGGTTCCTCATCTCGTTCACCTTCCTCTCCCGCGCGCCGAGACGCCGGCCGGCAGCCGGGACAAACTGTGCTCTCCGACCAACCGTGCGGTGCTCCTGCCGCCCCGGCCCTCCACGCACAGCGCCTCGCCAGGCAGGCACCTGCTTAACCCTCTGAGACCGGGGCGCAGCCGCCCGGCCGGGACCCGGCGGGGTAGGACGCATTGGGCAGAAGTTGCCGCGGCCACTCAGTGCAGGACCGACAAGCCCAGCGTCCCCCACACGGTCTAGGGACCAGACGCCTGCATTAGCCGCAGACCCGGAGTCCCCTTCCGCCCTCGAGCCTCTCGGGAAAAGCCGAGCTGTACAAAGGCCCGTCCGCGCCCCGCGGAGTCCCGCGCCGGCCGAGGCCCGCTCCGCGCGCCCCTGACGGCAGCCGGTTTCCGGAGGAGCCGCCCGCAGCCGCAGGGAGACACAGGGAGGGAGCCCCAGCTCCGCCTGGCCGGGCCCACGGCGCAGCTGCGTTTCCATTTTCCTCTCAAAGAAAATGCTTTGGACGGCAGATAATACCAGGAGATATGAAACTGCTTCGTCCCCCACATGTTGCACGTAAAAAGAATCGTAATGAGCATCTGTGGCGTGTTCGAGGGATCCCACCCGTTAGACCCAACCGGGGCCTTGCCTCCCTCCTTCCTGGGACGGGGTCATTTTCTAGCTTACGGGCGTTTCATTCGGAGATACTTGTTCAAAGGCCAAACAAAGGTCGTTGAAAGAGGGCGGGGGTGAGAGGGTTGGCGGGCCTGGGTAGGTGGACAGCCGCCCTGTAAGGATCTGGTCGCAGACGTGGGTCCTCTCTGCACTCGGAGAACCACCGCAGCCAGGCTCTGCTGGTTGACTCACCTCTCTGCACTCTCCCCTCCGAACTTCTCGTCCTCAGAGCCGGGTTCGAAGAACTCTCCAATCTCTCTCGGCTCTGCGCAGGCTTTCCTGCTGAGAGAAAGGAAAGTCCATGCCAATCCTAGAGAGACCAGGAATGTTTAGGGGTTGGGGGAAGTTCTCTTCTGACTGCATAGGACGAGGACAGCAGCACTGGCGGCCAAAGGAAGCCCAGTCAACAGGCTAAAGATCAACACGGGTGCAGGCATTGGCTTCTATAAAATGGCATTTGTCAGAACTATTGAGTCATTGTGGGGTGGTGCTGTGCCTGCCACCTGATACCTTTCTTGGTCAACCAGTTGACGGAGGCTTCCAGCAAGTGGCTCCTGGCGTCCACATGTGCACTTGGACTCCAGTAGTGGACTGCACCATCCCAGCCTCGGTCATGCCGACCCTGAGCCCGACCCAATGTGCCAAATGGTGTCAAAGCCAGAAAACCCTCTTTGGTCAAAAAGCAGAATTTTTAGAAATTACTGTCCCTGTCAAAGTCCTTCCGCACCAATCAATAATGAGTTATATTTACAGGTAATAGCACCATTCTTCTTTAATTGTTTCAATACCAGTTCTATGAATAGCAAAGACCAATGACTACATTTTATAAACTACTTATTTTATAAAATAGTTGATAGAGAAATGTATAGTCCTGCTTCCCTTCCCTTTGGGAGGGCAAGATTTTCTTGGAAGCCCAGAAGGCAAAATTGCCCCAATTAGAAGACTATGGGAGATCTGTTGTTAAACATTTAAAACTAGATACGCTGAAGCTACTTCAATTATACTATATAACATTAAAATAGAGTTTAATGAGCACATTCAACTTCAAAGTTCCAAGCTTTCAACTACCCGTATGTAAGAGAATTAATATGGCTCCTGCCCTCCAGAAACTTTCTTTTCCATGATGGAAGCACACAGAATACTTGAAGAAGACTTGCACAGTAGGTTACCTTAGAATGCATGTAAGTCTGTTTCAGAAGTTCGTCCTTACGTATATAGTTTTGGAAGTTTGGTCTGCATGCATGAGAGACAAACTCCTTATTGGATCTGCTTATCTCCATGTTCACTAAAGACCTTAAGCAAAATATAAGTTAATTTGCTCATTAGTGATTCAGATTTCATTACTCTGCTCCTTCAGTTAAAATCTTTACATGCTGGCAGCTGTTTTGAAATATTTTGAAAGTTGTTCTGGCACTCATCCAACCAAAAGGGCTGCAGTTAGCACTTAACTGTATACTTTCTCATTTCATAGTCTCCCTCCTCCAAAATCTACATATTAGTGTATGTAGAGATATAAAGGTTTTTTTGATGTTTTAACCCTGAATGCTTATATATGATATTACACATCTATCATGATTACAGTTACAACTCCCTCCTTGTGTCAGTGTGCAACTGTGCCTTTTGCTCATATGATAAAAATCTCTGTTCTCTGGAAGTTCATTTCCATCCACTTAGATTTAAATGATTTGACTTTGAATTTTCACTGTTGGCTCAGAAAGCTGCCAGTGACAGGTAGGAGAGAGAAGCTGCAAAACTTGATTGTACCTAATTTCTGCTTAGCTTTGGTCAGACATTTAAGAGGAAAACAAAACGGTGTGCAGAGATCAGGATAAGTCAAAGCAAAACCAAGTGAATAGATTGAAAATGTTATATATAATGAATAAGGTGAGAAATGCTTTATTCTGAAATGTCGAGTGTTTTATTGAAGTGATCGTGTTGCAGTGAGGGACTTTTTAGTAGAAAAAAATTATACTAAAAATGTTTTTCCACTAAAAACAGCCCATGTGATAACTAATGACAGCCTGAGAGATGAGGCTCTTCATTGTGAGAAGAGCCATGAGCTAAAACTAAGGTCCCTCCATATCCTGAGAATATTTTACATTCCATAAAGGAGTTAAATATTTGATTTTAACAATTTTCCTCTTTGCTCCTCAATCCAAATTGAATTCAAGCTCTTATTGCTAAATTTTCCACACTATTAATATGTCCTGTAGTTCATTCAAAAGCATAACTATAATGTCAGAGGAGAACAAAATAACATAAACTTAGCAATATAGTCTTTCTTGATATTTGAGAATAGAAACTAAGGAATTAAGAGAAAATATTTAATAAATCATCACTTATATGTATGCCCATATATAATATATAGGAATAATACTGATGATTTTTTTCATATTAATACAACCTATACTGAACACTGAATATCTCAAGCTATTATGCTAAACTAATTCTCAGATGACTTTATAAATATATATCTAGAAAGAGAAGAGGTTTAGTTAAAAGCAAGGAAAATCCTTTAGCTATTTTTTTAAGTCAGCAGCAGGCAGTAGGGGGGGAGAATTTTTTTTTAATTGATGAGTGGGAAAGGGTCTCAAATCCATGGTTTTATTTTTAGTTAAAATATTCACACATCATGGCACATATTCCAAAATATGTGCAAATCAATAGAATCTAACCAAAGCTAATCTTAGACTTAAATGCAAAATAACTAAACACTCTCAACATATTCAAAAGATTAATTTCTCTTTAAACACCAATCTTGAAATTGCTTTTGCTTATTTTTTCATGAGAGTGGGTTTAATTTTAGAGTTGAATTATTTCTCATTTTTAGGAGACAATTTAAAATCTACCTGTGGTTATAAAGAAGTCCCAAGTGTTGGTTCTAGTTTGCTGCTTCTATCACTGCCACACACTCAGAATTTGCATGGAATCACTAAGATGTGAGCAGGTACTCACACCACAGATCCAGCAGCCCACGCTATGTTTTGTTTCAGGGAAAATTATACCTAGTGCTAAGTGGAACTTTTACTTCTGTTTGATTTGGTTTCTCCAGGTAGGGATACTTATGTGGTCAATGGACTCTATTCTTTACTGAATTTTCTTATCAATTGTAAAATTATTAATTCAGGGCTGGGTTGATTGAAGGAGTGACTAATTGCTTTGAACCAACTTTTTTTTCCCCAGAATGAAACCATACTAGGTGAATTTTTACTTGAATTTTTTATCTTCCATAGAATAGGATATTTTGTAAACCTAATCACATAGCAAATCAAACAAATGTTTTTATTATGTTACAGGCTGAGTCAACTATTCTGTTTTTATTTAACTATTATGTCCCTTCAATGAAAGGAGTGATTCTCAAACTTTAATGTGCATCAGAATCACAAAAAGAGCTAATTAAAACACAGATTTCTGGGCCTTACCTTCACAGGATCTTATTCAGTAGGTCTGAGGTGGCCCTGATCGTGTGAATTTCTAACACATTCCTAGGTCATGCTGACACAGTTGGCCCAGGCACCATATTTGAGAGCCATGGAGCTGCAGTGTTCATGATCGGGGGTGGGGTGGGAGGGCTGGACTCCAATCCTGACTTGGCAGCACACCAAGTGAGTGGTCAAGGGCGAGTTATTTAATTATGAATATTCTCCTTTGCTAGTACATCAACACTCAATAAGAAGCAATTTCTTGAAAGTGAGCTATAATGTGGACTCTGGCTCGTGCAACTTGGAACTCAAACAGTGGCACAAGTATTTTTCTTTTTTTCCTTGAGATACTTATAGATATGCAGCAGAAGTGATATATGTGTACTTACCATTTCATCACAAAGAAAATTTTAAAAATGTGTGTTCAAGGGTCCAGATTTAATAAAATTAACAATTTGCACTGTTTCATCAAGGACATTCTGAAGTGAAACTGACAACTTGTCCCTATGAATACAGCAGGGGCAGATACAATGGCTCTTGGTACAGTTTGGTGCCACTGCCTTGGTTCAGGCTAAAGATCAAGTGGTTTTACTCACCATTGCTTTTACACTGTGAGTTCAACCATCCACAGTGAAAAAGGCAAATCATGTCTTAGTCTTATTATAAAATAGTTTTGACCTCATGAACACCCTGAAAAGGTCATCAGCTCACACTTTGAGAACTTGCACTTTGCAATTAGGTATTGCCTGCTATAAAATCATGAATTATTATGAATGATGTACTTAGGATTTTAATTTCATGTGAACACAGGAAAAGGTACTTTGTCTTCTCGTACTGTAAACCAGAAAGTGGTTATAGTTTTGAGCAAAAAAACCTGTAAATATTTAATGTTGAAACTGGGGCCAGGAACTTAATTTTCCTTCTGTTCGCCAAGAAAGTGATGGGAACACAAAAAATCAGAGTGATTCTCCAGAAGGACAGGGACATGAGACACATGAGGAGCCAGGTGAAGTTCCATAGCAGAAAGAACTTTCTGTTATTCAGAGCCTGAAGAAGGAACCTCTGAAGGTGCTGGGCCTCCCTGGCTTAAGACATAATTTAGCAGAACAAGATGACCATCTTCTGGGAATTCAGATGAAAAAATTTTCCACTGGAGGCCTGTTGGAGTCAATGTCCTTTAAGTTAATAATTTATATAGACATAATCTTTAATAATATTATACCATCAGCAAAACATTTTAACACTTTTCAAGGAAGTGTTGTACAACCTTTCTAACACAGTTTACCACACATGCTTTCTTTATTGTTTATCATTGTCCGCAGGCTGGAGGATTTCAGAGTCTTGTTCAAAATGGAAATAAAAACTGAGTTGTGTAAGGCATCTTCACTTTCTCCAAACCCCGAATCCAAAAGAAAAAGGGAAAGAGCTATAATTTGGGTATTTCCAGTAATTAATTTTATTTAAGTACCCTGGACAGCTGCTCATGATCTGGACCAAATAGGAGTAACAATGTTTTGAAGTTTAATAATTATTGGTTATTAGTGATTCATAATCAAAGGCATATCTCAAAGAGGTGATAAACTAGTAAAGAATTAATCACTGAATATAAAATTTAAAGTCATCTCATCTAGTAATTCTATCCCAACTCTCAGACACATTTTGATGAAATTTCTAGAAGCAGCAGATTCTTGGCTGACTTATTTACAGAGACAAGTTTGCAGTGTTTGTCTCTCAGGGGGATAATGAAAGTTTGTGCATCAGAGAAGTGTTATCTGTGTACCTCTGCACAAAGCTAAGACACTAACATGATGTTTGATTTCACTTATTTTGATTGAGAAATGATTCCTCTCAAAAAGTGATCTGTGTGGTTGTAGCCAAAGAAAATGATAAACTTGATTCACTGAGAATTAAAACATCATATATGACAAAAAACATCTAAACTGTTCAAATTTCAAAGTTTTGTCAATTGTATTTTGTAAAATGATACAAAACAGTTCCCCTTAGAAATTCCCTTGTTGCCAAAAATCTTATCTTATGATGATTTCCTCTTTTTTAACTTTTCTAAAAGGAAGTATTGAACATTATAAAAATAAAATGCACTGTATATGAAGTCACCTCAGCTTTGTATAGCAAAAGCCCAAATTAATAATTGCTTATATAAATAGACATTTATTTCTCTCTGATATAAATGTTTCAAAGTAGATGGTCTGAGACAGAGATATTCCATGTTATTTTGCATAGACCTGGGCTTCTTCTGCCTTGTTGCTCCACCATGCCAAGAGTGTGGAACTAACACAGTCAAGGATGATCAGCTGCCACATGTACATTGTAGGCAGCAAGATAGAAGTATGAGGAGTGAGAGAGAAGGGCATGGGTATCCTCCTTGAGAATATGTTTGGGGAGTGGCACATACTTCCCTTACATCTCATTTACCAAATTTTATTACTTGGCCATGAATGGAGCTGCAAGATATACTGGGTAATGAAGTCCAAAGTGTTGTGTGGCCAGATAAAAATCAGGAGTTCTATTATTGTAGAAAAAGGGGACAGTTCAATTCAAAATCCACTTGAAATTAAGAGACAAAAATAAATCCACTTAATCTGAAACTAAAATATTAGAAGAAACTCTTCATTGAAGTTAATGAGGATTAGTTTCCAACAGTATTTATCTGAAGTATAATAACCATATTCTGAAGTATGCACCAATGAAGATGATAGAGATGCATTTCTGATTGCCATTGAATAAAAAAGGAAAAGAATATAGGAGTAAAATGTGATTACATTTTTCCTTTTGTTAAAAGGAAGAAGATGAGAAATTATTAAGAATTCCAGTATAAGAAATTTTATATCAGAAGGTATAATATTCATTCAATTTATGACAGAAAAGTTAAACCCAAGCAAACACACAGATATTATTTATTCATTAGTAATGTAGTCAACTACTGTTCCTTTGGTCAATATTCAGAAAAGAGGGAGGGGTGTTAAGGATTAAGATAATCCCATCACTATGTTTATATTGTGTGGTACACAGAATGAACATGGAAGCCAGGAAGCCTCAATCACACCTGGGGTTGAGGGGATGATGGCAGGCATTCAACACTTTGAGATCAAAGAGAACCTCCCACTGCTGATCTCAGAAGTTTGGCATTTGCCATCTGGTTCTGCACAAAGACAAGATGCATCCAGAAAATAACTTGCTCCCTCCAACCATTCTCTACCAAAGGCTCTCAGCCTTCGAGGTGGGCTGATTTTAAACTTGTATCTAAACTCCAGCTTTCTTTTCAAGCACATTTCAATATTACACACATTGTTGTTACCATGTGAAAGTTAGAGAGATACTCAGATATTCTAGTAGTTTAGAAAGGGCCGAGTCTACAGTGTATGTTAGGCGTCCAGAAAGGGGAAACTGGAGTCAGAGCTCCTAGATTTTAACCTGGCTGGGGATGTGAGGTAAACATACCTCTTAGGGAAGACTTCCCTTCATTTATTTCCTTCCATGAATGCATCAATTTATTTTAAAAAATACTCCTTGAGCAACCACTATATGCCAAGTGTTTTTTTAAGCCACGGGGCTATAGCAGCATACAAAACAAAGCTGCTGCTCACATGGAGCTGTTGTCATAGAAAAGAGGAGACAGCATCAAACAAATATCTATATAAATCAGAAAAGATGACTTCATAGAGTTGTTATGGGGTGAAATAAGGTAAACAATAAAGTATTCGGCCTCATGCCTGAGGTGCAAGCATACCTCTAGGTCAGGGGTGTCAAACTCATTTTCACCAGGGGCCACATCAGCCTTGCAGTTGCCTTCAAAGGGCCGAATGTAATTTTAGGACTGTATAAATGTAACTACTGCTTCACAGTTAAGCAAGAGCTCAGTGCTGCTGCTGGGTGGAAACAAGGTGCCGGGCCGGGTAAAACAAGCTAGAGGACTGGATTTGGGCCTTGTGTTTGCCACCTGTGCTCTAGGGGGAAGCTCTTAGGGATGCTATCATGTGGATCTTAGAATAGTACAAGTCAAAAAGTTTGAGTTGATAATAATAGTCTAAAGTAACATGCCTCATCTGCATTGAAGGTGTAATTCCCACTTTCTAATTCTTATTTTGTAAAAAATTCCCCATTTACTTCAATATGTAATGGAAAATAATGCCACATTAAAATGATTTGTACCTCTTTGCCTTATTTCCCTGGTTTTTCAGAGTGGAACATATTTTTTAAAAATACCCACAAAGAACTAATGGAACTAACATGGGTAAAGAAATGAAAATATAAAATTAATATTTCTTATTAATCTGCTACTAGGCAGGCACAGTACACACCCACTCTCTCTCACCCTTCACAGCCACCGTATAAAGTACATGTTACTAGTCCCACCTTTACAGATGGAAAAACGTTATAAATTTCAGACTCCAGTACATATTTGGGACAACTAAAGACAGATAAAGACAACTAAAGCAGCTCACATTTTTAGTTGCCAGTTACTGTTTCACAAATAATTGGCCACATGTATTTTCCCTGTAAGAAACAAGGGAGTGTGATGCCATCAATCAGCTTGAGAAAATAAATGACAATTTTTATATCTTAATAATTACTTATCCTAAAATACATCTAGCTTTTTTACTTTTCCTATTAAGTTCATTAAATCATGGTATAAATGCTCATGGCACTCTAGTTTAATTAGGAACACTTGCAGAAATTTTAGATTAAAACAAATGTTTTCTGTGGGGTAAATGATAGCAATGGTATATATAGATTGACGGTTCTCTAAGTGCAGTGCCCAGATCATCACCATCATCAACATGGAAACTTGTTAGAATTGCAGATTCTCCACCCCCACCCACCGAATAAACAACACTGAGAGAATTTCCCAGGGAGAAGGTTCTGCTCTTTCCTGAGAGAATGAACCCAGAAACCCGAATTTCAGCATGTCCCCCAGGTGATTGTGATGGCCAGTAAAGTTGGAGGGCGGGCGGGCATGAATCATTACTGGTATCCAAGAAACAATGTTACAGATAATGATAATACTATCTTTTTCTGAGGCAAGAGTCTCTCCTACTTAGCCTAAAAAATTATGTCATTGGTTTCTTCCATGAAAAGAAAAAACAAAACAAGATATTTTTTTAAGACTCAAAATTTCAAAACATTTTGAAGTATTATGAATTTGGGTGCTGCACAGATAGTAAAACCAGAGCAAATATTTCAAAGGCAACTGGAGTCCGATTCCCTAAGTTCTTCTGCTTCTAAAAAGAGTGGAGAATATATTGCAAAGCTTCAAGATCCTGAAAGTACAGAAGAGAAAACCGAAGAAAGAGTGAACACAAATGTGCTTTAGAGGCTAACTTTGCTACCTGGAGGGCCAGAAGGCAGGTCCTGTTCCATATGCAGGAGGCCGGGGAACGGGATTGGTTTGTTAAAGCTGTCACTGAGATTAGAGCTTCCTGAAGCTCCTGACCTAACACCAAGTCAATTTTTTGCTAAACTCTTTCTCATTTTAAATGGGAAAAAGATTAGACTGTTGAGTGCTTGGGGGAAAATATAAAATTGGCTGGTAGGCAAGATTTCTTTTTTAAAAGAAAAATTCTCTCAGCCTTCTGAACTTCCAGATGGCTTAATAAAACTTAAGGAAAAGACTAAAGCCAGTTGGAAAAAAACTAAGAGGGTAGGAAAAAGAAAATGAGATCCCTCTCTTAAAACTCAGTGTCCCTTTCATATCAGTGACAGAAAATACCTTCCAAGTTCTGACAGAGGTACTGTTTGAAACAGAGGAAGAGACCAACAAATAATTCAAAATAATATTTGGAGACTTTAACTTCAGAACAATATGGGAAACACTTATATCATATCAATAATATGTTATAAAGATGCAAAATTATGCTTCCCATTCAGAGCAGCTGTATCTCTCATGAGTGCACCTTTTTGTGGTATGGATGTCCTTTTCACTGTTTAATCAAACACTCCTTTGACAGAGACCTGTTGGAAGCTAAAACAAGCAGGGAGCAAGGAACACTAAATTTTATTTTCATAAAATGTTTCATGTTTTATTTTCAGGAAAGACAGGACTCCTGAAGGTTAAATTGTCACCTCTGACTGTTCACCATGGAGCTGACACTTGCCCTCTAGTTTTGAGACAGGAGGCTACAGTGAGAGTCAGCACAGCAAACCTCCTGGTGTTGCTGATCTACCTGAATGGGGCACTGGTGAACCACTTCCATGAACCACACTGGAGGAAAGTTCAAGTGCTCTGGAAGCAGGTGGGCAGTGTGAACTTGAGCCAAAATCAGAATTTTATCAAGTAATTTAGTTATTGTGACTGGGAATTAAATGCTAAGATGAAGGTAGAAGTGCAAGAAGTTTAGGGGTGGGCATGGGATGTTGCGAGGTGGTAATACCTGCTAAAGATAAAGAGAGAGAAAGCAGGATTGGTCAAGGAGAGCCATTAGGTCAGGAAATAAGTCTGAGATTTGTGAAAGGAAAGTGAAAGGAAGCTAAATCAGGCAGGGAGCATCTCAGACTGTGAAATACTAGTGGTAGATTGGACACTAGAGGAATTCCACACTGGGCAGTAGTATTCAGGCCCTGGTTGTTGCACTCTGCTCAGTCATTTCTATTAAAGATTCTGTTCATTTATTTTTAGAGACAGGGGAAGGGAGAAGAGAGGGAGGGAAACATCGATGTCAGAGAGAACCATGGATCAGTTGCCTCTCATATGTACCCCTTGTAGGAGACTATTCTGCATGGTGTGGGCCCAGCTCCCACTCAGAGATACACAGAACCCATGCCCACGGATAGGTTCTCCCGTGGGGAATCAGACCTGCAATGTACCTAGGTCACTTTGAGTCTTGCTCTTGCTAAAAAACTCCCTCACCTTGAATTGAGGACATTTACTGCAAAGTAACTTCCTAAAATCCATGCTAACCCTTCCAAGGATGAGTGTAACTGTTTCAACCACTTTTGCCTTTTCATTTGCAAATACCCCTCTTCTGTGATGCGATTGGCAGCACTGGCTCCTTTGTTTTCTGTAAAAGGTAACCACCTAAAGTGAACCTGTGCATAGTAAACGAGGACCATGATGTAATGGGCAGAGAAACCCAATAAAGGCCTGTCAAGGCAGAGGCCGCAGCTTTTGCTCCCCTTGAGAGAAAAGCCATGCTGTCTGTCCCTTTTCCTCCACTGGACTTGGTAGTCTGTGTGAATGTCTCATTTCATCCATAATGATACAGACATTGCACGCCGGTGTCTGCATCGCTCCTGACCTAGATGAACCTGCAATCCAGACATGTGCCTGGACCGGGAATTGAACCGGCAATCTTTCACTTTGCAGTACTACACCCAACCAACTGAGCCATGCTGGTCAGGGCTGCTCAGTCATTTTTTGAGGACAACCAGGGAAGAGGGTGGTCTTGGTTAAGAAGCTGTGACACACTCTGAAGGCACTGCCATTTTTGGCTGTCAGCTATCCACCTTCCCCATAGCAAGTTCTTTTCCTGAAGCAAGATCTGAGTAGTCCTCCAGGATACCAATGGGTCTTTCTTCCTAAAACAAACTACAGTCCTCCTTGCAACTGGTATTATCATTGCCCTTCTCTACTTTCCACTCTAACTTCCCCTGCCCTCAGTCCTCACCTCTACTGGTGTTGATGGTTTGTCAAAACTGTTTCTCTGCTGCAGATGGCTTGGACTTTTTTCAGAACCTGAGGGCGCCTGCATTGAGATTCTCCAACTGGGGCTTGCCACCAACTCCACCATATCTCGTCCACCACTGACATTGTCAGAATCATAGAGCCTGCCTGATCACATGGTCCAAGCAGTAGGGCTACTTGGCAAATGCAGCCTGCACCTGCTGCAGAGCCCTGCCCCAGTATTTGGGCCAAAGCAGTATTTCTGAGTATGAATGTGTTGCTTCCACAATTCATAGAAATTTACCCAGCAAGCATTGTGCTTCTTTCTTTGTTGCAGAGTGAACAGGTTGCAGCAATTTGTTTTTTTGTTTTACTTTGGAGACAATATCACAGCATGTCTGTGATTATTGGCCCCCTAAAACTTTACTTATGTGACAGGCCCCTGAATCTTCACATGGTTTATTTCCCACCCTCTGGTATATGCGTCTTAACAAGGCTTTCAGTATGCTAGCCACTTCTTACTCCACCTTCCTGAGCTGCACAGTTTCATCAATGCAGTGAATAAATGTGGTATCTGAAGGATATTGGATGGTCCAGATCTCTATGGACTACACTGTGATAGAATTTACATAGCCTTGGGGTGAAACTGTGAATGTACATTGTCTTGCACACTCTGTGGGTGTGAACTATTTTTGTTTAACTTTCTTGATTAAGATAGAAAGGAATGAACACATATGCCAAATCAAAGGCTACATATTATGTCCTGAAGCCCTTGCCAAGGTGAAATCCTATACTCCAAGAGAGTACCCCTAAGTTAACAAATCTTCTTTATCCAGTCTTATGTTCTGGCCCCCTTTGTCAAGCACCCTTAAAATCTAATCCCAGGGATACTTCCCCAGCTTCTGCTGATTATACTGGCTAATTTTTATAGCAAATTTAGGATTTGATGGTTTTCTCTGTTATCAAGCTCAGCACATCTCTAGCTGGGCTATGCTGAGACTTGATCCTAGTTATCAACATAGTGGAAAGAGATCTTGAGGGGAAGATCTTCCCCCCATTGCCTCGCTGGGAGGAAGTGCTTGGAGTATATTCCCACCTGGGAAGAGTTCTAGCTCTTAACTGGGAGGAGCAGTCCCTCTACATAGGATCTGATGGTTCAAAGGAGTACAGGGAGCTGAATCTTTAGGGATGTCTACACTGATGCACCCATTCCATATGTCAAGCTTCCTAATTTTCCTAGCTGGCTCCCTGTCCTTAGACCTGCTACTGCTGAGCATTCATTCAGTCATATGAAGCTCAGTGATTCTAAGCCGGGAGTTTGGTTTTTCTACTTTCTCACTGCAGAAGATAAAGACTGATTTGTAAGCTGTCAAAGAGGTCCGCTAGACTTCTCAGTTCTCAGTTTGTTAATTGCCCTTAGTTTTTTCAATATTCTCTAGTGTTTCAGTTTAGTCTAATAACAAAAATGCATGATCCTTGTACACAGAATTCCCCACCCATCTCCCCCTACTCAGCACTTTTCAAAGTCCCTAATGATCACAGCAATCAGGATGCTCCCCTCCTCTGCCACTCTGCCCTCGGTAAGGGGGAAGGAAGGAGGACTGGACCAGGAAAGGTTTCTGATAAGACAACAAGATGCAGACCTGAAAGAGTGAAAGGAAAGGGGGAGGAAGCAAGTTGGGAGCGCCCTAGGCTGCCATGCACATCTAAAACTGTGTTGGCCAACCCAATGGGAAGTTCTCAATCAAAAATTGCCCAGCAGGTAGTATAGCATTGGGCAGGAATGGCCAGGCCCTAAAGCCCTGCTGTACTCAGTCATCGGCAAAGTATGGTCAGACAAAAGCCTGGTCTGGGATCGATCGTTATGATGGATCCTGAAGTCACTGCAGTTGAAGGCTGCTGCGATTCTATTTCTCCTGGCCTCAAACAATGATAGTTTTGATTGGAGATACATTGTAAATAAATACAGCTCTTGCTATCCAAGGAGCTGGCAATGTAGAAAGGTAAAAAGACATGCACATTACAAAGAAGTCATCCGAGTTGCATAGTTTCAGGGGATATTTGTTGTTTTTGTCTATTCAGCTTCCATTTCCCTTATTGTGCAAACTCTAAGTCTGTATTCCCTTGGGGAACCACCTCTCTTTGTTGCCGTAGAAATGCCTCATCTCACTCATGCCCATCAGCACCAGGAGAGGGCGTGACTCAGACCTGGCTGCTCAAGACTTTTATTGGAAATATGCTCCTCCCCCAGCCCTGCCCAACTGGTATTGCCTGTAAAGATGGTAAGCCTGGAGCTACCAGAGAATAATACCACATAAAGAGAGCTTGACAGAGAATGAAACCAGGTCAGAGGAAAGCAGTGATGAGAAAAATACCTTTAGAAACTGGATTTTGATGACACATTTGGAGCTCTTGGATCCCCCCAGACTTTGACACCTAGATCTACTCCTAAAGTATCCCTTTGGTTTCAGGCTGTTTGAGGTAGATTTAGTCACTGTCAAGTAGAAGAGCATTAACACAGAAATGGTAGAGAAAGGACTGAGTCTGGAACAATGGTATGTTATCAGGCATAATCCCCTTTAATATGGGCCTAAGAATAGTCATTCACTGTCAGAATGAGAAAAGACCTGACACATCACCCAGTTCCATCCTATGCCATTAAAAGAGAATCAGCAAAAATTTAGTGACTCATCTAAGGTCACAGAGCCACTTACTGGGAAATCACATTTTGTTTCTAAGTCTTCAGTTTAATTAAGTATTAAATTTTAGAGAGAGGGGAAGGGAGGGAGAAAGAGAGGAAGAGAAACATTGATGTGTGAGAGAAACATCGATAGGTTTTCTCTCGCACACCCCCAACTGAGGACCTGGCCCGCAACCCAGGCATGTGCCCTGACCTGGAATCAGACTGTTCAGTTTGTGGGCCACTGCTCAACCCACTGAGTCACACCAGCCAGAGCTCTAAGTCTCCAGTTTCTAGGCCAAAGTTATTTTCATTGTAACACCCCATGTCCCTCGAGAGAAGGGAGATTACACAATTTAATTCATGGAACTCACAGAAACAGAAAAAAATTAATTTATAAACAATAGCAGTCAGCTAATGCTAATTTAGAATTTAATGCCATTAATCCTGCATAATGTGGCTATTGAAAGTAGTTACTAATGTGGGCTTCATACAATAATTTAGCATTACTTAAGTGAAAACAAAATCAAAATATGCACTTTTGAACGTGTGAAAAATGTTTAATTCTTTTAATTTTTCCTTTTGTGAGGTGCCCCAAAATGTTCCTTTTCTTTGTTCTTCACATTTCTATTCTTTAGAATTTATTTGTAAAATCTGGAATGTTGTAAGAGGAAAAGCATTTTGGAAAATTTACGGTAAATGAGCTTTTTCTAGTGCATTGTTATTTATCTAATTATTGCAAAGAATTCAAGACCCTTCTGTCTTGAGGGAGCCATGGTCTCGTTTCTACAATGTATCTTCACAGCGGCATATTTAAAAAGTGGCATTCTTAGGTTTTAACAGTTAAATTAAAAGCTAACTTTTTGAGTGATGACTGTGTCCACAAAAATGCCTTAAGGAAAAGGTGAAGCATTTACACATTTGTGAGTAATTGATTCTTTTATAATTTTGTATTTTTTAGAAAAGTGCTTAAAAACCATCCAGGGCTCTAAATTTCAGAGAAGATTTATTTGTGGGTTTCTGTTTGTTTAACTTAGGCATACAGTATTTCTAATTTTAAAATGTATTCAGATTTTTTTATATGCCAGTCTTGGGGGTATTTTCTGGATTTTTCTAAAAGCAACATTAGCTTAGTGGATCCATTTTACACACCACAAAATGGACACAGAGAGGTGCAGAACAAAATTGAAGAGGTCAACTCTCTGGGCATCTATTTTTTAAGATAAATTAGATTTCAGGATATTCACCTACAATAGGCAATTTAAAGTTTCAAGGAGTTTCACACAAATCTTCAGATTTTTTTTGATATCATAATTGCAAATAGATGACAAAGTATATACAAAAATGCCATTATTGCAAATACCTAGTTACAAAAATACATTGATGACAAGAAAAGCAAAAAAAACACATATTAATAACAAAAATGAAAATAGTATCTTGGTATTTTACTATTAAGAAGGCCCGGTTTTTTGCCTCTTCAAAGTTAACAAATTCTTTTACATATTTAAGAAGTAGCCGTTCAGCATCTATGTTCAGCATTCAGCCCAAGAGATAGGGCAACGGGTGGATCCACCCCTAATGCTTAAGGAGCTTAAAGAAGCAGAGAAGTCAGATGCATAAACGACTGGGGTGCCATGTGAGAAACATCACAGGAAACTTCATGATGACTGATGTGAAAGTGGAGACGATGAAGATGACCTGGGTCAATGGATGGGAGGGCAAAAAAAGCTTCATGGCTGGGCAAATCAGTAGGAATTTAACACGTGTAGATGAATGGAGGGTGGTTAGAAAGCAGGCAGGGTCTGTGGTGGGACATGGAGCTGAAGCAGTGAAGCAAAATGATCAACTCAGATGTGCAAGACAGGCATGTGCCAGATCCTAAAGATCTCGAATGACAAGCCATGGATTTTGGATTTCGTCTTATTGTCCATTGATCATCCTCAAAGGTATTTTGATTTTATTTTGGCAAGATTATGGCATGGTCATGTCAGAAAAGAGAAGATAAAATCTTGAAGGATAGCAGAGGATAGATTAGTGGGAAAGAGACTGAGCTATAAACCCTTTTAGAAAACTATTCCAGTAGAAGGTAGCATGGTAATGACTAATGATGTAAGGATGTGTGGAGTAAAGCAGTGAGGAAGACATAAATACAGGTGATATTAACAAAGATCAGAAACAGGAAGAGGAATAGGTTTACAAGTAAGATTAGGGTCGAGAGTCGGTGGGGTTCAGAGGAGAGGTGTGCTGGGTTTGAGACATGTAAAGTTGAGGAGCCCGTGGCATCCAGGTGGAGCTGGATCTACCCAGCAGGTCACTGCAACGTGAGTCACAGAATGAGACCGCACCCGCGGCGGAGGGTTCCTGAAGTCCGGCAGTCACTGCACAGAGGGCGGACGGGCCTCTGGGGACCACTCAAGTCTGTGTCAGCTATAAGCCATAGAAAGTCGCACTCTTTATCATAACTGCCTCCTGGGTAGCTGTAAACACATAACAAAACATTTTTGTATCTCATATAGCTGTCATTAAAGAACAAATGCCCAAAAGCCCCTGACTTGACTCAACCGCACAGCTGGTAGGTGGCAGGACCCAGAATCGAATCCAGATATCTAGGCCAGTGTGCTCCACCAGACAAAACCCACAGAAATGTAGTCTAATGCCTTGTGTGATTATCACAGCCAATCCTCTGGCTCAACTTCACCTGTGAGAAACTTTTGGACGGAGTGATCTCAAAATCACCCTCTGCCTGTAAAGTTCTGTTATTATATGCCTCACTAATGAGAATACCTACCATTTCTAGTGCTGGTTCACCACAGCCAGCCTCAGTTAATCTGAGTTAATCACGAATCCCCTAAAACCCAGCATCCTCACCAGAACAAACTTGCGAGGATCTGACAGTTGCGGTGGTGTGCTTTCACACCTATCAGCGGTCATTAGGAAAAATGCCGATTAAAGCAGTGGGATGTTACTATATATTCTCTAGGATGGCAAAAATGAAAAGGACAAGAAGGACCAGGTGCCTGAAGCCATGGGGAACGGAGACGGACATGGCCACATTGGAAACTGGCGCTGTCCAGGACACCTGAACAGCAAGCGTGACTGTGACATTTCCTCCTTAAGGAAGTAGCCAACAGAAACACATGCATCTGTTAACCAGGAGCCAGGCACGAGGATGTTCACACAGCGCTACTCTATGATTCCGAACCAGAAAATTTCCGGAACACGTTAACAACAGAATGGGTAAATAAATCAAGGCTGCCCAGCCAGATAGCTCAGTTAGTTAGAATCATCCTGATACACCAAGGTTGTATCAGAAAAGAATCTGGGCACAGAAAAGAATCAACCACTGAATACGTGAATAATTGGGATAACAAATTGATCAGTCTCTTGATCTCTCTCTCTCTCTCTCTCTTGCCCTTTCTAAAATCAATACATTAAATAAATAAATAAATAAAGGCCTATTTAAGGTGGAATAAGAAGGAAAAACCTACAACTAGATACAATGTGGCTTCTAAATCTTACCAACCATATATTGAATGAAAGAAGTGGGACTGGAATAGTACGTATAGAATGTTTCAATTTCTTTGAAGTTCCCAAATAGGCAGAGTTGCTCCATGCTGTTAGAACACATGAAGGGGTTACCTACCCCCAAGGTGGAAGAGGAAGTAATGTTAGGAGTGCTGATAAGGTTCTGTTTCTTGATCTGGGTGCTGATTATGTAAGTATAGTTTATAAAAATTCCTGGAGTTCTACACCTACAATTTTTACACCTACCTTTTTTACTTTTAAAAATCTTCCCAGCATCTAACAATTACTAGCATTCTCTACATGTAATAAATATTTATTTCTAGATATACCTATGTGTTTACCTTCTACCTATCCACCTACCTCTCTATAGAAGCACATCTTTCTGATGAGGTCAGTCCTTTCTGCACAATAAATGGCTTGTTGTAATGCAATGCGGAAAAGCATCCAGGGCCAGGATTCTCCCCACTGGTTGTGACTGGCAGCGTTGCCTAGTGGGGACTCCATCCAGCATTTCTAGTGAACTGTTTGAACTCACACAAAGCTCAGGGTCTTGCATGTGGAACTTGCTTAATAAAGACCAGCTAAGGGGATGTCAAACATTTGTCCCTGAACATGAAAGTCATATCAACTAGGTTCTTAAATGATTTGACAAGTAAGTCATGTTTTTGAGTGTTGATTTGAAAGCACCATATATAATCATCCCATGCTTTGATCTCCTCAAGTACTGTATTCTATTTTTATCATGATTTATCACATTATAGGAAATTAATGTTGATTCTATTATAAGTCATGCTTTCTAATTATTGTAATCTAGTAGAAGTATGTCCTATTAATTAGATTACCATGCTAAAAATAGCACGAAGTTTCATCAATTAAAACATTGAGGCAGGAAAACCAATACTTAGATAACTTTTGAATGTAACACCATCAGAGGTTCAAAGCTATAGAACCCAGAGGGCGGAGAAGGAGAAGATTGATAAAACTGCGAGTTTCAAATGCTGCATATCTGCAACAGAATTTAAAAATGCAGGTTTTTAACTGAGATTTTCAGAGATATTTAACGTGTTTTCTTTCAACTGTTATTTGTGTAAAATCAAAGAACTGAGATTGGAACTATAATGTGTAAAGCTTGAAGGAATGCTTAAAAAGTGTTCAATTAATTAAGATTTGCAGGTTGAATATAACAGTATCTAAATCTAACTCTGTAGTCCATTTTCTTTGTCAATATCGAAATAAAAAGGACTTAGGTGTGTAATTCCATATGCTTTATTTCCTTGCACTGCTTTATATTTATAAACCCTCTCTAGGTGAGGGGAAACTTCCTCAGAACTATTTTAAAGGTGGTCAATTAATGCTGACAAAGGTAGCTGCATGGTAGCCACTGAAAGGGAAACCAACAAAAGATAAAAAATGTAAATAATTACTTGTTTGTCTGAAAAGGGTTTTAATGTGCTCACTTTTTCTTCTCCCAGACGTGTATCACACCTGCGTTGGAGGAAGCATTCTGTTACTGGCTGTCCTCGTGTTCAGGGGCCAGTGCACTGGGCTGCGGTGTGTTGGGGGAGGCTTATTTTTAGCGACTTGAATTTATAGGGACCTGGACACGGCTTTATATTTCAATTGGAAGAAGTCCTTTGGTTGCCTGCTTCCAACTGGCCTCTGATTTCTGAACTGATGAGAACATTCCAGGGCTAGCTCTGCTCCGCCCCCACTTCATTCCTCGTGCCTTCGCCTTCTACCACCACCCTCAGAGGACCTGAGGAGGATTTTCATTTTAAGCCTTATTTCGCAACAGCTCCACTGCAGCAAGATTCTCAAACTAAATTAACACTCATTGCCAGCCCTCTGCCATTGTCTGACAAAAAAGAAATTAAAAGAAGAAACAAGGTTAATATAAAAATTACAGCTTTTAGAAAAGCAACCCCTAATATTCAGTTGCAGAAGGAAATGCAGGGGAATACAAGTCTGGGTGACTAGGAAATTGCTGTGTTACACAGGGAGACGGAGAGCGGTTTAAAGGTGCAAGTTGAACAACTACCAGCCCCAGAAAGTAATGTAAAGAAAGGTTAAAAGAGAGGTGACAGATATGCTGATTAAAAAAGATTGTAAAAATGAGCTTCCTTTGAACTTTAAATGGAAAAATCCTGAGTTTGCATTGCCAACTGTTTACAACGAAAAGATGATTCAGAGGAACTACGTGACTTAAACAATAACATTTTTCAGATTCTTCTGGAAGATTGGTAGATAATGTGAAGTTTAAACTAACGTTTGGACTTTGTCCACTTTGTGCACAGTGAAGACAATTTTGGCATGCTATTTAAAACATTTTCATATCAGTTTATCGTTCCAAAATACAGTGAAGACACACACATCTGCAGTTGCACCCTGTGGTGAAAAGAAAAACATGGAAAAGGCTGAGGCCACTTTACATTTTATAGAAATAAATAACAATTCCCTGTATCCATTTTGCACGTATTTTCACCTTTTACTGTATGTATGATAAAATTTTAAGGAATTCTTGTAAAAGCAAAATGAAAATGTCATGAAAATGTGGCACATTGTTTACCCCTCACTGTACTTCAATTACCCAGTCTACAGATCCGAAGACAGTACAGTCGATTTCCCCCTGTTACTGTGAGTATCTAGGAAGTTAACACCTAAAAACTACTTAGGACAGTGTACCTATGTACATAGTACCAAAAATAAAGAGAAAAAAAGCAGTGAAGTAGTACTTCCCATTTATTAAATTGCCAGTGATTAAAACATTTGTAACTGCTAGAAACAAATTACCGTAAAAGAATATGTGAGGAAGACCTTATGTGACCTGCAAATCCTAAAAAAATACTTACTATCTAGCCCTTTACAAAAGTATTCATCAATCTCTGTTCTAATAGATAACCTTGACTACAATAGATATGTTTAGTAAGTGTAAGTGAATACATTGAGATTTTCTCTGGGATTACATAGCATTTACTAAGACTGAAATTGGATTACATAACCAAATTAGAATTTCATGTTTAAATTCAAATGTTACCAAAATATTTAACAATGGAAACTATCCTGAAGTATGTCTGATGTCTGGTGGCAGCAAGTTGTTAATCAGGTTTTTTCGTTTTTGTTTTTAAGCCTGGTGGAAGAACATGCATGGATGTACAAATGCTTCGAAGGTGTTGTTGCCCAGTCACCTCACTGAGGGCAGGAGGTTCACAGGCCCGGGGAGCCAGCCCCACCGGGTTCCAGGAGTTCATTCTGCCCCAGAGACTCGAGGCCTTTTGAGCAAAGACAATGGGAACGAAGCTCCTTGCACTGTGCAGTGAGATGGTGCTGACTCAGGCTCCTTTTTAAGGGGAATTTAAGTTGGTAAATAAGGAAAGTAAGTTAAACAGTATACTTTTATTTTGACAGAATGTTTGACAAACTTCTTTTTGATAGCTTGTTGTGAAGAAAGAGAAATGTCATTTAGATGCTAGCATAATTTTAAAAGGTTGAGTATTTTTTCCAAAGATTAAAAATCATAGACTGGCTGCTGCCAGCTGGCTGAGGGCTGGGCAGTAGGACCAGTGGCTCACCACAAGGCAGGCAGGCATCTTAGTCCAGAAGAGCTCAGCTTAGTTCTAATTCATGATCCAAGTGCGAAAATAGATGCTATGCTTATCAAATCTGCTTATGACATAAAGTTGGGAGGCCTAGTGGACACAATGCCTAGTCTCCAAATAAAAATTTTAATGATGGACCAAAACTAAGCTAAATAATCATAATAGAAATCAATGTTTTGCATGGAGGAACCCTCTAACTCATGACTTTCTCAATATTGATACACATAATTGATTTTTGAACAGAATGTATTTTGGGTTAAAAAGACTAAAGGAATTTTAAAAAGACTGGGATAAGGATGGAGAACAACAGTTATCCTTAAATAACCTACTTATCTTTCTTTAAGTAAAAGAGTGCAAGTTTAATACATTCTAGAAGTAAAATGGAAGGCAGGATTAACTCAGAAGTTAAAAAGACCAAGGAACCTCAAGCCAGGTTTAGCCCAGAGGTGTGTTTAATTTATTTACCCCCCTCCTCTATAGTGCTTTAGCTAACTTTTTGAATTTGACCAAGTTGGTCAAATGAGAGCTAACTAGTTGCTCTTACTGAAAAGACACAAGATTTAACATAAGTACCTGAATTATCAGCTTCTCTTGAGTCACAGGAGGATCTGGCAATGTTGGCCCCTTGCTCCTCTGGCCAAGTTCAGCTAGGGTGGGGTAGCACCTTCCAGTCACCTCAGCCCCCACAGCTCCCTATGGCCACACCTGACCTGCTTTATTCACTTACGTATGTGCCTGGCCCCATGTACTGAATCTGTGTGACTCCTGTACAAGAAAGTGGAGACGAAATTCTGCATCTCCAAATGTAATAGGTGTGCCTTAAGAAATGTGGAACTTCAGAAGATGATCTTAATTGTCCCAATTCCTCCCAGTTAGGAACTTTGAAGAGCTGGTGTATACTGTTTGAGATTCAGGTGCACACATAGGCTGACCTGGATGTTACAGGGAAGACTCCTGCACAGGGCTGGAAGTCAGGCTACACTGGTGGTGCTTTTTTAAAAGAGACTTGTGGTGCTTAACTTATTTTTATTCTAATGACTCTTAAACATTCATGAAACTCTTATGTTTTAGCTCTGATTTGTATATATTCCAAAGCTATTATAAAATTAAATCCTGAAGCTATTGCTGTCAACATCTCTATAAAAACTTTAAAAAAGCAGTCAAATCTTTGTTTTTATATTTTCATACTTCAATCTGGGTGTTTGTGGTGTGTAGACACAGGCTGCATTTATATTCTATCATGTGCGTAGTTTCGGATCAACACTTGGGCGTTGTGCATAGCTGGAACTGTAATTTAGGGATAATTCCCACCATCCGAGATCCCCAGGTCATTCACAACCAACATTCAGGGAAAAACAAGAAGATGATCCTAATTGTGCCAAGTCATTCCAGTTAGGAACTTTGAAGAGCTGGTGTGTGATGTGTGGGATTCAGGTGCACATATGCAGGTTCCTCTTTCAGATGAAAGCTCTGACTCGTGAATGAAGTCAATGGGTATTTGCACAAAGTTTTAATGAGTGGCCACCATTGTCAGACAAAAGATGTGTAACAGCAAGTCCTTGGGAGCATACTCCCTCATTAAAGACAAGTCCTAAACAGTAGAAATAATTAAAAGTAACAAAAAAGGTATATAACAAATATACTGTGGACTATACACACAATAGACATTTGGAGAAGGGAAAGATTAATGCACACACTGATATAATTTGTAGGGAATGAGTAGAATGTGGATCATCCAAAGGAGGGGAAAGGATATAAGAAACAGACTCATCATATGCTAAGAAATGTACTTCTGTGCTAGGGAGAAGTTGAAGCATGTATGGGTTTGCGAGAAGCTTGATTATAGAGGTCCTGAACTCTGCGTCAGGCTGAAACCTCCAGTGCTCCATTAGTTCTTGATGAAAGCATCCTGAAGAACAGCCAGGAAACGAGTGCTCTGATCCAGGTGGCCTGTGAAGAGGACTCCACCAGGGGGCAACTGATGGGAAAAGGAATTGTTTCAAAAGATGAATACATTGCAGTTGGTTGTGGATTGGTGTAGCAGGATGGTGGCAAACCAAAGAGCAATGCCATTTAAAATTTGGAGGACTTCTAGTGTGCTGGTGTGCTGACAGAAATAGTTGAATAATGAACTCAGGTTAGAGCCTGTTGCATTTATTTCAATATTATAGCCTTAAAGGGTAGAATTAGCTCTACAGGGAAGTCGGTTAGCTTTTCCTGGGAGACTGAAGGGAAGTTCAGGTAAGGGTACAAATTTGGAGGTGGAAATAAGAGAAGTTGAGGGGCTTATGTTGTAATGTCTCTTTTTTTCTCAGTGAAGTAGAAAGCAAGGGAACCCATTGAGGATAAGAACATAATGTTAGGGCCCTGGTTTATGTGGCTTAGTGAACTGGGCACTGGCCTGTGAACCTGAAGGTCACCAGTTCAATTCCCATTTAGAGCACATCCCTGGATTGAGGGCAAGTTCCCCAGTGAGGGGGCTGTGAGAGGCAACCAATTGATGTATCTCACTCAATGATGTTTCTCTCCCTCTTTTTCTCCCTCTCTTCCCCTCTCTCTAAAAGTAAATAAATAAAATCTTTTTTTTTTAAAAAAAAGAGCATAACATTAGGGATAACACATGGGTAATGTGAAAAAGGCAGGTAAGGGGTGCACTAGTCTGGGAATCCAAAGCACATAAATATAATTGCTATTTAAGCAGAGATGAATTAGTATGAGTTTGCAGCTGAGTCTGGTATCATGGCTTTGAGAATTGTCTCCAGCAACCCTTAGTAAGAACTATGCATGCAGACAAAGAAAGTAGACGATAGTTAAAAGAGGTAAAAGAGGCATAGGATTTTGAGGTGGTATCTCTCATGCTATTGACATGACTGTTTATTTCAAAAAGTCCAGCCTAACTTAAGAAGCAAATAAAACCACACTTGCAGGATATGGGTTGGGAAGGAGGGGAGCATTAGAAGGCACAGCAAGAAAAGAGAACAGAAAGGATGAGGAAGCAAATTGGTAATGAATTTTGGGGGAAATTCCTGTGTTCAAGATGTACACGTTTAAAAGTCCTGGGTGATAGTGTAGCCACAGATGTGGCTGTGCTAGGGGTAAGGTTGAGTGACACCTGAAAATGAGGAGTCTCGAGGCCAGGGAGTTCAAGGGTCATTAGCATGTGTACTGAAGCATCGGAAATGGTGACAGACCAAGTTCACAGAGGAAGATGGTTTCAGTGCCACCATTCAGTGTCACTGAGGAGGTTGGAACAGTGTTCTGGTGGCTGGAAGCTGAGATGAGGAGATGTCGTGGATTCCAGAAAGAGGGTAAAGTTAGGAGAATAATGGACTAGATACAGCAGAGATTAGGGAACTGGCTGTCCCTTGTGTGAAACATTCTATATGCCTCTCATCACACCATTTGGGTCACTGCTTACTTCAGGAATTGCTGCCCCAAGCAGCTCACTGCAGATTCAACCTGACATCACCTCCGCTCAGCTATACCTCTCAGCTCTTGCTTTCTTCCCCAGGGCTTTTCTTACACTAAAATGTGGCACTCACTTATATGCAATCTGAAAATGGAGGGAGTTGGTGCTAATTAGGACAAAACTTGACCAACACTAAGCTGGTGGTACATGCTCCCTTCTTCCATGTCTTGCACATTACTTCTGAGGTGCTTTGTACATGGCTTCTCAGAGCATCAAGGATGGATTGATTTCCAGTTGTCAGAGGCAGTGATCAATTTGCAACACATCGTTGTGCTGGCATTTCCTTCTTCACTGTTCCCATTTCCCCCACCCTGTTCCCTGGGGTTGCTTCTTAAAATATATGATCTGAATGCAGGCCCTTGTTGCAGACCTACTTTCTTGGAGAAACCTGAGACCCTCGTCTGTGAGTAGAAGCTGTTAAGTGAGAAATATGAAGGTTTCATGGTCAAAGAAAAAAGTCAAGGTTCAGTTAGCTTGAGGAGAAAGGAGTCCTGAAAGGCAAAGGAGGAGTTTATTACAGAACACAAGTTTCAAAAGAATCTTCTTGGATTGGGTGGCAGGGCAGAGCTAGAGCAGGGCTGATAGAGATGAAGGCCTTGGAGGAAAAAGGAGGGAGGTGAAATACGAATTGTATATGTTAAATAATATCCTCTATACTAGAAAATAAATATGCTGATAACCATGAAGGGCACATTTGAGACAGTTGTATTTATCACTGTAGCTTTGCATTTGCCTTCATCCTCATCTGTCCCACCCTGAGCGGAGCATCAGGCAGTCTAGCCTCCCTGCATTTCTCTATTTCTTGCCAACATGCTGATGTCATCCTATATCCGGGCCTTAAAGTCACTTCAATTTACATTCATGTCTTTTGTCTTTTTCTTGGTATCTAATTTGCTATAGTTTCACTGAACTTCTTTTTCCCTAAGTAGGAGCCATGGTCAATTTATTTAAGAGAAAATGTCAAGAAACAAGCCAGATGTATTCATAATATCATTCAATGTCCACTGGGGACAGTTTTAAAAATATAATGTATACATTACATAATTTAAAATATACATGTATATTTTTTAAAAGTGCACAATTCTGACAGATCACTATATCCTGAAGAAATTTTCACAATATCACCCTCCAATTTTGCCATATTACTTGAAGTTTTGAAATTTGAATCATAAAATATTTTGAGTCTATTTTGAGCTGAACTTGGTCATTTTGAGATATTTGGTTTTCAAATTTAGATTTTTTTAGGCTGTTTGGTTCAAAATTTTAGGTTATAAGAGGCATTGCTCATGAGTTTTAACAAACAGATCAATGACATCTGCTGTCACTTCCGGCACCTGCTGAGTCAAAAGCCACTAAGACTCACCAGACCCTCGTCAGGCAGCCTGGGAGAGGGGCCTGCATGTCTGACATTCAACTGACGCTCAAATTGTTATTGCTTAGGAAAATTCACAAAGGACACACATTTGTTTTGGAATTGTAGAAGACAGATCAAAAGAGACTTTTCTATTTTCAGCACCCTATTTCCTGCCAGTTTTTATGCCACCATTTTGTTTTGTTTTGTTTTCTCTTTCATGTACTGCTCACCCTGGCCTTAGATTTGCTTACAAACAACCCTTTATGAAATTGTTTCCCAGTATAATATCACCGATACGACGACTTTACATTGGTAGGTCTCTTGCCCACACCCATTCCAGGTCTGGTCTACCTGAACACGCACTGAAGCTCCCTTTGCCCAGTCCCATCACCTCCCCGTCACCGCCTGCCCTTGTGTGCATCAGAGTCAGTTCACTGTCACTACCCTGGCTTCATTCGTACTCGCCACCTTTGGAATTCATCTTCTTTATCCAGGCTCATTGAATTATTTCTGCATTTGTTTTCTAATTCCTCTTACTTTACCTCTCACCTTTCAGTGATGAGGTAGTTTTAGCAGACTTTTTTTTTCTTAAACACATTTCCTTACGCCATCCTTATAGTGAGTGACGGCAGTTTAAGTTATGAATTTTAAAGTATAATTAAAAAATAATCCTAACCACTTACAAACTCTAATCTAATGAAACAGTCTTATTAGTACCCTCCCTCCTTTCTTGAGTAGCTAAGCTCTCCAAAAGCTACTTGGTCATAGCAATGCTGATGATCAAGATTAAAATACATGAGGTTTGTCCAGGAAGTATCCATCCATGTATATGAAAGATAAAGACACTTATTGAAGAAGATACAAGATACAAGAGACACTGTGCACAGGACAATGATGCCTCATTTTCTTCAAAGGAGGCACTTTGGGACCTCACACAGTTTTCCCAGCACCTCTTTCACTGTTCAAAACTCTGCAAAATCCTTTGATAGAATCGCCATCAGCTGCCCTGTCATATTTTCCTGAATCTCATCAACAGTCTGAAATCTCTTCCCTTCAAAGGTGATTTGAGTTTTGGAAAAAAACAGAAGTCACAGGGCACCAAATCTGGGCTGTAGCCAGGCTGAGCCACCTGGGTGATTTGATGCTTCACCAGAAAACTCTGTATGAGCAGGTACATTGTTGTGATGAAGCTGCCAATCACTAGTTGCTTATAGCTGTGGCCATTTTCATCAAATTGCATCTCTCAACCAATGAAGAACCCTGAGGTAGTACTCGTTATCAATTGTTAGGCCTGGAGGCGGGTACTTGTGAGGGACAGCAACTTCCCAATCAAAAAACACAGTTCACGTGGTATTGATCTTACTGCAACTTTGCAACACCCTCTTCAGGCACGGAGAACCAGGCAACTTCCATTGGGACAACTGGGCCTTTGTTTCCAGATCATAGCTATAGACCTACGATTCATCTCCAGTTATGACCTTCTTGAGGAAACCTGGTTTATTGGTAGTGGTTTTTATCAAGTCATTAGCAACTGCAGTACGATGTTCCTTCTGCTATTGTAGCAGAAGCTGAAGAATGAATTTTGCCATGAAACATTTCATGCATAGATCCTGTGTCAAAATCTCAGATGCAATAGTTTTTGAAATCCCCAGATCAGCTTCTAGTTCTCACACTGTCAGTAGTTGATCTTTGTTCATTGCAACCTGTACACGTTCAACATTCTCAGGTGTTCTGCTTGTTGCAAGCCTTCCAGAACATGGATCATTTTAAACAGTTTCTCAACCCTCTTTGAAGCATTTGTGCCACACTTTTATTTGTGTTGCATGCATCCATCATCCCTGAAAGTCTTCTGAATCATCCAAATAGTTTCCGTGGTGGAATGTTCAAGCTTAATGCAAAATTTGATGCTGATTCATTGGTCTACTTGTTCAGTAATTTTGAATGTGACAGCCACACAGTACACATGCTCACTCAATAGCATGTACCACTCCGACTGACTAGTACAGTGAAGTCATCATTGTTCATGCATGCACATTCCAGTCCACTCTCCTTGGCTGTCAGATTACATTGATGTTGTGAAAACCATTCTCCTTATATTAACAATGGCTGGACTTATCCCAGACAGACCTCACAGCTATTAAGCATGTACTGACAGGCACTTACTAAGCTCCATATAAAACAAGTTAATTTTAATACTCGGTCATTAGGACTTTGAAAATATAAGATTATCCATTAGTACAGCTAGTCAGAGGAAAATTTACTTATTCTGAAGTAAATTTATTTACTTATTTATAAATTTAGCATTTATTTATGTGAAATGTGTAATGTCAGACTTGGTCTGCTTTCCATCACCAACATGTTATTTTGTTGTTCGTGGTTGGAGAAAATTCCCCCACCTCCACGGTCAGCTCACAGGGTTTAATTGGAGCTGATCCTTGCCCTCCATCTCTCAACATGCACAACTTACACTCATACACATTCACACACACACTCACCACCTACTTTGGAGGGGTAAGTGGGCACCTAAATCTGGCCTGGCCATTCTGTACATTCCAAATGCTTTTTGTGATGGAAAGTGCTAAAACTTAATACAATGAGACTCAGTCATGCGACTTCTGTTTTTCTAATGAAATTGCTGAGAAGATGGCATAAAAGTATAGAACTCTTGGTGGTCATCTTGCCAATTCTTACAAAGAGTTTTCCTGAAGGAATCAACATAAAGGAAAACAAATCCAAAAAATGGACAGAGAAATCAAGTCATGGTGATGTGCCTTGAAGCCAGACAATGGTTGGATCTTCACTGAAGCCAGTTCTACTCACAGACCTTCAATTATGAGTCAGTATATATCTGCTTTGTGTCAGCCAGCTTGATTTGGGTTCCTGCCATAGCTAAGAGAGTCCTTCCTCGTGTATGTAGTTTGCCAAATAACCAGTTTTCCCAGCTTTTTGTATCAGATCTTTTGCATCCCAGCACTTGTCAAAGTGACATCTGCATTCCACTTGCTTCAGAATCAGCTGGAAGGCTTACAAACTGCAGGTTCTTAGGGTGTGTCTCAAACCTCTTCATCAGAACTACAAAGGTGAAGCTTAGGAAACTCACATTTGTCAAGCAACCTTTGGTGATTTTTATACACATTCAATTTTGAAAAACGTAAACTGAAGTCACAACTTTAGATTATATAAATTCAAATCAACCAGTTTTTATGAAATTAACTGGTCAGTTCTGTCAAGTAGCAATTCTTTTCAAATAATTAATCACCAGATTTTAAAATGCCAGTATTGATGTAAGTAGAAAAGGTAACTAGTTCAGGGTGCATATGTAGGAACTGTCATGAGACTTACATGTTTAAATAACTTCAGAAGCTCATCATTGTGTTTTACCTGTAATCGAAGTGGCCATTAAAAGAAACAGGAGGGTAGGAGGGGGAAATTAAGTAATTTTACCTTGAAGAGGTGCAGGAATCAAGGCAGACCACAGCAGAAAGATAACTGTTCAGTGTGTGTTCTCTCAGACGTTGCATTAATGTTACACTCTCCAATATGGCATTAACTTCCTGCACTTGAATAATTCCTCCTTTCCCAGAGAGCACTGGTACAAATGAAATAGTCTTCATTTGTGAGGACCCTGTGGATCCCTCTGCATTTTGGGACATTTTCTATTACATTTAAATGCATGTGTTTAATTAGTTGAGTTTTTAGAGCAGACACCTTGAAACTCAAGGAATTCACTTCTAAATCAGTATTAGAGAGGATGGAAGACATGGAGCAAAATCAATATGAATCTGTCAGCTGGTCATTATATAAACAAATTGTGGTATATTCTCAGCAAAATTTAAAAAAAGAAAGAAATATTAATACACTTAACTATACTGATTAAACTAAAAAACACTAGGCTGAGTGAAATAGTTCAAATACTGTGCTTGTTCAATATTGCATGCTGTGTGACTCTTACAAGAAATTCTAGAAAAGACAAAGCTGCACTGAGAGACTGCAGATCAGTGATTGCCTAGGGCTTGAATCAGGCGTCTGCCACAAAGAAGTGCAGGAGGACATTTTAGGGGGACGGGAGTGCTCTGTATCTCGCCTGTGGTGGAGGTTACATGACTATGTACAATCACCAAGTTTTATCAAGCTGTATACCTCAAATGAGTGAACTATATTGTATATCAATTATACCTCAATAAAAATAATGTTAAAAAGTGAACTTGATATGGTGGGAACAGATTTTATCAGAGCAGAGGAAGTTCTAGGGAAGCATGGGCTGAGGTCCAAGGAAGCTGTCCATGGCCACGGGATGCAAGCAGGTCCCAGCTGAGGAAGCACCTTGAAGGTCTAAAGGCGAGGAGAGGGACTCTTATTTTAGAATGGCAGCTTCCTCACTCGCCCTTATTTATGTTGCTAGTTGGCTTCAGTGCTACAGTCATCAGAGATACAGGAGGCTCAAAGCTCTAGCTAAGAATGACTATGGGAAGAATGAGGCCTTTTGAATGGGCTCACTGATAGGAACATAGCAACACAGGCCATCTGGACCAGGAAGCACTGTAACGTGAGAGGAGCACTGGGAGAGGCGCCCAGTGTGGGCCTCTGTGGTGAGCAACTGAGTGGTGTACCAGAAGGAGGAGTACACCTGAGTCTTGTTTGTCTGGAGACCAGTGACCTTTTGTTGTAGGCTAGTCCTCTCAGAATTCTTTTAGAGATGTCACCAGGTTATTTGCCCTAGAAACAAGTTCTAAACCACTTGCAAGTGAAAAATTAAAGGATACTAGTAAATATCCTTTGAGTTAAAAAGTTATCCTCTGGGGGAAATATGTGTGTGAAAAATTGAGGGCATTATTTAGCAGGCAAGCTTGATTACAGCAGTGTTAGCCCAGGCCTTCCCAATGAGAATGAAAGTTTTTTTTTTTTTGAGAGTGCTTTTCCATAAATATCCTGTCTGCATGCTGAGAGAACAAATGAGGACAATTGAATTCTTTCCATTTCACGAACCCCTTAAAATAATAGGGTGCCCCCATCAGCAGTGTTTTATGAGCCAAAGGATGGGTTTGGGCTGCCAAGTAGGATAACTTTTTATTTAAACCTTAATTTTCTCTTTTACTCGTTTGCTGTCATAAAGCAAATGAAATTTGGCTTTTATAAAAAGTGGTAACTCATGTAAAGAAACAATTAGAGGGATTATTAAAAATCCATAAATTACATTAAATTTATAAAAAGCTCTTAGTGCCAATAAATAAGTCATGTCCTTATCTAGACACATTCAAACTGGGCATCCATAAAACAGCACAAGGAAATGAAAAGTTCAAATGGAAGAAGGATCACTAGATGAATTACTTCATCCTAAATGTTGCAATTGGCTTCTTTTACAGGAACAATTTTTTTCCAGAGGTGATAAACGCAGAACCTCATCAATCTAGCTCTTTACCCTTGGCGGATACTTGTCTTTCTATATGCATATTTTTTTTCTCTTTGGCTCCAGACACAAAACAGAGTATCTTTGTGATCCAGGATTTGTTTGAAGGGAGTTCATCTGGAAAGAAGTCAAGCAGGGCACTAGCAGGGGAGCTTTTACAGATTATGACCTGTAATCTGGTTAATGCTCTGAAACACAAAGATCCCAATGTTGGGATAAGACGACTTCCTACGTGGCCATGCGCCCTCCGCCCCCACCCTCAAGAAATCATCCCAGGGATGGAGAAAAACCCAGTTTGCGGTTGCTGGTCGGCTAAGAAGGAGGATAACAGAGATATAATGGCATATATTCCAAACCTGGCATAGGGTAATCATCTATTTATAAGACCCACTTACTCTGCTATTATGGCCATAGGAGTCAATTTCATTTTTAGTTTAGGGTATCATACCCATGGTCTTTGATAAAGAGAGGGTGCTGGGGGTCAATGCAAGGCTTTACTTTCACTCACATATTTGAGCTAATCCTTAAAGTTTTAGGGTTTTTTTTTTTTTTTGCCAAAAGGTTACATAAAACCAATGTTACACTTTACATATCCATTTGCAGACCAGTAAATTTTAATTTGTCCTTTTTTAGGACCATCTGCTGAAAGTAAATCTGCATAGCATGTAAGTTAAATTGTGAATATATTTTACCTTCTTTAAACACAAAGAAGTTTCTGGAAGATGCTATGTAATAAAACATTTTTCCTTTCCAAAATGAAAGATTACAGTTCATTTCTGAACTGAGACTTGGTGCTTTTTCGGCTGTATAGCTTACAGATTTTTTTTCCCACCCTAAGACATTATTTTTGTTTTGAAAATAACAATTGTTTGTCAAGGACTGAATCTCTAAAACTCTGGTTTCATGCACATCAGTCTTCCAACACACTCACTTGCAAACCCTGTCCTGTGTGCATGGGGCTAAGGCATCCCAACAGTGAGTCCCCAAGCAACAAATGTTTGGCTACATAAAAACCTACATGCAGGAGAACTTACTGGAGGAAGCAAACCTAGCCCCTCGGTCCTATGGGCACCATCCCTTTGATCCCCAGTCACATGTGGGGAGTAATTTAGAGAAATACTTTTCTAACAAACCATGAGAGATAAGTCACTGGACCTCGAAAATATCTATCTACCCACTCTTTGAAGGAGTCATTGTTTTTTTGAATTTTTCCCCTCTAATACTGATGCCACCACGGCAGAGAGATGTGTGAAAAACAGTGCTCGCTGCTACCTGAATAACATTAGAGACGCTGGTTTTCTGTGGGTGAAGTTTTGCAGACTAGTTGAGGAATGAAATCGCATTTCTAAAAATATTGCCAGGAAAAAGTAAATTGCAAATTTCAGAGAACTGACTTATATATGAACCCATTCATAAATTGAAAGCTTCCAGGATTATTCTTCCAAGGTCAATTATTTGCCATATTGGCTGAGAAACTGAAGTTAGGCTAAGTAATTTCCTGAAAAGTTTCAGAGACCCAAATGACTAGAAATTCCAAGACATATCTACTCTACAGATTTTTATCTCATTCACCCTACACATTGTTATTTTGTTCATATATAAACTCATTTGTCAAAAAGTTAATGAAAGCATTGTTCTGAGTGAAGTTTTAAATGAGAATATATCCTTAAAAGTCCTTTTGGGTAGGAAAGACAATAGAGTTTTACTCTCAATTCTTCCATGACTAAATGGAAATTATTGGTTCTAATACCACCTTCGCCATCCCACAGTGTTTGTATAAACATCACTTAAAAGGCTATGTTTTACATGTTTTATATGTGTAGAATAGAGAAGGAAAAGAAAATGAAAAAAGGAATTTTTCAACCTGAAGATGTATTGTTGACTTAGGAACTCGGGAAGTTTCTCTGCTCTATTTTCTCTGGGTTTTAACTCTACTTGTCATTGCATTTTTACAATGAGATTTTTAAAAACAAATTTATTTTAATAGAGAAACAGAAGAAAATTTAAGATACAGTTAATACAATTCTGCGATGGATCAGTGTTAATGCAAAATGAGCATACATTAGAGAACATGTGACCTTTCTCAGGATGAACTTCCCACATAAATCCTCTCCTTCTGTGGAGGCTGGGAGACAAATATCGAGGCTGTCAAAATCGAAAAGCTTTTGATTCTAAGTAATAAGGGGCCTGGGGCAAGTGACATCGTTTTTTACTCCATTGTCCTCACTCGTTCTTGTTCTACAACATTTTGAAGACTAAAAATTATGTTTTAAAGTTTTAATTTTGTAGAGATATACTCTAAAATGTATTTTCAAATTAAAAAACAACCAGACCACCTGATCTTGACTTTTAGATGCCTGAGCAGGTTATTTCTAGTTCTTTCGTAAATCCAAAACTTTCCCCCACTTTTTTTAATCAAAGCTTTTTAAGTTTGAGTATTTATAGTGTGATACAAGTTTATAATACTCTTCCAAATACATCATTTTATTTGATCCTCACAGCAGCTCTGTGAGGCAGATGTGATGTTTCCAGTGAGGAAACTGAAGGACAAAGAAGCTAGTATCTTACCTGAAATGCACAACCTGGAAGCAGTAGAAATCAGCCTTGAACTTGGCTCTGCTGTGTTTCTGTAGTTGTGTAGGATCATGGGAAGACAGCCAGTTCCTTATCAGGGAGAAGAAGGCCATGCTTTTCTTTGTCCCTTCTTGTTCTCAGAGCTCCCTTAAAGCCCACTGGAATAATAGGATGAGTTCTCAGGAAGATATATGTATATATATCTCACATGGAATGCAGATTCCATCTAGGCACCACAGAGTTTATATAGCTCAACTAAGAATTGCTAATTATTAGTAAAAACAATCAAATGGGGGATGGGAGTAGGAGGGAATGAGCAAGAAAGAATTGCCAGTAATCACAGTGAGTAACAGTCTTAGGGGTAAAGTGACAGCTCAAGGCTTTACTGTTGTCATAAAACTGGTGCCATTTTAGAGCTTTAAGACGAGCAAATCTCTGGGGTCTATGTCCACCGTGGTTCTAATAGCATTAGGAAGGGTGAGTTGGTATAAACAATAACAAGATTTATGTTGGTGCAAACTGCTGACTATTGACTTTGATTTTGAAGAGGAGAAAAGAGAAAGCAAAATTAGACTGGACTCCTGTTATGTCCCTATTTATAGGAAAGTGAGAAACTTGGCCGATTCTAGTGGACATTGAACAATGGGAAGGCAAGCAACTGATTCTGATGTCTTAAGATTATAGTCAATAAAAATAAAATGGAAAAGAGGCAATTAAAAATAACTGTAGCCTGGATATTTTGTGCTAAGTTTTCTAACCACCGAAAGGGGCCGACAGAGTTAGCTGGATAGGGTAATTGTATATGTGTAGGGACAAAAGACTTTGAAATCCTATCTTGTGGAACATAACATCTAACCTAAAGTGGCTACCAGTAAAAAATAAACCTCAAACATTCTTTCATTCAAGACTTATATTTCAGTTAGTAAATTTATCTAAAGAAAAAACCTGTATTTGACTCTCCTCTTTGGACTTAACTTTTTATTTTATTTTATTTTATT
>CM052538.1:119556724-119637946 GCA_028533065.1 Trachops cirrhosus
GGGGGGGGGGAGCGGATGACCCAGTTCCCCCACCCCGAGAGCCCTGCGGCAGCTCCCAGAGCTCTGGGGCTGGGGCTGCAACTTCCCTGCTCTCCAAGCTGATCCCTGGGCTGTTATTATCCTGCAGTAGTCTCCTTACCGTCTGGTCTTTCAATGTCCGCTACAATTTTGATTTCCTATTTTCATGTATGCTGCAATGTCCTCTGTAGTATGGCTAGGTTTTCCTGTCTTTTGAAGAGGGAGGTGGCGTGTGCTCCCTCCTACCATGCCGCCATCTTCCCTCCTCTCCGCTACAATTTTTGATTTCCTATTTTCATGTATGCTGCGATGATCATCCGTAGGATTTGCTCTAGTCCACTGTAGGATGGGTAGGCTTTCCTCCGATGTGAAGAGGGAGGTGGCGTGTGCTCCCTCCTACCACGCCGCCATCTTCCCTCTCCCCTGAACTCTTGTGTTTATGGTCAATGAACTTTAGACAGAGTATCTAGACAATTTAATGGGGAAAGAATAGCCTTTTCTACAAACAATGGAATAGTGTTATACTCTTTTGCTGCTGCAAAGCAGGCCCAACAGCTTCAGCCCACCACATGGTGAGTTCTGAAGCTGGGATTGCCCAAAGCATTGTGTCGTGTTGGGCCACGAGGGCCAGGCCTTTAACCTTTGTTTTGATTGGAAGTGGGTCACCCCCAGAAGGGGATGGCTTTCACAGGTGGGCCTCCACAGGTGAGGCGGTCCTAGGAAGGGCTGACAGCTGAACACTCCCAGCTGCCAGGACAACAAGGACTTCCCTGAAGGAGCTCCACGTCCATCACAAGACTATTTCCATCACCTTGAGGAAGTGCCTTTATGCTTCTTACCAGCCAGTGCTCACCCCCACCAGGGCAATGACTGTTTTAGATATTTATTACCATGAGTTAGTTTTCATTAATCTTGAACTTCCCATAAACAGAATTATAAAATCTGTTCTTTTTTACATCTGATTTCTTTCACTAATGTTGAATTTCATCCATGTTTTGTGTGTGAGTAGTTCATTCCTTTGTAATGTATACTATTTGGTGGTATTAATATACCACGATTTGTTGTTCCATATTTTTGTTGAACATATTTTGGTTGTTCTCAGATTTGGCTATTATGAATGAAGCTGTTATAAACAAGTCTTTTTGTGAACAAATATTTTCATGTACCTTGGATAAACACATAGAGGTAAAAACACTGGGTCATGAGGTATGTACGGCATGCTTAAGAAATTCCAAACACTTTGCATTTTTACTGGCAAAGGAGAAGAGTTCTGCATGGCCTTGCCAGGGTTCCATGTCGCCAGAACTTTCAGTCATATCAGTGCTTACAGAGTGGTGTCTCACGGTAGCAGTGGTTTCCATTTTACTCATGCCTAATAAACCTTTTTATGCTTATTTGTCAATTGTGTATCTTCTCTTGTAGAATATCTAAGCCTTTTGCACCACCACCAGCATCTCCTTTTAAAATTGGGTTGTTTTCTTATTTTTTATTGTCAGAGATTTATATATATTTGGAATATATTATTATCACATATATTGCTTATATTTTCTTCCAGTCTATGACTAACTTAATTTCCTTAACTATGTTTGAAGAGTAAAGATTTTTAATTTTGATGAAGTTTTTTTTATCAATTTATTTTTCTTTTAGCAGATGGTAAAGAAAGCCACATTTTAAGATAATGGGTTCCTCCTCAAATTTAAAATTAAGATATATTCTCTTGACTAAATGTACTATAGCTAAATACATTTTAGAGAGCATATAAATAAAAACTTATTTATATTTATATATGAACAATACTATAAAATTTTAAAGAAATTCATATTTGGCTTATATTTATTGAGAAATGGCCAGAAAAGTAAACTGTGCTGGAGGTAAGAAAAAACCAAACAAACCCTGGAGCCTTTAGAAAACATCATTCCTGTATGTGAAGGCAAAGCACGGATGAAGACATTCCTCTCAACAAATAATCCCAAATGCAAAAGGGAATATTTTCACTCAGTGTTTTCCTTGAGGAAGCAACAATTTTAATCTGATCCAAATTTGATGAATATTCTCCTTCTTGTCAGAAAAAACAACCACCAGATGCCCTGAGTTTCCCTGCAGGCGGCTCCCACTTTCTGAAGCTCAGGTTGCAGGGCCGTGTGGGAGAAGCAGCCCTTCCACCTGAACGACCATCACTGTCGTGTTGCCTGCTCATCACGTACAGTTTCAGAAAAGTTTCTAAGGTATCCTCTTTTTTCCTGCCCAAGCAATATGAACAGCACTGTCAGTAGTTTCCACGGTGAAAATGGTATTATGGTGATGATCATACGTAATTTGTCCCCACCAAATGTCTGAATGACTATCAAGATGCCACCCAAAGACATTCAACTCCACGTCCACATCCAGGAAGGAGCCTGTCAGGTGTGGTGTTATAGTGGTTTCTCCCCCTGTCCAGTCTTTGTTTATCAAGGATTGCTTTTTCACAGAATTACTCTTCCATGCCTTCATTTTACTGAATTCTGGAAGGCACTATATTGTTAAGGTAGATTAATTGGTGAAAGGAAGGTAAACATTCTTTCTGCTTCATTAAGGTACCCAGGTACCAGTGGGTTTATAGCAGCCCCCTCCCATATGTAGATCAAGCTATAAAAGTATATCAAGATAAAAGAATTGTTTCAAAGCATCCAAAAATTCAGAAAGTTTAGATTATCAGCTACAAGTTATTATTTTGAGATGCATAAAGTTGTTTTTTCAGGCTTTTTGAGCTTGCCTGTGACTGGATATATTCTATTTGGTACTAGATTCAGAGTCACTGACATGGGGAACCATGCCAAGGTTGGATCCTTTTTATTCCTGGTTAACCACTCTGTATGCAAGAGGTACAACAAGTTCTATACATCACACCAGCCATATTGTTAGTGAATCTTGCACCTGATCGTAGCCAGGATAAACCAAGCCCCTTAGGTGTCTGTTTTCTTCTTACAAACTCCAGATTATTCATAATAAAAGCCCTAGGGAGACAACAGGCAGGTGAGGCCTGATATCTATTTCTTTTATTTCCTATTTTAATTTTTAATAGGTGGGGATTAGAAGAAGAGAGAATGCTGGGAATTACAAGTATGAGGCTTTCAGATTAAAATCTAAGAAGCCTGTTCTTGGGCAGGTGGTCAGGGATGGGTGGTGGAGTGATTCATTGCAGAGTGAGAATGAGGACTGAGAACAGAAAGCAAGGCCCTGGTTGGGTGGCTCAGCTGGCTGGAGTGACATCTGTAACCAAAAGTTACAGGTCCGATTCCTGGTCCAGGCACAAACCTAGGTTGTGGTCCCTGATCCAACACCAGTGATCCCCAATCTGGGCACATGCTGGAGGGCAACCAGCCCATGCTTCTTTCTTGCAATGATGTAATGTTTCTCTCCCTCCCTCCCTTCCTCTCTTTCTTCCTCTCTCTCACAAAAAAAAAAAAAAAGAAGAAGAAGAAGAAAAAAGAAGCAATGAAAATATGTGTTCAGGAGAGGATAGAAGAAAAAAAACAGATCAAGAAAATCTTCCCTGATGTTTACTGAAAAGACTGTTAGGTCATTTGTTTCAGGTGCCAATTCATGACCAAGAAAGGTGGATATACAGGCTTTGTATCAGATTGACTCAGTCTGCTTTTACGATGTGCAGCTAATTTGTACAGTTCATCAATGAGGTGCTAATTAATAGACAGAGCAGTTGATTGTGGATTTGTTCAAGTTGACCTTTGAAACCTCTGGTTGCCAGCCTCTGCGGGCCCCCAACCCCATGATATTTGCCTTCTGGTGTCCATGCCTCTATGTTGTACCTCCCACATTTAGTCATGGCTGGTCCGCATGGCCAATAGACTATGGCAGAGGTGATTTCCTAGGCTAGGTCATAAAGGGAAATGACGTTTCCACCTTGTTCTCTTACATCATTCTTTCTGGAAGAAGTCGTAACAAGGTCATGAAGGCACACTCAAGAGGCCCTACGGAGAGGCCCATGTGAAGAGACCTCCCACCAACACCAGCACCAGCTTGTTGGCTGTGTGAGGGAGCCACCTGGGAAGTGGATCCTCCAACCCCAGCTGGGCCTTCAGATGATGGCAGCCCTAGTCCCCATACAATATGAATGAACTTCATGGAAACCCTGAGCCAGAACTGCCAAGCCAAGCTGGTCCAGAATTCCTGATCCTCAGAAACAATAAACAAATTGTGTTGTTATTTTAAAAGCACTAAGTTTTGTAGTAATTTGTAACAGAACAATAGATAGCTAATACCGAACTTCATCTTCCATACCTTCCATCTAACTTTTCCAGGTTGCTCATGTTGCCCCCAAACCCCTAAACTTGGAAACAAAGCCCCACTCGGGCCTCATCTCCATGGGAATTACTAATTGTTTACCAGAATCTATTTTCTTCAACTGTCTGAGCACACAGCTAGGCTACATTGTCCAGCCTCCTAGGAGGTAAGGAGGGGCCATATGACTAGGTTCTGGCCAATGGAGTGTGCTTTAATTTAAAACCTGCTCATAAGCCCTCCCAAATGCTACCACATGTAATTTCACTTTTTGCCTGACTGGGATGCAACCCTCTGTGTGAACTTTGAAGTGTTTTGTTGAAAATGGGAACAGTTTCATGAGCAAGAAATGACCTTTGTTCTGATGCCACTACTCTTTGGGGGAGCAGGGGATGTTACATCAACCTAGTCTATTCTAATCTACTCAGTGCCTTCCCATTTCCAGACCCTTTCTGAAATCTATCAGATCTTTTTCTCAGAACACTTTCCCTCCCTATGTACTCTTTATTTAAAGTTAAGTTCTCATAAACAAATCTATTCAAATAGCTCAACAGTTGGGTCTGGATTAGGGTTTGAGCACTATAACATAACATATTACAGTTTAACGATGTCTGTTTGTTGATCTATATTAAACTAAAGAAGTAACTCCAAAGAATTTTAAGAAAGTTAGCAAGCCAATGAAATAGATTATAGAGGACAGACAGATTTTGAGCGACTCTAGTCACAGCATGTAGGAAGCTTCCAAAATTTGTAGGATATTGGTTCTGAATTATAATCTATTCTCTGAGCTTTCATCTCACTGATTCAGGGAAGATGAAGGTTCATCTACGAGCCACACCATTAGATTTGAGGCTTCATAAACTGGCATTTGCTGTCATTTATCATGTACAGTGGTGGCTGAGCATTTTAATTAAATCCTCAAATGCTTTCCATGTCCTTTAGGCATCTGCAAGAGAGAAGGCCAAACACAGTGACCTGAGATACTGAGACATTGAGGAAGACCCCACTGTGTCATGATGTCAGCATACAAATTTTACCTTAGTTTTTCTTTGTTTTGTGAAACAGGGGTAAGAAAGGAAGGCAAAAATCCATAGTGTTGGCCTCACTTGGGAGGTTAGGTCAACTAAGAAGAGATTATGCCAGCATCAGATTTTACCCTGATACTTTCCCTCATGCCGTCTTCTACTTCATTCCCACCCCTTCTCCATAGCCAGAAATGGTGGCTAAAGAGTATGTCATATTCTAGCTTACTGACATCCACAAGTGGTAAAAGAGCAGTTTAAGAATGTCTTTATGTGGATAACAATAATATGAAGACTTTTTTGGGTAAGTGTCTTAGCTTGAGTCTCCCAGAAAACAAAGCCTCGGGCAGAAAGCCTACACGAAATTCCTTTATTAAAAAATACAGTCCTGGCCGAGTAGCTCAGATGGTTAGAGCATTGTCCCCATACGCCAGTGCTGTGAGTTTGATCCCCAGTCAGGGCACATCCGGGGGTCAACCAATGAGTGCATTGATGAGGGGAGCAATGGATTGATGTTTCTCTCTCTGTCTCTCTCTTCCTCCCCCCTCTGAAATCAATAAATTTAAAACATTTAAAAAAAATAAATACAATGCTGAGGAGCAGAAATGAGGGATAAGTGGAGTAATACAGGTAAAGGAGAGATACATTTATCTAGTGTTCCACAACTGTTGGCCGAAGTTTCTCTACAAAGGTGTTAACTCCTTTGAATTTCCAGGTTGCACCTGGGGAGGGACACATGACTATAGTTTAGTTTGCATTCTCTATAATTTGTGTAAATGAAATCGCAACATGTATTCTCCTTGGTCTGTTTTTTTCATTCAGCACAATAATTTTGCGATCCTTCGTGTTGTAGCAGGTATCAGCAGTGTTGGTGGACCCACCCCAGTGTGGCCTCCGCTGGGCCACACCATCTTCAGTCCCTTTCCTTTGGTGTGGATGGGACCTGTAACTTGCTTCTAACAAACTGAATACTGCAAAGGTTAATGGGAGGCCCTGCCCCTGTTTATTTCACTTTTGCACCATTGTTAAATTTAGAGCTTTATTTAACTTAGAATTTATTTTAAATTATGATGTGAAATAAGGTCCTAAATTTTAAAATTGCTTGTAAATAGCCCCCACATAATTTATTAATTTCTTTTTCCATCATTTTATGGTGTGAGTTTTATCACATATGAAATTCTTATATGTGGAACAGATTTTGGATGAGGAAGGACTTGCCAAAACTGAAAACCAATTGGGGGAAACATCACAGAGAAAATATCATGAGAAAAATGAAAAAGATAAAAAGCTATCATAAGGAAAATAACTTGGCAACAAAAAATAGGGAAAAATTTATTTCCTGATTATGAAGTTTGTAAAATTGTTCATGTAAAGAAATTTATAAAAGAATAAATTTAAGTTTTTGATAAATATAATCATAAGACTCGGCAAGTATAGAACAGTTGCCCAGCCACCAGACTAATGAGCATGGATCTACATCTTCACAGAAGCCCTGTGAAATAATAGAGTCGCATATTTTAGTCCCAAGAAAATATCAGATTAGCAAAATTTATTGAGATGTTGTTGGTAAGAAAATTTATTGAATGAGACACAAAAAACATGCATCATAAAATTTTAAATTGAATGTCAAATTTGAAACTTTTGATATTCAAAATATACTATTGAGAAATGAAAGGACAAGTTATAAGAAAATATTTGCATTAAATATATCTGTCAAAAAGGACTTTTTTGCAGGATATATAAAGAAGTCTCAAACTAAGTAAGAATACAAACCGTTCATTTAAAAAACAGGCTAAAGATTGGAAGAGAGTGTTCACTAAACGAGACACCTATATGGATTTCAAATAAATATAGGAAAAAGTTCAACATCGTGAGTCACTAAGGAAATGCAAATCAACGCCACAGTGAGATTCTACTACATATATATATTAGTATGATTTGGCCATACCAAGTGTTGGCAAGAATTTGAAGCAACTGAAACTCTGACACACTGTTGGTAAGAATGTTCAATGGGATATCACTTTGGAAAAACGGTTTGGTGCTTTCTTTAAAAGGTAAGCATCTCCGTACCACATAACCCAGAAATCCCATTCCTAGGTATTTGCCCAAGAGAAATAAAAGCATCTTTATTGGAATACTTGTACACAAATGTTCAGAGCAGCTATCTTCAAAATAGCCAAAACTAAAGCAACCAAAACACTTCAATGGAAGAAAAAATAAATTGTAATAAATCCACACAATCAAGTACTCCACCGTAATAAGCAGAAATGAATTTCTGTCACACATAACAACATGGGTGATATTGAAAACATTATGCTGGATGAAAAACGCCAGCTCAAAAAGCACACACACTGTGTGACTCCATTTGTGTGAGAGTCCAGAGCAGGTGCGATGTGTCCAGTGACAACTGTGGAGGCTGTCTGGGTGAGGAATGTTGGAGGCACAGGGGCACACTCCTGATTAAAACACTATCTCAGTTGCAACAGTGGTTGCACGGATATATATGTTTACAAAACTCCTTGAAATACAAACTTAAAATGGATGTATTTTACCATAAGTAAACTATATCTTAATAAAGTTGATTATCAAAAAGATTTGCATCCCTGTGGGGTTTTTTCACATTACTAAAACTGAAAAACTAAAAAAAAAAATCTTGAACAAAAAGTTTTGTTATCCAGAAGGAAGCTCTGTGAAAGGAATAATGGCATGGCCTCATGTTGAAGAATTATACATTTATTGCAAAAGTGTGAAGAATATTTAATGACATATAAAATGATCAGTATAGATTTTTAAGGTGAAAGAAGTGACATAATTGTATATGAATTGTACCTCTCTTAAAAAATTTCAAATTGGCCCTTACAGCTTGAAATTTAATTTCCTTTGTGTTTGCACGCTTCACTATTTTTTTGTCTTGGCAAAATGCTTATTTAACTGTAAGTTATTGTGTTGCCCAACGATGTATTTTTTTTTGTCCTGGACTCTATATTCATAATTGAGAAGAAAGAAGAACATAAGTACATAATCTGTCTCTTCAAAACCTGGAATTCTATCTGGCCACACGGAGAAATATATTTTGCAGGTTTGTTTGTTTGTTTAACAGGATTGAACTAAACCAGGTACACTGAAAATATTTCATATTAAAATTTTGGTATAAATAATAATGTGTCTAAAAACATATTTAGGCAGGGATTATTGATATTGTGCAGTTTTCTTTCCTGAAAATTAGAGTCTATGAATTTATGTATAGTACATGATTTTATGTCTAAAATAATTATAAACATTCAGAAGACATTATATTTGGCTCTATTTCACAGTTAGCCTAAGATTTTATCATTTTAATTGTCCTCGTGGTTATTTGTGCGTCAGAGGAGCATTGTACATTCTAAGAGTTACCCAGCTCTCTTTCACTGAGGGAATGGAATCAGAAATGGTGACCTCAGGCAAAGCCGCCTGAGCGGGAAATGGAATATCCATTTATGTTTCACAGAGTTAAAAGTACAAACGATCTATTATAATTCAGGGAAATGAATACTCCTACTAATAAAATATTTTAAGAATTATTCTACTTTGCCCAAAACATCTTCAGTGCCTCCCAGATGTTAATTAAAGACTTCATTCTAAGTATGGAATTCAAGGCTTTCTATTACCAACCCTGGGTTCTACTACTTACCAAGTATGACCTTGGGCAAGGTCCTTCTTCTGTCCGAGCTTCCAGTTTCTTAGTTGTTTTTAAAAATACACAGGAACAGTAATGTCTTGCCTATAGATGTGTTATGGGCAATGAATGAAATAAAACATCAAGCACACCACATGTATGGAATATAGTGAGTAGTTAGTAGTGGGAGCTATTCATTTCATGTTTACTATAACATGATTTATTTGTTTATTCCCTACTAGGTTGTCACTTAAAGGACTAAAGTTTTATTTTTATTTTTCAATTTCCTATTCAATGGAAATGTATTGAAGGCCCACCATTGTTAGGCATTAGGGTGGGTGTTGAGGTTACAATGATAAAGAAAATGAACTTGGCAGCCGACCGCAAGTAGCTTTCAGTCTAGTAGGGAAGACAATTAATAAACAAGAAGAGAAATTCAAGGGGAAAAATAGTTGATGAGAGATATTAGCATGGGGTGGGGAGGGAGATTCAATATTGGCAGTTGTTATCAGAGATGGCCTCTAAAAAGTGTTATTGACACCTGAGAAAAGAGTCAGACATCATGAAAAGAGCTGAAGGGAAGGGATCCCAGGAAAGAGATAGTATGGACAACTGGCCGGATTGAACAGAGCCTGTGTGTGAATGAGCAGAGAAAAGAGGCTGGAAATTAGTCAGTGAAGGGGAGACAGTCCTGAATGGCAGATGGCTCAGAGAAGTCTGCAGGGGCCAAGTCTTGGAGGCTTGGCCAGGAGTTTGAGTGGCATGTTTTGTGCTATAGGAAACCATAGAAGGATGCTAAGCAGAGGAGAGATAGCATGCAGTTACACTGTAGAAAGACCTTTCTGCAAGATGGTGGGATGAATGGGGCCAGGGAGGTGGGATGGTAGAGAAGGAGGCCAAGAGTGGAGGAGCGGTCTAGTCTGGATCCTGCCTGCTTCTCAGTCCTCATCTGGGATCCCTTCCCTATTGCTTCCTGTCCTTCAGCCTCCTCTTTCTTCCTCTCAAATGTGATAACCTGGTTGCTCACCATGGGCCTTTGCACTATCTACTGTCTCTGCCTGGAAGCCTCCTCACCCAGATCGCACACTACCTGAATGGCCCATTCCTTAGTTCAGTTCACAGCTTAAAGTCACCTTCTCCGAGTGGCCATCCTTGCTTCTTGCTAGATGAATCCCTAACACCCTTTTTGGATCAATAATGAATTGCTAGTTGTTAGATTCAATATTTAGTTCATTATAAAGAGAACATCTATATTAAAGATAAATCTAGTATTTGATGAAATAAATTTAATTATTTCTACAGTTATGTCATGGGAAATTTTAGTAGTTGATTTTGAAGTTCAAAACCACAGTACAGAAACAATTTCTCAGCACCGCCAGCCCCTAGTCAGCTTCTGCAGCCACTTCAGTGTGGAAGCAAGAGAGTTAGGGGTTTCCTGATCTTTCTCTGGTAGCTTGTTGTCTTCATGCTCTCTGTAGTCTGCAGTATGATTGGACTAAAGATAGCTTATCATGGGTGTTATTGAACATGCTTTTTGAAGTTTTGCTTTATTAGGAAATTTCAGGGTATGAAATTTGGTATTCTGCTTTTAATTCATCTTAACAAGATGCAAAAAATTCAAAAAGAAGGCATTTTCTCAAAATTACAACCTAAATGCAACTTAACTAAAACTTACACATCTTAAAGATTTTTTGTTTATCTGTCAATCCTTACTGGTTGAGAGTTCTTCACAATTGCATTTGTGCATAAATAAAATTAATAGGTTTCACATCATCATATAGTGTAGCAGTTATTCTTATGAGGATAAATACATACTTTTATTTTAACTAACTCTTTGTAGAATTTAAAGCGTAAAGTAGATTTTCACCCCAAATTATACCTAGAATGCTTACCTAGAGTTGAAAATGAATACTTAAATAATAAGAATAAATCTTATTTATTTCCTTATCTATCTATTTTTAATTGCAATTTCCCATCATCATTTATACCCCTCATGCTTCCCTCAACACCTGCAATCAGTAAGTCTTAATGATATACTTTGTTTGTATCACTAATGTTACTTTGACTAGTAATGCTGGAAACCTACACGATTACCCAATCGTTAATTATTGACAAGTCAGGGATGCCAAAACTGACCTTGAAGAAGGCATTTAGCTACTTTGCTTTCCAAAGGCTGAGAGGTCAAAGAAAAATATCAGATTTTGTCTGAATATGGAGACCCAAACATAAAATTTAATGCATCCCTACTTCCTGCCATTGTCTCCAACAATAGAACCCTGTTTTGTTAGTAGTAGTATACGAATCACTAACACTAACTGGTTTTTCCTGATTTTTAACATTGTCTGTATTCCTTGTTTAGAGTGCTGCTCTATATGGAGTCTATCTTGTTTATATCCTTTATTTAAATATTTATATTCATTTTACCAATTTGTTGAACACTATTTTGAAAGACATGGTGTTAGCATTAGATAAACAAGATACAGATCAATAGGAATTTGCAACCTAATAGTTGATGCAGCTGTAGACAAAGTATTTCAAATAAGCAACTTAATAAACACTTCATAACTTAAGTCTGAAACAGCATAGTTTAATATTTCTATCATCAGAGGCCATGTAAGACCTGAAAGATCACAGAGATAAAACTATGTATATAGCATGTCCTTCACTTGTGTAAGATTACAACTTCCTATACATAAAAAACATACAATTTTTATATTCACTAGAGTACCTAAAACAGTTATGTCTAGGAATAAGAGTCTTATTTTTACATGAGATTTAGTATTTATGTTGTTTCTTAATCTTTAAACTATTTGCATCAAAAGTAGATCTTGTAATCACAAATATTATGGAAAGAGATAGAGTCTGTACTTGATTCTCTGAGGAGGTCCAAGACACATAGAGTGTGGATAACTGGAACCTGCAAATAGTACGTCAAATCTCATTTTAGTGAAAAGTTAAAAAATTTTCCTCTACTGATCTTTTAGCCAGAGCTACGGACAAATAGCAAAATAGATGCAGAATGCTAGCAAGCATAAGCCCACAGGCTTTGCAAACATCTGCTGGAGCAGTGAGAATTTAGGGCCGTGGAAGAGGATCCAGAGCTGGCCACCCCAGAGCAAAACTAGGCCTTGGCCCAGGAGCCCACTGCCAGTCCACCAAGCAGGATTAGCGGCCATAGGGGGAGCCAGGGATGTCTGCAAGGCCTGGAAACTCACAGCAGGGGAAAGGCCTGCCTGCACTGAGAGGGCAATTAGAACCCCACGGGGAGAGGAGGGACCAAATCTCCTAAACGCTCTGAATATTATGTAGAAAATTCCCAGAAATGGTTACTCACTGAAGAATAATTAAGTGCCTACTATGAAAAAAGTGCAGCTGTAACCTGGTGTTTTACATGACCTTGATTCTGCTTTTATTCTCTTCAAGTAAGTCCACCAGCAAAATCCTGTTGTTAGGGAGAGAAAAAGTGCTCTTCCATCATTATCCCAGGCTCCTGAAAGAGAGCCAAGAGTGCTTCTTTTAATGCCAATGGTGATTTGCACATTCATAGAAGGTTTGAAATTTCAGAAATTAAATGTCGGGGTGTAAAATTTTCTTGAAGGAAGAAAGTATGATTGCATCGAACTTTCCAAGTACAATCAAAGTGTAAAGGAAATATAATTATTATTGTCAGTTTATCACCTCAAACATGTTGTTGTAAATGTCATTATATCAGATGAGTTTGGTAACAGGTTTTCCATTTTGCACTTTATTTGACAAGGTGATTCATTGTTTAGCGCAGTTTAAGGTGTCAGTTCTGGAAGGAATTGAGCTGAGCTGATGTGCATAAGAACATACTTCCATCAAAGTATATGATTGAAGAAGGGTTAGAAATATTATTTCCAAACTTGTTTTAAATAAGAGTAGTTTTGTTGAGAAATAATTGATCATAGTTTGCTGCTCCTGGGAAAGCGTACTGAGACTACACACTGCCTACAACACTGCATGCCTCTCAGCCTGTGTAAGATGGTCCTACTTCGGATAAGCTTGTCGGCATCATGGAAACTTAGCTAGTCACTGAAGCTGTGTGTTTTGGGGTTTGTTTCAAATAAAACCGCTCACGCCGAATCAGGGCGTGAGAGAAAACATTTGAGCCAACACAGTACTGCATGTACTGTGTTGGATTAGTACATGTCGGTCACCCAGGGGCCAGTACCTTCTTCTCACCATTTTGATGAGCCAAAAGCATTTCCTTTCCCTCTGCTAACTTCCCACATCAAAATAGGTCTTCATAATAAAGAATACCATTTTTATATATGTACCTACAAAGAGCCAGGAACTGGGCTAATTATTTTGTTATATCTCAAATTTAAAGCAATCTTACAAATCATTTGCATCCGCATTATACAGCTGAGAGATGTGAGGCCCTGAAAGGATAAGTTCGGTGCCTAAAGCAGGTGGCAGAGCTGGGATTCACACCAGGGTCCTGTGTCTCCAGTGCCCAGAGCTCTTCCTCCACTGTGGTTGGTGCGCGTCCCGAGCGCATCGAGGTTACCCCTTTCTTAGCAGTGTTGCCTATAGGTTTACTGCTTACTTAGGAAATACCTATATTTATATATAGTATCTTTTAAAATTCCACTTGGCATTTGACTGTTAGTGTCTTGTTTTAGGTGCTTACATAAGCTGAAAGAAGAAACTTTCCTTCTTTTCTGTCCCCAAATTGAAACATATGCTGATTTCAATAAAAGTCAAAATGTCCCAGGCCTCTTTTAGGGAAATTAGATAGAAACTTCCAAGTATCTCTCAAATTACATTATTTAAAATTAACCAGGTAGAGGGTGTGATGGATAAAATTCTTTGCTTAAATCAAACCGAACAGTCTTTTCATGAGAGATACAATGACCAACATTTGAGAATGTAAAGTAATTGTGATGTATTTACGCAGTCGCCATTAAAAAATGACAGATAATAATAATATCCTGTCCCATGATGAAGGCAGCAGCAGACTTGATGCCAGCCTAGGTTCAAGGCCTCTCAGTTTGCCCGGAGGATGGGCAAGTCCAGGGTCATTTGCAGGGCTGTCAGCACTCTCTTGGCTCTGCCACTTGGAGTGAAAATCAAGACACAAAATTTTGGGCCCACTTGAAAAGTCAGGTATCCCAAACTAGAGGAGGGGCAGTTGGTAACTTCCTGTTTATGTTACTGCACTAGAAGTGTTGAAACTTGAGGTCTGTGCATGTGTTTGGCCATGGATTTCTGTCAAATATGTTACTATGAATAAGCTACCTCTGGACAAGAGGGCATGTTTTTATTTCCATTTAAATTTTTGAAAGGTGTATCAGTATGCATATGTCTACCTATACACACCTATCCATCAACACACATTTGATAATTTAAATTCAGTCACTATTAGCCCTGGCTGGCGTAGCTCAGTGGATTGAGCGTGGGCTGTGAACTAAAGCACCGCAGGTTTGATTCCCAGTCAGGACACATGCCTGGGTTGCGGACCAGGTCCCCAGTGGGGACCACATGAGAGGCAACCACACATTCATGTTTCTCCTCTCCTTCTCCCTCCCTTCACCTCTCTAAAAATAAATAAATAAAATCTTTTAAAAAATTCAGTCGCAATTAAAGTAGTCATCCTTCATTTTGTAAATAACACATTGCTGAGCAAGCAATAGTGGGCTGCAGAGTGGGTAAGGGCTTGGGCTTAGGTTCAGATCTCAGTTCTACTTCTGGACTATTTCTGGGACTTTGGGCAATAATTTAATTTTTTACCTCAATTTCTCCACATTTAAAGTGGTACCCACTTTAGATGCTTATGTTATGTTTATAAAACACTGAGAAGAGTATTTGGACACATAGTGAGTGTTCTATAACCATTTGCTTAATAAATAAGATTTGTCCTAGAAGCAACATGATCATATAGTACCTTATACCTGCTAGAATGGCTTTTATCAAAAAGACAAGAAATAATAAGCATTGGTAAGGATGTGGAGAAAAGGGAAGCTTGTGCACTGTGAGGGCAATTGGTACAAATGTAAATAGTACAGCCACTATGGAAAACAGAATGGAGGTTTCTCAAAAAATAAAAAAATGGAACTATTATATGATTCAGCAATTTTACTTCTGGGTATTTATCTGAAGAAAATGAAAACACTAACCCAAGAAAAAAAACACTCACCCCCCCATGTTCATGGCATCATTATTTACAACAGCCAAATTGTGGAAACAATATAAGTGAACATCCATGGATGAATGGATAAAGGAATCATGGTACACATATATAATATAATATTATTCAGCCATTAAAAAGAATGAAATCCTGCCAATTGAGACAACATAGATGGATTTTGAGGGCATTATGCTAGTTGAAATAAGTCAGACAAATAAATGCCATATAATCTCATTTAGATATGGAATCTAAAAAAAAAAAGTCATAGATATAGAGAACAGATGGATGATTTCCAGAAGCAGAAGCTGGGGTTGATGAAAGGGAGGGGTGGATGAAATGAGTGAAAAGGACCAAAAGGAACAAACTCCAGGTACAAAATAAAGTCATGGAGATGGAATGTACAGTGTGGTAACTAGAGTTAATAATACCGTATTGCATACGTGAAAGCTATTAAGAGAGAACATCTTAAAAGTACTCATTACAGGAAAAAAATTGTAACTATGTATGGTGATACACATTAACTAGACTTATTATGGTGATCATTTTGAAATATATACAAGTATTGAGTCACTGTGTTGTAGACTTGAAACCAATACAATGTTATACATCAAGAATAACTCGATTTTAAAAAATGATAATAATAGATTAGAAAAAATATGTGTAAAACCATATTTAGAGGAACATTAACTCTTTGGAGTTGTACCAGTCCTCTTAAGGAGGTGATGGATATGATTTGAGATAAACATCACCTTTTAACATGATTTGCCTTCTATATCAGGGTAATTACAGAAAGAACTAGAATAATATACACAGTGCAAATCGGTCTGACGATTACTATCCTGAACTAACATTCTTGGGGACAGTAAAGGATAGTGAGAGAATTAATCTGCTTGAATCTAAGACCAACCCTGAACAAGTAACTTAAATTTCCTGGGCCTGTTTCCTCATCTACAAAATGGGAATATCAATATATATCTACCATTACATTGCTGTGAGAATCAGAGGAGATAATGTTTGTCAAGCACTGCTAAATACAGTGTTTTACTCAGTTATGGCTATGATTGATATCAATATTTATAGTTTTATTATTTGGATCCCTCATTCATGTTTTCTCATCTGTTTGTTCAAAATAAGTGTAAATGTTTCGATCAACTACGCTTACAATGGGATAATACTTGAGAATGTCAGTGGACCATAGTTAGGAGCTAAGTCCACATAAACATATGGTGTGATGGCCAGACTTTTATAGAATAATTTGTGAGGATTTTGTTCCTGTATTTTAAAAATAAGTGGAGAAATCAGAGTAAATAAATAAATAAAATAAAGAAGATAAAATAAAATAGTGAAGAAATCAGAAAGCCCCCCTGGAGGAAAAAAAAAAAGGATTGGTCTTATTTACCTGAAAAGAGACTGAGGGTGACTCACTCAAGGTTTTGAAGGGTAGTTTTTATGAGAATGTTGACTTCTTCTTAAGAGAAGATTAGGGGAGCTGACCATAAACAGTGAAAAGCAAGGTGGATGACATAAGGATTTCCAAACACAGTGTTTCCGCAGCAGGACAGTCTCTCTACAACCTGTTACAAATCTCCATACATAGGATAAATAACCATGATTTTAGATATTTAGAATAATTAAACCCAATGCCTGGGATAGAAAAATTGGACCTGATAACTACTGTCTTCTCCAAGATTTGATTTTGCATACTAAAGATAAGAGCTTCCCAAATTTACTGCTGTCAGTCACCTGAAGACAGTGTCACCACTGGGCTGAGGCTGGACCTTCCAGTGCCCATGTGGCCCACAGAGCCCCTCACCACAAAGGGCCTCCTTCATTTTGCACACAGTATTTCATCACTTCCTATGGAAGCCATGTTGTAAAAAACATGGGAAGTCATTGACTTGGCTCTAGAGAGCCAGCATCTAAACCTAAATATGTTATTAAATAACTGAAAACCTCTTGAAGGTAAATACAACATCTAGACACACACAAGGGAACCAGGATGGAAATGAGAAAATTAAGGAATGCACAGTCTTTAGTATTCAGATTGTCTGGGTGTCCTGTGTATTTCCCTCAGGAAGAGAACCTTAGAGCAGTCCAACTGGAACATTGCAGCGGCTTGGCCAGTGTGACAAGATCTGTACTTCATGACAAGTGTTGATGAAGCCCATCCATTTTCAACAATCTGTATCTTGAAAATCTGGAGTGATATGATTCCAGATTTCCTTGACAGAATTCCAAAACAATCTCTTGAACTGAAGGACATGGGGTCACATACATCATGTTCTTTGACCTTTTGTTTTTTCTCTCTGTATCTCCAAACTTAATGGGTAGGAACTTTATATCTGATCATAACCAAAGTAGAAAATACTCATCCATTTATTCACTTACCCATAATTCATTCATTCTTTTATTTATCAAACATTTACAGCACTCATATACTTACAGAATGAAAGATTTGGTTCATTCAATAAAACAGAAAGCTAATTTAGGCTATAAGACACATGTTAAAATAATTACTAGATAATATAGAAGAAGAGGAAAGAGGTTAGATTGGGAAAATAAATTTGGACAATTAAAAGGAGGATGAGAAATCAGTATGCAGCATATATTTCTGAAGATAAACTGCAAGTCTTTCTATCAGTTGGGAGTGTTTGAAAACTTTTCATGAAACATTGACTTATCATTGGTCATTGAATCCATAAAGAGGCCTAAGTGTATGATCTCAACATAGATTCAAGGTTTCTAATTCTCTCTCAGAGCCATTACTGCTGGACAATATGGCACAAATTAGCATGGATAGGAAAGGTCTTCTTTTTGAAAAATGAAATGTCTATTTTAAATGGCATAAAACAGGACTGGATCCCAAGTGCTCTCCTTTTAATTTTATAACTGAACAAATTGGTTGTCTTTAGATGACCTAGCCACAGCAAGACAAGAGCCTCTCGTGTGTTGATGACATGCTTTCCTACATGGTCATAGAAGTGGCTTTGACAAGCATTTCAACCTATTGACCAATTTATGTCAAGAAAAGCTGCTAAATATTATTCTCCTGAAACCAAAATGATCAGTTTTGGCAGGCACACTTTGACATCTAAATGGATAACATTAAACTAGGCAGCTCAGCTGATTGCCATTTGTAGTTTTTTAGGGTCACAATTTGTGATTTACCTGATTAACCTTCAGTATGCAGATAGATGATCTCAGAATTGAGCATTTTACAAGGATCATGGCCAGGATCTTCTATAGTCAACAGAAATCTTTGGTACCCCTTACTTTCAAAACCTTTTAAGATAGGCATGTTCTTTTGGTCTTATAGTACAGAGTTCTGGCATTTTCATCAAGTTTTGCAGACACTGAATTGCCCTTGACCTGTTTAAAATTGCTTACTTTATTCACTGTTGCACACAGGTTATGTGACTCTTTATTAAAGTAAAAATATTATAAAAGTCCTTTTATTTTATAAGGAAACAGCATATTTGTAATCTACGCATTTGATTTTTTGTCAACCGAAAGTGTGGACTATCTGTGAGTGGACTTCAAAAGTAATCTGAATTTTTAATTGTCTATTATTCATCTCCTGTCAAAAGTCGGGCTGAGAGTATTAATACTTAGAAGGGATTGTTGCAGGGATCCTCTTATCACTCATTTTGAAAATTCTCTAAAACACCTTAAGTTTTCATCTAGGCTTATTGAAAGAAGTAACTCTATGCAAAGTTCTTTTTTTTAAAGAATTTAAATTATGTCATCTTTTTGAAAAACCTTTATTAACATTTTGAACAGGTTCAGGTATTATTGAAAGTAGCATTTCTTTTTCTCTGAAGAAATTATGGCTGAAAAATTCCTTATTCAGAGGAAGAAAACACATATCCATACCCAGGAAGCCCAGGGAGTTCCAAATAAGAGTAGCCCAAACAGATCCACACCAAGACAAACTGTAATTAAAATTTCAAATTTAAAGACAAGGAGAGAATATTAGTGGTAGCAAGGGAAAAACAACTTGTTATATACAATGAGACTCTATAAGACAATCAGATTTTTTAGCAGAAACTTAGCATATCTTCAGGGAGCAGCAAAATACATTCAAAGTGCTGAAAGGAAAATAAAACAACTTCCAACCAAGAATACTGTACCAGGTACAGTTATCAGAAGTCAAGGGGAGATAAAGTGTTTTTTAGGCAAGCAAAAGCTAGAGAAGGTCATCACCACTAAACTGACCTTACAAAAATTGTTAAAGAGACTTCTTTAAGCTGAACAGAAAGGGCATTAATTAGTAACAAGAAATCATGAAAGAATAAATCTCACTGATAAGGTAAATATATAGTACAAGTAGTTGATTGATCACTTATAAAGCTCATATGAAGGTTAAAAAGCAAAAGCAGTAAAAATAACTTTGGTCATAATAATTAGGAAATAGAGAAGATAAAACAATATAAAATGTGACATTAGAAATATAAAACATAGGGAGAGAGGAATCATGCCGAGTTTTACAATGGGATCAAACTTAGTTATCAACTTAAAATAGACTCTGATAGATATAACTTGTTATATGTAAGTCTCATAGAAACTTAGCAAAAGTCTGTACTAAATACACAAAACATAAAAAAAAGGCATATAAGCATATTACTAAAGAAGGTCATCAAACCACAAAGGAAGAGAACAATAAAAAGAAAGAGGCAGAGAGGTACTACAAAAACAGCCAGAAAGCAATTAACAACAATAAACACATATCTATCAATAATTACTTTAAATGTAAGTGGACTAAATTCTCCAATCAAAAGACACAGATGGCTGAATGGATTAAAAAATACTGGACCTATCTAAATGCAAATGGAACTCAGAGGAATGCTGGAGTAGCTATGTCAGACAAAACAGACATTAAAACTATAGATATTATAGACTATAGTCTTTAATAGACATTACTATAGACATTGCTCTAGACATTAAAGACTATAGTAAGAGACAAAGAGTGTTATATAATAAAGGAGTCAATCCAACAAGAAGATGTAACATTTGTAAATATTTGCGCACTTAACACAGGAACACCTAAACATATAAAGCAAGTATTAACAGATCTAAATGGAGAAATAGACAGTATTAGAATAATAGTAGAGGATTCAATATCCACATACAATAATGGATAGGTTATCCAGACAGAAAATCAATAAGGAAATATTGGTCTTAAGTGACACTTTAGAATGGTTGTACTTAACAGATATTAATGGAACATTTTATACAAAAGCAAAAGAAGATACATTTTTCTCAAGTACACATGAAACATTTTTTGAAATCACATCCTAGCACAAAAAACAAGCCTTAATAAATTTCAGAAGAGTTAAATTATATCAAGTATCTTTTCTAACCACAATGGTAGAAAACTAGAATTTAATTATATAAAGAAAACTGAAAATTTGACAAATGTGTGGACATTAATTGAAATGCTATTGGATAACTAATGAATCATAGAAGAAATCAAAAGAAATAAAAAATATTGGAGACAAATGAAAATGGAAATGTGACATATCAAAATTTATGGGATGCAGCAAAAGTTCTGAAAGGGAAATTCATAGCAATGAATAACAACAAGAAAAATCTAGCTCTGGCTGGTGTGGCTCAGTTGATTGGAATATCTATTGTCCCACAGACCAAAAGGCCCTGGATTCAATTCCTGGTCAGGGCACATTCCTAAGTTGTGGGTTCAGTTCCTGATTAGGGGGTGTACAAGAGGTAACTGGTTGATGTTTCTCTCACACAATGTTTTTCTGCCTCTCTCTCTCCTTCCCTTCCCCTCTCTCTAAAATCAATAAGAATGCCTGTGGGTGAGGATTAAAAAAAGAAAAAAGAAATGTCTCAAATAAACAACCTAACTTTATACCTCAAAGAACTAGAAAAAAAATAGGTGAAGCCCAAAGTTAGTAGAAGGAAGGCAATAACAAAGATTAGAGCAGAAATAAATGAAATACAGGCTAGAAAGACAATAGAGAAGGTAAAAAAAGGGTAAGAGCTAGTTCTTTAAAAATATGAACAAAATTTACAAATCTTTACCTAAACTTACTAGAAAAAGACAGAACTGAAATAAATGGAATAAGAAATGAAAAAGATACTACAACCAATACCACAGAAACCCTAGGTACACATGAAATTACAATGAGCAATTACAGTAATTCCTAAGTAATATCATCAATAGGTTCTAAAGCTTTAAGCAAAATAATGTATAATAAAACCTTTTACCTAATTGATATAAATATAAGTTAAATTGATATAAACATAAGTTAAATTCCTACAGCATCTCATCAACATTATAACAAAATAATGTTGAATGAAATAGTAATATTCAAGGACCTGCTATATACTTCAACAAATTAAACAACCTAAAAAAATGGATAAGTTCCTAGAAACATACAATATCCCAAGATGGAGTTGTGACAAAATAGAAAATCTTAACAGACTGAATACTAGTAAAGAGATTGAATGAGTAATCAAAAACCTCCCAACAAACAAGTCCAGAACCAGATACCTTAACTGGTGATTTCAACTAAACATTCAAAGAATTACTATCAATCCTTCTCAAACTCTTCTCAAAAACAGGAAAGGAGAAACTCTTCCAAACTCATTTTATGAGGCCAGCGTTACCTAATACCAAATTCAAACAAGGATACTGCAAAAATCCTCAATAAAATATTAGCAAACCAAAATCAACAATACATTAAAAGGTTCCTACTACACTATGATCAAATGTGATTTATTGTAGGGATGCAAGCATTGTTCAAAATCTGAAATCAGTCAATGTGATACACAACATTAATAAAAATCAAGAATAAAAAACACATGATCACCTCAACAGATGCAGAAAAAGTATTTGACAAATTTCAACATCCATTTATGATAAAAAGTCTCAACAAAGGGGGTACAAAGGGAATATCCCTCAACATAATGAAGGCCACATACAACAAGCCTACAGTTAACGTCACACACAATGGTAAAAAGCTGGACATTTTTTCTCCAATATCAGGAATAAGACAAGAATGCCCATTCTAGTCACTTCTATTCAACACAGGATAGAAGGTCCTAGTCAAGCAATTGATGAAGAAAAAGAAACAAAAGGCATCCAAATTGGAAAGAAAAAAAAAACTGTATTTGCAGATGGCATCATATTATATGTAGAAAACCTTAAAGACTTCATTAAAAAACTGTGAGAACTAATAAATGAATTCAACATAGTTGCAGGATACAAAATCAATACCCCAAAATGTTACATTTATATATATTAATAATGATCTATCAGAAGAGAAATTAATAAAACAAGTTCACTTATAATTGCATCATATAGAATAAAATGCTTAGGAATAAGTGTAACCAAGAAGGTAAAAACACCTGTATATTGAAAACTATAAGACAATAAAGAAAGAAATGACAGAAGACATAAATAAAAGGATAGAGATTCTGTGCACATTAGTTGGAATAATGAATACTGTTAAATGGTCCTACAACTCAGAGCAATCTACAGATTCAGTGTAATTCCTACCAAAATTCTAATGGCAATTTTCATAAAAATAGAACAAATATCCTAAAAATTATATGCCACTTTAAAAGATTCCAAATAGCCAAAGCAAACTTGAGAATGAAGAACAAAGCTGAAGGCACCCTACTCCTTGATTTCAAACTATATTACAAACTTTATTACTAGTAAATAAAACAGCACAGTGTTGGCATAAAAACATGAGTCAATGGAACAGAAGAGAGAGCCCAGACATAAACTTTCAGATACATGGTCAATGAATTTATGATAAAGAAGCCAAAAATATACAATGAAGAAAAGACAGTTTCTTCAATAAATGGTATTGAGAAAATTAGAAAATGCAAAAGAATTAAGCTGAACCACTATCTTACACCACACATAAAAATAACTTGGAATGGATTAAATGTTTGAACATAAGACCTGAAACCATAAAACTCCTAGAAGAAAACATAAAGGGTAAACTCTTTGGCATGGGTCTCAGAGCTGATTTTTGAATCTGAAACCAAAATCAAAAGCAACAAAAGCAAAAATAAGTCAGACTACATCACACTAAGAAACTTCTGCACAGCAAAGGAAACCAACAAAATGAAAAGGCAACCTACTAAATGGTAGAAAATATTTGCAAATAATATTATCTGATTATATTATGTATAATATTATATATAATATTATATATCCAAAATATATAAAGAACTCATAGAACCCAATAGTAAAATGAAACAAAAATTAATCCAGTTAAAAATGGGAAGAAAATATGAAAAGATATTTTTCCAAAGAAGACATACAGATTGCCTAGAGGTACATGACAAAATACTAAATGTTACCAATCATCAGGGAAATACAAATTGAAACCACAGTGAGATATCACCTTATACCTATTAGGATGGCTATGATAAAAAAGACTAGAAATAATGTGTTGGCAAAGATGTGAAGAAAAGGGAACCCATGTCCACTGTTGATGGGAATGTAAATTGGTGCAACCACTACAGAAAATAGTGCAAAGTTTCATAAGAAAAGTAAAAAATAAAACTACCATGTGACCCAGCAATTCCATTTGTGGGTATTAATACAAAGAAAACAAAAGCACTAACTTGAAAAGATATACACACTTAGTGTAGAATGGAGAGATATGATGATAATATGATGGGAATGCAGAACCGAGGAAGGGCTGCTTCAAGACCCTAGATGCCTGTTTGAAAATTAGGAAAAAGTGCCCCTTGCTCTGGGTAGACATATTTTATTTTGTATGCTGTCATGACTTTCGTCCAGACTGGTCCCTCCAACTGGGAGTCTTTGTGTAGTGTTCAGAGGCAACAGTCTTGAGAGAAAGTTTGTGATGAGAGTAGACATTTGAGCATGATTTTAGACTAGAAGTTACCAGTTGTTGGTAGAGGTGAGGATGGTGTAGAATGTAATGAAGAGAAAGGTGAATAGGAATAACTCCTATAAGAAAATCAAAGAGGAAGGGAAGGAGGGAGAGTGGGGAGAGGAGGAGAAGGGTGAGAATAGCTTAGTAATGGAGTAACTTAGAAGTTTGAAAGAGTATTTGACCACACCCCTACAATCTTGAGCAGGGTGGAGTGTATGGGAAGGAGAATGTGTGGATGAGGGAATTACAAATGAATGCTAAACTCTTTTTAGAAGATTTATGTATTATAATGTTTCTGAAGCAATTCTGAAACTATTTTAAATGTATTATATTATTCACCAAATGAGTAAATGTGTTGATGTTGTTGGTATCCAGGGTTCTTATGGTGGAAGAAGGGAAATAGAAATATGGAATAACAAAAGGCAAAAAAGAATCTGGTGGGTTTGGTTGAATTTGGAGAAATTGGTGTGAACTCCTAATTTCTAAAAGAAGTATATGTGTTTAAATGAATGCATGTTCATGTCTGTGTACTACATAAATATATACATACCTGTATGTCTAAATATGCCTATCTGCATATATAATTGTATGTATATGTTCACATATGTATGAACACATTTATGTGTTTCTAGTTTCATTGGCTGAAAGGGTTAGGAAAAGAAGCAAAGATACCCCAGTAACCACAAGCACACCTAGCAGCCAGGTCTTGGTCTTTCATGCCAATCCCTATTAAAAAAGAACCAGGCTTTGCAAAGAAATGGCTGATTCAAGGATTGGGGCAGGTATGTACAAGATAAGTCTGGAACCCCTCATCATACCACAAAGTAAGAGATTGCTTAAAAGATGTCATAAGAATACAGGAGCTAGATTGAGGAGGCTCTCACTAGCCAAATCTGGAACAATTTGAGCTTTATAATAGAATACAGTAATGAATTACACATAATTGGGAAAAAGAAATCAATACCATGGTAAATAGATAAATAAATATGGGAGAAGGGAAAGATCTTATTTAAAGCAGAATATGAAGGACCAACTGGTAAATGTGGAGTGAGTGGTGGATTTGGAAAATCATAATTTTGCAACATCTTCGTATGACTTGGATCAGACAAGAATTATCACTGGATTCTAAATATAAGAGAAATTTTGAGAAGGGACATAGTATTTGCATGGTTTTAAAGTGTTTGTCCAGCTGCTGGCCAAGATAGAGGCATAGGTTGATATGCTTTGCTTTGTTGCACAACCAAAGGAAGGATAACAACAAACTTAAAGACAAAAAAACCCAGAACTGACAGAAAATGAAACTGTATGGAAGTCCGACAACCAAGGAGGTAAAGAATCATTCATCCAGTTGGAGAATGGCAGCCGGGGCAGAGGGGACTCACAGTAAGGCAGCAGCTGGTAGACTAGGCAGGTGAGGTGGGGGGTGGCGGATGGGGCAGTCCCACATTTGTGTGTGGATAAACCAGGAGGAACAACTGGGGAACAAGATAGACTGCACAGCCCAGGGTTCCAGTGTGAGGAACCAAAGGTTTGTGAGGAAACAAAACTCCAAAACCTTTGGCTAAAAAAACTGTAGGTGTTGTGGAAGCAGGAGGAACTCCTAGTTTCACAAGAGAGTCCATGGGAGGGATCCATGGTGACCTAGCACATACACAAGCCCACCCACTTGGAAATCAGCACCAGGGCAGTACCTGAAAGGGCACAATTTGCTTGTGGGAAGTGAGGGAAGTGACAGAAAGTGGGGTGAAAACTGAGCAAGTGGCATTGTTCCCTCTCTGACCCCTGCCCCACATACAGCACCACAATTCAGCAAAGTGGGTTGTCCTACCCTGGAGAATACGTAAGGCTCCACCCCTTATAATGTAACATGTGCACCAAGACAAAGAAATATGGCCCAAATGAAAGAACTGATCAAAACTTCAGAAAAAGAACTAAGCAACAAGGAGATAGTCTTCCTGTCAGATGCAGTTAAAACACTGGTAATCATAATGCTCACAGGAATGATTGAGTATGGACACAAAATAGAGGAAGAAGTGAAAGCTCTACAAAGTGAAATAAAGAAAACTGGATGGGAGGAGGTAAGATGGCAGATGATAGAATGGAAACCACACTTACCTCCTCCCAGGACAAATCTGGAATTACAACTAAATTGTAGAGAAATTACCTAGAACAAACAACTGAACAATAGCAAGAGAGAGACCTTACAACCTTGGACAGACAGAAGCACCACCTTTGGCACAACCTGTCTGGTAAGGAGTGAGGCAGAGACTCAAGAGGGCTGGCTGTGTGCTCACAGACAGCAGTGCTGGAGAAATAATTAAGCAGCTGGTTGGGAAGAATGGGGTCTAAACCCTAAGCTGGGATCCCTAGCCTAGAACACCAGAGCCCAAAAAGTACACAGATAACAACTGGTGGTGAAAAGCAGCAGGGTTGCCCTCTTCCAGAGACAGATGGCTGGAGACTCAAAGAGCCGTTTAAAGGGCCAACGCACAAATTTTCATTTGCTGTCACTCATACGAGGTTCTAGCAAAGTCAGGAACAAAGTGGGCTGGAGATACCTGAGGAGAGACGGGGGGACGGAAGCTGTGGGGAGAGAGCTGAGAGACTAGCTGCTGTGATCCCAGTGCTGAGTTGTCCCCCATAGGGCAGCAGCCATCTTGCTCAGGCAGACCACTCCCGCCTGATCAGCAGCAGCCTGAGGGGAAACAATAGCCCTGCCCTCAAGAGAGATTCTGCCCTGGCTCTGTGGTGCTTAAGCCTGACTGCTGAGTGCAGAGTGACTAAATTAACAACTGAAGGAGACAACCACAGGCATTAGATCCCTGGCAAATGGGGTGCAGATTGTACTAGAGACATTTCAAGAGAGACTGGAGACAGAGGCTTTTGGGGAAAGAACTGAGAGAACGACCGCTGGAATCCCAGAGCTTAGTCATCACCCATATGGCAGCAGCCATCCTGCTCAGGCAGATGACCCCCTCTGAGCAGCACCAGCTTGAGGAGAAACAATAGCCCCAACACCAGGAGGAATTCTGTCCTGCCCTATGAGGCTTAAGCCTGACTGCTAAGTGTAGAATGACTAGATTAACAACTGAAGGTGACAACCATAGACAGTAGATCCCTGGCAGTCTCACAGCAGGCTGCCTAAGGTCAGACGGGTCAATATCTGACACCACCAGAGGCAGATCCACAAAGAAAAAACAGTAGTAAGTACTAGAGGCTACTGAGACAAAATCCATTGTGGTTTTTCTCCATTATTAGTGATATTTTCTTTCCTGCATAGCTTTTTAACATTCATTTCTTATCCAGCAACTTTGTGTACATTAAGTCATTAGAATTTATACTATAGTTTATTCCTTTCCTTTCTTATAATAGTCTTAATTTCTTTTCATCCTTATTAACACTGATTTATTTGCTGTTGATACTGAGATTGTGGGTGAGGGGTGGAAATATTTTTGGAGATGTGAGTTTGTTCCCTGAGCTTTGTGATTTTCTTCTGGGAGCACCTGCAAAACAACATACAAGATGTGGAGAAAGACTCAGTCAACCAGCTGGAGAGCAGGACGAACCAAAGAACAACCCAACAACAATCAAAACCCAATTACATCCAGAGAGCCAACATAAATGGCATCCCAAGAGCATCAAGTTCAGGAGATCAAGGAGACTGCACCACTGAATCTCATAGGTCTCCTACCATAAAAGTTGACACCACAAACTCAGGGAGTCAGAATACATAATTTAAGAAGGGGAGGCTAACAAGAAGAGTCTCAAAAACAATAGGAAGACAAAGAAGCAAACTCAAAATGAAAGGAAAGGAGGAAGCCTCAGAAAGAATGCTAAGTGAGATAGCAGTAAGTCAACTATCAGATACTGAGTTTAAAGTAATGGTTATAAGGAAGCTCAATGACCTCATTGAGAATTACCAAAAAACTTAGGGAAACTATAAGGAGCTTACTGCAAACTATATCAACATGAAAAAGGACATAGAAGCTATCAACAAGAGCCAAGAGGAAATGAAGAATACAATTTCTGAATTGAAGAACAAAGTAAAAGGAATCAAAAGCTGGCTAGCGGACGAAGCAGAAGATCAAATCAGAGAGCTGGAAGACAAGGTAGAAAAAAACTCCCAGAAAGAGCAAGAAAAGGAAAAAAAGGCTAAAAAAGAATGAAAAGGTGTTAAGGGAACTGCAGGACAACATGAAACATAATGATATCCATACAATAGGGATACCAGAAGGAGAAGAAGAGCAAGGGATAGAAAACCTATTTGAAAAAGTAATGATGGAAAACTTCCCTAATTTGATGAGAGAAAACGTCACACAAATTCAGAAAGCACAGAGGGTCTCAAACAAGAGGAACCCAAATAGGCCAACTCCAAGACTCATCAAAATTAAAATTGCAAAATTCTAAGACAAAGATAGAATCTTAAAGGCAGTAAGGGAGAAACAAGAAGTAACATACAATGGAGCCCCAATAAGACTAGCAGCTAACTTCTCAACAGAAACGCTACAAGCCAGAAGGGATTGGCAAGGAATATTCCAAGTAATGAAAACCAAAGGCCTGCAACCAAGGCTACTCTACCCAGCAAGGCTCTCAATTAAAATGGAATATGGAACTTCCCAGACAAAAGACTGAAAGAATACACCTCCACCAAACCAGCACTGCAAGATAGGCTAAAGGGACTGCTAAGAACAGGAAGTAATACAGTGAGAGAGAAAGGAACAAAGGTACAAAGGAAGTAAAATGGCAATGAATAAGTACCTATCAGTAATTACCTTAAATGTACCTATCAACAAAAACCTTAAATGTCCAATCAAAAGACATAGGGTACCTGAATGGATAAGAAAGCATGACCTACACATATGCTGCCTACAAGAAACCCACCTCAGAACAAAAGACCTACACAAACTAAAAGTAAAGGGTTGAAAGAAAGTATCCCAAGCAAATCAGACAGGAAAAAAAAAAAAGCCGGGGTAGCAATATTTATATCTGACAAAATAGACTTCAAAACAAAGGCCATGAAAAGAGACTTAAAGGGACACTTCATAATAATTAAGGCAAGAAACCATCAAGAAGACATAAACATTATAAACTTATATGCACCCAACATAGGAGCACCCAAATATATAGGGAAAATCTTGGAGCACTTCAAGAAAGCTATGGACAGCAACACAATTATAGTAGGGGATTTTAATACCCCACTGTCAAAAATGGAAAGATCTTCCAAACAAAATATCAACAAGTATATTGTGGCATTGAACAATGTCCTAGATCAAATGAACTTAATTGATCTATCTATCTATCTATCTATCTACATATAGATATACATATACATATAGATATACATATATATAACCTTTCATCCCAAAGAGGCAAAATACATATTCCTTTCAAATGCACATGGAACATTGTCAAATGTTGGGATCCACCCTGCCTGGTTTCAGGAGTTATAACCCCCTGTGGCTAAAGCTGAGTGAGAGACCTCCGAAACCAGGAGACCTAAGGAGACAAAAACTTATTTCCCTGGCATGAGCGCTGCCTGCTCTATGTCTGGCTCCCATTGCTTGGTCGGATAGTCAATGATGGGTAACAATTCTCACAGGAGAATGAACTTAAGACAGACACGATCACGTGGAATAGGCTGTCAGGGAAGAGACTCAGGGGGCTGTGGAAGTGAGGAGGTGATCAACATCACCCCTGCCCCCTTGGCTTTAACAAAGCCTGAATCCTTGATCTGGCTGTGAGAAATCCAAGTCTCCTGGCTGCCTTTGTCTCCTCTGCCCGACTCAGGCTTGCAGAAATAGCAGGGGCGGTGTAGTCCAGACCAGAGTAATTAGACCTGGGGCACAGAATATGCAAGATCCTGTGAGACACGCTTGCTAAGGATGCTGTTGAATTAGCATATGAAGGCATGGGTAGGAAAAGAAACTAGTCTCTTAGGTTCCATAGCTCTTAGGTGATAAACCCCAAACTCAGAGTGAGTTTCAGCTCTTTGAAAGATACCTACTCATTTGATCTCCCCTGCCAGACTGCAATCAACAAACTGTATCCTTAATAAAAGCCTGCTCAGGCGGGAAGGTGAGGCACTCTCCACTAGCAAGAGTGGCCATGCCATTCCTATTCCTCCATAGGACTCGGTAGTCCGTGTGTATTTCTCTCATGTCTCGAGCATCTGCAGCATTTGCGGTCACCGCAGGCCAGTGGCTGCATCAGTCAAAGATAGACCACATGATAGGACACAAAACAAGCCTCAAAAATTCGAGAAAATTGAAATCATACCAAGCATCTTCTCAGACCACAAAGGACCAAAACTAGAAACCAACCTCAAGGAAAAAACTCAAAAACTCAAAAACACTCAAAGTCATGGAGATTGAATAGTATTAAACAATGAATGTGTTAAGAATGAGATCAAGGATGAAATCAAAAAGTTTCGGGAAACAAATGAAAATGAACTCACAACAAACCAAAACCTATGGGACGCAGCAAAGGCAGTCCTGAGAGGGAAGTTCATAGCGATACAGGCCTACCTAAAAAAAAAAAAAAAAAAAAAAGAACATTTCAAATAAACAACCTAATCCTACATCTATAAGAACCTGAGGAACAACAACAAAGATAGCCCAGAACAAGAGAAGGAAGGAAATAACCAAGATCAGAGCAGAATTAATGAAATAGAGATTAAAAGCACAATTCTAAGGATCAATGAATCCAGGAGCTGGTTCTTTGAAAAGATAAAAATTGACAAGCCATTAAGCAGTCTCATCAAGAAAAGAAGAGAGAGGACCCAAATAAACACAATCAGAAATGAAAAAGGAGATTACAACTGATACCACAGAAATACAAAGTACTGTGAGAAATTACTACAAAGAACTATATGCCAAGACATTTGAAAATGTAAGTGAATTGGAGAATTTCTAGAAAAATGTAATCTCCCAAAACTGAATGAAGAAGCATGAAGCCTGAACAGACCAATAACAGCTGATGCATTTGCCAAACCCAAGAAGCATTTGAAAGTGAGCCAGCGCAAGATGTCTCACGGAGATGGGCTGGGCTGGCTCAGTGCTGCGTGGAGAGAAATCAGCCCTGAGCCCCCGGGGGCACCCGGGAGTGGGTGACAAAGGGAATCCTGTCGTTCCGTCACCTACCAGGTCCGAAGGCCAGGAAGATGCCCCGCATGTCCCTCAGCTCGTTGTCATAGCCGTGCCACCCCCGCTGCCAACCTTCCTTCTTGCCCGTGCTGTTGAAACAGTAATCAAAAATTTCCCAGCACACAAAAGCCCTGGACCTGACAGTTTCACAGGGGAATTTTACAAAATGTTTAAGGAAGAGCTAACCCCTGACCTTCACAGACTATTCCAAAAAATCCAAGAGGGAAGACTACCAAACTCTTTTTATGAAGCCAGCATCATCCTAATCGCCAAAACAATTAAAGACACAACAAAGACAGAAAACTATAGGCGAATATCACTTATGAACATAGATGCTAAAATCCTCAACAAAATATTGGCAAACTGCATCCAGCAATACATTAAGAAGATCATACACCACGATCAAGTGGAATTCATCCCAAGGATGTAAGGATGGTACAATATTTGCAAATCAATAAACATAACACATCACATAAATAAAAGGAAAGACAAAAATCTCATGACCATATCAACAGATGTGGGAACAGCATTTAATAAGGTACAGCACCCATTTATGACAAAAACACTCAGCAAAGTGGGAATAGAGGGAGCATTCCTCAACACAATAAGGACACATATGAGATACCTACAGCCAACATTATATTCAATGGGCAAAAACGTAGAGCTTTCCACTAAGATTAGGAACAAGACAAGGATGTCTGCTTTCACCACTCTTATTGAACATACTACTGGAAGCTCTAGACACAGTGATTAGACAAGAAGAATAAATAAAAGGCATCCAAATTGGAAAGGAGGAAGTAAAACTTTCACTTTTTTCAGATGACATGATAGTATACATAGAAAACCCTGTAGACTTCACCAAAAAATTACTCGACCTGATAAGTGAATTTGGCAAAGCAGCGGGATATGAAGTCAATATTCAGAAATTGAAGACATTTACACCAACAATGAAATATCAGAAACAGAAATCAGGAAAAAGATCCCATTTGATATAGTAACAAGAAAAAATAAAGTACCTAGGAATAACCCTAACCAAGGAGGTAAAAGACCTATACTCAGAAAACTGCACAACACTGAAGAAAGAAATTAAGGAGGACAAAAATAAATGGAAGCATATACCACATTTATGGATTAGAAGAATTAACATCATCAAGATATCCATACTATCCAAAGCAATATATAGATTCAATGCAATCCCTATTAAAATGCCAATGACATACTTCACAGATATAAAACAAACATTTCAAAAATTTATATGGAACCATAAATGACCCCAAATAGCTGCAGCAATTTTGAGGAAGAAGAACAAAGAAGGAGGGATCATGATATTTGATATCAAACTATATTACATGGCCACTGTAATCAAAACAGCCTGGTACTGGCATAAGAACAGACACTCAAATCAATGGAACAGCATAAAGAGCCCAGAAATAAACCCTAGTCTCCATGGTCAATTAATGTTTTGACAAAGGGGGCAGAAGCATAAAATAGAGTAAAAATAGCCTCTTCAACAAATAGTGTTGGGAGATCTGAATAGCTACATGCAAAAAAAATGAAACTCAACCACCAATTTACACCATATACAAAAGTAAACTCAAGATGGATAAAAGACTTAAATATAAATCTCAACACTATAAAAGTCCTAGAGGAGAACATAGAGAGGAAAATCTTGGATATTCCATCCAGCAATATTTTCTCCGATATATCCCCTAGAGCAAGGAAAGGAAACATAAAGGAAAGAATAAACAAATGGGACTTCATCAAAATATAAAGCTTCTGTATGGCTAAAGAAAACAGCAAGATGAAAAGGGAACCAAATGTATGGGAAAATATATTTGCTAATAATACCTCAGACAAGAGTTTGATCTTCAAAATATATAAAGAACTCAAATAACTCTACTCCAGGAAGACAAACAATTCAATTAAAAAACAGGCTAAGGACATGAACAGACATTTGTCAAAGGAGGATATACAGAGTGCGCCTAGAGATATATGAAAGATGTTCAGTATCACTAGCTATCAGAGAGATGCAAATTAAAACCACAATGAGATACCACTTCACACCAGTCAGAATGGCCATCATAACCAAGTCAACAAACAAGTGCTGGCAAGGTTGTGGAGAAAAGGGAACCCTAGTACAGTGTTGGTGAGAATAGAGACTGGTGTGGCCACTGTGGAAAACAGTATGGAATTTCCTCAGAAAACTAAAAATGGATCTGCCTTTTGACCCAGCAATACCACTGTTGGGATTATACACTAAGAATCCTGAAACAGCAATTCAAAAGAACCCAAGCACCCCAGTGTTCATAGCAGCACAACTTACAATAGCCAAGTGCTGGAAGCAGCCTAGATGCCCATCAGTAAATGAATGGATCAAAAAATTATGGTACACTTACACAATGGGATACTATGCAGCAGAAAGAAAGAGGGATCTACTACCCTTTGAGACAGCATGGATGGATATTGAGAACATGCTAAGTGAAATAAGCCAGGCGGTGAAAGACAAATACCACATGATCTCACTTATAAATGGAACCTAATCAATAAAACAAACAAGCAAGCAAAATATGACAAGAGAGATAGAAATTAAGAACAAATTGAGAGTAACCAGAGGGGAAGTGGGAGGGGATAATGGGAGGAAAAGAGGCAAGGGTTGTCAGGAACTTATAGAAAGAACACATGGACAAAGCCAAAGGGGGTAGGATCAAGGGTGGGAAGTGGGGATGGCTGGGGTTGGGTGGAGTGTGGTGGGAGTAAAATGGAAACAACTGTACTTGAACAACAATAAAAAATGTGAAAAAAAATGGACAGGGAAGGAAGAGTGAAGGGAAGGAAACCGGGACTCAGATCAATTATTTGGAACAAAATGAAGAAATAAACATTCGATCAGAACAGAATGAAGAAACAAGAATTCAAAAAAATGAGGAGGGGCTTAGGAACCTCCAATACAACTTTAAATGTTCCAACATCCGAATCATAGGGGTTGGAATCATAGGGGCCAGAAGGAGAAGAGGAAGAGCAAGAAATGGAAAACTTATTTGAAAACATAATGAAGAAAACTTCCCCAATCTGGTGAAGGAAATAGACACACAAATCCAGGAAGCTCAGAGAGTCCCAAAGAAGTTGGACCCAAAGAGGAATGCATGAAAACACATCATAATTAAATTACCCAAGATTAAAGGTAAAGAGAGAATCTTAAAAGCAGGAAGAGAAGAGGAGAGAGTTAGCTACAAAGTAGTGCCCATAAGACTATCAGCTGACTTCTCAAAAGAAACTTTGTAGGCAATAAGGGGCTGGAAAGAAGTATTCAAAGTGATGAAAAGCAATGGCCTACATTCAAGATTACTCTATCCAGCAAAGCTATCATTTAGAATGGGAAGGCTGATAAAGTGCTTCCCAGAGAAGGTCAAGTTAAAAGGAGGTCATCATCACCAAGCCCTTATAATATGAAATGTTAAAGGGACTTATCTTAGAAAAAGAAGATCAAAACTGTGAACAGTAAAATGACAACAAACTCACAACTATCTGCAAATGAACCTAAAAAATGAAAAACAAAAACAAACTAAGCAAACAACTAGAAGAGGAACAGAATTACAGAAATGGAGATTACATGGAGGGTTATCAATGAGGAAGGGAAGGGGGAGAAAGGGGGAAAAGATACAGGGAATAAGAAGCATAATTAGTATGTACAAAATAGACAGGGGGAGGTTAAGAATAGTATAGGAAATGGAAAAGCCAAAGAACTTATATGTATGACCCATGTACATGAACTACTGGGGGGAATGCTGGAGGGAATGGGGGTATACCAAGCAGAGGGGGATAAAAGGGAGAAAAAATGGGACAACTCTAATAGCATAATCAATAAAATATACTTAAAAAGGGAAAAAATTAAAAAATAAAGTGTCAATAAAATGATCAAAATTAACATTACTAATAGGGGACAGGTAGACACTTTATCTCAGACATGATACCTTTAGAAGGACAGAGCACCACCAATGCCATATTCCCATTGAGAATGGAAGATCAGTCCAACCATGAATAAAAAGATCAAACACAGAATGAGGAATAATCTACTTGTAAAAGGAAGATTCTCTTCTTTAAAATTATCAATATCATAAAAAGGTACAGAAAGGCTGGGGAAATGTTTCCAGATTATAAGAAGCTAAAGAGATATAACAATTAAATTCAATATCCAAACTGCGTACTGAAGAAGGAAAAAGTGCCATAAGGGATATTAGTGAGAACATTGACAAAATTGGAATGTGAAATGTAGATTTTATAAATATATTCTATCAGTGTAAATTTATGAAGTTGATACTATGGTTATGTAAGAGGATATACCTATATCCTTATTAGGAAAAATACAATGAAGCATTTAGGGGTAAAAGGCTATGAGATATGTAACTTGTCTTCCAACTGTTTAGAAAAACACTGTATAGATAAATGGACAGATAGAAAATGATAAGTGAAATGAGCTAAGATATTAATAGGTGAGCCTGGTTAAAGTGTAGTATTTTTATTTTTGCAACATCTTGTAAATATGAAGCTATTTTTTAATAAAAAGTTTTAAAATGTTGTCATTTGTTGCCCTGACCAGTGTGGCTCAGTTGGTTGGGTGTTGGTCCACAAAGCTAAAGGTCGCCAGTTTGATTCCCAGCCAGGGTGCATGCCTAGGTTGTGGTTTCAGTACAGCAAGGCACATATGAGAGGCAGAAACCAATGGATGTTTCTCTCCCACATCAGAGAGAGAAACATTTCTCTCCCTCTCTTTCTCTCTACCTTTCTCTCTCTCTAGAAATAAATAAATGGGGGAAAGAGAAAGAGAGGGAGAGAAAGATTGGTTGTGTGAAAGAAATATCGATCACTTGCCTCTCCAACCAGCCCCTACTGCGAATGGGGTCTACACCCCATGCATGTGCCCTGACCTTGGAATTGAACGGGACCTTTCTCTTTGCTGGAGGATGTCCAACCAACTGAGCTGTATCAGTCACGGCCATTTGTTATTTTAAATATTTATAGTTAGGTTTATCACTGTGGTAATACTCCCCAAAATAAGATTCAGGAATTCTATTATCTTAGAGATATCTCAAAGATAATAAAAAAATTGGGCGTAAAGTTTATGCAAACTTAGATCTCAGTATTTAGTCTAAAATGTGGAATACCTTTAGGGAGAAAAAACCCATGCAAAGAAAAATCACAAAAAGAATGCTAGGGATCACAGCAAAGCCCACATTTTAATTTTATTAAATTAAAATGTAATATCTATTTGTACTTTAAAAAATTGTCTTTCTCCACCACCTCTCCCAAATATAAAGCAAAAAAATGGAAGGAAAATTGCATGTTTTAAAGTATTTCTCAAGCAAAATGTAATGATAAAAATGTATGTTCCTAGTCAAAATGGAAACAGAGAGCAGAGAGCAGACTGATGGTTGACAGAAGGGAGGGAAGGAGGAAGGCTGCATGAAAAAGGTGATGGGATTGAGAAGTATGAATTGGTAGTTGCAAAATAGTCACAGGAAAAGTGACTAAAGTGCAGCATAAGGAACATAGTCAATCCTGTTGTAATAACTATGCAGGCGGTCCAACCTGCAGCAGGCCACATGCAGCCCAGGATGACTGTGAATGTAGCCCAACACAAAATTGTAAATTTACTTAAAACTTTATGAGACATTTTTGTGATTATGTGTCCCAATGTATTTAATATGTGGCCCAAGACAACTCTTCTTCCAGTGTGGCCCAGAGACTCCAAAAGGTTGGACACCCTCACGTGGGTACTTGAAATATTAGGGGGACCACTTTGTAAATATATGATTGTCTAACCATTATTCTGTACACCAGAAATTAATACAAAATAATATTAAATTTAAATTGTAGTTGAAAAATAAATTAAATATATCAGAGAAATTTTTGTTTTGTGAAAGAATAATATGCACATGCAATTGTTGGAGAACACATACTGCCCTTATAAACTATGCACGTGTGCCATTTTATACTTTGTTACTAATATTGGGTTTTACTTTTCCTTGCAATTTCCTATGATTAGACATTTTTTAAGCCTGATACAATATCTTTCAAACAAGTACTTGAAAGTACTATCAAAAATAAATTTTAAAAATACCAAAAAATGTATGTTCCTACTAGAACAGTAATCTTGTCCTTCATAGTTAACTATTGTGTTTTTCTTTCATTGGTTTCTGACCTTTAAAGTGTTCTTGTTGTGTGTGTTTTTAATGCCTAACTTCTCTGGAAAATGTGCAGAGGTCATAATGAGGCATAATTATATACAGTATATAATTTTCTTTGGCCTTTTCAAGTGCTAATTTAGCTATCATTTTTCCTATAGAATTTTCATAACAAATACTTTAAAAAATGAAAGTCCTTTCTTCAGTTTTGGCATGAATTATATGTTGAGACAGGAAGTTTAGCAATGTATATTAAGTGAACACTAAAGTAATCCTTATTTGTCTAGATGGACAACAAATTTCTAAAACAGGTTTTATTCTTCCACACTGTCCTTTTATGAGGAAACAAATAATAACTAGCCTATCTCTCTAGTTCTCAATCTCCTTATTGTGAAATGGGTGTCACCAACCATAGAGTATTGCAGGATTAAGTTAAAGTGAGTATATAGTGCTAAGCACTCAGGTGATAATGATTCACTTTATGAAATGATTCACTTTATTATTTAGATTGATTTAAAAAATAATATCCAGCCCTGGCTGGTGTAGCTTAGTGGATTAAGCACGGGGCTGTGAACCAAGAGATCACAGTTCGATTCCCAGTCAGGGCACATGCCTGGGTTGCAGGCCAGTTCCCAGCAGGGAATGCACAGGAAGCAACCATACATTGATATTTCTCTCCCTCTCTCCTTCCCTTCCCCCCTGAAGATAAATAAATAAAATCTTTAAAAAAATGTATGTAAAAGTGTCGTGTTCTACTGAAAAGCAATAATTATAAAAAAAATAATAATATCCAAATGTGTTTACTGATTTCAACTGATTTCCTATAACTTACCCATTTTCTACACTAAACAATAAGTGGTAATTATTATGGTGAAGCCGCATCATCAAAGATTAAATTTTGCTTAAAAATGTTTGTCACCATTAAGTCACAGGTGACTTAAATAATAAGACTTTGAAGTGAACAAGAATATTCTGGTGTTCCATCATTCTGAATCAAAGAGAATTTGTTTTCTTTTCATTTAAAAAATAATTACCCATTAAATATTATTTCTTTTTTTAATTACTTTATTGTTGTTGTTCAATTACAGTTGTCTGCTTTTCCCCCCTACCAGTCCCCCCAACCCCAGCCAAACCCACCTCCATCCCTCGCTTCCACCCTCCCCCTTGGTTTTGTCCATGTGTCCTTTACAGTAGTTCCTGAAAACCCTTCCCCGAACTGTCCCCTCCCTTCTCCCCCTGGCTATTGTTAGATTGGTCTTAATTTCAATGTCTCTGGTTATAATTTGTTTGCTTTTTTTCTTTTGTTGATTATGATCCAGTTAAAGGTGAGATCACATGGTATTTTTCCCTCACCGCCTGGCTTATTTCACTTAGCATAATGCTATTTCATTCCTATAGAAAATGCCTCTTAACCTGTAAATAATTAGTACTTTTAGTTTCTAAGAACACTTTTATCTAGAGTTTACATGGAAAGACGTCATTGGTAAGAGAATAAGCCTGAACTTAAAACACTGATGAAAAATATTGAGAAGAATGGCAAATCATGTCTATGTTTAAAGGAAGAATTATTTCCTGAACAGTTAAGGAGTTTCCACTTTAAAAAACCTTGCTGTAAGCCTCATTGGTCATTTGAGATCGGCAGGGATAAGAGCACCAATATGAAGATTGATTTGATTTTCACACTATTTTAATGAAAAGATAAATTTCAGCAACTTGGATTTTTATATAAGACGACACTTTAAAATAAATGAAACAGATTTGCAAGCAAGCAAACACACACGCATGGAGGGAATTATTTGTTTTGAATTGCTGACAGTGTAAGTAACTTGATCAACTAATAGAACCAGACTAATTCTATAAACTTTAGAGTGCTTTTTAAAAACCAGTGGTTAGGGAATATTGGGGTTTAAAGAGGATTGTACGCATTTTTATGTTTCTAATGCCTTCAATCATTTTAGCCCTTGAATAAATTTTGCTGAATTATATTTGTTTTATGCCTGTAATGGCCCATTTGTTTATAGGGAGTTGGAAATTTTTTAAATATCAGATTAAGTGTGAGGACACAGAAATATGTTTTTATAATTTTAGTGTCATTTCTTATTCAATTGTATATTAATTAATTTTATTAAATAAATCTATTCCTATATATGTTTTGATGGTGGGGAGAAAATACCAAGGTTACATCTGGTTGATCCTACTCCAAATTCCCTGTACAAGTGACAAAGGGGAAAGAACAGCGCCACAGTCCAAGCAGCCGATAAACAGCTTGTGTGGTAGAGACACGAAAAGGTCCCGTATTCATCCGGAAAAGCTTGCTGTTCCATAGCTTCTGTCTCTGTAGTCAATGAGTGATGGCGTTACCTGGGCCAAATCATCAGAATCAGCCATTTCTCCCTTGTAAATTTGAGGGCAAGTGTTGTTGCATTTTACATTTGCTTCCCTTGAATTTATTATTTTTCTGAAGAACGTACTCACCAGAAAGATCGAGTTCTTCATGGTTGTGGAACATCTGGGGCTGCACATTCATGCACAGGGTTGTTGATTCCCGTGTTCTTTGGAAGACCTTTCCCAGGTTTGGGGGCACTTTAATCAAGAGAGTACAAGCCTCAATATCAGTAGTTCTAAATATGATGTCACAAGCGATTTGTAACCAATAATAAAGGACCAATATTCAGGAACAATTTTTTTGTTTAAGTATAAATTAGATTGGCTTCAGAGTTGCCTGTAGAATATTATCACTCCACTCAGCTCCGTTAAGATCCCCTCTGTGAGTGGGAGAAAAGGGGGTAGAGTCTTTCCTCTTGGAAATTGTTACTGCTTGGCAAAAGCCTGCAAGTGTCTCACGCATGTGACCCTCTTCCAAGTTGCGTGTGTTGGGACAGAAAAGAGAGTGAGAAAGGTTGCTTCATGTGGGCCCTGGTTTACTTCAATACCCAAGTACAGATAATCTTTGCCTATTATCTGCTTTGGCGAGGGTCCTGAGTCAAGGATTATAATGACCTCAAGGCATTGGCAAAATGCCTTTGCTGCAGAAACATCAATGTTGTGGGAATGCCTTGCACCCATCATTTTGTTATTTTACTCTGAAAATGTAAATACACAGAAAGTCTCATATTAATAGGCCATTGTTTTATGGAAGGTTGTGGTCGTTTATTAAGGAGGCAGACATGGCTAAACGCCTTCCTTGGGTGTCTGCTCTCTAGGTGTGTGGCAGTGGGAGCTGGTAGTGCTGTCCCAGATGGATTATGGAAAAAAGTAGAAGCCTGTTACCTTTTGAACATCTTCTATTTAATAAGAGGGCCTGCCTATGGCCACAGCAGGGTCTGTGAAGAAGAGTTATTTCCTTGGCAAATTCAGATTATTTGTGACTAGCACTTGGGAAGTGAAAGTGTATCATAAACAATCTTTGATCAAGGTTTTACCTTTGTTTGGGTTGAAAAATACTTTTGAAAAAACTGGATCTGAAATGACCTGAATTTAAATTTCCTTGGACTGCTTTAGAAAAACATTGAGAAAAAGAATTCCAGTTTATTGGTGAATTGAAGAGAATTTAGGTTGTATCAACTCTCCTGACAGTTTTGATTGAACAAATGACTTAGTTTGTAATTGACTAACCCTCAAAATCAATCAAAGCCATGCTGTATTAACTAAATTTAAATCCTTAAACCAACTGTGGATGTGAAATAATCTTTAAGTTTATGAAACAAAGGACATTTTATTTTACTAAGGTAACATGAAACAGAAAATGCCAACTCAAAATATAGAATGTAAAACGTGACTAGTACAGGTGCTAATATGTTACATTGATTTTGCAAATGGAAATCTACCTACCTCTAAGAAAATGGTGTCAGAATTTAGAATGCCATAAACCAGAGATGGGAAAACTTTTTCTGTCATGGGCCAAGTATAAATATTTTAGGCTTTGCAGGCCATATGGTCTCTGTCACTACTACTTAATTTTGCAGTTACAGTGCAAAAGCAGCTGTAGACGATATGTAAACAAAAAGGTGTGGCTGTGTTCCAATACAACTTTATTCACGGACACTGAAATTTGAATATTATATCATTTTTATGTCATGAAATATTCTTTTGATTTTTTTCAATCATTTAAAAACATAAAAACCACCATTAGCTCAAAGCCCAAACAAAAATAAGCAGTGAGCCAGATTTGGCTGACGAACTGTGGTTTGCTGACCCTGCCTTAGACTAACGAAGCATGAGCTGTAAGAGAAACTTGAAGACACATCAAGAACATCAATGACTCATTCGTTCTTCCTTAAAGAGTAGCTATTGAACACAACATCACCTATGTGCTATACTTGACAAAAAAGTTTACCCTGAGTTGAATAATGAGAAAACAACTGGATGCAGCCAGGTTGTGGGTGTTCTATAAAACTGGCCTGGACTCTTCAGAACTGTCAGTTAGGAAGGACCAAATGAAAAAACAAGTGTGGGGAAACTGTTCAAGAATAAAAAGGCAACACCTAAAAGCAATGTATGATCTTTGTTTGAATCATAGATTAAAACCAAAACACCTGTAAAAGGACATTACTAGGGTATTGGAAAAATGTGAATATGGGTTAACAAATGTTATTGTATCATTGTTACTTTTCTTAGGCATGAGGATGATATTGTGGACTTGTAGAATAATGCCCTTGTTCTTAGATGATATATACTGAAGCATTTATAGATGAGGTATTATGATCAGTGATTTAATTTCAAATGGTTCAATCCCAAAAGTGTGTGTGTGCATGCATGTGTGAATGGAGAGATGAAGCAAGTGTAGAACAGTAACAATAAATAAATCTGACTGATGAGTAAGCAAATATTATGCTACTAATTCAACTTTTACATAGGTGTTAAATTACTCAAAATGAAAATTGGAAAAATATATACAGGAAAAAAGACACAGTTGTAAATTTAGTTGGTTCAAGTTAGAAAAATTTGAAACATAATATTATAGTGTTTGAAAAATAAGGTATTCATTAAAATTCAAAAATGATACCAATTTCATTTGTAAATTAAAATAATTAGACTTGTAAGAAAGAGCTAAATCATTTCAGTATGTTTTGTTATTTTCATCTGATTTATTTGCAGGAATTATAGCATGGGTAAACCAAGCACAACAAAAATCATCAAACTTAGCTTCTCAAAAGCTGTGAATTTAGATTGTTCTGTTGTTGCACAAGATGCATATTTATTCAATGACCAGAAATCTGAAATGTTTTTTCTGTAATTAAAACTTTAAAATACAAAAAACACCTCCACTTCTTCTCATAGTCAGGTCCACATAATTCTGCATATCATTTTGATCACTAGATTTTTTTTAATGTAGAGAAACTAGGTAGGAAACAAAATTAATGGGTCATCATTTAATTTGGAGAAATCATTCTATTTGAGGACATGAAAGGCACTTTCACAAGAAAAAACTGTAAACTTTGTAGGCAGAGACCATGTTTTAGTTGCCTTTGTATCTCTAACGCCAAATGGAGTACGTCATACAAGTAGCCACTCAATGAATGTTTACTGAATGACGGAATGAATAAATGAATAAATGCAAGGGGGACCCTGCTTTACATGGAAACAGGCTAGGCTTCGATTTGATGTAAAGATTCAAGATGACTCTGGCACTGGACTGATCCACTGAAGGAAGTAATAAGTAATGGATTCTTATTTATTTGCTTATTTATTTATTTATTGAAATTTACAATAATAGAATAAACATATATCTTAATATATTTTTAGAGAAAACTTACCACTTAAATGTTCAGATATTTTTCTATATGTGTGATGATGAGGACAGTTCCTCAATTTCAAGGATTCTGTCTGTTAACATTCAGTCAGGTTGAAATGGATCTGAAAATCATGGCATATGAAGGGCTGTTGAGGGAATTAAAAAACAGAAATCATAGCAGCTGGGAGAAGATGAGTAACTGGTCTCAATTATTTTCAGGGTTACCATGAAAAAGAAGTGGTAGAAATTCTCTGAGAAGCTTATTAGGAAAGAATTAGGACCAGTAAGCAAAATTAAAGGTGGGTGAGGGGGGCACTATGCAGATTTTAGTAACCCAAGAAATAGCTTTCCAACAGAGACATGCCCCACGGGGAGACAGATTGCCTTAATAGTGTCACTGAAAGTGTGTAGGCAGAGTTGGCATGGCCATTTTCCAGGGTAACTAAAGAGGTAGCATCTACATAGAATAAGAGATTGAGGCTATTCCATCCCTTCCAACCTGAAAAAGCATAGGATCAATACAATAAACCTGAAAGTCATTCTACAAATATGGTGTTAACACTAAATAGATTATTGATAAACAAATATTTTCAATACCTCAAGGTTTTCAATGTGTATATAACACAGGTAAACAGAATATCATGGTCTGTTTGTTCTTTGAATGTTTTACTGATGATGCAGACTTGGCATTAGTTAGTACCCAAAGAAAATTTAGGTTGTCTCAGTATATAAAACAATAATACACCTCAACAGGTATCCAGAATGTTCTTAGGTATTTCAAAGACACTAGGACTTTTTTTTCCTCTATATCCCAGGCCACTATCCCTGTTATCTTCTCAAGACTAGATTATTTTCTACAGCTACCTCCTAATGAGACATTTATCTCTAGTATCTTCCCCGTTAATCATCTTGAACACTGCAACTAAATGTCTGCCTAAAACTCCTTGTGATTAAATTATTATCTGGTCAAAAGCCTAAAATGAGTCATCAGTTTTGAAATATGTATGAAAAAGATTAGAAGGGGAATGAAAATATAAATAGTTATTAAAATGGTAGAACTATAGTCTAGTTTTTCTTAAATGTTCTTGGAGTGCTACTAATAAAGTCCTAATGATAAATAATAACTAGTGCAAAACAAAGACTTGATAAAATTTCCTTACTACCTAGCATATCACATACAGAAGCTCCAACAGAACTTTTTAAAGAGACCTTCCATTAAGTCTCCCAACTTCCTTTTCTCCTACTACCCCTGCAATAAGCTTCACTAATTCCCTACTGTCTAACTTTCTGCTCTCTTCTAACCCTTTTCTTTCTCCTTGTCTCTCATTGCTGCTTCTGTCTTTGTACCTCTTTTACCACTTTGCTCTTTTCATCACCTGAGGACAACGACTGCCTCTCCTTTCACTTCATCTGTGATGCAGGTGAGCCCCCTGAGGGCAGGGCCTTTTGTTCACTTATCGTTGCACCCCCTGCATCTAGAACAGGGCCTTGCAGATAAATGTATTAATGAACTATCAGTTGAATGAATGATTGTCATTTCTGTGACCGTATAAATCCACACATTATTTTTTTTGAAATTTTGTATGAATTGATTACATACAAGGTCCAGCAGATGCAACACCTGCTTGAGTGTGGTTGGTAGTATAATAATAAGGGTGTAATAATTCATAGTTTTAATTTGAATATTTCACCTAAAATGTCAGATGGTGTACTTGAGTGTAATGTTATGTTACAGAATTACATGCTTATGATTTTTTAATAAAAGAAATTGTGATAAAAAAGGGGCATTGTTTGTGCTGGACCCTGTATTTTGTGCAGTTTTCTAACTGCATTACATCTTTTTCTAGTTGTTTACAAGTTTTGGTGTAGGTCTCTCAAGATGAAAAGATAAATGTTATCCATCTTACCTAATTCAATATTTCAATTCAGCAAATTTGTATTGCATACCTACTGTGTTAGGCACTTTAGTAGGCATTAAAACAAAATTAGAAACTGCACTTAACAAGAGCAGTGAAGACCAAACTGAATATTTTTAGCTGATTTCTTTTACACAAAATAAATACATTTGAAATCTATAATCTAAATCAAAGTAATAGTCAAATTTTCTATACTTTTCTACCATCTTTTTATCAAACCCATTCAAAAGAATTATATAAAATAAATATAAGATGTATCCTGAAATCCAACACTAAAACCACTAATGATAAACAGAAATAAAAAAAATCTAAAAATTTTTTTTACTGCTTAAGGGGAACTATCTTTAATCATTTGTGTTCTAAGATCTTTATAGTGATTGGAAAGATTCTGAAAATTGTAAAGGCTTCATGTGTAGATTCTAGTTTAGGCAATTTTAAGCCTCTTATGCAAGATAGATATTTTGGAAACTGCTATCTATAATATTTTTTTCCAGAACCAGTTGTAATAATTTGATAAAGAACACAGGTAGAAGAGATCACTAATTTTCCTTTTCCCCTAATAAGCTATGTTTATTATGCCAATTTTAATTACCATGCAATCTAATGGATTTAAGGCTTATATTTTCCACATCACTAGACATCACAAACATGAAAGCATTTTATACTGTCATTATACATCAACGTTTGTACTTGGTTATACATATATACAGAAATTATTCACACATCTTAACCTTGCTATTTTTTTCCTTTCAACCCAACCTAATTTTACCATGAAAGCAGCTTTTTAATAAATGGTATAAGAAATACAGCAAGGCACACTTTTTTAAAACTTTTTTCGCATTACCACCTCAAGAAGCATAAGAAAACCAAAAATGTTGTACATAATTTAATAGAATGTCATCAGTTTATAATATACAACACCATATAGTTGTTTCTTGAAGTGCTGCATAGATTATTATTATTAGAATAAATAAAATGGTGCTTTTAAAAGTTGCTTAATTTTGAAAGAAAGACCAGTGTTTCTCCTCTGTGCTGCAATCAAATCAAATGTTGCCCTTTTAGGTAAAACTCTTTTCAATAAACATAGGCATCATACCATTACCAAAAATTCATATTGAAACATAAAATTGGTCAAGTACTACTGGCAGGGCTCATTCCAGACAGGTGAATTTAATGGACCATCAATTTGGTGAGCTGCAGAACTTTATAGAGCAGGTGGGGAGGGGAGGAAACAAACAGAAAGTCTTGCTGGAGAGGCGGGGTGGTGGAGGTAGCTTGGGACAGGAATCTGTGGGAGAACAAGCAGTTTTGCTGAACTTCAGAGACAGTCACCTAAAGAGAACCAGTGCACACATCCAGATCACAAGGTCACGTGGACAAACCGCATTCGGGTGGGTCATCTTGGGGGAGGTCAGTGTCACAAACGGCAGTGACGTGATGGAACAGAGACCAGCCTGGGGTGGGAGTATGAGGCCACCCCTGAGTTGCAGCCAGGCTTATCTACAGGAAACAAAAAAGTGGGGAAAAAAAGGTTTCAGAAATGTCTATTTCAATTGTAAAACCCAGACCTTTGAGGAACCCCTGAAGGCTGCCATGTGTTCTGAAATAAAAGGATACATACAATATAAAGTGATTTTAATAGCCCAAGTTTCTCATTACAGAGTAAAAATGTTTCAGAAACCATGTGAAAAAATACACTGACTTGTTTTTGAGACTTGGCTTTAAGGAAAACAAGAAAAATCATCGGGTTTGACTTTTCCTCTCGATCTCATCACTCTTCCGCCTGTGAACTCAGTTTCAAACACTCAAGATAGCCTCAACTCACTACGAAAATGTGAGTCTGCCGATGCCAAGGGCATCAGCCAAGTATCAGCAGTCATTCACAGGCCAGGAACCTAGGCCCTCAGGGTTTAACCCTTCTTCCAAAAAGACTCTATGTGGGACAATGGAATTGAACAATTCCGCTATTATATAGTGGCAAAATATTCATAACATTGTGATAATTCCAAATGTTACAGCCCCTTGGCTGTAAAAGGATATAACTCGGGCTCCTAGCTCAAATACGAACGCATTTCAGTTAAGGTACAGACAGTGTTGTGCAAATGAGAATGATTCAATTATTTCTGTACATCTGATGGCTCAGATACACATTTCCGCCAAACTCAATTAGTTCTGCCTATTTTTAAGCATCTAAAAGCAACCTGCCCAATGTGATGAACAACTAAATTCCAGGTTTAGGCAATGTAGGATGCAATTACTTAAGGTCCGCTGTCCAGCTCTCAAACAGAGCAGGCTTTTGCTTGTCTGGGTTCTGAATTCTGATGTCAGGTTGCTTTATTGTCTTTTCATAAATCAACATTCTCATTCTCTGTCTGGCTCTTTTTCAACAACCTTACAACCTGTTTAGGAGCCAGAAAATCTTCAGTTAATATGGTTTGGCTGGAGCCACAGGAAGTTGGGGAGAGAAGGCAAGTTTAAGAACAGAGAGAGACAGACAGGAACAGATGGGATGAAATTTGGTATAGCAACATCATGCAGTAACCCAAGAGAGGGCACAGTACATTGTTCTAATGCTGAGGACATGACTCGTTTGAAAACTGGCCACTAAGTAGGGAATCTTTAGGTGAAGCAAACCTGATCTTACTGAACATTAGTATTTAAATTCTTTCTGGATAATCAATTCTTTTAACCTGGCCCACTTGGAAAGGGGCAGGCCAAACTGACTGAGACACAGATCTGGGCTGTGTATGTGCGTGTGCGTGCACATGTTGGGGGAGGATGCCCAATAAAATCTTCATTATTTATCATGACAGAGCTAGTTATTCAGAAGTGCTGGGTAATTAAAAAACACCTCACATCCACCAGGACCTGGATTTGTTGAAATGATTTTAAAGGTATATTTGATAAAATTACACCTGTATTGTTCAGTAAAAAATAAATACACTATCACCAAGAGTAGTTTCTTAAATGTGCTTGGCCAGCATTGGGTCATACTGAACACTTCGTGTCAATCCAATTAACAGGATGGAAACTTGTGGAGTGTACATGAGAAATGTTTGCTCTGACAGCTTTCTCAGTTGGTGAAAACCGAGGTGCATGTGTGTACTCCAGCGTGGGTAAATACAAGTAATTGCCTAAAATCTAAAATCTATGGGCATCCAACTATCACATTTGCAGACCAGTAAAGGAAAGGCTAAAAAGCCTTTTAGGAAAGGCTAAAAAGTTCTAAAGGAAACAATATGCATCCTGAGTAAAAACAGCCCCTCCCCAATACACCCACACACAGAGTAAAATAAAGCTGAAAACCAGAGCAAACCAAAAGGAAAAAATAAAGAGTACACACTGGCTGCACGTGATGAGTTAAATTTTTGTACCACAGGATTTATCCTGCATGAAGTTGAGGGTTAAATCATTCACCAAAGATCAGAGGCTTATGATGAGGATTATGAAGAAATAACTGTCAGAATACAGCAAAAAGATTAGTGCAAAGTACATCTCTTAGGCAGGTCCTAGGAGGCACTCCAGACATACATTACACGCTTCCTCCAAATTAGGCAGAAATATCTGATCTATTCAGTTACCTTTCCTTTGATGTGATTTGCTGTAACTGACCTCTCTATTTTTATAGAAACATGGCATATAAATGAAAATAGTGAAAAGCACAGCAGTGTGCCTGGAAACTGATACAAATGCATACTGAGTTAGATCACGTTAAAACTTCTCATACAGTTTCAGTTTGGTTTTAATTAGAATGCAGTACATGAAAAAACCTTTTCAAAAATTTTTGAAAAAAAATGTTACTTGCAAACTGTATTGCTATTATTCTAAGTTACAGCTCTTCTAGATTCCATCTAGAATTATGGGATCCATAATTCCATCATCTAAGAACTTATTTCTTAAAAAACCCAGCAAGTTGAATTTAGTGAATTTTATTATCCTGATAAAAAGAGCACACCAACTGATAGTTTTAAAATGGATTAAAAAGTAACCTTTTTCTTTTGTTCTTTTAAATTTTGTACAAAGAACAATGACAAGAATTAAGCTTTAATAGGCATGGAACCTCATATTTACCAAATAAAAATTATAGTAATTTTTAGTAAAAATACTAAATATAACAACTATTTTAGTAAATAGTAAAAACTATGTATTCCTGACATTTAACACTGAAGCAATTTCAACATTTTGAGATTAAATAATTTGCCACAAGTGGTAGTATTTTAACAGTATGTAAATCTTTATGCCCAGGTAACCATGTTGATGACTGGTGAAAAATTTAGGTATCCAGGTGTTTTGTGTACATGCTGCTAAAAAAAACTGAATAGGGCCAGTAAATGTGGCTATTTAAATGCCCTAGACTGGTAACAAGTCACTTGGGGGTGATTTGAGTTCTGCAGAAGTAAAATCTATCTGCTTCTCCCATAGCCTGGGACAGGACCAGGCAGTGCATTCCACGGGGGCTCACCAAAATACTGCTGACTGGCAGGCAAGCTGGCTGATAGTTCTACACTATCCCTGCCTGTAAAATGTGAGGGCCACACAGACCCATCAGCACATTCACTTCCCCAGGTCTAAAGGCAGAGGAGCTGCTCATCATTTACCTTTCACGACAGTACTAGTCTGTGTAAGGGAGAGAGGAAACACCCAGAGGATCAGAAAGGGAGGCGTGTACCCTGGAGGTGTCTCTAGTGCCAGAGCTTCTCAAGCTCCGGGTCAGCATGACTGGTGACTTGAGGGTCACAGTCACATGATGTCATGCTCAAAGTGGTACTGCTTTCCAGCCTTTCTCCATTCTCAGAGAACAAGAATCAGCCAGGCTCTACCAGCCCTTCTGCGGAGATTGGCAGAGCCAGTGGTACAACTGTTTCTCATAGAACTTGTTTTGAAGTAGCTCATGGAAATGCAGTTACTCTCCCTTAATGGTCACTTTTACTGCATACTGATGGAGAACGCGATTACAGGGTGGACATCTTTCACAGAAAATACATTTTTCTCTCTCCCACCTTTGTTCTTATTTGCAGCCAATTGTAAAGAGTGAAATATAGAAAATTAGTCAAGCTATCTTACTAAGTAGGATGCCTTTCTTCAATTTTGCATTCTGAGTTTATTTTTAGGATATATATATGTGTGGGGTGTGTGTATATGCACACACACACACCCCACACACATATATATATAATATAGATTCCCCCCTCCTCATTTCTAGAAGCTCAACACAGAATCACACATTTTAATGAGCCTAGGGCACAGGTGTTGCAGGAAAAAAAAATAATGATGTTTGCCATTCATCTTTCAAATTAAATAATGTGTTTTTAAATAGTAACTTTTTTCATAATACATTATGGGAACAACATTTATCTGTCATATTTTAAAAGATGTATTTGTAATAAATGTAAATTACTTTTAGAAAATCAGTAATTAGGCTCATCAAAAAATAAACAATCTGCCACAAAAAAGATAATCTTTAGCATAGTTAAGTATAATAACTGTTATTTGAATAAGTTAACAAATTAGGGTAGATTGCTTCTGTAATTCATTTCCTATAGCACAAGTTTAGGCTGTGGCATTAAGCTTCTGGAGCGGGGTGGGGGGTGGTGATGGCATTTGGCACCTCACACTTTGGTAAAACACAACTCTCACATTCAAAAGCTCAAATTTTCTTTAAACTTGATTGAGATAGTATATTCATCAATGGGGCTTAGAAATGGGAAATAACAGAATTTTTGTGTCACTTTTAGAACTATATCATCATCTCAGAATTATCAATCAATAGCTGTCTGATTAAATATGAAGGGTGAAATGACTTAAAAAATTTGATGGAAATCAGCCTGTCAACTTCAGGCAAAATTCAAAAATTCTGTTTTTATCAAAATGCCATTAACTTGTCCTATATTCTTTCTGCATTTGCTTTCTGGGCCTGTTCTCAGTCTCTCTGTGTGGATAAATAAGAGCCTCTTCTTTAACATCCACTTTCCCCCTCTGATTCCTCAGACGTGGCTGTGATTAGGAGTTGTGACAGCACAGCCTTCCACTGGGGAAGCAAATGTGATGATAGTTACTTGAGACAGAAGCATAAAAGGAAGGCCCAGATCAGAAGACACAGCCTTTAACCTAATCAGTGTTCATCTTCAAGTAACAAAGGCAGTGGGCAGCTCTGTGCGCAGGAAACTGAAATGGGGAGCGTGGTCATTGTGCATGCATTTGATCAGAGGGCATAATTGCAATTTGGAGGACCATGTTTTCCTCCCTCAATGGAAGAATTTGAGGCCCTAAATTATTCAGTTACTTCCTGAAGTTTTGTATTCTTCTTGTCAGAATGATGTAATAAAATAATGTCACTGAAAATGTCATTTATGACTATTTTTCCCTTTTGCTTCACAGTTCCTTGCATTGTTGGGAGTATGTCTTCTACCCAAATGTCTTCTTCAGATAAGTATGTGCCATGACTAGTCATTCTGACTAGTCTTTTTTCCTGTTCACTCAAACACATGTAAAACATGTATGATAAAAGTTTATTGAATGTACATCTAAAACATGAGAACCATACATACCTTTCAATGAGATGATTTTCATGCTTGGAGAGGGTTACATTCTACCTATGCATATTTCTATGTCGTTCTTCATCAAGGTTTAGAGAATTTTCTTCACAGGTTAAAGTTTTGGAGTTGGGATGCGATGGGGCTTTATCTTTGGGCTGTGCTGCCTTTGACGAGAGTCCTGGAACTCCAGATTTGGCTGAAGCAGCATTATGTTCCTCTGGCATTCCAGACTCACCTGGGTGTTCTGAGCTTTCTTTTTCACTGGCCAGCCTTGAAGGATTAGTTGACTCAGAGCTTTCTCCACAGACATTGGAAGACTGGGATAGAGCACCCACTTCCTTTCCAATGTCAGATCCTTCTGGAGGTGGAGGATTGGAAAAAGCCACCATGTCTCCATCATCAGTTAAGAGAGAAATATCACCAGACCTAGAAGAGCCTGCTGCTGCTTGTACTGGCATTGCAGCCTCACTGGGACCTGCAGGTTCATTCAGGGGAGCACTAGAGAAACGGGGCTCATCTTCCTCAGGGTCATCCTCAACACAGGCCTCAAAGAAGCATTCAATGTCTTCCTTGTCTTCTAGGCCAGAGTCAGTAATGTCCAGCGGCAAAGGAGTGTTGCTCTTCTCTTCTATGTAATTGGTGACCTCCCCACAATCACTGTCATGAGATGAGAGAGATAAGTAGGAATAAAAGTCTCCTTTTCTCAGCTGGATGGGCCGGTGAGAATGTTCTAACACTTTCTCTTTGATTTGAGTTAATGAAGTAGGAGCAGCTGCCTCATTTTCAGGTTGAGATTTACTTTTTAGGGCAGTTGAAGCCATGTCAATGATTTCCTTAACAAAGTCATGTACTGAACAATCTTCAGCATCTTTTGGATGGAAAACAACTGGCTCACAGTCACAACAGGAAATGTTGTCACTGATGGAGGTATTTTCCTCAATTTCATCTTGTTCAGCGCCTGAGCAGCAACCAGCAGGTTTTCCAGCCATACTTGCTGCACCATTAGATGAAGATTTCAGCATGTCTGAGTCCTGTCTATCGATAACTCTGGTTTCTGAGGGCAGTTTTGGGCAAGACTTCTCAGTGGGAGTAGAAGCAGCCCTTTGATTTTCAAAATGGTGGTGGTTTTGACACTTTGGGGGAAGATGTCTAACAGTTTGGGGGACAAATTCCTTTCCAGCAGTGTTTGAGTCACCTGAGCTATCCATAAATGCTTTACATTTACAGTGCTCACTCTCTGAAATCCTTTTCCTGCTTGAGCCAAGATTTGCTGATTCCTTTGAAATCCCATGAAGTTCATCTTTCTGTCTTTCTGAAGTACTTTCAATATTGCCATTTTCCATGTCAGCCACATATGGATTCTTACTAACTTTGAAAATATTTTTCTTATTTTCACCCTTTGTTCCTAACTCATGCATGTTGGGCACATTCTTACCATTTCCATTGTTTTCAGAGAGATGTTTTGTGGAGCCATTTAGCAGGGCCTCAATGCTCAGTGTATCAGAGGGATCGGTCACCTCATTACTACTTATGTCCTTACTGCCCCTTATCTCATCACTGAGATTACACCTTCTCTTATCTCTGACCAAGGAAAGCTTTGGTCTAATCCAGGTGTGCAGTTCATTCTTTATATAGTCCAGTCCTGACATCAAGTTGCAGTCTTCATAAATTTCCTCGTCTGTTGCAATACTGGAGTCATCATCCTCATCTTTGATGCACAGCTCTTCTTCTGTCAGGGTGAGGGTAGAGCTGGAGAGGAGGTCACTGTCATCTTCATCATCAGTGCAAGCAGAGGTGCAAGAGACATTCACGATCATGCTGACATTGACATCACTTTCATCAGCCACTGAACGATTCAGGCGCTTCCTGAAGGAAGCATTTGATTCCGGGATCTTGTTCTTGTGTAGCACAATATCCTCTGAGCAAAGAGAGAGCTCATCACTGCTGCTAAGTTCTGTAAGAGATGTTGGTGAGTCTTCATTGATAGAAGATGCTATGTCCAATGACAGCTGGCCAGTCAAGGACATCTTTTGAGAACCGCTTTGAAGAGTGATATCGGAAACGCTTCGCTTTATCTTTTGCTCTGAGGGGCTCTGGATATTCTCCAAACGATTCAGGAGATCTAATGTCCTTTTACTCAGTTCACCGACTGAGCCACTGCTCACACTTATGTCCCCAGAGCTGTGACAGCTAAAGAGATCTTCATTGCTTTTATAGGATGTCAACCAACTTTCTAAAGAAGTGCTTCGTTGGAGGCTGTCACTGCCATTTTTAAAGATGCCCAATCCAAATAAATCACCCCCAGGAGAAAGGGACTCAACAGATGAACTATGAGATAAAAGGGAGAGCTGTTTGGCATTTTGCATGCCAGTGAGTGGCTTCTCTACCTCACCACTTTTATATGAACTGTGACCCATTTCATGGGATGCACTTGCCAAAATCCTTTCATGGGGAGGTGCATCTGGTTGTAACTCTGTAGCTTGATGTTTAGATTTGCAGGATTTTTTATCATAATAAAAGCCATGAGGCAAGGGATCCTCTCCATGTGCTTTTTCATTTTGTGACTGTTTCATTATCATTGGTAATTTGAGTTTTGAGCCTTGGAGGTATGAGTAATCATAAAATGTAAACACATCATGTTTCCCTTGTAATCCTTCCTCCAAACAGTCAGGGGTATGTTTGATAACACTGTTTAAGTCTCCAACTTTTCCATTTACACAACCCACTGGTGAAATGGATGACTGAGCACTATTTGGAAGCTTAATGGCTTCCTCCTCATTTTTAAATTTTTGTTCTAAAACATTAATAGCATCTCCCATTTGCAGGTCCAGATGTTCAGTGTCGGGGTTACTTGGGGACCCATCTACCAAATTGAGCAAGCACGCTTCAGAGTTGGCAGTGGTGTCAGTGTCTCCTTCACTGACGATTCCACTCTCGCTGCCTGAATTCTGGCTCGCATCTCCTCCATGGCATGGGCAGGGTTTCACCAAACTAGGACTCCCTAGAAGATCTGGCAGAGATTTGGTAGATGAAAATGAAGAGTCTTTACTGAGACTCTTAGTTAAAATATTCGGCTGTGTCGTGCCGGTGAGCTTTGGACTGTTCTTGAGGAACGGCATATGGTTGTCCTCATAGAGCTCCACATTGTGGAGGCTGTATACTTGGTAAACGTGTGGACTGGAAGGGGCAGTAATACTTGACGGGTACTGAGATCCCCCACGGTCACCTGCCTTTTCTTCATAACCAGGTCCCTCACAACCTGTCTCTTCAAGTTTTAGGGAAGGCATGGTAGATCGGGGTTCTTGATCGAGGTCATTTGATTCTTCATTCAAACTAATTAACTTGTTACTTATATCAGTTTCATCCCATTCTAGAGCATCCTCACTGGTCCCATTTAGGTCCATCAAGCCAGGATCAATTACATTCAAAGTCTCCTGTGTAGGGCAAGGAAAAAAGAAGAATTAGGGAACACAAGCATGAAAATTTTAGTCATTCAAAATCTCTTGGAAGACTCAGGAAAGAAATTTGCTCCAAGCATAAATTTGAAAGATAACATAATTATTAGCTCTATTCCTCTATGGAATAACATCCAAAATTATTGAAAGAGGCTGTTCTATCAATAGTAATTTGTCACTGAAAGTAATAACATAGATTAAAATGTAAGATTATTATAGTCAAATTGTAATTTATAGAATAAACCATTTTCTATTGATTCTTCTACATTTTTAACCTTGGACTGAGTGAAGATAAAACTCAAGTAAATAAAAACAATATAGCCTATCATATCTCTTAAGATACATTCACTCTGACAATACATTCACTCTGACACTGTCTTAGTTCTGGAGGCCGTAGCAGAATACTGTCTGTAGCCACCTAAGGTGAAGCCCCTCATGCCTCCATTCCTGGGTTTTGCACTTGAAGCGATTTTCAACTGGGGAAATAGAACAAAGGTGCAGCCACCTGTGTAGCCATGTCTTTCTTTGCCTTCCCTTTCAGGGCAGTGCCTCTTTACAGTTTGCCCTGTTCCCAGTCAGACCCAAGATGAACAACACTGGACTGTTTCCTCACCAACATCTTCCAGGACCCTGAGTCTGGGCACCAGTGCTCCAGGGCAGTCCTTTAATCACACTTTTCTCAGTCCCTCTCTTCCTTGGCCCCTCTCTCTCTCTCTGACAGAGATTCCACCTTGGTCCTTGTTAAATCATTTCACTATTTTCAGTCCTACTCCTATTTCTTACAGGCAGGAAACTCCCTCTTTAGCCCACCTCCAGCCCTAGAATAACAACCCTCTGAAGACTGCCCTGACTCCCAAGGATGCAGTGGCCCAGATTCTCGTAATTATGCTGCTCTCTGCCTGCACAACTGGGACCCTGGATACTTGTGTAGACCTTCTGGTTTTAACCCTGTTGAGATAGAACTTGACACATTCTGGGGCACAGTAGTAGCTGAACTGGCTCTTGGACTCTGTCCAGACTCCTCCACCATCCTCACTTGCTGTCCAGCTGTCATGTGGTTTCATGCGAGAACCAAGAGAGGTATTACAGGTACTGCAGACCCTGTCAGGGTCAAGGACAGACAGAAACAGAAACAGAACTCTGCAGTTTAGCCTATGCTTGTGCGGGGCACAGGAGCATGACTACAGAACAACATATGCAGAGTGAGTGCAGTGCCGGTTTTGCTGCTGATCTGCATGGCCTTGGGCAAGTTGCTCAACTTATCATCTGAGCACCAGTCTCCTCACATCACTTGTTAAAAGGGACTAGCACTACTGTATTTTGCCATGTATAACATGTTCCCATGTATAATACGCACCCAAGTTTTTGGACCAAACTTCCAGGAAAAAAATCTTTTGTTTTAATTTTTTAATTCAATTATTTATTTATTTATATTTAGAAAAAAAAATGATTATTACATTCCAGGGTATTATTTTACATACAGATATCACCATTGCTTTTTAGAGTTACACTTTTAATGCATAAGCATAAATAAAAGAATTAAAAATGTTTATATAGATATGGAATTAGTACTATCCATGTATAATGTGCATCCTTATTTTTCCCTCAAAAATTTGGGCAAAAAAAGTACACATTATACATGGCAAAATGTGGTATCTTTCAGGATAATTCTGAGCACTAAATGAGCTATGCATGTGGAGGGCTGAGGAGGCAGTTGGTTTGAGGTAGCTATAATTCTTAATGCATGTAGAATTGCTCTAGAGTGGCCTTGAGTCAATTCATAAAGGATTCTCCCTGCCTACCTCATTCTCTCCTTCACATCATTCCTCTCAATTTGCTCTTAAAACCACAAGGGATTCACGACTGGGTAGGTAGAGAGAGGTGTCATACTGTATAACAGGTCAGCATAGTTGCATTACAATTCGGATTTCCTTTAATAGTCTGGTTAAAAACCCAACCTAATGCTTTATTTCTTGGTTGTGGGAAAAAGACTTTGCTGGCAAAACATTAACAAAACTTTCTTAAGTCCTTAATCCTTTCTGAAACTAATAGTTAAAGGATACCACCTGACACATTAAGTATAAAATACCCATTAGCACTTTATTATACTGGATATATAAGAGATTATCTGTATGGCCTACTTAAATTTAAAAGAGTCCAGTTACAAAGTAAACATTAATTAAGGGATATTTTTAAATTTTATAACAGAAATCTTTCCTGCTGCCAATGTTACAGCAGTTAATTTAGTACACCCGCACTCATCACACTTGCTTAGGTATGGAGTGCATACACTGTGATGAATTTTTATTAGAATTTCTGTTTATTCTTTGCTTGCTGATAAAGGCAATACTAATGACTGCTTAGTATAGCTAATGAATGTTAAAATCTTCAGCTGCAGGAATGATCAATCAGTCTAATCAAATAGTATATTAATTTCAAATACTATCTTGGCTGACAATATACTCTGAGAGCGCTAATAAATAATTGAACTAGTCTTTCAAAGGAGCTCTCCTTGTCATTGTCTGGTTGATGCTAACATTGAGCAGCACAGATTCTTGATGAGAGTCCCAAACCTGGGCTCACATTGGATGCGGGAGCTGTGCCATCTGGATGGGTGCCGGGAGCTTAGCCCAAGTGATGCCGGTAACTCGGACTCGTCTTCCATGACAGAGTCATTTTCTGACCAAATGCTGCCTTATTGGCTTTCCAAATGCAAGCCTAACAAAGTATAAAACTTACAGCAGTATCTAAAAGAACAATCCTTTGTTCAGTAAAGTGGTTGGAGTGGAAAATTTCCACAGAAAATGATTAAACTTTTGGATATAATATTATCTTCCCTTCTTAATTCTCTCCTATTTCTCTCTAAATTTATAGTAATTTCTGAGATATTTTTGTATGTCAATTCCAGGAATATCTGACAACATCCATTGGTAAATTGTTCACTTTATACTTTAAAATTTATATATTAAGAAAGTACTACTTGTCCTACTTCACTTCTCTCATGGGTTAAATTCTGTCAATATTTTTGATAAAATCTCCATTTTTCTTAAGATTTACCCTCACACTTAAAACATACCCTGAGGGCAAGGATGTGGGGAAAGTTTCCATGAGAAAGGACATTAGAATGTTTATATAACTCAAAAGTTGTCTTTGAAGGAAAGGTATATGCATAGAGTAATATAGTTGGTAGGAAAATTATCTGTTGTTATCATTTTTCTACAGGAATTGTCTGATACTTAAAAAAATACATGCGTTCCTGTCTTTGAAAAAGTGATGAATCAAAATCGGATGAGCTGGCGAGCTGTGTAGTCAGATCACCTGGGTTCCCAAGGGCTTGGGGTCAGGGGAGCAACTCGTCTCCCATTTCTTGTCCTCATGTGGACAAAAATTGATATTAACACAATTTAAGAATATTTGAAACCAAAAGACTGGTGAGTAGTATATGTGGTTCCAACAGAGAGTCTGCAATTCCAGAGAAAATTCTAAATTAAGTTAATTTGTGCAGGGGTCTCTTATTCATCAACTTGTTTCACTGGTACAGAATTTTGACTGAACCCAAGGACTTTAGATAGATACTTGCACACAAATACACATCTTTACAGATTTGCTCAAGAAGCAAGTAGAATTACTTGGTGCTGGTTTATTTTTATACTTAGAAGCAGGTTATTTATATTAGGACCATATATACAGGGAAGATAACTAAAAATGGCTGGAGAAATGATGAGGAGGAGGAAGAGGAGGAGAAGGAGGAGGAAAAAAGCAAGATTCCAACTTCAGTAAGTAATACTCTCCCAATTAACTTCCTTCTGTACTTATATGTCTTTATTTGAGTAAGGTCTCCCAGAACTGCATTTCTAGGATTTTCTCAAAATTGGAGGTTAAAGGGTGAATTTTTATAAGTGATAAGAAATACATTGTCAGCTGAAGAGGAGAGATGAAGGAAACTGGCATTCTATAAAACAACTCAACAGAGATTTGATACAGCTGTCTCTGGATTCCTTTAATTTCCTTTAAAATGTTGCATCTTTTGAAAATCTAAAGAATCTCAAAAAGAGCAGGATATTCTTTTTGTGATTCCACTCAAACTTTTGGTGTTCAGAATATAAAAACCATTGGTAGGACTTGCAATTTGTGTTTCCCCCGTTTATTCTAGATCCAGGACTTTATTGAGTGATACCACTTGCAAAGCCCTGGGAGAGGAGATTTATCTGTAGAAAAGCAGGATACAACAAAAACATACAAATAAATAAAAATAATAAAAGCATAAACAGCTTTAATTGTAATTGAATAAAGATATGTATATTCACCCTAAAGCAAAAGGCAGATCCACAGTGTGAGGGGGCCATGCAGAGGAGGAAACAAGTCATATACATAACAAAGTGGGGGAATCAATTGCAATGAGGGGAAATTCCAACCTTCATATACTCACTCTGATGTTTTGTTGCAATAGTGTCCCTAGAACCCACCTCCAAATCTAAAATCAGAGTGTCTGAACATTAGCTGCATATTTATTTTCCTAAATTAGACTTAGGTAGAATTTTTTTAAAAAAGAAAAGAACAAAATACATCAATGATGACAACAAACAGCCAGTTTTCAAAAAATGGAATGACAAATTTTATGAAAATGGAGTTTTTTATTACTCTGCCTCTTAGTGGTCAGAGAACTGAATCAGAGTTAGCAAGAAAAAAAGATAGATGAAAAAAGAAGTAGGGTAAAAGTATGATGTTAACTAACAACTATTTTGGGATGTGGGGTAGAAACTCAAATAGATCTGAGTTTGAATCCCGGATCCTCCCTCTCATGTTAGCTCTGTGTTCCCAGATGAGTTATTAAACATCTACAGGCCTCAGTTCCATCATTTGTTTTTCCAAGATAATCACAGGTCATTGCGTCTACCTTAGAGATTGCTGGGAGCTGGAAATGAGAAAATGTTTGTTGAGTCCTGCGGGGAGGGCCTGGCACACAGTAGGGGTACAACAGGTTCACTTCCTGTGCTGGAGTGAAAGGACGATAGCACAATAGTATGGCTAACTGTTATATAATCATAACAGTGTTTGCATTAAAACTGGTGGTTGGTTGACTAATCTCTTTAATACAACCACATGCATGGAATTCAATGCAATAAACATCAGTTAGGTCCTGTACTCACTCCCCTTGCACTGTAAATGGGGTGTCGGTTTGTCTTTGCATGTTTCGACTGGGTTCATCCCTCAGGAATAACCAGATGAGAAAGGATACCCGCCCAACTTTCATTGAGGCCTACAGCACAATGACTTTCTATTTCCTGAAAAAAACTTAAAAAAAAATGCAAGTCCATTGTCTGTGAAATTCTATCACAACTGACACATCACAATAGTCAACTACTGCTCACTATCTACCAGATTGACAATAATATTAAAGTAACTTGCCTCAGCTCAGAAAACCCTTTGAAAGTCTATCTCACATTAATGAACAAAGCCGTTTCAGTGAATGCTCTTTTTCAATAATGAAGCTGATCGGAAACTCAAAATGGACAAATAAAACCCCAAAGTAACTCACAGACATCACTAAAATGATTACCAACATGGACATATTTCCTAGTCCTGATTACAAAGACATTTCTGAAATAGTTGAAAATAAAAATCCATTAGATGTTTTAAAAGTAAGGTTTACAATAGCAAAATTGCCTTAGTTCTCAACAGGGACCAGAGACAAAAGGGAGCCCACTATCGGGAAGCAGGGGTCTTCCTCCCAGATCTGTACTCTGTGGGGCTCTTTCTGTCCTGTCTCCACTAGAGCCCTGCACCAAAAATAGCACCTGGCAGAGAGCTGGTTCTCAAAAAAATACAAACTGAGTGGACTGAAGGAATAAAGACTCGTCCATGGTCTCATGAACTGTTGAAGGGCTCTGGGGAAAGGCCCTGAGGTAAAACTCTGCCATGGCAAAACCACCTGGAGAATTTCTGACCTCCTAACTGGTGCCACCTCTCAGATAGGCTGGTAGCCTTGAAAACACTGTGCTCAGTGAAAGCATTCAGACACAAAACTCCTATACAGTGGACTCTTAAACAATACAGGTGTTAGGGGCACTAACCCCCACGTGCAGTTAAAAATCCATGGAACTTTTTACTCCCCCAAAAGTTAACTATTAATAGCCCACTGTCAACGGGACACCTCACTGGTAACATATACAGGGAATTAACACATTTTATGTAGGTATTATGTACTGTATTCTTACTATAAAGTAAGCTGGAGGAAAGAAAATGTTATTGAGAAAATCATAAAGAGAAAATACATTTACTGTATTGTTGGGAACTGCCCTGCCTGGTTTCAGAAGCTGTAACCCCCCTAAGGCTAAGGCTGTGTGAGTGACCTTCAGACCATAAGCCTCTAAGTAGACAAAGCTTATCTCCCTGGCAAGAGCACCACTTCTGCTCCTTTTACTTCATCCATAACTGGCTCCCAATGCTTGGTCGGTTAGCCAATGACAAGTAAGATTCCCCAATGTGGCAATGACCTAAGACAGGCACAATCATGTGGAGGCCCTCAGGGAAGGACTTGGAGGGCTATGGAGAAAGGGGGTGATGGACCCTTGGCCCTTGGCTTTGACAAAGCCTGAGTCCTCATTCTGTCTGTAAGAAGTCTCCTAATCTCTTGGCTGCCTTACTTCCCCTGCCTGACTTAAGCCTGAAACAATAACAGAGGGCGGTGCAGCCCTGTGCTGGAAAGGGCAGGTTCCCTGGGCAATCAGGCCTAAGAAAGAATATGTCAAATCCTGTGAAACCTGCTGTGTTTATAATGCTCTCAATTAAATGATAAGGGTCTGAGCAAGAAGTGAGTTTGTTCCTCAAAGTTTTATAGCTGTTTAGCTATCTGACCCTGACTCAAAACAGGCCCTCAGAGTTCTTTGTATGTTATCTATTGTTTGATCCTTACTGCCTGACAATGATTAATGAGCTTTACCTGTATTCTTGTGCAAAATGAACCTAATAAAAGCTCATTGAGGAAAAGGCTCTTGGCCCTTCTCCTTTGAGAGATGGGCCACCTTTCCTCCCCAAGCAGATCAGGTCTTCGCAGACTTATTCTCAGCCCATGGTGGCTGAGGGAGGGGGGCCCTATGGGCAGAGCCCCCCCCACTGTATTTACTAAGAAAGTATATACTAAAAAGTATAAGTGGACCCATCAAATCTGCTTTGTTCAAAGGTCAGCTTTGCTTGTTGTATGTTTCCATTTATATGAAATATTCATACTGGATAATTCAGAAACAATAAAAATTGGTGGTCACCAGGGGCTTGGGCAAGGGGAGAGTAGGGAATAATTGCTTAATAGGTGTGGAGTTTCTTTTTTGAGTGATGAAAACGTTTTGGAACTAAAGAGAGGTAATCGTTTTACAACTTTCTGAGTGTACTAAAAGCCATTAAATTGCTCACTTTAAAATGATTAATTTTATGTTATGTCAATTTCAAATCAATTAAAAAAAATATAACAGAGTCCTCAGTCCTGTTGAGATTCAGAGCCGGTGACACTGTCAAACATAACAGGACTTCATCTCTCTGCCGGGGACTTTGGTTAATACAAACATTACAACAGGTAATATTTCTGAATTTATTTATATCATTGTAGATATATTATCAATAAAGACAATTTCTTTATTACAGGCTTCTTTGTCCTGCATGCATGCTGACATTCTTGGAAATGCTGAAGAGGAAGTATAGTGCTTCTCTTAGTTCAACTTCACTCATTTTGATGCAACAGTTTCTTTTGAGGAGAAACAAGGAGTGTGACTAAGAGAGCCCTCATTTGCTGAACCCTCTGACAGGGTCACCAGTGGCCTTGGGATGGTCCACACCAGCCACACATACTTTAGTCTTATTTTAGTTGATTCCTCTGTAAGATTTGACCCCACTTTTGTTGACATTCTCTCTGCCTTTGAGTACCTTGATCCCAAGCCTCCTCATGAAACCCACTTCATCTGACTCTTAAATGACAGTACGGCCCACAGTTCCTCTTGCTGCTTTTCACCTACAGATGTCCCTGCCATGGTTTAGCCACCTGAGGTCTGATAGACTATTATTTTGAAGGTATACAGGTGACACTGAGGAGAAATAAATTCAGAGAAAGTATTGAGGGAGGGGGACATTGCAAGAAGAGGGAATAGTAAGAAGCAAAGGTGAAAGAGATAGAGCCTTGGGGATGCCTTCAAAGGAGAAAGGAGCAACCAGCAAAGGAAACGGGAAGATCCAGGTAGAACTACTGGTATAATATTCTGGAAGCTGAAAGAAGGAGACTTTTGAAGTACTGGGTGGTGAAGAGTATTACAGTCAGAGAAGATAAGAAGAAGGGGTAGGGATCAGGGGAAGCCATTGAATTAGCAAGAAGAAAATCATTTGGACCATGGAGAGGGCAGGTGCTAGAGAGGCTGGTGGGGAGGAAAGGAGCAGACTAGGTAGCAGCCTGGTAGAGCCTCTGTTGAAATTGTGAGCCTAGTCCTGGCAGGTGCTATTCACCACCCGTTATCCTCTGGCACCAGTATTGGAAGAAGAACAGAGTGAAGAGACTTTGGAGGCTACAGAATCTACAGGAAACTCTTTAACTGTTCTAATACCTCTGCCTTCAACCCCAGATACTGTAGTCCATCCTGACTCTGTATCTTTTAAAACAAACAAATAAAAACCTTTTTAATACTTTTACCATTTGATTTTGTGTGTAAAGATAAGTTTGCCAAGAACTTTAAAGTTCTATAAACAGGGTGATTATGGAACTGTAAGAAGAAATTTGTAGAAGAAAAAAGGATACATAAAATATAAGCACTTTCTTCTTCCCTTTTTATAATTTCATGTTTGCTGGAGGTCCTGCCCCAAAAAGTGATATTTTGATTAAGTGGCAATATGTTTGTGACAATAAATTAAATAAAATTAGATACTATCATACTTTCTAAATGACTTTTGGGTGTATTAATCTCAGTGTTGGTAGTAGTAAAGCTAGGTGGCAATAGATGAATGCCTTGCACAAGCTATGTTTTTCTTAACCAAGTTAATTATTGAAGACATCACTATTCATATTTCTTAAGCATTCACTGTAGGAAAATTTACTTTCTCAACCAATTCTGAATGTTTTACTAGAAGGAACTAGAAAAGTAATCTACTTCTGTTGGTGAATAAATTATTTTATCTGGACTATTGCTTTATATGCAAGCATATTGAAATTTGTATTATACTCAGAATATACCAAACTGTTTTTTTTTTTTCTCTTCTTAGTCACTGTTCTGTTTTCCCTGAAAATTTTCCCCATAGTTTCAAGAAAGTACCTAAATTTAGGACTGTTTAAATGAACTTTGAGAGGATTTTTAAATAAAAGGAATTTCTATATCTGACCTCTTCGGTATTATGTGGAAATAAAACAAAAAAAAAAAAGGTAAGTACAAAAAATTAACCTCAATAAAGTTGTAAAAACCCAGTTACAATGAAATAGTGGCATTTTCCACATTTCACCCTATGGCAAACTTGTTTGGATGACAATAACAGACCCAAAAGCCAAGTTATATAAATGATGTTCCCCCTAATGATAACAGCTGGTCCAGCTTTTCTGTCATTATTCTGTTTGGCGTTTGCCTTTTGACTGTCAGGAGTTGACATAACATTTGAGTTTTGGGCCTCAGGATATAATATTTGTCTCACCTTTGCCTTAGGGAGAAGTACACTATTATCCCTGCTTTATGATAAGAATTTTCTGTTAATAAAAGCCTATCATTTTAAAACCTACAAAGTATATTCATAGTAAAGAGGAAGTAAACAGTCCCGTAAACAAGTAAAGTTTACTAACACCTGGGCTTCTCTGTGACACAGATTTGGGTTCCTAATTATCAGACTGAATTTTATGAACACAAATTTGTGGTATGGTCCTGGGGTAGACTAATGCACAAGGACAGATTTGCCAGCACTCTGAGGTCTGCCTGAAAAGCCAAGCATCAGATAAGAGAGTTCACCCATACTCAGAATCCATGCTCTTTAAAAAGTATACATTACTAGAGAGAAGTTGGTATCTTTTCACTTTCAACAAGGTACACATTAAGAACCAACACTATGTTATTACTATTCTTAATTGTTTGCTCCTCTCAGATAAATGGGGTAAGGGACTTTTGCATTTTGTTTTTAATTGGAAGAACATGATTCTAACTCACCATTCAGACAAAAACAAAAAACAAAACAAAAACAAGAATAAAACATAGGCGAATTTGGATAAGCAAATTAAGAAACACCAAAAATGGTAGGTATCATTTTAATCTCTTTTCCATCTCATCCACACCAGTCAACCAAACTTGTCTTGATTTTCTCAGTTTATCATCTAATTGACCCAAGGTTTAAGATGGTTAACAGGCAAATCAGCCATGATTTGTTTTCTTAGGATGACTTAACCCTTGTTTCTACATCTGATTTAATTTCATTTGACTTATGTCTTTGTTTTAATAGTGTCCTTTAATGATAACTTTTATTTATTTTTTCTTTTAATTATATTTTATTGATTATGCTATTACAGTTGTCCCAATTTCCCCTCTTTGCCTCCCTCCATCCAGCACCCCCCACTCCCTCAGGCAATCCCTACACCCTGGTTCACATCAATGCATCATGCGCATAAATTCTTTGGCTACTCCATTTCCTATAATGTACTTTACATCCCCATGGCTACTCTGCAACTACCCATTTGTATTATACTTCTTAATCCCCTCACCTCTTCATCCATTCCCCTACACCTTCCTCTTATCTGGCAACCCTCAAAACACTCTCCATATCCATGATTCTGTCTTTATTTTTGTTTGCCTAGCTTGTTTTTTAGATGCAATTGTTGATAGATATGTATTTATTTCCACTTTATTGTTCATAGTTTTCATCTTCTTTTTCTTAAAAAAGTCCCTTTAACATTTCATCACATTATAAAATGTGATGAACTTCTTTAAGTTTTTCTTGTCTGGGAAGCTCTTTATTTGCCCTTCGGTTATAAATGATAGCTTTGCTGGGTACAACAATCTTGGCTGTAGGTCCCTGCTTTTCATGACTTTGAATATTTCTTGCCAGTCCCTTCTAACGTGCAAAGTTCCTTTAGAGAAATCAGCTGACAGTCTTGTGGGAACTCCCCTGTTGGTAACTACCTTCTTTTTTCTTGCTGCTTTTAAGATTCTCTATCTTTAACCTTTGGTAGTTTAACTATGATGTGTCTTGTAGTGAACCTCTTTGCATCCTTTTTGTTTGGGACTCTCTGTGTTTCCTGGAGCTGCATGTCTACTTCCTTTATGAAATTAAGGAAGTTTTCTTTCATTATTTTTTCAAATAGATTTTCAATTTCTTGTGCTTTCTTTTCTCTTTCTCTTTTCAGAACCCCTATGATCTGAATGCTTGAATGCTTCAAAATGAGGGTAGTGTAACAATAACTACTTTTAGACTTAAGGAGGACTGGTAAGTCTCAAAATTACTATATCATCTCCCTTGAGTTGTCACTGTTATCTCAAAAAAAAAAAACTGGAGAGAATATAAGGTATAACTGATGCTGGAAAAGTTTCTTGAAATTTCAAGATAATTTTATATAAGGTAATAAACATCTTTGATGTAAGTTTCCAAGAGATTTTATATTCTGATTCCTAGAGTCCTTAGACATGTTAAAAATAAAGAATCCCCAGACAATTTTCTTATTGAGATCTATAAGTAAAAATACTAAGGATCCTGAGATCTGATTTGATTTAAAAACTCAATCTTCATCATAATAGAAGCTCTGGTCCTGGGATCTTATGAAGGAGGCTCTTGAGAGTATTAAATGTCAGGACCTTAATTCAAACTGTAACCCAAATCAAGGGTTCCCAAATCAAAGAAACATAAATTTTACTCTAGAAGAAAGATGATCTCAAAATGTGAATTCATTTTAAATTTTAAAAAGCAATATTAGAGGCTTAGAATCACCATAATCCTTTAAAATCCTTTTGCAATGTAAAAAATAATAAAAAATAACTAAGAGCTCCAAACTCTTTCAACATGGGTCCTTGAGCTGGCAACTAAGAGAATATGCTGAGTTTATAGCCCAGGGAGGCAAGACATTGACAGCCAGCAGAGCTAACTACCTGGGCCAAAGCTGCTTACTTAACCACTCTAGGCACTGGACAATGGTAGCATGTGACTTATCTCTGCTTTTCAAGCAGTCACTGCAGAGTATACCATAGTTTCAGTACATACAGCTTGGCTGTTTCTTTTTCTTAATAAATAGCAACAATCAAGGGAATACAATACCAAGTGACCTGCACCTCCTACCAATCAACAGTATTCTTCAAGCCTAGTCTATGCAAGACATTCTCCAGACAACGTTATTGCTGCTGTTGGGAAGCATAAGGAACACTTGGATAAATAGAGATCCCTTATATTTATCTGCAGATAGGTTCCATATTAAGACAACAAAGGCTTCATTTTTTTCCTTCAAAATTAAAGTCCCCCCTCCTACCAGATTAATCATTTTTCCTCATTATTCAGTAAAATCACTAGATGAGCTGTGACTCCATAAACTTTAGGAACTCATTTATTATGTTGACTGATCAGACCTTGTGTTTATTTACACAGTGTACCCATAAAAACTCAGCTTTCATTAGTGCTGGGGAGGAAGAGTCCCTCCCTTCACTGGGGAAGGTGAAGCTGGAGAAGATAATTAACCATGAAACAATAAGGAGGCTTGCTGGGTAAGCAGTAGTGTGAAAACAGTTACTCCTCACAAAAGAGGGGAAATTAGCTTGCTGGATAAAAAAGGAAGTGTCAGATTGAAGACTGAAAGGCCTGCCAACAGAAGTAGATAGCTCTATGCATCATTAATGAAATTTTTTAACACTTAAACGCCACAGCTGTCCACATTTAAATGCATGTAAATGCCATGTGTTTCCAGAGACTAATATGCATGTTAAAACATTTCTTTTCCCCTTAAACTTCTAGATATTGCCTCTGTCTGTTTCATTTCACCTACTTCTTTCCAAGAATAAAAATGCACCAGCTTTTTCAGCATTGTGTCCTCATTTCCAAAACCCACATATACCAAGCAAGCATCCTGGAGATGGGCAGCATGCTCATTATATTTTAACAAACACATTATTTTACATTCATAATATTGATATTTTAGTAAACAGAAAGTTTGTTTTGATTTTGCTGCTTCACAGAGTGAAGACTTACGATGTGTGTTTCCTTTCAAAACTTCCTCCTGGAGCATTAGTGCTCCCTGAAGCAGCCCCATTTTGGCAGGAATTCAGGTCTGCGCAGTGCCAAAAGAAATAGAATAAACAAACACTGCTCCATGCAGCTGGTGAGATAATTTACATATTACTGCACACCAAACATGAAGACCTGAATATGGATTAGAGCTACGGTGATGACACAAATGTCATATAGACAAAGGGAAACAAAATCCGACACACTGTTGTTTATTTTACCACTGCTACTGTATGAGTGCCACTCAGAAAGAAAAAAATAGAGAAATTGCCTTTTGAAAATTGGGCTCCCTTAGTTAAAGTGGGTTCTTTCAAACTGAAAACAAGAGAAAAAAGAGCAAAACTGCATAGGTTATTTGGATCCCTTAATATTCTGTGCTTTTTGTCTTCTGAGTTAAACCAATCTTAAGGTGCATCAACTTAGATGAGGTGAGTTAGTGATCTTACAGGAATAACTTTTGATATACGAAGACACCTGTGTTTCTACCCTAAGTAGCCCTTTCTAAACCATTGACAATTTTAGCTGAGAACTGTGATCTTTAATTCAGAATCTAAGTTCCATGAATGGGATCTTTGGGAAGGAAGCCCAGTAGGCCATTTGAGCCCATTAAAGCTCCATCAGGAAATACCATCCAGCGGTAGGGCTTGCCTAGAGTCCTCAACTAACTTATCCTCTTGCCTTATTCCTGCACATGCTAATTGCAACAAATCGATTATTGTCTGATTGTCCATAGCTAGACGTATAGTGTCCTAGGGAGGAAGGGACATCTCTCTGGATATTTATGGCTGTAACTCCTTTCTAGTCCCTGGGGACAAGAGCTATATGAAAAGCTAAGGAAGTAACACTTAACAAATGATGATGGTGATAGGATGAGAAATAAAAGATTACAAGATACTTTAGCTTCTGCCAAATTAAAAATTATTTATTCTGCATTGGGTAAGGTTGACTTTTCTTTATATGCAAACCTGTTCTTGAAATGAAATTATCTTAGGAGCTTTTAGCACTTAATCTTTAGAATTGTCATTATGCCTACCCTTGCATAAGTGTAAAAACAAAGGAAGAAATCGGGGCCAGGTGGGAAAATCTAGTTAGTTAGATATCATTAAAGTTTAATAGTCAAGAATATTCTTTAACATTGAAGAAACAAACCATCTGAAAAAGGTCAAGGGAGTTGGAGTTATTTTACCAGGTGAGGAAAAGTCTATATAGGGACTTATTTTCTACAGAATTTGGAAAGCTATTTTGACTAAGATAATGAAAGAGTTCTCTATTTCCACAATTTCAAACTCAAGAAGTGAAATTACATTACAGCAATGTAAGTAGATGACATACACCCAGGAGATTTGTTATTAAAATGGCCACCAACCATTCTCATAGACCTCCATAAAAGTTTACAAAAAATCTATCCTTAGACTCTTTTTTTAAAAAAGGGACAACAATGTATTCAGGATAACCCTACACACCACTTTCAAACCAAACTTCCTAAAATAAATCCTTTCACTATATTACCCTTCTCATTAAACAAAACAAACAATAAAAACAACTCTCAGTGGCCATTTACTCTTCTACATTATTTTGATTTTTAAGGCATTCTATAATCTAGGAATATAAAAATGACTAAAATTTAATTGAATGCTCCCCCAAAGCTGATTTTCACTACAGGAACTGCCTCATGAATATTCCCTGCCCACTTATGTCATCATGTCCCTGTGTTCATAGTACATATTCAATAAATATTTTTAATTAATAAATTTGGTTTCTATTGCCCTCAACACATCTCTCAAAATTCTGTCTTAAACTTCTGTACAAAAATTTGTCTGGATACTTAGTCCTCAGTGATTTCCCTCTCATTTGATTCTTACAGTAGTGATAGAACTACACAATTTAGTATTTATATTTGTTGATTATTCCTCCCTTCCTTCTTTCTTCCCTCCTTTCCTTCCTGCAGTCCTATGTAAATCTGCCCAGGCACTGGGCCAATATAAAGGTAAATTGAGCACAGACTCACCTCTCAATTATCTTGCAGCTTTTTATTTAGTTTTGTAATGGGTGCTATCATTTTCAGCCCAAACACAGTTTGAAATAATTATTGTCTCATCTATGTCAATATTATCTTACTGTCACTCTATAGCTTGTAAATACCTTGAGAATGAAGATCATGTCCTGTACTACTTCTGTACAGACAAATCTCAGAACAATACTATGCATATAGCAGGTTCTCAAGGGGTACTTTAGTTCTTTCCAGTTCCATGATCCATATGAATCAGACAACAAACTGTCTTCCCAAATAGGTTAAATATTCAATATTTGCAGAACCAACAGCAATACACTGATACCATTATGTTTATGGGAAGGATATTTAACCTAAGTTATAACAGATTTAGTTTTTTAGACTTTAGACCTATGGGCCTGCCTGTACTATTTTGCACTGCTACATTCCTTTATGCAAAAATTAGCCTTTTCAATATTGGCATTTTACTTTTAACGTCCTGCATGACTAAACATAAAATCTTTTCTTTGACATTCAGTAAACTTAGTCAGTTTATGTTAAAAAATCACAAAACATAATTGAAGTGAAAAAATAGACCTAAAGTATTAGACCTGAATGAAAAAAGAAAATTAGAGTTAATCATATCTTCCTAAAGGAAAACAAAATTATTTGACCCCATTGGCATTTCCACTTAAATGTTTTCTCTACAATCAAAACTTAAATGTAACTATTGCTTCATGATTAGGGGGTTGGTTTCAAGGCTTAATAACTATTATTTCTAGACCAGTGATTCCCAGCTACTTTCAAGTGACATATAGAAAATGCTAACACAGAGAGTTCTGGCCAAGATGGAGGCATAGGTAGAAAGGTTTCACTTTCTCACACAACCAAAAGAAGGATAACACCCAACTTAAAAACAATAAACCACCAGAACCACCAGAACCACCAGAATAGCAAACTTCATGGAACTCTGACAACCAAGGAGTTAAAGAAACATTCATCCAGACTAGTAAGAGGGGGCAGAGACAGGCAGCCAGGTGGGCAGAAAAGACCCACAGCAAGGCAGCAGACCTGGCAGGCAAGAGGCAGCTGACTCACCAGGAAACTACAGAATCAAAACCACCAGTGCTAAAATACTGTGGTGTTTGCAAAGGCAGGAGAAACTCCCAGTCTCATAGGACAGTTCGCTGGAAAGTGGGACAGAGCAAGCTAGTGGCATTGTTCCCTCTCTGATCCTTCCCCCACAGACTGCACCACCAAGAGGGTTGCCACAACCTGGTGAATACTTAAGGTTCTGCCCCCTTACAACTTAACAGGTGTGCCGAGAAAAACAAAAACGGCCCAAATTAAAGAACAAATCAAAACTCCAGAAAAAGAGCTATGCAACAAGGAAGTAGACAACCTGTCTGATGCAGAATTCAAACACTGTTAATCAGTATGCTCACGGAATTGATTTGGCTCAGTTGCAAAATAAAGGAAGAAAGGAAAGGTACATAAAGTGAAATAAAGCAAAATATATAGGGAACCAACAGTGAAAGGAAGGAAACCAGGATTCAAATCAATGACTTGGAACAAAAGGAAGAAATAAATATCCAATTGGAACAGAATGAAAAAACAAGAATTCAAAACAATGAGGAGAGACTTTGGAACCTCTGAGACAACTTTAAGTGCTCCAACATCTGAATCATAGGGCTGCCAGAAGAAGAAGAACAAGAACAAAAAATTGAAAAGTTATTTGAACAACGAAGGAAAACTTCCTCAATCTGGCAAAGGAAATCGACTTCTAGGAAGTCCATGAAGCTCAGAGAGTCCCAAAGAATTGGACCCAAGGAGGAACACACCTAGACACATCATAATTAAGTTACTAAAGATTAAAGATAGGAGAGAATCTTAAAAGCAGCAAGAGAAGAGGAGAGAGTTACCTACAAAGGAGTGCCCATAAGACTGTCAGCTGATTTCCCAAAAGAACCCTTACAGGGAAGAAGGGACTGGAAAGAAGTATTTGAAGTCATGAAAGGCAAGGACCTATATCCAAGATTATTCTATCCAGCAAAGCTATCATTTAGAATGGAAGGGCAAATAAAGTGCTTCTCAGATAAGGTCAAGTTAAAGGAATTCATTGTCACCAAGCCCTTATTTTATGAAATGTTAAAGGGACTTATCTAAGAAATAGAAGAAAATTAAAAACTATGAACAATAAAATGACAACAAACCTATAACTATCAACAACTGAACCTAAAAAACAAAAACTGCAAACAACTATAATAGGAACAGAATCACAGAGGCGAAGATCACATGGAGGGTTATCAATGGTGAGGGGGAGAGGGAAAAGGTACAAGGAATAGGAAGCATAATTCGTAGGCATAAAATAGACAGGGGTAGGTTAAGAATAGTATAGGAAATACAGAAGCCAAAGAACATATATGTATAACCCATGGACATGAACTAAGAGGGGGGGAATACTAGAGGGTGGGGAGGTGTGGGGTGGAGGGGGAATAAAGGGGAGAAAAAAATCGGACAACTGTAATAGCATAATCAATAAAAGAAATTTTAGAAAAAAAGAACCAACTTGCACACTGGGAAGGAAGGAGGATGTTACTCACTGTAGAAGGCAAATGGCCTGGAGTCCTCACAAGCCCTGCACTGCATTCTCCTTTTACCCCTTCTCCCACCCACCAAGAGAGATAAGGGTTTCACTATCTTAACTTACCTTTAATTGATTCAGGGTAACTGGCTGGTCAGCTATACACAACATAAATATAATTAGAGGTTCCTTTGGTTGGGAAAACAATGAACATTATGAGAAGATAGAAAAGTGGGCCAATGTAAATGAAATGGAGATAAGCAACTTATAAGATATAGAGTTTACAGTAATGATTATAAGGATATTCAACATTATAAAAAAGACATAGAAGCCATAAAAAAGGACTGGACAGAAATAAAGACTGTAATATCTAAAATAAATAACACACTGGAAAGAATAAACAGTAGGTTAGATGAAGCAGAAGATCAAATCAGTAATTTGAAAGAGAAGGTAGAAAACAACACCCAAGAAGAGCAGCAAAAAAGAAAAATTTAAAAATAAGGAGAGCTTAAGAAGCCTTTGGGGCAACATGAAGCATAACAACATCCACAAAATGAGGATACCAGAAAAAGAGAGTGAGCAAGGGATTGAGAACCTATTTGAAGAAATAATCACCAAAAACTTTCACAACCTGGTGAAGGAAAATGACACACAAATGCAAGAAGCTCAGAGAGTCCCAAAGAAGAGGGACCCAAACAGGCCCACATGAAGACACATCATAATTAAAATGGCAAAGTTAAAGACAAGGAGAGAAACTGAAAACTGCAAAAGAAAAGCAGTTAGTTACCTACAAGGGAGCTCCCATTAGACTGTCATTTGATTTCTCAACAGAAACATTTCAGGCCAGAAGATATGGGCATGAAATAATCAAGGTGATGAAAAGTAAGGGCCTACAACAAAGATTACTTTACCCAACAAGGCTCTGATTTTAATTTGAAGGAGAAATAAAGAGCTTCTCAGACAAGAAAAAGCTAAAGGAGTTTGTTAACATCAAACCGGTACTGCAAGAAATGTTAAAAGGCTTGAAGGAAGAGGAAGAGGAAGAAGAAGAAGGGCAGGAGGAGAAGGATGGGGAGGAGGAAGGCAGAGAGGGTAGGGGAGGGGAGAAGGAGAAGAAGAAAACAACCACAGAGGAGGAAGGGGTGGAGGAGGAGAGGAAAATAGTAAAAATAAAAAGGTAATAAATACATATCTGTCAATAATCACCTTAAATGTAACTGCCTTAAATGTTCCAATCAGAAGATGTAGAGTAGCTGAAGGATAAGAAAACAAGACCCATATACATGCTGTCTCCAAGAGACCCACCTCAGAGTGAAAGATATACAGAGACTAAAAGTAAACACATGGAAAAAGATATTTCACGCAAATGGAAAAGAAAAAAAAAAGCTTGGGTAGCAATACTTATATCTGACAAAATACACTTTAAAATGAAGACTATAGTAAGAGACAAAGAAGGACACTACATGACAATGAAGGGAGCAACCCAACAAGAAAATATAACCCTAATAAACATTTATATACCCAACATAGGAGCACCTAAATATGTAAAGCAAATCTTGATGGATATAAAGAAGAGGTTGACAAAAATACAGTCCTAGTAGGGGGCTTTAACACTGCATTGAGTTCAATGGATAGATGTTCCTGACAGATAATTAACAAGGAGACAGCACCCTTAAATGACACACTACAATCAATAAATTTAATTGATATCTACAGAACATTTCATCTCAAAGCAGCAGAATATACATTCTTTTCAAGTGAAAATGAAGCATTTTCTAGGATAGACCACATATTAGGGCACAAAACAAGTCTCAGTAAATTTAAGAATACTGAAATCATATCAAGCATTTTCTCTGACCACAATGTTATGAAACTAGAAATCAATCACAAGAAGGAAACAGAAAAATACACAATGACATGGAAGCTATATAACATGCTATTAAAGAATAAATAGGTCAACAATGAGATCAAGAAGGAAATCAAAAGACACCTTGAAAAACTGAAAATGAGAATACAACAATTAACAAAAATCTGTGGGACACAGGGGAAGCATTCCTAAGAGGGAAATTCATAGCATTACAGGCCTATGTCAAGAAACAAGAAAAACCTCAAATAAACAATCTAACTTTATGCATAAAAGAAATTGAAAAAGAACAACAAACAAAGCCCAAAGTCAATGGAAGAAAGGAAATAATAAAGATCAGAGCAGCAATAAACAAAATAGAGTCTAAGAAAAAGATATAAAAGATCAATGAATCCAAGAGCTGGTTCTTTGAAAACATAAACAAGATTAACAATCCTTGAACCAGACTCATCAAGAGAAGAAGAGATGACCCAAATAATTAAAATCAGAAATAGAAGAGGAGAAATAACTACTGACACCAAAGAAATACAAAGGATTCCAAGAAAATATTGTGAACAACTATATGCCAACAAATTGGACAGCCTGGATGAAATGGATAAATTCCTAGAAACAATCTTCCAAAATTAAATCAGGAAGAATCAGAATTAGAATAGACAGATTACACCTAGTGAAATTGAATCAGTAATAAAAAAAACACCCAAAAAACAAAAGCTCTTGACTGGATAGCTTCACAGGTTAATTTTAGCAAATATTCTGAGAAGAACTAACACCACTCCTTCTCAAATCATTTCAAAGAAGAAGAAATAAAAGGCATCCAAATTGGAAAGGAAAATGTAAAACTGTCTTTATTTGCAGATGACATGATACTGTACATAGAAAATCCTCATGATTCCACCAAAAAACTCCTAGAACTGATAAATGAGTTCAGCAAAGCAGCAGGATACAAAATTAATATCCAGAAATCAGTTGCATTTTTATATGCCAATAATGAACTCTCAGAAAAGGAAATTAAGAAAACAATCCTATTCATGATTGCTTCAGAAAGAATAAAATACCTAGGAATAAATTTAAACAAGGATGCAAAAGACCTATACTTGGAAAATTATATGACACTGAAGAAAGAAATGGAAAAAGATATATACAAGTGGAAGCACATACCATGTTCATGGATAGGAAGAATTAACGTCATTAAAATGTCCATGCCACCCAAAGCAATCTATAGATTCAATGCAATTCCAATCAAGATTCCAATGACATATTTCATAGAACTCGAACAAATATTTCAAAAATTTATATGGAACCACAAAAGGTCTCACATAGAAACAGTGATCCTGAGAAAAAAGAACAAAGTTGGAGGAATCATGCTCCTTAATATCAAACTATACTATAGGGCCGTAGTAATCAAAACAGCATGGTACTAGCATAAAAACAGACACATAGGTCAATGGAATGGCACAGACAGCTCAGAAGTAAACCCACACCTTTACAGTGAATTAATATTCAACAGAAGCAAGCACATACAATAGGCTAAAGATAGTTTATTTAACAAATGGTGTTTGGAGAATTGGACAGATATGTACAGAAAAATGAAACTAGACCACATTCATATACCACAAAAAAGAGTAAATTCAAAATGGATTAAAGACTTAAATATTTGATGCAAAATCATAAAAATCCTAGAAGAAAACATAGGGAGTAAAATCTCAGACAATGCTTGTAGCAATATTTTCTTGGATATATCTCCTCAGGCAAGAGAAACAAAAGAAAAAATAAGCAAACAGGACTACATAAAACCAAAAAGTTTTTGTACGGCAAGGGAAACAATCAACAAAATAAAAAGACAACCCATGGAATAGGAGATATATCTGATAAGGGGTTAATTTCCAAAACTTAAAAATAACTTAAAAAACTGAACAGCCAACAAACAATCCAATTAAAAAAATGGGCAAAAGATCCAAATAGACAGTTCTCCAAAAAGGACATACTAATGGCCAATAGACATATGAAAAGAAGCTCAACATCACTAATCATCAGAGAAATGCAAATTAAACCCACAATGAGATAACATTTCACATCTGTCAGACTGGCTGTCACCAATAAATCAACAAACAAGTGCTGGTGAGGATGTGGAGAAAGGGGAGCCCTTTTGCACTGAGGGTGGGAATGCAGACTGGTGCAGCCACTGCGGAAAGCAGTATGCAAACACCTCAAAAAATTAAAAATGGATCTGCCTTTTGACCCAGCAATCCCATTTCTGGGAATATATCTAAAGGAACCCAAAACACTAATTAAAAAAAAAATAAGCACCCCTATGTTCATTGTAGCATTATTTACAATTGCCAAGATATGGAAGCAGCCCAAGTGTCCATCAATAGATGAGTGGATAAAACAACTATGGGACATTTACACAATGGAATTCTACTCAGCCATAAAAAAGAAGATAATTTTACCCTTTGTGACAGCATGGATGGACTTGGAGAATATTATGCAAAATGAAATAAGCCAGTCAGAGAAAGACAAATACCATGTGATTTCACTCATATGTGGAATCTAATGAACAACTGAACTAAGAAGCGAAATAGAGACAGACTCATAGATGAAGAGCAAGATGACAACTGAGGTTGGAGGGAGAGGTTAGGGGGTGGGAGGATTAAGCATAAAGGAAAAGGGACTCATGGGCATGGGCAACAGTGTGGTGATTAAGGTGGGGAGGGGAATAAGGGAGTAAATGGTGATTTGAAGAATGTAATTAAAAACAAAAAAGAAAAAATTATTGGGGCAAAAGGCTTATGTATTATGAAAGAATTTTAATCTAAAATGGAACTAAAGGATATGAAATAGAGAATCATGCTCCCTCAAAGAAGAGAACTTAAGAACTGAAACACTGATTTCCTGTAAGTGCCTGACTTACAGAAGACCAAGACTTACCTCCTGACCAATGACCATTTGCCACAAATCTCTGTCCTTCCTCAAGCCAGTGAACTTACTGCTTGGATTCTGAATGGACTTCTCCCTCTTTACACTCCGTGCTCATAAATACAGTATATCTGAAACCCTCAACAAACTTGTGTGTAGCTTGCTATAGTATGTATTTCCAAATTGCAATTCTTCTACTATTCCCAAATAAACTCAATTTCTGGTAATTTGAGCTTGCCCAAGTTTACCTCCTTATTTAGGTGGACAGTAGTCATATTGGAGACAGTCTATAGACGCTAAGAGGTTATCAACTTTGATTGATCAGCAAAACGGAGCTACGGCATATCCTTGTTCAGAGAGATAATACCATTACAACAGCATTTCAGTCCCTGAAGCCCAACAGGGAGTGGTATGCTGAGTAGACTGAAGGGGCTACCTGGAAATAACCACACTAGCAAAAAGTCTACTCTAGCTATCCGATTGTGATGCTAGTAGACTAGAATTAGGATAGTGGAAAGCAGGATAGTGGAAACATAAAAAGAAGAGTGTGATTTCATCAATTTTTCACGCAAAAATTACTAAGGGAAATTGGATGCTATATTCCAGCCCAAACTCACCTGTACCATTAACAGCTCCATTGCTTCAATTCTGTGTTAAAAGGACTTCACTCCTTGAGGCATCACTCTCATTGCCCTTGGGCTCTCTGTGCTTGCAGCCCTTCTGGTTCAATCTCAGTTTCAACCTCTTTCCCAGGCTCATTTGGATTGATGTTTCCTAAAAATTGGATTCTTATCCCTACTTGACCCGGATCCTGTATCTGAGCTTTCTCCTGCATTTATATCCTACATTGTTGGATAAGTTTTGCCCTTCTTCTGTACCTAGTACTAAGCTCTGGACCCCTAGCTTGGATTAGAGCCCTTCATTTCAACCAGTTATAGGGACTTCTGATTTTAGCTGTGATAGGCAAAGAGCTTTGGAAGTTGTTGCTCTTGTTTTCAAAAGACGAAAAAGCTAACCAAATTGAAAGTCCGTGACTTTCCTTGGACACATCAGAGAACTAAGGTTGCAGGGCAAACTGCTACCCTGAAATCTGTAGACATGCGTGAATCTAAAGAATCACAGATGAGATCTACTTACCTGAAGCAGAAGCCACTGGAGCCATAAACAGGTAGCAATTCTTACACAGGAAATTTTAATGAATTGCTGAAGGCTGTGTGTAGACAGTTTGAGAATAAAAATGTGCTAGGGGCCATAACATTAGGGAGACCCTACATTTTCATGGGCTTTACTTCCCAGAACCCCAGCAGGTTCTCACAGTAAAATGCTAAGAAAGATTTCCTTGTGATTCTGATAGTGGAACTGGAAGAATAACCATTGTGAAATACATCCAAACACTCTGAATAACACAGGCCTACTTTGCTGGGCAAAAATTTTAGGGAGAGCCTATCCCACCTGGTGGAAGGGCATTTCCCTGACTTCACTCCCTCTAGCCCTCCTCTCTCATTTAAGCAGGTGGAGAAGCTGAGAAATAGTTATGAAAGTCACATCCCAAGGGCACAGGCCTATGAAAACTGAGAGTCAATCTTAAAATATAGAACACTTATCCTTCCTTACTTATTACCAGTAGGGTTCCAGTATAATAACAGTGGATTTGAGCTAAAAGATAACTTACAGGTATCCAAGGGAGAATTCTTAGGAGACTTCAAAAGTAACAGAGGAGACAAAAACAAGGACACTAAAGGAATTTGAAATTCAACATAAGAGAATTACAGCTATGGCAAACATTAAATGCAACTCAGCATCTTGTCTGATTAACATAAAATCTTACATTAATGTCTTACTTACCTCAATTCTGATTACATGGTACATCATGTCTAGCTTTCAACAAAAAAATTACAAGAGATGCTAAAAGGCAAGAAAAAAACACAGTCCAAAGAGACAAAGCAATCATCAGAATCAGACTCAGAAATGACATAAAATGGGGATTAACAGACAAAAATTTAAGTAACTACAATTAATATATTAAGGGCTTTAATGAAAAAAGTAAATAACATGCAAGAATAAATGGGGATTGTAAGCAGAGAGATGAAAACTCCAAGAATGAATCAAGAGGAAATGTTAGAAGTGTTTAAAAATCTACGGAAGAAGTGAAGAATGCTTTTGAAAGACTTATCAGTAGACTGACATGGCCAAGGAAATAACTGATGAACTTGAAACTAGGTCAATAAAAAATTCCAAAATAAAATGCAGATAAAAAAGTGATAAAAAGGAGGAAACATCCAAGAACTTTGAGACAATTTCAAAGGATCCAATATACAGGGTCTGGCACAAATAACACCTCTTTTTTATTACAAAATCATAAGCATGTAATTCTGTAACATAACAACATCAGAAGGAAGATGGTGACGTGGTAGGAAGGAGCATATTTTGCATCTCCCACACCCAGGGAGGGAAAAATAATCACCAATTTGGGTAGGAACTGAGCAGGGACTCAACATTGTCATGACATAACTGAGAATAGGAGATCAAAATTGCAGCGGACATTGAAAAACCGAGGGTAAGGAGACTACATGGATCAGCGAGGGGACCAGGGGGGTTGCAGCTCCAGACCCGGTGGCGCGCCTGGGTCCGCCCGCGGGGCTCCAGGGAGAGAGCTGGGGCATCCGCTCCCTCCCTGGCCAAACAAGGACTGAGCAGCACCTGGGCAGGCCAGTTTACCAGACAGCACAGAGAGAGGAGTGAGGACAATGAGGCACCCACACAGGGTCTGTAAACACCTACGCAAAGCCCTGGTGAAGGTGCGCACTCCACCCCGTGCATCCAAAGGCAGGGCCTCTATGCCTGCGCCCCCAAGCAGGAGAGAGAGCGTGGTTTGGTGAAAATCTCAGAAACCACAGCGCTGAAAAGTGAAAAGGCACAGGTACTTCCCAGGACCTACGATACCCAAGCTGTGAATTGGGGGCAAGTGGGAGCCCTTTGGGATCCAGAACGCGGGAACCAGAAGAGGAGCGGGCACTCCGCGGAACATCGGAGCACACTGCGGTGAACTCCCAAGCTCGCACATAGTTGTACCCAGCCGCCACACACAGGTCCCTTCTGGGAGACATCAGACCAGCTGGGGGAGAAGGCGGACCCCTGCACTAAGAACAGTACATCAGAGGCTGACTGAGTCCTGAATGGGGAATGGAGAAAACCTGTCTCCAGTAACCCCTCAGTGGGTGGAAGCCAGCTGGAAAAACCGGTTGGGCCAGTCTCAAATCAATAATAGGTATATGTGTTTGTGTGTGTGTGTGTGTGTTTTCTTTTTTTTGCTGTTTGTTGGTTTTTTGTGTGTTTTCTTTTAATTACCTTTAAGTAAGCTTTTATCTTTCAATTTGTATTATGTTTTGATCTAACGATTCTTTATGCTTCTCTTTCTGTCACCCTAGGGTTGACCCTTCTCCCTTGCTTTCCAAATTTATCTCTTCTTCCTTCCATCTTCTGCTTGGTTCATTCCTCTTTTTTTGAACCTGCAAGTAATTGCATAATAGTATAATCATTATTTTATTATTCCTACACCTTTTACTTATATAGTATTTTGGTATTCCTCTTCTTTTTGTATAGACTTCTTTCCTTGGCTGATTATATTGTATCATTTGATAGGTTTCCCCTGTTGTCTCATTTCTAGTGTATTGCTAATATACTG
>CM052538.1:119638446-119671190 GCA_028533065.1 Trachops cirrhosus
TATGCAGCTGAAAGAAAGAAGGAGCTCATACCCTTTGCAGCAGCATGGATGGAGCTGGAAAGCATTATGCTAAGTGAAATAAGCCAGGGAGTGAAAGCAAATACTATATGATCGTGCCATTAACAGGAACCTAAACAACAAAACAAAGAAACAAGTAAAATATAACAAAAGACACTGAAATAGAAGACAGGTAGTCAGTGACCAGAGGGGAGAGGGGAGGGAATTTCAGGGGAGAAGGGAAGGGTTTACAGGAACAAATACCGAGGACACATGGACAAAACTACGGAGCTTGGAAATGGAAGGGAGGAGGAGAGGGATGGGTGGGTGGGCTGGAATGGGAATAAAAAAAATAAAATAAATAAATGTAAGAAAAAAAAACCCACACTGAAGCACACCATATGACATTTTAGGTGAAATGTGCAAATTAAAACTATAAATTATTACACCTATATTATTACCCTACCAACCACCCTCAAGCAGGTGTTACTTCTGCCGGACCCTGTGTATGTTATTGGGATACCAGAGGGAGAACAAAGAGAGAATGGAGGACAAGAAATATTTGAAGTGGTATGGCTGAGAATATTCCAAAACTAATGACAGACATGAAACCACTGAGCCAGGACACAGGATAAACACCAAAAAAAAAATTCTATACCTATGCATATTATATGCAGACTGCAGAAAAGCAAAGATAAAGAGAAAAATCTTGAAAGAAGTTAGAGGGAAAAAAACCTCACCTATAGAAGGACAATGACAATAATTACAGTGGATTTCTCATCAGAAACTATGCAAACAAAAAGAGATTAGAGTTAAACATTTAAATTATTGAAAGAAAAAAACACTGACCTGTAATTCAGAAAATTCTCCTCAGAACAGAGAATAAAAACTTTCTCAGAAAAAAAACAAAAACTGAAGAAATTCATTGTCAGCAGATCTGCCCTGTAAGAAATGTTAACAGAAGTTCTTGAAGAAGGAAAGTTATAATAGGTCAGAATCTTGGATCTGTCTAAAGGAGAAAGCATGAAAGAAGAAATAATGGCAAAATAAAATATTGTATCTTTATTATTCTTAATTAATCTAAAAGACACTGTTCATTTAAAGTAGTAATGGTAACCATGTTTTAGGAGATAAATGACAGCAATGCCTAAGAGATGGGAGGGAGAAACTGAGAAAATTTTATTACAAGTTATCAGCATTATACATGTAAAATAGTACAATGTTATTTAAAGGCAGACTTAGATTAGTTTAAAATGTATACTGTATATTGCAAGATCTAGGATAACCACTAAAAATTTTCCAAGAAGATATAGAATTGATATGCTAAAGAGGACAAAGTGGAATCATATGAAATGCTTCATTAAAATTAAAGAATGGGGAAAATAAACCAAGAAAAAAATGCAATAAATAGAAAGTAGTCATAAACATAATAGGTACTATTCCAACTATATTAATAATCCCTTTACATGTAGATGGTCTAAGTACTGCAATTAAAGATCAATATTTCCAGAATAGAAAAAAGAAGAACCAACTACATATTATCTACAGAATCCCACTTTAAACACAAACGCTCAGAAGGTTGAAAGAATGGAGAAAGATACATCATGCTAACATTAATCAAAAGAAAGCAGGAATAGCTATATAAATTTCAGGCAAAGCAGACTCAAAAACAAGGAAAATTATCAGGGATAAAGAGGAGCATTAATAATAAAGAGATCAATTCTCCAAGAAGATATAACAATCCTAAATGTGTATCGATCTAATAAGGAGACATCAAAATAGTGAGGCAAAAATGAATAGAATTGCAAGAAGGAAGAGAAAAATCCATTATTGTAGCTGGATTTCAATCAGCACTGAGGACTTAGGACTTTAGCTCTCGTCTGTCAGTAATTGATATATCAATCAGGTAAAAAACTACTAAGAATATAGTTGACCTGAACAGTACTATCAATCAACTTGATCTAATTGACATTTATAGAGTATTTCACCCAACAACAGCATAATGCATATTCTCCTCAAACTCACATGGAACATTCACCAAGATAAGACCACCTTCTGAGGCTCAAAACATACCTTAAAAATTTTAAAATAATAGAAATCATACAATGTATGATATCAGATCATTATGGAATTATGCCAGAAATCATTCACAAAAAGAAAGCTTAAAAATAACAAAATATTTGGAGAATATGTAGCATATTTCCAAGTAATACCTAGGTTAAAGAGAAAGTATCAAGATGCATTATTAAATATTTTAAACTAATTAAAAATGAAAATAAAATTTATGAAGGTTTGTTTGATGCAGCAAAAGTAGTATTTAGAGGAAAATTTATAGCATACAATGCATATGTTAGAAATGAAGACAGATTTAAAAAGTCAGTAACCTAAGCTCCTACTTTAAGGGAGCAATTTAAGCCTAAAATAAACAAAAGAAATAATTAAAACTAGAATAAAAATCAATAAAATTGAAAATTAGAGAACAATAAAGAAAATCAACCTGTACTGACAAGGTTGTGTCTAGATTAATTCAACTGGTTCAGTTTTTGCCCAGTCTGGCTGGAAAGGAGAGGAGGGTAAGGATAGGGGGTTATGTCAACCATGAAATCTACCACTTAAGAAAGATTTCCTCAACTATTCACTTCTCTATGATTTGCTCATGTGTTTATTAAGTAAAAAATATATTAATTGCCTAGCATGACAGCAATGCATTAATTTCTAGACAATTAACAAAGATAAATAAGACTTAGTCCCTGCAATAGCATAATAGCAGCCAAAACCAACTGACTCTGTAGCAGCAGGCGTTCAAAGAACTTTTCATTTACACCTCACATAACCTGAGGCAGGCATTACTGCTATCTCTGTCTTACAGATGAAGAGACTGAGCCATAGAAGAATCAGGTAATTTGTCACAATCACGTGACTACTAAATGGCATGGCACAGTCTGGCATGAGCTCTTAGTCACCATATTCTATTCCAACATCAAGGAAAGAAAATTTCTCGACTTCCCTTGAAAATCTACTCTGTCTACTGGAAATCTTCACATCAAGGACACATGTTTTATATTTAAAATCAAGCCCTTCCAATGTAATTTAAAAGTATTTCTTTCTATTCTTCTCCTTTCCTCCCTCACTTTCTCCTTCCCTTTCTTCTTTTCTTCTTTGACCATTTTGAGTGGATACAGGAGATAGGGCATGTAGACCTGCATATAATGCACTTCCATATATTTAAAGAAAATGGTAACAGATTTGTGAAAGAAAAATAAATTTATCAGAAATTACTTTTAAAAGAGCTTTTTTCTACTTGAAGCTTGGCTAGAAATACTCTAAAGAAGGAAGCTGTTTTTGACATGTATAAAGATTTTTTAACAACCATCTCTCTTGTAAGTAATTAAGTACAAGTAATTACATAATTACTTGATTATGTAGCAGCACTAAAATTTTACAGGAGGTTTTTCACTTAAACTCAAGCCTTATAAAAATAATTGCCACAAGTCAAAATTATTTTCTAAATGCAGTAATTCTGCTCTTAATTTTTTTGAAGGGGGGTGGAATCTAGATCTATTTTTGTTTAGCAACTCGAGCCAGAGAAATAAGTAATTTAATAATATGTCACGGCATTCAGACACTGACTTAAAAGTTAGAATGAAACCCCAAGTTAGGATAGTGAGAAACACTTAGATGCAAAATGAAATCATAAGCCAAGGCCATTATCTACAGAATTTTTATAGCCATAAATTTCTAAAATCATTGGTCATATTAGGATGAGAATGCTATTACTCTAGTCACAAACTAGCATTTTAAAATACTTGTTGTCCCAAAATGCACCATGAAATAATAAGATGGAGAGATATAAAAATAAAGAAGATTCACAAAACATCATTTTATTCATATGCATGCTCTGCTTGTGAGAAACAAGCTTGGGTAATGTAATGTGTGGGGTTTTTTTTACCATTTTCTTTCATTCTTTCTACCTTTTCTTTTTTTCTTTTTAAAAGTAAGCTGTCTCATCATTGCAAATGTTCTCAAGTTCTTAGAACTCTAATTAAAATGTGGTAATTGGTTATGTTACCTCAATTACCATGATGCATGGACATTGATGCAAAGTGACACCAATTGAATCCCTTGGGTGTTTTACCCTGGGGCCATCCCATTTATCGTGCCCTTATTATTTTCAATTATGTGGTTAGATGTGTTGCATACTTTCAAAGCCAATAAATGTGCAGAGATTTTCTGAACACAAGGTTCCATTTTCAATGCTAAAGCTCTGGAGTGGCAGGGGAAAAGGGAAAATATATATTTTTGTGAAGAATAAAATCTTAAAGGCTAAATTTGCTAAGGATTCAAAGGCACACTTGCTGAAATAAAGGCATTTCAAAGGAATCCAGATCATTCATGCTTAAAACATTTGTTTGGAAAAAAGTACCAATTCAGAGGCCTTATAGGACAAGTTAGACAGGTGAGGAAACTGAGATAGAAAGACAAGTTTCCTTTGTCTTTAGGTAAAGCTTTGGGTTTCAAGAAGGGCTATGCAGAGCTGAACTGAGTACTTTACAGGATATATAGTATGAACAAAATAGTATTTTACAGAGACCTGTCCCCAGCATGAATGTGAAGATAACAGTACTCTGAAATGGTCACCACATAGTGTTTCCCAAAGGCGACACTACTGGTGTTTGTGGGAAACAAGCCATGGATTATTCTGTGCATCGCTGTTCTCACCCCCACCTGTCCATTCAATACTAGTGATGACCTCAGTTATTATGAAGAACTTCTGGATGTTTTACCACAAAAATCTAGGAGTTGAATTAGGACATCCAAATAAGGGGACATCATTGACAAGTATAAGACACTTTGTCAAGCCAGTTTCATTTTCTGAGTATGATCCCTGTGTCTTCACCAGGTTTTATTTTTAAAAAATCACATTCACAGATTTCTGAAAACTATAAAAATTTTTTGTCCTTTTACCAATGTGTTTATATCTTGATTTAGTGTATTTCCAAATAGGTACAGCATTCATTCACATGCTGCAGCTGACAGAAGAAACTGAATTGGGAAAGTTGTGAGAGAAAGGAAGAGTTGTTATGTACAAAGGTCTTGTAAAGTCTCGTAGAGCAGGGACATTGGTGGTAGAATCCTAGAGTTTATGTCCAAATCAACACCCAAAAAGCTTTATATTTGCAATGCTTTGAAAGTACCTTTCCATCTAAGCTTCACACACATATTAACTATCAGGTCACTTTTTCCCTTTATTTTTGTCAAGCAAGTTTTACACAGAACTCATCTTATTACTTTTAGAAATACTTGGAAGTAAAAACTATTGAGTGATGATATATGATGACCTTATCCAAAGCATTTCATTCATTCATAAGAATACATGCTAGAATCTAAACTTTATTAGTCAAACTTTTTAATTTTTCAAAAGAAACTTTTTTCTCTCTCAAGTTGTTTTTTTTTAATTCAGTGATTTCCCATTGTTTGGTATGTTTATTTTTTCCAAATAAGCCCAATACTGAATTCCATCCATGCATTTCTCCCAGTGAATCCAAGTCTTTCTTGACAGAACAGCCAAGGATCAAGATGGAGGGAAGCACTGGATTAGATGGAATTTTCTAACTAAATCCAGTTTAGCTTGTGTCTTTACTCCTTAACACATCATGCAAAAATTCTTTGGATGGACCAACTAATAGAAAATGGTATATTAACAGAAATTACTGTACTGTTAGTGGCTTATGATTCTTCTTTTATTCAACTCAAAAAAGAATTCCAGGCAGTTTCCAATAAAAAGAAAAAATCATTAATATAAGACATGATAACCAACCAATGTAGTCTTGAAGGGAAACCATCAATAAACCCATTAATCACTGTAAGAGCTGGAAGTCCTGGAATCAGATATACATGGATCCAGATCTTCTTCGTCTACTTACTCACTCTATGATCTTGGGTAATTAATATTTTAAAAATTCAACTCCTTCATCTATAGTTCTTATGAAGATTAACTGAGATGATATATGAAAAATGGTAACCCAGTGACCTAAGACATCGTACATGTTCAATACTGCTAGTAAGTAACGCAACAGCCCCATTCTCTCACATGTATACCACTTGCTTCTAGAGGAATCTTGGCCAGACAATCAAACAAACAAAATTAACACAAGAAAATACAATAAACTGATTCCCCCAAGGAAACTGGTCTATATTAGTCTGAACCTGTCCAATAGAGAAAGGTTTTTTGAGATGGCACTTGAAAAAAGAAATCTAATTTGTAATATAAACAAATCACTGCTGGAAAATTGGTGTTTTTAATACAAATTTCATGAAAGTCAGGAGTATCTGCGAAGCATGTGTAAATTTAATAAGCAGGCCCAGGTACTTAGAGAAAATCCTTAAGGGTCAATAAACTATCAACTGATTCACATGGCAGCCCAAATTCTCTCTTCTCTACTGTTTCTAATACTTTAAAAGGGAAATGCTTGCTTACTCCTCTTTGTTAAGGTTCTCATACAAAATTACTGCTTTCCTAGCCCACTTAGGTTCAGCTAATTTGAGGCATTTAATATCACCTGTGGCAATGAAGAAATTTAATCCAGAATTTTCTAAACTGTACTGGAAAAATGAGATTACCTATTCATATTTTTAAAATACAGTAGGCTATTTGCATTTACAAAACATCTGTTAATCTACTTGATTTTTTAAAAAGTGGTTGCGGATGTGCCATTCTTATCATTAAAGAAGGACTCATCTTAGACAATTTAGGATGTTGATTCAGGACACTGACTCTGGGGACAAAATACTTAGGTTTGAATGGCAGATCAGTTCCAAATTAGCTGCATGACTCTGGAAAAGTTGTTGAAACTTTTCTTTGCCTCATGTTTTTCTTCTATAAAATTGAGAGGACAATAGTACATATATACCACATAGCAGTTAAAAGTCTTAAGTGACTTAACATGTAAATTACTTAGAACAGTGCCTGACACATGTTAAATGCTATGTGTTAGCTATTATTATTATTATTTCCTTCACAAAGGAATACCCATTTTACTGCCAGGCTTCAGGGTAATCGACACATCTGTAATTATGTAAAATTCTGTATATGCTCATGTGTTTTTTTAAACAATTTTACTGAGATATAATTGGCATAAAATAAACTTCACAACTTAAAATGCACAATTTTAGATGTTTTGATATATGAATATACTCACAAAACCATCACTATAATTAAGATCATGAGTATATAATCACCCCCAAAAGCTTCCTCATTGACCCTTATAACTCTTCTAGTGGTCACAAAGATTCTACCCTGCAATTTTTTTCCTAAATGGTTTCTACACTTTACATTCTGGTTTTGATCCATTTTAACTTCATTTTTGTATATGGTACAATATATAGTTCAATTTCATATTTGTAACTATGGATATTCATTTACTCCAGTATCATTTGTTGAAAGACTATCCTTGGAATTGCCTTTGCACCTTTGTCAAAAATCAATTGCCCATTTATGTGCAGCTCTATATCGTATTCTATTGAACTATTTGTAGCTTGATATCAATGCCATACTCTCTTGACTACTATAGTTTTATGGTAAGTCTTGAAGTCTGGAGCTGTAAGTACTCCAGCTTTATTCATCTTTTCCAAACTCATTTTGTCTATTCTAGCTCTTTTGCATTTCCATATGAATTTGTACCAAATTCATCAGCTTATAAATTTGTACCAAAAGCATCACTGAGATTTTCATTTGGATTGCATAAACTCTACAGATAAATCTTGGAATAACTGATATCTTAACAACATTGTGCCTTGTGATTCATGAACACAATATAGTTCATCACTCATTTAGTTGTTTGGTTTTTCTAAGCAATGTTTTGTAGTTTTCAGAAAATAGATCTTACATATTTTTGTTAAATATATCCTTAAGTATTTCATGTTTTTGCAGCTATTATACAATAAATGATATTGTTTTTTATTTTAATTTTTGATGGTTCACTGATAGTACATAAAAATACAATTGGTATTTGTATATTAATCTTGTATCCTGTAGCCTTGTTCAATTCCTTGTTTTTTAAGCTCTGGGATCTTTCTTGGAGATTCTATAGGATTTTCTACACAGAATATCACAGAGTCCCTAAGTAAAGATAATTTTGCTCATTAACTTCCAAGTAACATATCTTTAATTCCTTTTTCTTGCTTTATTGCACTGGGCTAAAACTTCCACTACAATGTTCAGTAGAAAGGCTAAAAATAGACATCTTTGCCATTTTTCTGATACTACAAGTAAAGCAGTCAGTTGATTATTTGTATATGCCCTTTATTAAGTTGAGGAAGTTCCTACTTTATTCTTAGATTTCCAAGTTTTTATCAGGAAAGGTGTTGGATTTTGACAAATACACTTTCTGAACCCAGTGGGATAATCAATCACATAGTTTTCCTTTCTTAGTCTGTAAATTTGGTGAATTACATCAACTTTTCTTTCAAATGTTAAACTAACTGGGCATTTTTTGGATAAATCTTACATGGCCATAATACATATTTTATATACTGCTGGTTTAATTTGATAAAATTTTGTTAAGAATCTTTTTATCTGTATTCATGAGGGACATTGGTCTGTTGTTTTCTTATCGATCTTGCTAGAGATATATCAGTTTCACTGATCTTCAAAACATAGCTTAACATAATAGATTTTTTCTCTATTGTGTTTCTGTCTTCAGTCTCAATAATTTCTGTTCTGATCTCTATTATTCACAATATTCCCTTTATTTTCTTTTAATATTTATAGAATCCTTAAGGATCTGCCCCTTATTCCTGTTATTGATAATTTGTTTCAGAGAAGGAGTCAAAGGAACAAAATTCAGAGATCCATTTTTACAGGTAACACAAAATAAACAAAAGTAAGTCTGGGCAAAGAGCTTAAGTGTAGGAAGAACAAAGCATTGTGTCAAATAATTATGCAATTTCAAATCTTGATGATAAAGGACACAGATGCTTTGGGGCTTTGTCTGTTTTGACCTACAAAATTTAATATAAGATCTCTTGTTTTCTTGCAATTTTTAAAAAAGAGATAAATATATTCATTATTTACCTAGTTAGGAGTAATAAAGAAATTTGTTTAATTGACATTTAAACATTTATCTGAATTTTTCTGAATCTGATTAAAAGATTTTCCATATTTTTGTCAGTATTAACTGTAAGCTTAAAGGCAGTAATTAGGAATATCACTTAGTATTATAGTAATTTGTATATTATCTTTCTAAGTTCACTTTTTGAGAAAAGGGAGGGTTTCTTATTTACCTCTGAATCTCTAACATTGACTACTATGGTGCATTACTTAGAAAAAAATTCATTCATCTAAAAATTTTATGGAGTGCCTATTAAGTCGTAGGTACTATATGGGGTTTTAAGAATGCAAAGATGAGTAGGAAGTGGCTGTGTGGATGCTTTCTTCAGACCAGTGGAGGAGACCAACAGGAATCAAATCATCACACACAGATGTAAATTGAACAATGAAGAGCATTGGATGGATGATTAGGTGACATTTCTTATATAAGCTTTTCCAAAGTGATTAATAAAGAGAATCCTATAACAAAGAGAGAATCAAAGCCTCTAACTCTAACCTAGCCCACATTTTTAGAACTACTTTATTCAATACCCCAAGCGGAATTTCCTTCAGAAGTAACTTTTGAAGAACAGAAAGTACACTACGGGACACTTCACAATATGTTTTAGAACTTGGATCACTGTCCCTATCGGACAAGAAGAAATGTTAAAAGACATTTCTCTTCATGGTGTCTCATGAAGGTGAAATAGTCTTATAGAAACATAACACTCAAAGGCATCTTGTGAGAATATAGATACTGAGAATTAATATAGATACAGTAACTCCAAATCAAATACTAGAATGAATAAAGGACCTATGGACAAAAACAAAGGGGGGAAGGAGTCAGGGTGGGAGGTGGGGGGTGGGTAGGGCAGGGGAAAGTGGTGGCAAGAAAATTGAGACAACTATACCTGAACAATAAAAAAATATTGCTATAAACATGTAAAATAAAAGTTATAAATAAAAAACAAATACTAGAATGAAACAAAATTTGCTAAATGAAAGCATATACTCATTTCATTTAGCAAGTATCTATCAAATATCTATTATGTGCAAGTATGTCCCAGGCCCTAGTAATATAGTAGTGAAAGTCCCTGTGCACATGAAGGGGATGACATAGGGGTGGAAACACAATGAACGAACAGAAGACCACTTAGAGACTTATTCTCTGCAAAGGCAGCCTCCCACAGTGGTGAAATACTACTTTGCCCATCAAAGCAACTTAGAATCTTTACCCAACCCACAGAGATCAGAAGCAGGAAATATTTCCAACTTAATGAGATGCCCCGTGCTCACTGTGGTATTGCATTAGTGCCACTCTCTATTCTTCTAGACCTTTCTTGACAGTGATTTTCAACCCTGTTTAGCACAGTGAACCTTATTTGCTTCCTTCATCATTCCAAACAACCAACACATTCAGCAGCCAACCTAAAGAAAGACTTTTATCTATTTGCAATTTATATCTATTGCTATATAGTTGCTTGAGCCAGGGTTTCAGAGCTAAAGCTTACCTTTACCACAGAAGTAGGGTAAAAATGTCAATGTCTAGTCAGAAAAGATCTAGTCCAGCATCCCTGCTCATATGATTTCAAGTAAATCCCCAAAGAAACCCAGTTTTGTCTCCTCAAAGCAGTTTAAATACTTCCAAAATGTCAGAGTTTTCCAGGTGCAGTAAGTTTTTGTACAAGTTTTATTAGAGCCACTACCATGTTTAGAGGCTTCAAACTATAGAATCAAAAGTAACCTTTTCAGCCCTTCCAAACACAAAAAAGAAAAGATTCCAGGTAAATAGCTTCACAACACACAGCTCATTTCAAAAAAAGGCACCCAATTATATAGACTCTAATTACTGGTAATAACTTGGAAATCTTAAGAAATTTAACAATTTCAGCTCAAAACAATTAAACAGGTCTGTTGAAAAATCAGCCCCTAAATTCAACATAGGAGCTACAGATGCAAAGGAATGAGAAGGCTTTCTGATGCACTGTCTCTTCTGTTCCCAGTCCCAACGCCAAACACATTGGACTGCAAGTATTAAACCTTTGTTAAAACTATATTTCCTAAGAGAAAGCCATTTTTAAGGCAAATTATTACATTTGGTTTTTCAATTTTGAATCTTGAACTTTCCATAAACATAGAACTGGTGATAAAAACATAGGAAACACTTTCCATTCTACGTGTGTATGTACATATGCATGAATGCACGTATATTTGTATTTCACTTATGTGAGTCAAACATAAGAATCTGGCCTTCAAGTAATAGATACAGACTTCAGGGTCATTTGGGGAATGCAATCTTTTTATCAAAAAATCCTTTCCCTTAGGGATATGAAAGTTTTCTGGACAAGTACCTATTCTATATTATAATAAAACAATAGTCACATATATTTTCTTCATCTAGCAACAGCTTGAATCATAGTAAATTTGGAAAATTCTTAAAAGAGATCCCTACCCCTACCTTTAGCACTGCCATAAAACTCTTATGAGGAAACTTGCCAGTTGTCAGCAATGCAACTCCATTAGAAGGAGCTCCGAGCAGGAACAATGGAGATTGTTGTACAAATGTTAACTCACATCATGTAACCAAAAAGTAAACAGTGAGCTTTATTGCACTGCCTTGTCGGCAGAACACACACATTGCTGCACATGCTCTGACAATGGTAAGCTACCCCCCAGCAAAATCTTCCTGGGGTGCTGTATGATTAATAAATATCACTGGGGAAGAAATGATGGAAAGAATTAATGGCTTCATTTGGTAAGATTAAGCAACATATCCATGTGATTTTTTTAAAAAGACTATGAGATACACTTAAATGCATCTTATTAGTAGGCAAACAAATCTCTGTGTTATGACAAATGGAGTTTCCTTTAGGGCTTGGAGATTGCTATCCCTTTAGTTAGCAAAACCACTTGTAAGATCAACACAAGCCCTGAAACAATTTTTTTCCTAAGAAAAATCAGAGGACATTATGCTTTCAAAACAAAACCACTCACAGAGTCCTTTCCCATCTTCTTCTGAAGCCTCGTTTGCCACTGGACGGCATGCAGGACAATGGCTTCCCACCTCCTTTCAAGATTCACAATGATCAGCTGCATGGGCTGGTGGTCTGCACTCAGATCGCAGGTCTCCCCCTCGTCCAGAAGGTGCTGGCACAACCGCAGGATGGAGGCCACTCCACGGCGCCGCTGCTTGATTTCACCACACAGCGACTGCAACACAGAGCGGGACGAGCCGTGAGTGTTTACAGGACAGGTTCCCCAGGACGTGAAACACACTCCTCCGCGTGAACTTTAGGGTGCAGTGATATGCTCGGCTGTGGACAAGTGAACAAGAAGTTGCCTTTAGGTTGGAGGTCTCTTATAGATAGATACCACTAATGGCAGAGAATTTAGCCACCCCCAGTCCTCTTCCCTTTTTCACTGATTTTGTCATCTAAAGGGCCAGTTCTCACCTTAACACCTTGGTGTTGAACAATTTATAACTTAATGAAATAAATCATTAGGTCATATGAATGCCAACCAGATTATATACTTTGATTCAAAGTCTCAGGAAACACAAAACACAGTTCTCCAAAAAGAAATTTTTTCCAAATTTACTCTCAGATATTTTGGAGCCAAAAGTTTAGTTTTCTACTGGCTGGGAATAAGTTAAATAAGGTTGTAAAGAATTTTAATATACAACATCTATTATCTGACCCCCCAAAAAAGGATTAGCAACATTTCCCTTCTGAAGCTTGATTAACAAAGTAGTAACGTTCTGAAAACAGAAATTAGGATACTGGATTATTACTGCACTATTTGTTGCTGTGTTCCATTTAATAGCTGTTCATACTATTTAAGAAGGATATGCATGCATCAAAATAGCATTTTGCCCAGAAGCATTTGTACTGCTGCAGTGACCCTCAGCTGAATGATTCAAGCAAAATAGTGGATACATATGTCAAAAATATTATATCTTTTTGTTGCCTACGGACAGTGTGTAAGTGATAGTCTAATTCAAAGCCTTCAGGAGAAATGATTATATCCACAAACATCACTGCATTACTAATCTCCTGCTACTGCCACAATCGGACTGTTCTAACAGTTAACAGATTGCTTATTAATCAACAAGAGTAAACAAGACAATGCAATTTCATTTAGTGTGAGAGTTTTAATGCCTAAAAGTATTTGTGCTTAAAATGTTAATCTAGATAAGGCTTCATTAAAAGTCTTAAAATGATGAAGTGTGGTTCACTGAAATGTGCATGGAGTGGTAGTAGATCAGCAGGTGGACATTTCATACAGATGTTCCACTTACTGGTACAGTATACGCTATAGCCATTGAAATGACCCTAACTAGGTAATAGCTGGAATTCTATTATTTCTGTAATGAGAGAACACCGTACCCTTAATATTTATGAATTTTAAATAAGGTGAATGACAATTTCCCAAACTTCTATTTATGGAAAAATATGACTAGGGATTTTATTACTCAATTTACACCAATGTGGCATTTTTAGTTAGTTTCCTGAACTTTCCCATATTTCTTTTCCTAGGGTTCATTACTATTTTCCCATATAACTCCTGATATAACCACCAGGTCTGACAAATTTCTTTACTGTTGCTATTCATTAGCTCTGTGCTGAATGAAGCAACACCCCCAGACATTCAAAGGTAAAACTTGAGGCTGACCAAAGCAACAGGTACTGTGTCCATTTGTTCCAGACCTGGGAACTGTGCCCCCCCACACACACACACACATTCTCTCTCTCTCTCTCTCTGAAATTTGCTTTAGAAATACGTTGACATTCAATATTTGATTTTTGGATCTTCCCAACTGTGCGACTTTTTTTTTAATCTCCAAAGAAGTTAGTCCATATTCTGGATTAATATTTATCCAATATGCACACTTGGAGAATAACAGTACTTTAAAAAGGAGGGGAAAATTGGGAATTTTATACAACCAACTTATTTTTTAGTACTTTTTTATATTTAGGAGATATAATTGATAAAGTAACATTCTTCTACATACACAAGTTTCCATGATAAGTATTAAAATATGCATATTTATTTACAATCAAAAACACATACTAAATAAAGTCAGTATTTCTTAGAATTAGTAGTTTACATTATTTCCATGATAAACTATGCATAAAGAAATGTCAAATATAACTACATAGGAACAAATAGTCATACTATTTTGGCTTACTTTTCAGGGAAAAATGCTTTTAAACAGAAACCTAAGCTAAACAATCTAAGTAAGGCACAGTAATAAGACTAATTTATCCCTGTCTCCGGGACCTTTTCAAATGTATATTGCAACTTACATCTAGCAGGCACTGTTTCAGGCATGGAGGCTTTAAAAAGGAACAAGTTACTATTCCTTCTCTCAAGGAGCTGAGAGTCTACTGGAGGTGGATTATACACATAAGTGTGATACCAAGAAAGCTGCAGAAAGGGAGGCGCTAAGAGGAGTTTGTACTATTGAAGGAGTTGGTGAAATGTTCGGTGTGAGCCAGATGGTCCAAGTTGGGTGGTGGCTGTTAGAAGGGCCAAAAGCAAGTAACCTGGGGCAGTGAGAACACCTAGTGCGCTGGGGGTGGGGGAAGAGAGTGAAGCAGCTGGAAAAGGAAGGGACAGAAAATTTTGGAATGCTTTTCATTATTGTCAATTTTGAAGCATTTTCCTATATAACTAATGAAATCATGTTGGTTCCCAAACATGGTCACATTGTCTTCCCAGAAAAAGTATAAAGACAAAAGAAGAAAAGGAAATTTAAAAGGAAAAAAAGCAATTAATTATTAATATGCCTAGGAAAGAGATTCCAGGTGCTTTTGTATTTAGTTATACTTGGTATTTGTTCATCTTTAGGCGATTTCTTCCTATAAGGCTGTCTCAGTTAGTATGGAGGTAATTAATTGTCTTAGTACCATCTCAGAATCCAGTTGTTGGGGTATAGTTTGATGTGCTACTTCTAAATTTCTAACGACCTACTTTTTTTTACTTATTTGGCATTTCTATTCAGTTTCCTTATATTACTAAAAAGGCAATTTTGCTATAAAAGATGAGAACTGAAGAAAAGAAAAATCAAAATTTCTAAATTGCTTTTTTCTTTACAGTGATCAGATCTCCAATGCTCTAAACACATCTTTTTGGACATGTTGACGAGAAAGTTGCCAACAGGCTGAAGGTTTTTATTTCACACTTATAGACTGCCAGTTTGATTTTTAATTCACTGCTGGTGGTGCAAAGTCATGTTTTCTATTTTTTTTCCTCTCCAGACTTCTTCTGTCAATTTGTTTTACTGTCTTAATCACTCATATTACCAAGCCAAATGTGATGTAACATCATTCTTGACACTGGCTTTAGTTTATCATCATTAAAAGTAAGACATCCAATATTAGTACTTTTTTCACTATATATTAAGTGTATGTATAATGCATATTGCATAAAATGAGTATATTTGCTTGTATAGCCATATTCTTTACATTAAACAACAGTGTCATCTCTTACAAAAGTACATATATAAGCTTACAATAAAAAACCTGTAATTAGACTAAGAATCAAAATGTGCAGTAAGTTAAATGTAAGAACCAAATAGGAAAAATAATATTTTAAACATATCAAAACCATGCAATGTTAAAAAGAAAAAAAATAACTCTAGCTGAGAAACACCAAAGCAATTTATCTCTGTATTTCTTATATAATTTTATTCATCAGGTTAATGTAACATCATTAGGTAAATTTATATGAATAAAGTAGTGTGATTTTAAGTGATCTGTCAAAGAGAAAAAAACTATTGATAGAGCAATTCCACTTATAAAGTTAAATATGACTTTACCCTTTAGAATGATCAACTGTTTAATGATACCTATTGAGTATGCCTTCTGTGTTGCAAAAACAATAAGAAAGTTTAGATCATCACATACTATATGTACGTGCCTTCAACCTAGTTGGAGCATGGAAATATATGAAGAGAGAAGGGAAAATTAGAAAACACAGGTGAGTTCTTCTAGTTTAAGTAGTGTCACGTGGTTAGCTCCATTTCTCTGTTGCAAGGGTCACCTGCACTTTTTCATACAGTTTTTCTTCTTTTTTACATTTTCTGTATTTTACCATTTTAATTTCAGGAGGTGGGTAACTGTCTTCTCTTGATTTGCTACCTGTGACCAGATTTTCTAGATCAAAGTTTCTTAGAGTGTGTTCCCCAGGCCAAGCAGCATTAGTAACACCTGTGAACTTGGAAATGCAAATTCTCTGGTATTATTCCACATCTTTTCAATCAGCAACTCTGGGGTGATGACAATGCGTGCTACATTTTGAGAGCACTGGTCTGCAGGAAACAGGAAATTAGCTTTTCGGATAAGTGAATCCATCTAGTGAAACTAGATATTTTTTTAGAAGTATAGAAGTTACAAGTTCTAATTTTAGAGTCACACTGGTAGCCAAGAACTGAGAAACCATGCCCACTGGTGATCAATTGTGTTGTTATCAAATGACTGAAAAAAATTAAATCAATAAATCAATGAATAGATCTTTTCAACCAGTGATATCTTTATATTATTAGTATTTATATGATGACCTCCAGAATTTTCAATAGAAATATTAAGAATGCTGGTATGTTAGGTTGTTTGAATACCATATTTGGGGATTTTGCTCTTTTTGTCATTTTTATCAAAGGAGTCATTTGGTAATGAATGACTCGAACACATACAGCATTGTGCTAAATTAAATAGAAACATTGCTCTCAGAAAGCTTACATAGTAAGACAGAACCACAAGGGTTTTTTGAAAAGTATAACACATCAGATACAGGTAATGTTAATGTCTGCAGCCATAGCCTAATAAGAATGTATAGCATGTTGGAAATATGAGAGGCTATAACTGCTACCTCTATGATTTTTCAGAAGATTCTGTTGACTGGTTGGTTTGGGATTATTATTTTGGGGCAAGTTTGGCAAAAATCACATGAATAATATTTCTTGTAGCAATAAACATCTAATGGGTATCAATTATGTGCCCAACACTGTACTTTTCATTACAGGATTGTCATTGACAGATGAGAGGCATATGAGTTGTGGTACCTATTCTTCAGTGCTTGCAATTTGCCTGTAAAGAGAAGACACTGGCTCCTCAAAGTGAGAGGAATCAACACAAAGCAAAGGTTTTTGATAACACCTAACCCAACGGGTTGTTGTAGGTTTTAAATGAAGTAAGAAAGCTGAATATGCTTTGTGAATACAGAGGATGTGACCCAAATGTAAGGTGGGATTGATGTACATACTAAATGATGGGCACTGACTTGGTTGGTTAAGGAACAACATTATTAGCTGGAGAAGACAGATTAAGATTCATGGGATTAGAACTAGGCTGTCAAAGCTTCTGAAAATCAAAAAGGTGAACGAATGAAAGGGAGGACCGGCATCACATCTGGGGGACTCACATAAAAAAAGGTCAAGAAACCACAAACTTTGTAACATTTTAAGGCACAGTGGAAGTACAAGTGGAATCTGATGATAATCATAATTCCATCATCCATCCACACACCCAAATGTACTTACTGAGTTGCCTTTTACATGCCAGGCACTATTCTCAGTGGTGGTAATATAACCGTGAGCAACAAGATTTCTGCTTTCATAAACCCTACATTCAAACTTGTGGGCATTGGGGAGGTGTGGTGATAAGTTGGAAATGAAACAAATATACAAGAATATATCAAAGAATGGTAACAGCTATAAAATAAAACAGAGTGCTATGAGAGAAAGTGGCAGAGGGGGAGTCACTTTAAACTGGATCATCAGTAGAGCTTCTCTGAGGAGGTGACATCATATGATATCAAGTTCAGATGTACAAACAAAATATAACTTACATTGGAATAAGTTAGACAAGATAATGTCTATAAAATCAAAGCTAATTTATGCCATAAAAGGTGTACTTATGATAAGTATAGGTTGATTAAAGATTGAATGCATATCAACAAATAAGTGGAATTTTTAAAGCTCTTGGTACAATTAAGTCAGGAAAAATAGTCTTTTCAAAAAATGGTGCTGGAACAACTGGATATCCACATGCAGGGGAATGAATTGGACTTCCATGTCTCAGCATAAGCAAAATCAATTCAAAATGGATCATGGACCTAAATGTAAGAGCTACAACTAAAACTCACAGAATGGAAGAAAATATCTGAAAAAATATGTATCTGATAAAGGACTTGTATCCAGAGTAGTAAAAGAACTCTTAAAACTCAACAATATAAAGAAGTAACTCCATTTTTAAAATGGGCAAAATATTTGAATAGACATTTCTCCAAAGACATACAAATGGCTCATAAGCACATGAAAAGGCATTCAACATCTTTAGGCATCAGGATATCCCCACTACAAAAACAAACAAACAAACAAAAAAAAAACCCAGAAAAAATGTTGGTGAGATGTAGGGAACTTAAAACCATCATGCATTACTTATGAGACTGCAAAATGGTGCACTCATTTTGAAACCAGTATGGTATTTCTTCAAAAAGTTAAACATGTTAATAGACCTGCCACATTCCCCAACAATTTCTGTCCTACGTATATACTCAAAAAACTGAAAACATATAAAAACACATAAAATCCGGTAGACAAATATTCATAACTGCACTATTCACAATAGTGCAGCCAAAAGTGGAAACAATCCAAACACCCATCAATGGATAAATGGAGTTTAAAAAATGTAGTATATCCATACAACAGAATATCATTTGGTAATAAAAATGAATGAAATACTAACACATACTACAACATGAATGAACCTTGAAAACATGCTAAGTGAAAGAAGCCAGTCACAAAAGGCCACATATTGTACGGTTCCATTTATATAAAATGTCCACAATAGGCAAATACATAGAAACAAAAAGTATACTAGTGATTACCAGAGACTGGCCAGGGACAATAGGGAATGACTGCCAACGCATAAGAGATTTCTTTGGTGGGGGTGGGGAGGAACATTCTAAAATTAGACCTTATGATAGGTGGATTCTATCTCAATAAAGCTGCTATTTTAAAAAGTCACTTGGTAAGTCCATGTATATATTAGCCACATAACTGATTACACGATCAGAGAATTTACCATTCCTTCAGAGTATGTCACAACAACAGACACTGTAATATTACTAATACCACCCAGTCACCATGGTTTTGCAACCAGGGGTCAACACTTGTAAGATTAGTACACTTACAAATGCAAACTTAGAGCTTTTGTTTATTTTTTTTAAGTAATGGCTATATAATTTCCTGGGATAGGGTAATAACTGCAAACCTATAAGTCTCAGATAAAACATTCTTCTATATAATAAAAATAATGCAGTTGTCTTTTAAAATATGGCTGTTATACTTCTAGAAATATCATAAAACAAACAGAACAGTATACATAGAAGACCATGGATCTAAAAAAGGAGTTAAAAATGTTAAAGTTTAAAAATTTAGTTATGTTTAATTATTTCAGTGATGAGTTTCATATGTAATCTATACTTCTTATGAAAGTTTAATCTATTGTGTTGGTGGTATCAGTACAAAAATGAAAGTCCTGACATATCAAATGTACATCATGTACTTTACCAAAGATCATTCTAAGTTGCCTATATGTATCTGAATAAATACAAAATCAAAACAATATTATGTTCTCTTTAAATATTCAATCAAGATTAACTTGAATGCAAAATAATAACCAACAATCATTGAATCTTATTAATTGCTAGAGTACTATTCTTAGTTTTTTTATTGGCTATTTTTCACTAATCTCCTATACCAATGAAAAACATTTTTGTATTTCTGTGTGCTATGCATTTTTTAAGTATTTTATATGTATTGATTCATCGAATTCTCACAACAATACTAGGAAACATTGGGTTGGCCAAAAAGTTCATTTGGTTTTTCCATAAGGTGACATTAGCAGAGCTCAGTTGTCTTTAACTTCACTCAGAACAATTTTGTTAGATTGAATTGTGACAGCTGTCATATCAGCGTGCATTAAAAAAAACTTATCAAAATTGGTGAATTTTTGTGTAGCCATTTTAATATTGAAGGTGGAAGAAAATATACAACATTTAAGGCATATTGTGCTATGTTATTTCAAGAAAGGTATAAGCCACACCTGAAATGCAAAAAAAAAAAAAAGATTTGTGCAGTGTATGGAGAAGGTGCTGTGACAGACAGAACATGTCAAACGTGGTTTGTGAAGTTTTGTGCTACACATATCTTGCTGGATGATGCTCTACAGTCAGTTGAAGACCAGTTGTAGACCAGCTGAAGTTGGTAGGGATCAAATCAAGACATTAATTAAGAATAATCAGTGTTATACCATGCAGGAGAGAGCTGACATACTCAAAATACCCAAATCAATGAAGTTATGGGTGAAAATGAAAAATATGTCTTTTATTTTACAGAAACAACCTTACTGACTTTTTGGGCAACTCAATATATACTACTGTCATCCACCTATTTCAGAAATGAGGAAATGGACATACAAAGAGGTTAAATAATTGACCCAGCTATAACATAGCCAATAAGCTGCAACAGTAGAATTTTAACCCATGCAACCTGAATACAGACCCAATGCACAAAAACACTATGCTACACTGCCTTTCATAAGAAAACTAAAATAACTTATAATATTATTATTTTGACATCAGACTATCTCTGCCCCTGACTTCTAATCAGAAGTGGCCACAGCCATAAAATCATTGTTGTTAGGACAGCCAACAACTTTTGTACACCATTCAGGGGTGTATCCTCTACCCTTTCCTCAGCCTGAAAATATGTTAGTAAATAGTGATCTATGCAACTCTGAAGGGTGGTTATGATAGCAGAGATGGAAAAAATCCTAATCCATTCATTGAACAAATATTTTTTTCTTTTTTCTATTGTTCAAGTACAGTTGTCTTCATTTTCCACCCACCACTCCCCCTCAACCCTAGCCATCCCTACTTCCCACCCTTGATCCTACCCCACTTTGGTTTTGTCCATGTGTCCTTTATACGTGTTCCTGAAAACCCTTTCCTCTTTTCTCCTGATTTTCTCCTCCCATCTCCCCTCTGGTTACTGTCAGTTTGTTCTTTATTTCCCTGTCTTTGGTTATATTTTGCTGCTTGTTTGTTTTTTTATTAGATTCCACGTATAGGTGAGATCATATGGTATCCATCTTTTACCACCAGGCTTATTTCACTTAGCATAATGCTCTCCAGTTCCACCCATGCTGTAGCAAAGGGTAGGAGCTCTTTCTTTCTTTCTGCTGTGTAGTATTCCATCATGTAAATGTACCATAGATTGTACCATAGATCATGTACCATAGATTTTTGACCCACTCATTTACTGATGGGCACTCAGGTTGCTTCCAGCTGGCTATTGTAAATCATGCTGCTATGAACATTGGGGTGCATAGGTTCTTTTGGACTAGTGATTCAGGATTCTTAGGGTATGATCCTAGCAGTGGAATTGCTGGGTCAAAAGGCAGTTTCATTTTTAGTTTTCTGAGGAAATTCCATACTGTTTTCCAGAGTAGCTGCACCAGTATGAATTCCCACCAACAGTGCACTAGGGCTCCCTTTTCTCCACAACCTCACCAGCACTTGTTTGTTGATTTGTTCATGATGGCCATTCTAACCAGAGTGAAGTGGTATCTCATTGTGGTTTTAATTTGCATCTCTCTGATGGCTAGTGATGCTGAGCATCTTTTCATATGTCTCTGGGTCCTCTGTATGTCCTCCTTGGAGAAATGTCTGTTCAAGTCCTTTGCCCATGTTTTGGGGGGTTGTTTGTCTTTCTGGAGTAGAATCGTGTGAGTTCTTTATATATTTTGAAGATTAAACCCTTGTCTGAGGTATCATTGGCAAATACATTTTCCCATACAGTTGGTTCTCTTTTCATTTTAATGCTGTTTTCTTTAGTCATGCAGAGCTTTTTATTTTGATGAGATAACATTTGTTTATTATTTCCTTTATGTCCCTTGCTCTGAGGGACATATAGGTGAAAATATCAGTGAAATTATGGTGTCATGGCTTATATTTAAGTCTTTTATCTACCTTGAATTTATTTTTGTGTATGGTGTAAGTTGGTGATCAACCTTCAGAAATAGAAATTGTGAACAAATATTTATTAAACACCTATTATAATATGCAGACTTCTGAGTGTTTGTGACACATCAGTGAACAAAATAGACAAAACTTTCTGCCCTCAAGAACTTCATATTATAGCAGAAGTGGAGAATAATCTCTTTTCTGAGAAAGCTATAATTTATATAAATAGTAAAGAAGAGATTGAACAAAAGTAGGAAACATTAATTAGGCAAATGACTATCAAAGTTTCTAACAAGGGGTCATCAGATCTTTTGGTCCTGATAGCTCTATTCTTGAGCCAATTATGTGCTTAACTTAACAATACCTAATGTATAAATGTTGCAAATAAAAATTTTCATACTGAAATTGTAAAGGAGTAATTCTTCAAAACAACAAAAAATTAACATGCCTAAGTGAAGTATTAATGATGACTTGCATATTGTAAAGAAAATGTGGGTAAATGACATCTGTGTATATTAACTGATTCCAAACTTAAAAGACAATGTCAGACAATATAGGAATTTAGCCCAGTTTCAGACCCTGGGACTTAATCTATATTGAAACTAAAAATTCTATAGGCATGCAGTGAAGTGCAAAAAATAGTAATTGAAAAATGACATGATTAAATGGCATGACATGCAATCATTTGCTCTCAATTATATCAATGTATCTTCTTCATTTCCAGGAGTCAGGCAGAAATATTGTTTTTTAAATGCCTCTATTAAATTGGTCACCAATAATAAAATAGATGAGAGTCCTAATAAGCTCATTTACATAACATACATCATACACTACAAAACTATTCTCTCCAAACAGTTTTGCTCATCGATTTGTCTCCTGGTTGTCATGAGTCGTTGCTACATTAGCAGACTTTAAAAGCATCATACTGCCGTCAGGACCATTTGTAGAAAAATGTTTATGAAACTTTTCTAGTTAACCCTTGGCAGGATCCTTATTGCTAATTATGGAAAAGGTATTGATATGATATCTTGGCTGTCACATTTTATTATCATGATGGTAGAAGCAGAATCTAGGTCTGACATTTTGGAAATACCATCTAATTGCAAGTCAGAAACAGAGAATGACAGTTGTAAGTAGATTATAACTTCTTTCAAGATAACAAACTGGTTTATTTAATATAAAAACCAAATTTTAAAAATAGCATTAAAGCCCCTAAATTGGCTCACCAAGTACATATCTATTGGCTCTTTAAAGATTAGGGTCTAGGATGTGTGTCAAAATAGTTTTTAAATTGTACATCACAACCTAAGTCCAGATTCCACACCAAATGATTTCTTATAACCATTTGAAATAAAAATATTTTCAGTGAATACTTTCATTTTTAAGAAAAATCATCTCCCTTCTGTTCATGTAGGTAGCAGTGAGGTCCAAAGATCAATCACCTTTACGTCCATGGCCTAATGAGCCTGACCTTTGACCTAGAAAAAAGCTCACTTCTTGCAATCTAGTATTGTCACCAATTAAGTTGCATCATTAAGGGCCACCAGGACTCTTTAATACTACAAATGCTTGAAGACCTTGGACAAATGGTATCATCAAGGAGAAAGGTAATTGTTATTTTATAAACACTTTTGTCTTAATTGGTTGTACCTTCATGTGTTGAAAAAATATTAATTATAATTCAAAAGGAGTATTGCTATTCCCCTTTGTTATTTTTTAGGTGTGGACCAAAATATAATAACCATTCTAAAAATGCAGACCCTCGCTGTATTATTCCATGAAAACTGTTGATGTCCCCGTGTGGCATTCTTTATTTCTCTGTGACTCTCCCTACACAAGGTTAAGTACTTTTAAATATGTTTCTTTTTAAGAATCAGGCTCAGTGGTCATGTGCTTAGTTCATATTCACATGTAATTAGTAATATGTTATATATTTCCTTTTCTAAATTAAAAACACTATTAAAATTCCAGACATACAAAACAATATGAAGATTAAGTTACTCTAAAGAAAACTGTAATAGCTTACAGATTGCTTGTATCATTACTAAAATGCTGGTATCTATTACAGAGTCTCCCTGGAATAAAGAATGCACTTTTGGCAATAATCTTTTAAAAACATGTCCATTATTGTTAAGATGCTAAACCAGTCTGCAATTATAGAAAGGTACTTTTAGCAAAAACGGGGAAAGGCTACTGGATATAAATGCAACTTAGCCATTATACTACAAAATACCTTTTCTTAAAATCCTACAGTCACTCCTTTTAGAAATAGATAAGGCATTAATTGCCATTTATTGTTACATTATTATATTTTGAAATCTATTTACAATATCTACCATGTATTTTTTCTCTTATTGATTCCATGGGAATCATTTCAATGTAATTCTGGGGAATGGATGAAGGTGATTTTCTTCTCTAGGTTATCTGTCAGTCCCAGTACCTGAACTCATTGGTGCTTTTAAAGGGTCTTGCATATTCACTGGCCAGGTCAAAGGAATATACAGTACAGTATTAAGGAGAGGAAGAAAAGAATTCTTTATGACACGGTATAGTGCAATCAACCTGTGAGGCTAAATCTTTGAAAGAAGGATCATCATAAAGCCCACACCTGGAGAATGAAAGGCTATTACGAAGGAAAGCCAGAGAACACAGGAGAAAGGCTGACCCAAGAGGAATTCCCAGGGATCATGTGAAACACACAGAAGAGGACAGACTATTAGACTAGTTTCATGACTCACTCAACTCTGATGCATGGTATTTCTCTAGCTCTCTCATCCATACACAGTTGGCTATTCTTCATCCCTCTCCTCTAAAAACCCCCTATTTTTCCAGACTTCTCTCTGGCTAACTTACTCTTTATTTCCTATGAAGCCATTCCTGGAACTCATCACAAAGCTCAGAGTATTATTTCAAGGATAACAGCTAGGAACTGGTATTTTGGGGAAGTATCCCTGTAATTCCAGAATCCTACAGATGGGAAATAAATGAATTCAAGAACTCTAGGGACATAATAAGAATGCAGGAAGAGAGTTAGGCTATGGGGAATAACACCACTTAAAAAGGAGGAAAATGATACCAGGGACAAAAAGTCAACATTAGAAAGATCCTTCTGTTCATTCATTTACTCCTCCCTAAGCCAGAGGAAGCTGAGGTATAGACAGCTCTATAAACTTCATATTTCTGATTTTATTTTCATAGCATCTAAAATAAATAGGACATTTTCCTATGAGTTTGGACCCCTGAGAATTTGTACCTTTTTTTCTTGTTTTTGCTCTTCCCTTCGTGTTTGTTTGGGAACCCCAGGGCAACTCAACTCGTTTTCACCTGTCTACAGTATTCCCAGATATGCACTAATACTAACCACACTCTCAGGGTCACTTAGAAGTTTAACTAATATACAACGGCAACACACGCTTCAACTATTGTACTATTTGACTAAATATTAGTCAACTAGTAAATTGTTATAATGATTACTTAGCTCAAAACAATATTCTGGACCCTGTGAAAAGGAAATGTAATATTCTTTATTTAAACACTCCCATAGCTAAAACAAAGCAGAGGTCCAGGAGAATTTTTTGAGAATACTTTTGAATAAAGCTAATTATCCTTTCAGAGGAATATATATATTTTTCCTTTTTTAAAAAACTCTTTTTTAAAGATTTTATTTATTTATTTTTAGAGAGAGCAGAAGGGAGGAAGAAAGGGAAACATCAACATGTGGTTGCCTCTTGAGTGTGTCCCCTACTGGGGACCTGGCCTGCAACCAAGGCATTTGCCCTGACTGGGAATCAAACCCGTGACCCTTTGATTCATAGGCCAGCACTCAATCCACTGAGCCACACCAGCCAGGGTTATATTTTTTCTTCTGAGAAGAGGTACCACATCTTTCTCCTGCTTATTCCCCAGAAGAACACTCACTATTTTGGGGAGGGCATAGTCCTCTCATTTGTCCCATCTAATATTTTGATGGCAAGAGAGGATATAAGTCATCTGAGCATAAAGGGGTTTTACTGAACATTTGAGAAGCAACTTCAATTAAGCAAAAAACCACAATTTAGTGTTCTCCTAGTTTGGCAATAACTAGTCATGTGGTCTCAAGTAAACCACGTAACTTTTATGTACCCTTTCTCTAAAACACAATGTCTCTTTAGCTTTTACCATTTTCTGGCATCAGATTATTACAAAACCTTATTCTGTTATGAGACAGAAAAAATATCACATGGTCGTCTGAGATGGACTTTTAAAAAATAAAATATAACCTGGAATATCTCTCGGTTACTAGTTGATTCTCATGCCCTCTGATGAATTTTTAGGAGTGATAAAATATTAATTTTATTTTGTTTTATCATTTTTGTTTTCCTTTTCACTGACCTGAACTGCAGGCAGCCACTTTAACTGGACAAGTATGTTGTTGCAATCGTTTGCGTGAATCAACCTTACTTGGTCTCAGATTCTGCTCCCGTCTTGGTCATGTTCTAACATCTTCAAAGTCTAATACCAAATATCTTGATAGTGAGAACCACATGCCTAAGCGAAGTCCACAAGATTGAAACTCTAACTTCCTTTGTTGTTATTGTCTGTTGCTTTGAAATCTGTTGCACCAATGTTTTACTGAAAGTTAGACTGGCATGGCTGAATGAATATCCATTGGTTCTCTTGCTGGTTGTTCTTGCCTAACAGATAAAGTAAGGAGTGAGTCCTGAAACAACCCTCCAATTCCTAAAAGTCGTTTCTCCTCTCATGACTGAAGGGCAATAAAGAACATGTTAATAAAAGGAGGAGAGCATGAGAGGAACCGGCTCATCATCTATTCTATGCTTCTCAAAGGAGCTTCAAACACCAGACCTGCCAATCTATATTTATACTTATCCTCGTGACACTAAATTCAAAAAGAAAGAAAATATCCTTGGGGAAGAGAATTTGATATTCTAAATGTACAGGGTATGAATTAGGATTTAATCAACAGTTTAGAGCATCACTGAAATTAAGAGAGATAAGTAAGGCTATTTTTTTCCAGATGGGAATAATGATTTATGCTCCTGCCCTATCTTAGAGGGGTTTTGGGAGGATTAAGAAGCTAATGTCTATAAAGCTCTTTAAGCTCCTCATATGAAGGTGCAACATAAACACAAGGTGAAAAATGATACGAAATTCTATACTGAGTTGAACTCCTCAGAGTAAAGACCCTGGAAATGAGAAGCTGTTGCAGAAAAGATGGCAAGTCTCTGAGTTCCAATGCCAGAAGAGGCTTGGTTTGTTGTTATATGTACTTATAATACTGTTTAAAATAGTACTCCATGGTATTAATAAGCATTCCTACATTTCCTATTAATCACAATATCCCTTGTGATAATCATTTTTATTCCTATTCACCAAATGAGATAGACTTATTATCTCCTTTTTTAGAGGAAAAACTGAGATGTGCAAATTGCAAAGGCATCAGTGTTGACTCACGTGAAATCGCTGGTTTGGTATTATCAGACTATAGCCAGGATTAGGATTCAGTAGATGCGGGCTGCCATCTGGCTCTGGCTCTAGGTCTGTCCTGGGTGAGCCATTTAATTTATCAGAGACTAGGTTTCTGGAATATGAGGTTGAGCTAGCTAAATGATCTCAGGTTTCATCTCATGGTGAAAATTTACAACCTGCTAAGTACTTCATGAGTATCCAGTGACTCTAAGGCATTGCCTATGGTACTATGAAGAGCATGCAAAACCAATACAACTTCAAGATAACTCCTACTTAAAAAATTTCATACCATTAAAACAACAACGAAATACTACCACATACCTATTAGAATGGCCAAAATGTGGAGCACAGATAATACCAGTGCTAGCAAGAATGTGGAAAAATAGAACCTCTCATTCACTGGTAGTGGGAATGCAAAATGGTACCAGCACTTCAAAAGACAGTTTGGTAATTTTTTATAATATAAACATACTCCTACCATAAGATCCAGCAAATATGCTCCTTGGTATTTACCTAAAGAAGCTGAAAACTTATGTTCATACAAGAATGTGCACATGAATGTTTATAGCAACTTTATTCACAGTTCCCAAAACTTGGAAGCAACCAAGATGTCCTTCAGCAGGTGACTGGCTTAATAAACTATGCTCCCTCCAGACAATGGACTATTATCTAGTGCTGAAAGGAAATGAGATATCAAACCATGAAAAGACATGCAGGAATCTTAAATGCATATTACTAAGTAAAGGAAGCTGAAAATACTTATGATTTCAATCATACAACATTCTAAAAAAGGCAAAGCTATGGAGAGTAAAAAGATCAGTGGTGGGTGTCAGAGGTTGGGCTGCAGAAGAGGGGAGAGGAATGAATAGGTGGAGCACAGAAGATTTTTAGGGCTGTGAAATAATTGGTATGATGCCATTATCATAAATATATGTCATACATTTGTCTAAACCCATAAACTGCATAACACTAACAGTGACCCAAAATATAAACTATGGACTTTGTGCAGTTACGATGTGTCAATGTAGGTTCATCAGTAGTAACAAATGTACCACTCTGGTGGGGGGTGTTGGTAATGGGGGAAACTATGTATGTGTGGGGGCAGGGAGTGTGTGAGAAATCGCTCTGTCTTCCCCTCAGCTGTGCTCTGAACCTAAAACTGCTCTAAAAAGATAAAAATCGTAAAAAGTTTACACTCTTTTTATTTTTTTTAAGATTCTATTTATTTTTAGACAGAAGGGAATGGAGGGAGAAAGAGAGGGAAATATCAATGTGTGGTTCCCTCTCACATACCCCATACTGGGGACCTGGCCCACAACCCAGGTATGTGCCCTGACTGGGACCCTAATTGGTGACCCTTGACCCTTTGGTTCGTAGGCCCGCATTCAATCCTCTAAGCTACACCAGCCAGGGATACACTCTAGTTTCATAACAGGAGACAGAAATTCATACCTATACACACTTGAATAAAAATTTTAAAAAGCACACAAAGCCATAAACCAACACAGGAATTTCTTCAATCACTGGTTTCCATACATGCACATACTATTTTGTCTGTCCTCCCCCTCCTTCACATCAGATCCCAATTTAGAATTACTCACGCTAGGAACTTCCTTGCCTCTCCCCACAAGAACCTGTCCTCCCCAGGAAGGTCCTAGGGAATTCCACAGCACACTATCAAAGGACATTCAACATTCTATCCCACTTACCTGTGGATTTGCTTATATGTCCCTTTAGACTGTGTGTTCCTTGGAAGAGGACAATGGATGATTCACCACAGTATTCACAGTGCCCAACACAGCACCTGACATAGGTGTTTGGTTAAAAGAATGGTGTTGAATGAATTAAAAATATTTCTACCTGTACCCGCAAAATAATTTTGAACTGGCTCCTCTTTTTTAGGTACCAGAACCTCTCCATACTTACATAAGTTCTATCACATTCAATCCCTTTTATTGAAGCTTTTCTTCATTTAAAGGGGGCCTGTGAGCCAGTGCAGAGACAGCAGCATGCCAGGGAGTGGGGCTCTTGTGGGCCTCAGGCTCCTCCCTCTCCCTTGCCCCTACCAGCAAAGCAATTCCCAAATGCTGTCATCTCTTACCCTATGGTCTCTCTTAAATCCAGCTTCTTCTCTTCCATTGTAAGCACATTATTTCAAGCCCCCAGGATGTAACACCTAAATTACAGATAGCTTCCACCTAATGGGGCTTTCTCCCTCCCAGCTGATGGACACACAGCTCTGAAGACCACTCTCCTGCTCTGGGGCACTGGGGATGCCCTGATGCATGACAAATGTGTAGGCTCCTTGGCTTGCACCCAACTTCACCCAGCACTAGACATGTATGTACCTCTATGCTTTTGTATCAACAATTTATTATCTCATGTATATGGTCTATACTTTCTTATCCCTGAATTTTAATAAAACTAAACAAAACCTGAATTTTCCATTAAGATTTTGCCTAGACCTAAAATATTTTTACAGAGAGCCACTTACAGAATCTCTCAGAAGACCTATCTCAACAACCAGTCATAGAAAACAAAAACTCCCTCCTTAAAAATAGATAGAAAATCAAAACATACTAACAGAGATTATACTTCAAAAGGTGGCCCAATTTGAGGACTCAAAGCAAAATAGACTAATAGACCCTTTTTGAAATAGAATTAATAAAAAAAAAGAAAACCTTAGAAAATATCAACCCATTTCTTGAAAATGAGCACAAGGATAGTGCATCTATGCGATACGGCCCTGAAGTAGTAGGCACTTTTGAAGATGGAACAAATTAAGATCAGTAAAGACTGTGCAAAGGTGAAAAGAACTTTTGTTGAATGAAAACCTCCAATGAAGGGAGGAAGATGGCAGCGTGGTAGGAGGGAGCAGATTCCACTTCTCCCTACACATGGGAGAAAAACCTAGGCGATCCACTGAGGAACAGAGCAAACAGTCAACATTATCACAACATATATGAAAATAGTAGATCAAAAAGTGTAGCAGACATTGAAAAACCAGACGGTAAGGAAGAGTGCATCAGGATAATAAGGGCCCAGGGATCAGCTCAGGGTCCAGGGAGGTTACAGTCCCAGGCCCAGCTCTCCAGGGTCTGCCTCAGGGCTCTCAGGAGAGAGCTGGGTCAACTGCTCCCTCCCCAGCCAAACAAGTATTGAGCTGCACCATGAGCAGCACTGGGGGAGGCCTATTTGCTTGAAGTCACAGAGAGGGGAGTGAGGACTGAGAGTCACTCACACAGGGGCTGTGAGCACCCACACATAGCCCCAGGAAGAGTGTTGTGCCCCAGCCTTTGCGACAAAGGGTGGCCTGGCCTGACGGCCTGGCTGTGCGCCTGTCCCCCAATCTGAAGACAGTGTGGTTTTGTGGAAGACCCGGAGCCCAGGGCTGTGAACAAGGAAAAGACGCAGGTTTTCTGCGGGAACCTGGAGCCCAGGGCGGTGAGCTACAGAGAACGTGCTTAGGAGCACTGATGTCCCACACCCAGGGCCCTTCAGAGAGGCACCAGACCAGCTCTGAGGAGAATGCCCTTGGGACAACGCCCTGGGGATAGTATGCCAGAGTTCTGAATGGGAAGGGAGAAAAAGTGACTCCAGTCACCCCTCAGCCTGCTGAAGCCAGCAACACCAGAAAAACCAGTTTGGCCAGTCTGAAACCAACAAAAGGTGTTTTTTGTTGTTTGTTTGATTTTTTCTTTTTTTTAAGTAACTTTTTATTTTTTAATTCTTATTATTATTTTTTTAAAGATTTTATTTATTTATCTTCAGAGGGGAAGGGAAGGAGAGAGGGAGAGAAATATCAATGTATGTTTGCTTCCTGTGCATTCCCTGCTGGGAACTGGCCTACAACCCAGGCATGTGCCCTGACTGGGAATCGAACCATGATGTCTTGGTTCACAGGCCCATGCTTAATCCACTAAGCTACACCAGCCAGAGCATAATTCTTATTATTTTTATATTTCTCAATTCCTTATGCTTCTCTTTCTTTCATTCTACTGTTGATTCTTTTCCCTTCCTTTCCAAATTTATCTCCTCTTCCTGCCATCTTCTGCTTTTTTCCTTCTTTTTTTTTTGAAACTGCAAGTAATTGCATATTTGTATTATCATTATTTCATTATTCTTACATTTTTTTATTTTAATAGTATTTTGGTATTCCTCTTCTTTCTGTATAGTCTTCTTTGCTTGGCTGGTTATATTGTATTATTTGATAGGTTTCCCCTGTTATCCCATTCATAATGTATTGCTAATTTACAGTCCTTCATTTGTGTTCCATTAGTACACTACTCAAGGTTCTATACTCCCTATTCTTATTATCTAGATCTCATAGATTCTGTCATTGATTGTTGCTCTAATATTACTGTAAATAATAGCTATTCCATACAATTGTAAATACTACACAACCCCCCTCCCAGATCTTAGCCCACTTCACAGTTTCCTGAACTCTATTACTGTAGGGGTTAACTCTGTTCTCTCACACACTACACCTATTTACTACTTTTTACTCTCACTCTACCTCAGAATCGACCTCCCACAACCTCACTGCTTTCTAGATCCAACTCACAATCCTTGACTTCCCAACAAGAGTCTTATCATCTTTACATCCTTTCTAAAAAGTGTCTAGTGGGGTGGAAGATCACAGTTAACACTATACATAGCCAAAGGATCTCCTATCTCTTCTCTACTGGCTGCTACTTAAATATCATAGAATACTCTCTTGCTGTCTTAAAACATTTTGCCTTCCCCCTCCAACTGATCACAAAAAAGAGTAGGGGGAAGCTGTGAACACCAGGATACCCGAAGGAGACTGCACCACTGAATCTCACAGGTGGTCTACCACAGAAGTTCACACCATAAACCTAGGGAGTCAGAAGAGGACAATTTAAGAAGCAGAGGCTAACAAGAAGAGTCTCATGAACAATGGGATGATAAAGAAACAATCCCCAAATGAAGGGAAAGGAGGAAGCCTCAGAAAGAATGCTAAATGAAATAGAGGCAACTCAACTATCAGATTCTGAGTTCAAAGCAATGATTACCAGGAAGCTCAACGACCTCACAATGAGCTACCAGAAACTACAGGGAAGCTACAATGAACTCGCTGCAAACTATATCAACATGAAAAGGAAATAGAAACTATCAACAAGGGCCAAGAGGAAATGAA
>CM052538.1:119671690-119845578 GCA_028533065.1 Trachops cirrhosus
GCAGCAGAAAGAAAGAAGGAGCTCATACCCTCTGCAACAGCATGGATGGAGCTGGAAAGCATTATGCTAAGTGAAATAATCCAGGCATTAAAGACAAATACCATATGATCTTACCTTTAACAGGAACCTAAACAACAAAACAAAGAAACAAGCAAAATACAGCCAAAGACACTGAAATAGAGAACAGGCTGACAGTGACCAGAGGGGAGAGGGTAGGGAATTTCAGGGGAAAAGAGGAAGGGTTTACAGGAACAAATATAAAGGACACATGGACAAAAACTAGGGGGGTTGGAAATGGGAGGGAAGAGGGGAGGGATGAGTGGGTGGACTGGAATGGGAGTAAAGGACAGAAAACTGTACTTGAACAATGATTAAAATAAAATTTAAAAAATACAGAAATTCTTTAATGAGATGCTTTGATAGGTGCAATTTAATTAAACTTACTCAAAAGTGAAAAAAAACACCTCCAATGAAGACAGTAACATGCAAAATTAGGTACTGCTGAAATACAAAACAAGCTTGAGAATTGTACCAGAAGTCCCAGATAAAGACTCAGTGAAAAGAAAAATTGATTTCCTTAAGTGAAGGAAAGACCCAGGGACTCAACATGCACAGCATAGGACTTCCAAAAGAAGAAAACTGAACACACAGAGAATTTGTGATAATCAAATAGTAGGTAAAACTTTCTTATGTAGAACAGGATTTAAATTTTCAAAATCAATTAGAACTCACCAAGTTGCCAGCAAAACAAATGAAAGACCAGCACCCAGTCACATACAAATGAAAAACAAAGTTACTGTGTGGGAACAAAAATCACACTTCCCCTCTATGACCATAAATGCCAACAGGAGTTTTGATTGGAGATTATACTTCCCATAACAAAATTTTTATATTCAGCCTAGCTATTGTTTATATGTAAAGTCAAGTAAAATAGATTTCAGTCATGCCCGGGTTTGTGAAAGATACTAGGAATGTACTTTTCCTATAAGTTATTAGAAGACAATCCAGTAGACAATATAAGAATAATTATTTCTTAAAAAGAGAAAAAACATGACACATAAAAAACTGATGTTGAGCAAGAAAACAAGTATTATGAAGAATTAATTCTGAATTGTTTTTCATATTATTTTAAAATATAGTGCAAATATCAAGAGAAATTTTGAAAGTATGGGAAGGAATGCAATTTTATTAGTAAAAATATTATTAGCTAATGATTAAATTCAAGGTTATGCCAACAAAAAAGGAAAAATAGGGTACAGAATGCAGAAAAAAATCAAGTCATTTCTCATTTTAAAAGTGGCATTGGTGAAAGACTGATTTATCCTTGATATTGGAAGTAAAGAAAATATTTTTTAAAAACCTTCCAATTTACTAAACTGAAAATGAACAACAACATACCTCATAGCAATATATTTTTAAAAGACCATAGTGTAATCTTTATTCATTGCTAACACGCAGGCCAGTACCTGCCACATGGTAGGTGTCCAATAAATATTTGTTGAATGATGAAAGGGATGAATGTGATGAGATTAAAGTTGAGCAATCTTAATCAGGAAAATATATGTGTGGACCCTCATTCACTGCTGGGGGGAGTGTTAACTGGTGCAGCCACTATGTAAAACAGCATAAAGTTTCCTCAAAAGATTCAGAATAGAGTTACCATATGACCCAGCAATACCCTTTTCTAGGTATCTACACAAAAAAATTTTAAAGCATTTATTCACAAAAATATATGTGCTCCTATATTCATTGAAGCATTATTTACAGTGGCAACACATAGACACTGCTGAAGTGCCCTTCAACAGATGATTGGATAAAGAAGAGGATACATACACACACTTTGGAACACTACACAGCCATAAGAAAAGATGAAATGCTGTCATTTATGAGAACATGGATGGATCTTGAGAGTATCACGCAAAGCGAAATAAGTCAGACAGAAAAAGTTAAGAACCATATGCTTTCACCCATATGTGGAATATAAAACTGAAAGCAACAAATGAACAAGCAAGACAAACAAAAATTCATAGTCAACAGTATGGTGCCTTCCAGAAGGTAGGAAGGTGAGTGGGATAGTAAAGGGTAAAGGGGATCAAATATATGGTGACAGAAGATCTGGCACACCATATATTTGGTGGTGGACCCACAATGCAATATACAGATGATGTATCATAGAAACGTACACTTGAAACCTATATAACCTTACTAATCAGTGTCACCCCAATAAATTTAATAAAAACATATATGCACATATAAAAGAAAATAAATGTGGATGGGCTTAATGTTCTTATTAAAAGATACAGATTTTCTGATCTGATTAGAATGGAATTTATAAGAAATTCACTTAAAGTAATATGCTGAAAATTTATAACAAAAGGACTGGCAAGGGTATGGTAAGCCTTGAGATATAGTGTGAGGATTTCAAGGCACCTAAGAGAGGAGAAAGGAATAGTCTAGGCCTCTGATTGCAGGGTCTCTGGTTAGCACTGTTAGGTTCAAATCCTTCATCTCTTCAACCTGCTTGTTATTTTTGCCAAGGGTTTTCCGTCTTCCTTTCTTACAGATCAGTGCATTTGCTTGTCATTACTGGACCCCCAAATTTATGGCACATTCCACTCTACTTTTAAATCAACCAGGTCTAGGTGATTTATAAAATCAAAAACATATATATTCATGTTACCTTTGCCATCATCTTCACTGAAATTCATTACTAGGAAGACCTTTCCTTTCCCGTTTTAGATCAGCATTTCTATTAGAATAATAAAGATATCATCACATTAGAAAGGGAATGGGAACAAAGAGCTAGTTGGCTACCATGGTGCCAAAGGTGCAACCACGTTGCAAATCTGGTTCAAAAGATCCCTTCGTCCTTCTGAAGTATCATTTTCAGTGAAGTAAACATAAATCCTGGTATTCAGAATTGGTTATATAACCAGGATTCATGTCAAACTCAAAATGTTGTTTAGAGGAATTAAATGGTGTCTATAATAGAATACATTTACCAATGGAAAAAGGTGGCTATTACAGAATTACAGAATGCTAAAGTTCAAGGGAATACTTTCAATCCAAAAACGAAACTTACAAATAGAAAACTGTCAGGCAAAGAGAAATTATTTAATGACATTACACAACTGAAAATCCTTGATCATAATGTTGCCAACTAACAGAACCTAGCAAGAGTACTCAACTAATACTATTAATTAGTAAATTGTAAAAAATGATATGGTAGCAAAGCTACGGAAGATGACTGACAATTCAATATGAACACAACTCAATTTGAAGGTCTAATTTTGTGTGTGTGTGCATGTGTGTACCAATCTGGGATAAATGTGAGGAAGATACAAAAGGAGCATTTATGAAAGAAGGTGAGGTAACAGAAAGTGAGGAAGAAAATGGACTCTTAACTATTTTTCACTTTGCTCAAAAGCTGCAAAGAAGCCTAATGTGGAGACCTTCCCTTTGCTAATCTGAGACCTGGTTTTCTGCAACCCCCTTTCTAGAGGTAAAAAGGCAAATTTGGGAAGTGTGTGACTAACTTCTTTTATTCTGTCTTGAGAGGAAAACAATTCTCCCCTTGTTTTACCTAGATGATAATTGATCAATTATCCAACTAATAGATAATCCAGTTCCTATAGGTCATACAGCTCACCTAAAAAAATTGAAACCCCAATGCATGGATTTTAATCTATTTACTATTTATCTATTTCCTTTATCTATTTACCCTGCTATTTTAAAAATAAATGCTTAAAGAGAAGAGGTTTATCTATAGTGATTATAATGCTAATGGCTACAATATATAGAGTTCTTACTAGGATGGCTCCATTTTAAGTGGCTTTCATATACATCTAACACTCATATCCACTCTCTAAGGTAAGTGCTATTATTATCTGTTTTTACAATGAGAAACCTGAAGTGTTAAGGAAATCACGGATTATAAATAGGTGAAGCCAGGACAAATCCAAGCATCTTGAACCCACGTGCTTACACCTCTATATGATGGTGAATCAGACTCACTGCTCTAATCCTACACTAACCTAAGTGGAGAACATGAAGACACCTTTGCAATTATGTTGTCCCATATTCTTCCTAACTTGAGCTTATTAACAGTGAAAACAACATTTAAGTAGTGTTAACGAATCAGTTAAGAATAGAAACCTCATGACAGAGGTTTCAGAGTCTAAGTGCCCGGTTTTCTAGGCAGGACAGTGAGAGTGCCCCCACGTCCTTCCAGACCAGCCTGCAGTACGAACATCCACGAGTCTGGTTCACCTGCTGACAGTAATACAAACAACGCGTCGTAGGAAGTACATCTTTGCATCCTCAGCTCAGGGCAGAACCCCTCACTTAATAGGAATTGTTCAGCCTCATCTTCTAGTAAAAGGTGTTCTCAGAAAGAATGAAGCCTTTGTTCAATTTTCTTTTACTTTAGAAGGCTGTACTGGGACTGCCTATAAAAATTTCCCAGGGATCTCCCCACCCCTCCCACCTCCACCCCCCACCCCTGCAGATGGTAGTGTGAATAACATTTATTTAAATCTATCTTTGAATTTCAACCTTAACCCAGCCAATTATTTTTACAAGGCAGTTCTGGATTGTATCCAATTACTTAAATTACTTCCAAAGAAGTGTTAGGTGATGGGTTTTTTATATATGTATAGAAAAATAACTGATAAAAGCTGAATTTAGTACTACCTTTGATAAACATACATGGTTCACATAATAGTGGTTTTTTAAAAAATTATCTAAGACATATAGAAGGATTAAATCCTGTCCGATGTCTGTTGATTCTGAAAGCATTTTGCACGCTTTTGTCTTGGCCATGTTGAGCTGCTGTCGCTCTTTGCTGCAGCTTTGCCAACAGCACCAGTGCAAAGGCCGCAGTGGCTCCGGGACAGAGTGCTAGGCATGGCCCAGGCCTGCAGAGACCATAGCCTCTTTCTCACAGCTCAAAACTTCCCAGATATTTTCTTCTGTCTTTCAACCTAATCTTCTTAAAAATGTGTGTCTTGGGGGACACAGGAAGTGTGTTTATTTTCAGTGCCATTTGAGATTGGTTATAGTGTCTTGACTCCCTCCAAATGTCTTGACTAGATTGGTCCTATTTTTGTTTCTGGAAATTACACATTTAGAAAATATTTCTTAAAACACCTGAATTGTGTTTAGCTCTTTTATTTATCTCTTTATTTTGTAAAAGTACATTAGTGATGTTCCTTTGCAGAATGATTAGTAATGTTCCACGTTTCATAGTTAATTTGAAATCATGTTAAAGACCCTACACTAAAATTTTTAATTTCCAAGATTTTAAACATTGACTTGCTAACTTCCTCCAGCTGTAGAGAATTCAGAAATGAGATGAGGAGCAATAGAGTAAACCACCGGTTACAGCAGCAGCCCCTTACCTGCGGGGGATATGGTCCATGACCCCCAGTGGATACCTGAAACCGTGGATAGTCTCGAACCCTATATAAACTATGTGTTTTCCTATACATACCTGTGATAAAGTTTAATTTATACATTAGGCACAAAAGAGAGTAACAACTAATAATAAAACAGAGCAATTATAATAATATATTGTAATAAAAGTTATAGGAATGCGATCTATCTCTCAAAATATCTTATTGTACTATACTCACCTTTTTACAAGTGTTTCCCTTTGGAATATCTGAGTGGCCAGCATCACTCCTCTTTCACTTTAAGGCTTTTATTAAGTAAAATATGAGCTACAAGCACTGCGATACCATGACAATCGATCCGATAACACAAACAGCTACTCAATGACTATTGGGCTGGTAGCTTATAAAGTGTGGGTACACTGGACAAGGGGATGATTCACATCCTGGGCAGGACAGACAGCGGTGGCATGAGATTTCCTCAGGATCCTCAAAACAGTGTGTAATTTGCAACTTCTGAATCATTTACAACTTACAAATTCCCCATTTTTTAGCTTTGGCGAGTAACCAGAACTGCAGAAAGCAAACCCATGAATGAGGGAGGGAATGTGTTTGCTCTTTTCAGAAACAGATCTTCGACCTGGGGACCACTGAGCCAACAAAGTGTGGCAGACTCTGGCACAGACTTTCGAGGTATGTGCACTCAGTCACTAACTGAACGACCTTGAGTAACTTACTTCAGTTTTCCCTGCTTCTGTTTACTTGTCTTTAGGCCTGCCTCAAGAGATGGGGAGGATTAAGTAAACAAATGCAGGTAAATCATTTTGAAACTGTGACTTATGTCTTGGGAGCACTCTATAAGTACTAGTTTTCATTGTTAAATGCATTGAAAGAACATTCTGTCCCTCCTAATGCAATTCTAATATAACTTCCTTTCCTTAAAGGCAATGCAGACAGCAACCACCCTCATGTTTATGATGTGTATATAACTTAGAGCAGGGTCAGAAAACTGAGGCCTGTGGACCAAGTCCTGCCCACTGCCTGCTTTTATAAATAGCTTTTGTAAATCAGTTTTATTGAACACACTATATTTATTCATTTACATATTGTCTATAGCTGCTTGTGCACTACAACACAGAGTTGAGTAACTGCAACAGAGTTTGTATTCTCTGGCCTTTTACAAACTGTTTGCTAACACTTGATTTAGAGTAAAACGAAGTTTTAGTGTTTACTTTTGAAAGCTCAGTGAATGCCACGGTGGGAGAATACTGGAATTTGAAACCAAAGACGTTGCTTCTGCTCTGTCTCTGTTGCTGGTTTCTCTGTGGATTCAAACAAGTGCCATTAACTTTCTACATCTCAAGTTCTTCATTCATAAAAATACACATAAGAAGGTGCTCATAATTTTCAACTTACATAATTAGTGTAAGGTTTAAGTATAACAACACACATAAAAGTTCTTGGCCAAATTTAAATTGCTAAGCAAATCTGGGACATTAACCATTGACAAGGTTACCAAACCTACTCCACTCATTCACCTTCCTGATGACAAAGCTTCTCAAAAGGTCTAGCCTTGTTCTTCCCTGGCTGGTCTGGGCCCAGTCCAGTGCTTCTGCTTCCCTTAGATGGTAATGGATAAGTTCTTCCGATATGAGTCTTTAAAATAATGAATTTGGTTATGGGATACAAGGAACATATGATTAAGTAATTATTTTATTTTCTCTCTGAATGGCCATCATTAAAAGTAGTGCTTTCCAGCCAATGGCACCGAGGCCGCACACATAGCTCTAAGGCGCCCTTTGCCAGCTTGTTATTAAATCTCCCATGTGCCCTCCCCATTTTGCTGTCATGCTGTGTTTTCTCCAGGACAATCTGGCATTTTTGTCCTAAGGCTCCTAGGTTCGCACCTTCCTATCTCTCCTGGTGTTTGGCTTGACTTTCTTTTTCTTAGGTAGGCCTTTGCCTTGTGTCTAATTCCACACTTATCACACTTACTGCCTTAAAGGGAAAGAATGCATTCCACAATTGCTTTTCCTCTTTTTTTGAAAGCTTAAAGTCCGGATCCTTTCTCTCCTCCCAAAGTGAGCTGAGAAGGAAACAGTTGTGTCTACAAAACAATGGGTTTTCCTTTTTGTATTTAGCGCTCTTCCTCCCTGCTCTCCTGGGTAGTGCACTGTGGCTCTTCTATCACAAAAGCCTAAGATTTTCGAGAATGAAGAATCATAAAGCTAAATAAACCCTGTAGATAAAGCCTGTCTTCCGTGTGACCAATGACAGGAGGAAATATTCGGGAACCTTCGAGAAGAGGTGGCACATGGCAACAATTTCTACACATACTTCTTTAATAACTCTCCTATCTGAGAGGCTTTGTCACTAGGAAAGGCAGAGGGTATCTGTTCTCTGAATTTGTAGTAAGGAAAAAGTTTTTACTCTACATATGCTTACCAGTTATGATTTTGACAGGTTATAAGCATTACATTATTATTGTATTACAAACATTTGGTTTCATTCTCCCAATGAATGTGGTAATACACAGAGCACTTGGCTAATCATACACTAAGTGCTAAAGAGTAAACAGATCAGAATATTTAAAATTCTGGCTAGAGAAGACATTTATTCTAACAGACATGCATAAAGCTGTCTTTAAAAAGAAATATTATCATGTTAGATCCATTAGATTATCTGATCAAATTCCTCAAGGTCAAACTTTAGAAGGGACTAGAGTTTCTGATCATAAAGAAAAATTATGAGAGCTCCATAATCTCAAAGAAAGTTTGAAAAGTTTCAGTTTTAAAAAGTGTCACATGGCAAAGAAATTTACACTGATATAGCACAAAAATGTAAAACACAAATATTTTCAACTCCCAAGATCTTCAACAGCAAAAGCTGTTTACAATTCTTGCTAAATTGCTGACAATCATGACTGATAAAACTACCAGAAAGAAACAATGCCATTTAGTTTTGTTCTACTATTCCTTTTGAGTCACCTGCATGGAACGGCATTCAATAAATATTAATAAATATTAATTTTGCCTAGTATTTCATAGAATGGGCTGTAGAGTCAAACAGCCCTGGGTTTAAAACCTAACTCTGTCACTCATTGTAAGTGACCTTGGACATATAAAACTTAACTTCCATGTGCCTCTTTCCATATCTCCAAAATCAGGACCCTAACATGAATTTCAGAGGTTGCTATCCCTAAATGAGATACATATATATACTCACAATGGAATATTATACAATTGTCAAAATAAATGAATTACAGCCATACTCAGTAACATAAATAAATATGGGCATCATAATATTAAATTAAAAAGGAAGTCCTGAAAATAACACAGCATGACATCTTTTAAAAAAGTTAAAACAACTGCAATTAAAATATCATTTCCTATCAAAGGAAAGCAAGTTGAATAAATATGGGGTTCAGGAACATGATTACCTTAGGGGAGAAGAGCAGAGGATTGAGTAGGACTGGAGGAACCATGAAGATCCTACCTTTTGTTTGGGGTAGGCAAGGCTCTGAATTTATTATATTATTTTTAAAATACCTAAATAAATAAGATTGGGTTATAAGAGCAGTTAGTTTAATAAATAGTGGCATTAAAAATATAAACATGCTCTAAGGAAAAAATGTCTCTGAAAAAAAAGAAGTAAAATAGCAAAAAGCATGTGATAGTCTGTGGTACTTTGGAAATGAAAGTCTATGATTATTTTCAGGCACTAAGATGCACATGGTAAGTAATGAATTAGGTATAGTGACTCTTTCCCTTGTGGCTAGAAAGTGTTAGCAAATAACTAGGACCCCCAGGAGCTAACTAATGATCTAGAAGTCTAGAGAGATTCTGTCTCTGTCTCTCTGTCTTAAACTCATTTAAATTTATTACTAGGACCTAGCTCAAAATAATGTTGACAAACTGTGCAAAGCTAAAGCATAAAGCAAATGTCCTTTGGAAGCAGTAGCAAAATTACAGCAGAGCTGCTCATGTTTTCATTTGTAATAATAGCAAATGTGGGGGGAAAAGTTGTTTTCATATCTATGTATGAGATATGTGGGTAGGAAGGTAGGTATATAAGTATCTGTAATAACAAACTTCCTGTTATTGTTTCCTATTATTATGTAAACCTCTTTGCCCTTATGTTAAGATATTTCTATCCCTTATGAATGCACCATTACAAAAAGCAGAAATAATAATTTACATATGGAAACTCATAATTATGTGAGATAGATACTAGCAGCATCCCATTTTTTAGATGAAGAAATTGAGGCACCAAGGATCATACAAGAAACATGACTGAGATTAGATAACTGGCTGGAGCCACTAACCAGCTCACTGAAGCTACAATATAGATACTGTAGAGAAAAAATGCATTTCACAACATCCTGCCTACTAATGACCAGGATGCTTTAATAGGTACAAGTTTTTAAGCTCAAATAGCACCGAGGGAAATATCTGAAGACTCCATCATCTCCCTGCAACAGAGATTAGGGTGAGACAAGGAGAGATGAAATAACAAATCATCTGGATATTAGATTTTAAACCATAAAAGCCTTGGTGAAAGGCTTTCATTTCACTTCCAGTTTGGTCTTGTCAATTCAATGGCAGAAGAGAAGGTTTTCAACCAAAATAATGTGTACATGTGAAATACAGACTCTTAATTGGCAAGTGCTGTGGTCTTACCTTTGAGGCTGGTTTCTCTTGGACTATGCCAGTGGGCAAGGTAGTCCTGCCTGTCTGGCAGAGGGAAGGCCAGCCACGTGGCACTGTGGCTGCATTCCCTGGCAGACTGCTGGAAGATCGTGGGCAGAGGGTGTGAAATAAGACCTGGTCCTGGAAGGCCTTGAGAAGAAACAGTTGCTTGGTCCCAAGAGATTCTTTCCTTCTTGGTTTTCCCTTTTCTCTTTTTAAGACCTTTCATGTCAGAAGGTTTCCTGCTACTGAATTCACATTCTATAACTCCAAAGCCTCAGGCTGACACCAGTCAGAGCCCAAATAACCACAGCCTTTGTGAGAGGATTTGAGCAGGACAGGCTAGCATGGGCAGTGAGAGGAAACATCTGAATTTTAAACTGCTTTTGAATAGACATCATGCAGACCATGGAAACAAACAGGGAGAAATACTTCTTCTTCAAGGACATAGAGTGAACACACACAGCTGTGTTGCTAAGGTTGGCATTTGTCTATGATCGAAGATGCCTATAATGTAGGAATCTTTTTTATTTTACTTCATCCCTCAATGAATAGTTGATTCTTTAATATGTAAAAGTTATGTTTCCTTTGGTGAGCACTAATGGTCTTCAGTTAAATCATGTGCTTTTATCATATCAACTTATGGAAGTATTTTTAGCCACATTATTTATAGAACATTTAAGTCTGCCTCTCAAATTCCTCATCTTTAGGTCTGCTTTTCATTTCCCAAAGCCCTCCCTCCACAGGCACCACACACAACACACAAGCAGCACAGATTCCCGCCACACACACACAATGTGTATTCAATATGCTTAAGGTTCATCTTCACACACACACAGGCGTTGGCATGTACGAAATGTGGACAGTGTCTATAAATTCAAGGAAACATTTAAGTGCACAGTGATACATAGATACATGGGTATAATACTTTATGTACTTGATAAATATTTCATCCCTACCATAAAGAAAGCTTTTTATCAAGTTTGATTGTTTTTTTATTACCTTAAAGTATTGCAGTTGTTTCTCAGCATTCATTGTTCCTTCCTTTTCTTGTCTCAGACAGGAATTGAAGATGAAAAGCTCTGTATCTCTTAGCCACCCTTTCAGTTCTTTGATCCTGGCCTCCAGCTGCCTTACCAGGCTTCCGCTTTCAGGGGAGAGCAGGTCACGTGGACCCGACCCACTGTGCCCTGCCATTGTGTCCTGGATCTTCTCTCCTAGGGTTTTCTAATGCACAAATTAAAAACAAAAACAAAAAACACCAACCAAAAATAAAAACATAAATTAGCTTAGATACCAAAACGTATCACAATTTGGCTGGTAACAAGAACCAACTAGGAGGTGCCCAGCCACACCTGCTACCTCACAACTAACATTCAGTCCAGATTAGTTCGTTGTTCCATTTAGGATTTGAGTTCTTGAGCGATGCATGTTGTTCTGACTACCACTAGAGGCTTAAGAAGACCTCATTCCCTTACATTTCCTTTAACAGAAAGGAGATTTGACCCAAAAGTTCACCTTGGTCACTGATAAAAATTCATTTGAATTCTCATGATGGGAGTTTATAGTAAAAAATTCTCTGCATAAAATTTTCAGGAGATAAAAGTCTAAGTTTAATCAATATACTAAAGAGGCTGAGAGAAGACTGTGCATGGAAAATTAGATTCTTTTTTGTTTTTAGTACAATTCACAAACCATAGGACAGAGGGCTGTTACAAAGGGACAACCTCCTTTGTGCTGTTGTTGATTTTACCTGACTCGGAAATTGTTCCACCTCACAATTCTTCCCATTTTGCATTTGTGGATGTTAGACCTTCCAATATATGTGTTAAAATAAGTCCCAATCCACTATGCTAGAAGCCTTCTTAGATTAACTACGACATCATGAAGGTGTAATCAGGGACGGCTGTGTTGTTGCTGTGGAAAACACTCTGGAGAATCAGTAGGAGTTAATCTATAAGGATGAATTAAATCTACAAAAATAAGCTTTAAAACACAAATAAAATTAAGTCAACAAACACTCTGCTGTGTAGCATTCTGTAAATAGTATCTCTAGGAGATCGTAACAGAAAAATAGCCTTTCTTGCCAACACCCTTATACTTTCATGGTGCACATATTGATAATTTGAAGACCCTCAGTGGAATCCAGATTCAGCTATTGTTTTTATGCTGTAACAAAAGTAGCAGCAGGAGGTGAAATCAATGCCCTTGGAGGGTAGGGTCACAAAAAAGAATTTATTGCCACTTTTTTGTTCTGGAACAGTTTGCAATCATAAATTCTTCATAAACAGAATACTTCAGAGAATGGTCCGTCTTCATAAATATACGACAGAGGACATCAATTTCATTTAATTCACAATTTGTGTCAGCACAGCAGATGCCAATGCCTGCCTTGATAGGGTTGTTTAATATGCAATTGAGACAGAGTAATATGCAGCACAGGGGACAAAATTTCACAGATTAAACTGTACGCACCACTGACATTTCATTCTAATGTATTTCCATTCCACACTGTTCACCTTAGATGAAAGTAATATTAAAAACCATATCCCTCTATTTTACTATTGTTAGAAGTTAAAATCCTTGTCTTTAAATTTTTTTTCATGCCAATTAAAATGTAATCATGCCAATTAAAGCAGCATGCCTGATGGTGGTAGTGTGGTTCGGGTTCTGTTCAAATCTTTCCTCCACCCTTCTCTCTCCCTAAATCATTACAAAATTGCATACGGTATTCAAATGATATTTTTGTCAAAATGGCAACCATTTTAAAGCATCTAACTCATAAAGGATAACTAAATATTCTGCTTTTTTAATGTAATGTTGACTTAATTTTTTTGTTGAGAAAGCAATATACATGAAATACTTTAAACCATTTTCAAAAAGATTATTGTTGGTTATTTACCAAATTAGAAACAAATATAGTTCTCTTTCTGTATAAACAGACTATCCCTTTATCTACCAAGCACAGAGTTGCTGTCCTAATTTAGTAAACAACTTTTCAAATGCCATACACTGACCACACTTCTTTGGTATGAGATCAATGAAATCTATAGAATTCAGGATGAATTCAAAATCAGTAGATTCTGATTGAAATCATCATTTATAATGTGAAAGCCATTAATTACTATTAAAAAGTAAGGTAACAATAGGTCAGAGTAAAAACTTTTAAAGTTTTAAGTTACTTTGCACAACTGCAGAGTGTAGTGAATTCAGATGAGAAAGTGAGGATTTAAACTTGCAGTTGCTTAATCACCCAGATTAAGCATGGCAGAAACTGAGCGCTGGCGTTCCTCCAAGTCATTGAGGTACATGGAGAGCTTTTGCTTCAAAATATTTTTGGAGTATTATTTCTTTAAAAATTAAGAAAAGGCAGGAAATTGAAGGCATGCAAAATGAGGCTCCATAACTGACACCACCCATACTTAGTTATTATAATTAATCATTAAGTAATTGGCAAATTTAGCTTACCCCTGATTTGAAGCAAAGGCAATTTAGGAGAGAAGCTGATGAAAAATACAGTTTAACCTCTCCCTCTCAGCTGCCTTCCAACAAAGGGACAGTGCTGTCTCCTGCTCAGTGCCATCCGGTCTCTGGGTAACAGAACCTCTATATTGCCTTTTTGCCAGATTCTTGCATCTCAGTCTTTGGCTGAGACCCAGCCCATCATTGCATGAAATGAATTACATGAAACTTTTTTTTGGCTTTTGTTAAAAGTGAGCTGGAAATTGAGGCACAAAACAGAGCCCAATTTAATTGTGCAATTCTGATTTGGGTCAAATTTGCATCTTTGTTTTGGTGGCTTACTATGACTTGAAAGCTGTAGTGACAACTGCACTTCCCATCTGACGGGTGCAGTAAACAGTTAAACAGGGGCTGCCTCCACCATGTACCTTCCGAATGAATTCTATTAACATTCATTCAAGCATGACAGTCAGTGTATATCAGATATACTGTATTATAGTTGACTTGGTGGATGCCCATAATACATGGCATATTTTACTTACTTTTTTTATGTATTAAAGAACGAAAATTATTAAAATCTGAGAGGAGACAAGCTGAGAGTAAAAAAAAATCAACAGAAAAGGAAAAGCAGTGTTTTTCCCCAAAAATAGCTTGAATAGCTTGTTTGAAATGTAGGTAGTGAATTGAAAGAGAGAGATATTTGTGCCTCAAATTAGAAATCAGACAGATAGAGTACTTCACTACACAAAAAAATGTACACATAACCTACAAACAGTAATAAAAATGCAAATACCCCAAGCAGTTCCCATTTTTCATTAATTGAATCCACTTTTTCAAGGAGATCATTTGGTAGTAAAACGCCACCTTTCTTCAAAGCTTCAACCTTACTAAGCAGCTCTGTCTTTTTCAGGTCCCTGATGGACATTTCCACACTGTATCGCTAAAACAAGAAGAGAGAAAAATATATCATTAGGGAGAGAGATGTTCTTTAAAAAATCATTAAGCACAGCATTAGTGATGCTCATGGATGTTAAAAGACTCGTTTCCAATAATATTTATGAGGAGACTAAATCTAAGTAACTTGAGTAGTGGAGGAATATTCCAAAAGTAGTTAAATATATATATATATATGATATATATATATGATATATATATCATATATATATATCATATACACAAACATTCAAGGCATTCCATTTAGTTAATTTAGGTTGAAGTCCTTTTAAACTAAAGTTCACACACATATTTGATCTTTAATTTAAAATATTCCAAACAGGCCCTGGCTGGTGTGGCTCAGTTCGTTGGGTGTAGTCCCACAGAGCGAAAGGTCACTGGTTCATTCCTGGTCTTCCTGGGTGCATGACTGGGTGATGGATTCTGTCCCCAGTTGAGGCACATGTGAAAGGCAACCAATTGATGTTTCTCTCCCTGTCTTTCTCCCTCCATTCCCCTCTCTCTAGACATAAATAAATAAAATCTGAAAGAAAGAAACCCAAATTTAAAAAGATACATGCTCTAAAGGGAATTAATATTACAGTTAATTTTGGTCAACATTTGGCTCCAGAGTGCTGTCCACCTCTCTTCTCTGCCCCACAAAGACCCAGTCTCAGAGTTGTACACACAAAATGATCTCTAAAGACTGACTTCCTTCCTTATCCTAAAAGTTCTCTGAATTCTCAGTTAATTTTTTTTTCATTTTTCTTTCACTTAAAACCTCTAGGTGGGCTTGGAGAAGAGGTACATATAGAGAGGAAAAAGAAAACCAGTACAAATCTTCCAGACAAGATAGAGGCATAGGTAAACATGCTTTCACCTCCTCACACAAGCACAGAAAGAATTACAACTGGACCTCAAACCAATAACACCCAGAATCGTCAGAAAATTGAGCTGTATGAAAGTCCAACAACCAAGAATTTCAAGAAGCCACATTCATCCAGATAGGAAAGAGGGGTGGAGACTCACAGATGAGCAGAGAGGCGCGGAGATGAGCAGAGACGTGCAGAGACGCAGTGTGGCAGAGAGGTGGCAGCAGCGGATTGGGTGGTCCCACATTCACATGTGGTAGATAAAAATCAGGAGGGATACCTTGGGAGCAAGCAATCCCAGCTCCAGGCTAGACCATCCAGCCCAGGATTCCAGCACCAGCAGGATAAATCCTCATAAATTCTGGCTGTAAAAACCTTTGGGAGTTGGGCAATGGAAAAACTGCTGATGATTTTCAGGAAACTCTGTTTAAAGGGCCTGCATGGACTTAAAACATATACAGACTCACCCACTCTGGGATTCAGCACCAGAGCAAGAGCTGGAAGGGTGCCAGTTGTACAGGGTGAGTGCAGGGCAAACCTCTAGAAGCCAAGCAGCAGCATTGTCCCCTCTCCAAGTCCTCCCCCCACACGGAACCACAAAGCAGTGAGGTGGGTTGCCATACCCTGGCAACTACCTAAGATTCCACCCCACACAATTTACAGGTGCCTTTTCTACAACGGGCCACATTACTAAGACAGAGAGCAGCTCTACCTAATACACAGAATCAAACACAGGGAGGCTACCAAATTGAGGACATAAAGAAATATGATCCAAATGAAAAAACAGAACAAAACCCCAGAAAAAGAACAAAACAAAATGGAGATGCCCAACCTATCAAATACAGAGTTCAAAACACTGGTGATCAGGATGTTCAAAGAACTCTTTGAGTATGGCAACAAAATAAAAAAAAGAACCAGGAAGAAATGAAGGTTACACTAAGTGAAATAAAGAAAAATCTATAGGGAACCACAGTGGAGCAGACAAAACCAAGATTCAAATCAACAATTTGGAACATAAGGAAGAAACAGAAATTCAACCAAAACAGCAAGAAGAAAAAATAATTTAAAAAAATGAAGATAGTATAAGGAACCTCTGGGACATCACCAAATGTACCAACATCTGAATTATAGAGGTGCTGGAAGGAGAAGAGGAAGAGCAAGAAATTGAAAGCTTATCTGAAAAAATAATAAAAAAAACTTTCCTAATTTGTTGAAGGAAATAGACATACAAGTCCAGGGAGCACAGAGAGTCCCAAACAAGTTGAACCCAAAGAGGAACACACCAAGGCACATCATAATTAAAATGCCCAAGGTTAAAGATAAAGAGAGAATCTTAAAAGCAGCAAGAGAAAAGCAGAAGTTACCTACAGGGGAGTTCTCATAAGACTGTCAGCTGATTTCTTAAAAAAGCTTTGCAGGCAAGAAGAGACTGGCAATACATATTCAAAGTGATGAAGAGCAAGGGCCTACAACCCAGATTTCTCTATCCAGCAAAGCTATCATTTAGAATGGAAGAGCAGATAAAGTGTTTCCCAGACCAGGTAAAGTTGAAGGAGTTCATCACCACAAAACCATTATTACATGAAATATTAAAGGGACTTATTTAAGAAAAAGAAGATCAAAACAATGAACATTAAAATGGCAACAGATTCACAACTATCAACAAATGAATCTAAAAAACAAACTAAGCCAACAAGTAAATAGGAACAGAATCATAGAAATGGAGATCATTTGGAAGGTTATCAGCTAGGAGGCAGAAAGGGAAGAATGGGAGAAAAGATACAGGAATTAAGAAGTATAATTGGTAGGTACAAAACAGATAGGGGGCTGTTGAGAACAGTATAGGAAATGGATAAACCAAAGAACTTATATTCATGACCCAAGAACATGAACAAAGTGGGGCGGATTGCTAGGGAGAAGGGGGTTACCTGGTGGACGGGGGCAAAGGGGAAAAAATTGGGATAACTATAGTAGCATAATCAATAAAATAGATTTAGAAAATTATAATAAAAGTTAAAATAAGAATGGTTACAAATCTATGTTTCCTTATTGAATACCATAATATGGTCTCAAATGTCACAGTTGACTACAGAACCCATTCCCCCATCATGCATTGTATTGCAACATACTACAAAGTGAGTTTCTCCTAAAAGATACTGCTACAGATAATGTAGGTGCTACTTAATATGACAGTTACAATGGTGATTCTCTTCAAACAACTATTTGGATAACTTCATAGTTAGCAAGTCCTATATTATGAACAGCTATAAATGACTGTGGCTGTAGTTGTAAAATATACACATAAAAACATCTGTAAGAAGAAAAACTAGATTCTGGTTAAAATATGAAACATATTTTGCAATTTTAGCACATTTCCAAAATATAGCGGTAATCCCAAAATTTCTTTCACCCAGGCATGAAAGTTAGGTCACTGAGGTACTTGACAATATCACTTCATTCATTGTCCTAACTGAGCAAAAATGAGCACTTTATCAGATCTAGTGAGAAAAGCTTTTGTCTGAGGAAAGTAGCACGTCAGCACGTTCAAAATATGCCCAAGCACTTGGGCAATTTTATTTACCTTAAAAACATGATATTATATAAGATCCCAAATTAAATACAATTGGAAACAGCTTAAAGAAAAAGAAGGTGTGAAATCCCTGTTTCTTGTACACAAATATTTGCATACTCTTAGTTTATTTAATCTTTTATTTGCCCTAAACATGCACATTATGTACTAGGTAAACTTCTCCAAATGTTAGTCATTTGTGAATCACAGAACAAAATATTTAAAATAAGGTGACTTAAAGCATTTCATAGTATTAATAAATGCTGATCAGGGTGTCAGAGTAACCAAAATTACATGAAATGAATAATGAAAAAAATTAAGAGTTGCTTTGGAGCTCTTTCAGAATTTGGCCTGTGATACATGGAAAATTCTGACTGTGCTTTCTCATGGCAGATGATTTCCAGGCCCATGTTACTCCAACACTTAGAAAACACAATGTCCACACGAGACTTTTGGACCAAACATTTAACAAGCATTCTAGAAATCTACACAGTGTTTTATTTGTCAGTGATGATTGAAGAAGAAAGAGATCTGCTTTATGTAATCAGAGACCAGTCTAAAGATGATATTGCTGACAAAGATTTACATAATTAACTTGATAAGACTTCTTTGACATAATATTGGGAGAACTAGCATTTCAGGCAGGCGGAAGAATCCTATTCAAATCTTAAGCCCACACCACATGCAGTAACTGACAGAGGGCGTCCTCTGGCTGTGCCACCTGGGAGCAGCCTGGACAGTTATCATTTCCACCTACGACAAGTATCCCCACTGTTCACCCCAGCTTTGAATGGCTCCTACACAGCAGATCAATCCAGAGAGATAACAGTTTAGATACACATGATAGTCTTGTAATAATAAAGATGACAGTCTTGTAATAGTAAAAATATAAAAAGCAATTAATTTCATTTTAGACATAAAACATTTTCTCTGTGAAATGTGGTACACTAAGTAGTCACTGCAACAGCTATTATAAAAGGTTATTGCATTAAAAAACTTGTGTATGCTCTCTGTCTCTGTCGCCATGTAACCTACTGTATAAACTGGCTGATGAAAGATGTGATTGATGGACAATGCCTTCAAACTGTAACAGTCAGGAGAACCCAGCTAATGGTTAGATGTATTGGTACATGTGTATAAGAGGTATTACCAGAATGTCATGTAACTTAAGGTAAAAATGTTTCATATTTGAAGCACTCTGAAAGTTGAATCAGATATGGTTTAGGGCCTTACGCTGTATATGAAATAATGCCAGACGGGTTACATTTTTGCTGATGGTAATATGGTTTTGCTCTTCTCTCTTTTCAGAAGCATTAGACAGGGACAATCAACTGCCAGCTCTCTCAGTCCGTGGTCAAACCACCAGGTAGGGCTACTTCATCCTGTGTGATCAAATAATTTCTTCTTCATATTAATGTCACCCCCAGCAGGAAGTGAGCAGAGGTTGTCCCACTGTGTCCTGTCATCTGGGGACGTTACACAGATGACTCTTCAATAGCCAAAAATGAGAGCAGGAAAGTTAAAGTTGGATGGCTTTTTTTCAGTGCTAAGGTAAATAAGCATCCAGTATTTAATTTCCACACAGCACTTGCAGTGGACTTCTCTGTCTGGTCAAAAAAAATATACTCTATTGAAAGGGCATATTTGCATTATTAAGTATATTTGCTTGGCCAATTCAATTTTGACTAATGAAACCTAATAGATATGTGAATGATCTAAATTAAAGACATAGGCCCCTCTGATTCTAAATGTCACTTCTGTATGTATATAGAATATATAAAGAAAACTTTAAAAACAGCAAAAAATAACCACAAACATTATCCCACTATTTTAACTAAGTATTAAAGAAGTTTTTAGAAAATTCTTACTCAGTGCTTACTTTTTAAAAGCACAAATGCCAAAATTGAATTATAAAACAAAGCAGCAAAAACAGGGATTTCTGAAGTAAATATAATTAGAAATGCATGAAGACTTGATTGAGATAACTTTTTTGACAGTTATGCTAAAGGCTTTTTTCCCTCTTAAAACCTTTTTCTTTCTTTCTTTCTTCTTCTTCTTCTTCTTTTTTTTTTTTTTTGTTAAAAATCACACCGAAAATTCTGCCCAAATGGAGACTGGAACAATGCCTTGAAACAGTGTTAATTGTCACCATGGAAACCAGAAGAATAAGCCATTTTGAAACTGGTATAGAAGGCACACATTGAGCAACTCGAGCGTTTTTCTGCCTCCCTCAATGTTAAAGAACAAGATGCCTTGTCACTGTGAGGTCAGAGAAAGAAAGCATCATGAAAGGGTTATAGATGCTCACTGTCTAGTAAATAAAAAATAAAATAAAGAATAAACTATATACAGCTAATGCTGTAAGACTCTACCCAGTGAATCTCTTTGAAATAGAAAGATCATCAAAAGACGGCCAGGATTGGGGGATAGATTCCACCTAAGCAAAACTTCAGGGCTATATTATGTGAACCTTGCCCCCAAAGCTCCCTGGGAATTCTGCTGTTGTAATAAAACTTCAGAAGAGGCAAGAAAAAAGGCAGCATGATGGAATTCAAAATAATGCTCTAAAAGCACACAGAGAGATTAAGACATCCATTGTAAGACTTTTGTATGGTGCTTCTGTTGGTTATGCTGAAAAGAGACCAGACATTGCTGAGTGGAGAGTGAAGTTTTGGCTATGAGAAACACGAGAGTTAAACCAAAGAATTCTCTCCGTTATTAGAATAAGGCTGTCAGATTCTGCATCTTCAGAATTTGAGTATGTACATCTTATACTATATTTTAACTCTGTTTTATATAACTATATCAGGAAGAGTTAAAGCAGGAAAAATAATCTAGTTATTAGAATGACAGATATAATAATAAAGATATTTTAATATCTTCCCCACTACAAAGTAATACCACTAATACCGATATACTCAGCATAATCCACTTTCCCTAAAAACACAACAGATAGATGATAGGCAAACAGAGAGCGAAAATACACTGAGAGAATAAAATGTATTTGATCTATCAAAAAGAAAGCATATGCTAGGAACATACCAGAACACCAAACTCCTGGCAAAATCATGTGTGAAAACAGGCATTTTTGCACAAAAATGCAGGGATGTATCTGTCTATGACTCTGATACTGTGTGTTCTGGCTAGTGTTTGCCCTCCTCATGTGAGGCTTCATGGTGGCCCCTCAGCAAGTCCATGCCTAATGCCATTCAGTGGTGAACAAAAGGTCTTTTTATACAAAAGTCCAGGATCCACAGCTCAGCTGTACATGCCGAGTGCAGGGATCTGCCAGAGGCCAGGGTCGCCTTTACAGCAGTTCTTGTGCTGCCCCCTTTTCAGCACACCAGTGCCCAGCATTTTACAAAGCTGGTGATATTTCACATGGAGCTAATATCACCAACACCTCGGGACGGTGTCCAGGACTGAGGAAGAGGGTTCCAGCCCAAGACAAATAATAGTCGTTATTTCTTGCAGACTCCTTGTGTTTTACCATTAGCAATTTATGGGGAATAATTGCACAGAGAAATTATAAAGACTCCTACAATTGTCCTTGTAAATTAATAATAGGTTTCTTGATTGGGATAAATTTGCTGCTGAGCCTTTGGAAAAATTAAAAAGTGCAATGTCATTTAAAATTGCCAGAACTCGCACAGCAAATTACATCCGAGGTTAAGAATTGAGTTTTCCCCCCTCTTCTAGCTTATTCCATTTGCATGATCTGGAAATCACATTACATTGGCCATGTATTGTTAATTGGACATAGATTGCATTATCTTTAATATAAATCAAACTACAAATATTAAAATGAATTGCAAATTCCCTAATAGAAGATCATAAAACAATCTCTCTAAAAGTATCCCCCATTAATAATTTAATTCCAATTATATCACTCAGAAAACTTAAGTGGAAAAGCTGGCAACTTATTTCTCCATCATTTCTTTTACATAACAAATACCTAAGCCTTTTAAAATAAATACCCAGCACAGAATTAATTGTTATAAAACAAAAACAAAAACACCACTAATTGCAAACTTTTCATGCCAATTTTATGTAAAATACTGCATAAGAGACAGATTGGTGAAGCTTTCCTGCCTCTCGTCCCTTCTCTACCCAAGTCAAGGGCAAGGAAAAGTCTCCTATAGAAAAGATTTACTAAGCTTAAGAACTATTGTAATGACACTCTTTAAAATTATAAAATTGATGATTTTTCTTGTATTTATTTTTAAAAGGCTCTATAGCCCCTTACATTTTTCTATAAATTTGATATCTTCCTGAAGCCTTTGCATGGTCTTTAATGAGTTTATATTAAATATTTAATACTGTTTAGAGCATACCCACTACTACCAAAAACAGTTATATTCCCAGCAGTCCTACTGTTTCAGGCAGAGGACTTGATTGATCCTCCTAGCCTGAATTGAGTAGAATGAAAAGAAGCAGTTGGAAAATAGCTGCAATCATTTAATGCAGATGACCTCTGACAGCCTCGCAGCTCTTCTATCTGAACAGAAATTTGCATGGGGTCTCTGTGCAGAGGAACAATGTAACCTAAATGGTAGACAATCTTTATTCTAATGAAGTGGGTGTCAAGGTCAATGTAAAACTGCAATGATAAATGGTGCACCACTAGGCAAGAGAAGTTGCATAGGCATTGTAGTGCTTTCACATTAATTGAAGACTGAAATGCACTGCGTGAAAAGCACAAGCCTCTCTTTTCACCATAATGTGTTAATATGCCAATGCAGAAATGATTTCTTCAAGAGGTTTGCCTGTTGACATGTATCTCATTGCAACAGTAACACAAATATGAAATTATGGTACAAAATTGACATTTTTGAATTTAGTTTTTTCCTGGAATATAATTACAAACATCTAAATAAAATTTCCCTAAACGACATCCTGACACCTAATGTAATTCCTTTGATCCCCTTTTCTTTTCTTTTTAGACCTGTGTTTAATTAGTTTCAACCAAGCCTTTTATAGAACTCTTCACTGGGTACTTACATACTGAACTGACTGTAAAAGAGAATGAAGGAGAGGAGAATCATTCAGATATTATTTTCCCCCTCACTTCTAAGTTTTCTGCTTAGTCTGCAGTGGAGATGCTCGGGTATTATAATGAAAAGCCTATGTTTGTAAAAAGAAATATAACTGTTTCCTACTGTGAGAACTAAAAATTGTAATATGATCATTTGACATTGCCAAAATGACTATACAGCAATAATTATACCATCTCTTCAGTTGACCTAGCAATTTTGTGGCAGTCAATATTTTTCATTATATAAAAATAAGGATAGTAAGCAGCTTTAAAAAAATCCTGATTTACTTAAGCCTGTAAAGGGGATATTGTTTGCTAATACACTAATTAGCAGCCAACCATTTAAACTTCATCAATTAAACAGGAAATGGAGTTGCACCAGTAGTTTCACAATTTGCTAAAATACTGATAAGAGTATATTAGTAACCATTTCAGAAACATCTCCAGGCTCAAGGCATAACATGTTATAAACTCGAGGCATTTTTATGGTTGACATTTTTTTTGATTCTGGTAGGCTCTGTGATATAGCTACTTTTCCAAAACTAACCTTCCTGGTACAAAGAGACTTTAATAACAGAATTACAGTTATAATGATCAGGAATACTCTGTGGGTGTCTCAATCTATAATCGTGGTGACTAGAAGACTATTAGTCTGATTTACTGTAAAATAAATGATTTTGCAAGTTTGCAACTCTGAAAACAAACTGTCTCCAATAGAAATCAACATTCCTGAAATGGTAATTCAGAGAAAAAAATCTCAACTGAAGGAGGAGAGCAAAAAAGAAAAAAAAAGTTGCTGATGAAACTGTTTAAAAAACTGTACAGCTTCATCTGTGTGTGATTTGTCAGGTCTGAAGCTTTGACGTGCCCAAGGGGCAGACCCCAGCGGGGAGTAGGCTGCCGAGCTAAATAGCTGTGAAAGAAGTCTTAATGTAGGATGGAATTCAAACTAACCTTGACATGACCTCGGGAAAAATATGCAAAAAGTAAAATGAATGCACTCTGCAAGATACATCCTAATTTTGTGGTGGAGCTGGTTAGTTTTACAAACATAACTGAGACCTTAAAAAAAAACCCAGAAAGCTAGTAAAAGGGAAAAACTTTGAAATTCAGGCAAAAAAATGTAAGCAGGCATGATGTGTTACTGTGAAGGCATGTGAACCATTTGGAAAGAATCCAAATAAAAACCCACACTGAACAATATTGTTGTCAGCCTGTCTATTCAGGAAAATTGTTTTTTTTTTTAGGTTGAATATAAGTGACACAAAGCCAAGATTACATCATTGCATTACAAAGTCTGTTGTGGCTTTTAGCTGAACAAGCCCCACGGATCTATTGGTTTAGGACAGTAATTCACAGTAAGGAGGTTTTAATGTTTTATTTTTCTTCCACTGTCAATAAAAAATAGAGGAATTTAAGTAGGAAATATCAAGGGTGTCTCCAGCCTCTTTCTTGCTTTTGATCTGTGTTTGATAAGCCAAACTCGAATTTGAGGTGATGCACTGAGTCTTGATTTGACTTCATTATACATTTTGCCTGTTTTGAAGTGATCAGTTTAGGAGGAAGGCATTTGTTCTAACTCCCTGGCCAAGAACTGGCTAGCTCTTTGGATATATGGAAATTTTAATTGAGTGTCAACTTGTGTAAAAATTCAATCCCATTACCTTCTCAATGAAATTTTGTGGCAATACCAGTTATTTACTACACTACTAACCAGATTTTAAACATAATTAAATTGCTAAGAACATACACCCAAAATCTAATGACTTAAATCCCTACAGCAAAGATATGAATTCCTGGATCCAATATATGTGTTTCTATTAGATTTTCATAAGCCTAAAGTGAGTAGAAGGATTCAATCATTTAGAAGCTCAGAAGTATAAGGAGTTTTGCTGAGAAACTGTTGAACAATGTAAAGATCACCACTTAATGGCTATTTTATGCCAAGGGCTCCTTTTTGGTCAGTCTTATTTGATATTTTTATTAATGACATACACAAGTAAAATATGTACATGACACATTGATCAGAATGCCAGATTATACTAAAATCACATATCTATAAAGAATAACATCTTAGTTCATACACCATAAACTCAAATACCTACTGGTAGTAGTATATTAGTAAACAGGCTGGGGGTGTGGGAGGAACCCCGTTTTACAGTGTTTGCTGATTCTCCTGATGTAAATACTCCCAATGTGGTAGATTCCAAGTTGCCAAGATTCCAAGCTACCAATATTTGCTACTGCAGGCAAAATTATTGAATATTTAATAATTCTCAAAAGCCAATACTAGCCAGCTCCAGCCCCCACTACCTAGGCACTGATATAGAGGAACTGAATCAAGCACAGATTAGTTATCTTCAACCTCTCATCTTTTAACTATTGTGAGGGTCAAAGAAAGAGACAACTATTTTCTCTACTGAAAGGAAAAAAAGTGATGATTACCAACATTTGATCCCAGTAAAAGGAAAATAAGAAGAAGTAGTATGGACAGTGGAGGATAAGACAACACAATTTCCACCTAAATGGGGCAAACACTACTCACCTCTGCCAACTGTTTCCATGTGGCAATATGAAAACAGTTATTTAACTGCCCCCCCAACACAAAAAAATACAAAAATTGCATAAAGAATGGAGGTGAGTAGGCTTTGATTGTCTAGGTTCATTGAATCAACAGACAGTGAAAGATAAATGTAAACAAAAAAAGAAATATGTTGTGGGGCCGGAATGAGACAAACACGGAGTCGAAAATAAGAAAGGTAACAGGTAAATAAACTTGACTGTGGTTTACTACACCTAAGCCTGCAGTCCTGGTTCTGGTTGGGTTTCATTGTCCAGGAAGGACCTAGACAATGTATCAAATGTCCAAAGGAAAGCACTCAAGGTAGGTAGAAGATTCAACACTTCTCCAAGGAGCAAGCTGTCGAAGAAGTGGAGGTATTTAGCAAAGGAGTAAATAAGAGTTGAAGATGAGAGCAGAAAGGAAAGGTTATGTTAGCAGACTTCAAATATTTAGAGGACTTTTACACAGGAAATATTACTGTTTCATCTAACCTCAGAGGTCAAGCATGGGATCAAAGACTGAACATAGGAATGTAGCTTGGGCAACAGTGAATTCCCATTCATCAGCAGCATTTAGCAGAAACCAGAAGTCTACATGGTTGGGATGTTTTATGGGTTGATGAGTTATTGAATGAGGATTGGCCTAGAAGACAGGGTCTAAATTTCTCTGTTTTAGAAAGTTGGGCTCGTTTAGGCCCACATTCACCAGACCGGCCATGAAGATCACATTATTATTTGTAAAAGAAATGCCAAGACCAAAAAACACCAGTTTAAGGAGAAGCTGTCTCTTCTGGAACAAGACTCAACTATAAGATTCTTATGCAGAAAAACCTAGGAGAACAAAAATGGAACAAAGACACAACCGCATAAAATGTAAGCTGTACAATGTAAACTCAAGATAGGAAAAAAAGAAAAGAAAACTCAAGATAGGACACAGAGAGTAAAAAGAAAAAATAAGGTTAACTAAAAATTCTCAAATAATCTTCAATCTGTCCTACTTTAGAGAAGTATTTCATTGAATTTTGGCTTTATAGGAAACTTCCACTATAGAATTTATGCAGTTTAGTCCATATTTCAACAAGGTCCTATATGTAGATTTTTTTAAAGATGTGAACTTCACAAATGACTCTTGGAAAAATTTTATTCCATCAACATAGAACGTTTGCTCACAGATACCTAAGAAATGTGTTAACACCCTTCCTGCCAGCAGTGTGGGTATAATGACAATTTCTCCTTCATGCCAGGAAACTTCATGGTTGTGCTGTATTATGTCGAAATCTGCACATCTCAATGGTTTTCTGTGCATTCCAATGCACTTCAGTGACAATGTGGATCATTGCCATAATACATCATGACTGTTCTAATTATGGTTTCATTATGATGCACCGTATCAGGGCTGTCGTAATGTCATGTCAGCACATAGTAAGAATAGTTGTGCAATTATGTAATATCTGTTAGAGTATGCAATGTAGAATGGAAAAAAGACACAAGCAGCAGCAATTAATGTAATGAAACTCGGTTTTCTCCTTTAAAAAGTCTCCAGTTTAAGAGTACCATTTCTTTTGTTTCTCATCTGCCAAACTAAACAAATACCTCTTAAAACATTTATTTTTGTTTATTTGGGCACTACTATATAATTTAATGGATTTTAAAAAATACAGCAAAATAAGCAGAGAAAAGGGAAATCCCTCACTTTAGCTGTTCTGCATGTCACAGAAGAATGAGATTCACCTAGTATATGCTGCAAGAAATCCTGTAAAAACTTAAATGTAGTAAATGGAAGTCCACTGAAGGCTAACCATTATGTAAACTTCAAACACAATGCTACATTCGTCTATCTTCTTGATATCTTGTGTAATCATAGAACTTCTTGACTCACCCCCTAAACCTCATTGACCAGGTATATCTTAAATAAACAAACCATGACAAGGAGAAAAAGCAGTGATTTTCAACCAGTGGGCTGCAGCACACAGGTGGGCCACAAGAACTTTTAAAAGATACAACACCTGACTATTTAGTCTGGGGCACTTAACTCTTTTCCCCTGGGTTATCAAATAAAAAAAAAATTACAACAGCCAACACAGCAATAGCCATCCAGTGTGAATGAGTAGAAACTATACCTATTTTTTGGTGAGATCAGCAAAAATACATTTCTTGATGTGTCACACAATTTTAGTAATTAGTTTATGTGTGTCATGAAATGAAAAAGGTTGAAAATTGCTGAGATAAAGCATTAATACCATATTTACTTCCCTAAGTTAGGAGCATAAATATTCACTTGCCTTTAGTTTAGTTTCCCAAATGTACCCAAATGTCTATAAAAATTAAAATCTCATTATTTGTCATAAATTTGAAGAATAAACTCTCAATGGATGAGCTGTTCTATTTTTGGTCAACCATGGAGTACCTTGAATATTTGAGGCCTTCAGAAAACACTATGTCAATGAATAGTTTCTCAACCTAAATGATACATGAAGTGCTATTTATTGTTTTAATATACAACCATGGGAGAATTTATATATAAAAGCTTACCCATTATCTCTACGGCTGAATTACAGGACTGTTCAATGCAAGTATTTATCACAGAAATGCTGATGAAGCCTAAACTATGGATGTATATGATTGCGCAGCAGCAGCCATTTCAAATATAGATATATTTTTAGCATTAGGAGGCACCAAGTTTGTTTAAATCTAGATTTTTTTTTTTACAATTGCAAGTAATGTTAATAGCACACTGTAAATGTTAAGGCTAAGTGTGCAATGTCAAAATAGATTGAATCTCTCTGAAAATTGAAAATTCAGGCTTTTCAAACGTAATCCAGATGTTTGGCTTTTATTCAGATTTCAAGAAAGAGGGAACTAATATGATATAAAATTCATACATGCATATTTCATTAGTGCCTTTTGTATCACTGAATTAAACATTCTGAAACGTGCTTTTCCCAAATCACATAGAGTTTTAAACCAAAGCAGTTGCCAAGATGTTGCACACCTCAAAACTAATGCCAAATTAATTTCATAAGGAAGAGACTGTATATTTCTTATATGAACTCTGTTGGTGATGTTTCTTCAAAGAGAGTATTTTACTTTCTCTTTGAGGACAACAAGAAAAGTGAGAGGTAGAGCACTGTAGCCATTGTATCATTTTCCAAAAAGATATTGCTGCAGAACACGGTCACTTTGGAAATCTATAAGAATCAGTGGCTGAAATGAAGGCTGAAAGCTCTATCCCCCTTATTGTCATCATCAAAAACTATCCTTTCAAGTTTAGTGGAAACGGACATTCCTCAGGGACTATGGACTTCAGCACTGAGGAGCAAATCCAGAACTCACTATGTGATAGGTATTTAGGGCCAATCAAAGCATTCCCAACGTTGTCTGCTCCCATAACAGAATGGAAATGCTACCATACCTTTATGCCTTCACATCCTGACTTTTTCTTTGTAGGGTGTTACGAACTTTTCAAAGGGTTAATCCTGTAAACATCTATAACCTTAACAGATCCATAATGCCATGGGTTTTTCTTGGTGACTACCTATATCCTTGCATATCTATGTATTTGATACCTAAGGCTACTGTTTGAGGATATTCCAGTGTCTTCACATCAGATGAGGATGCATGTGGTTTCAGAGTTAGATTATAAACTCCTGCAATGGAGTGCTTAAGGTCAGGGGCTACGTGGTGTTCACCCTTTATCCACTGTAACTCTTAGCATTATGGATGTATAAGGTAGTTGGGACATATTTAGGCATTTGAATTCTCCCCAAAGAAAGACCAGGTGAATGTGTATCAGCTGTTGCAATATATACTAGATCTAGTTTTAGTACACAGAGATGAGTCGTATGTGACTGCCTTATTTATCTTTGAATTTCATGCTCAGTGAAAAACATATTCAGTGGAAGCAGAAATATTACTCTCAACTTTTACGTAGAAACCATGAACAAAATTAATTGTTTCCCATGGCAAGGAATGGTTAACATAAGAAAAGCTTCTATAAAATGTATCAAAGGAAAGAGAAAGGTGACAGCAGCTCTTTAAATATTTAAGGACACCTTTTATGAGTTCAGTGTTTTCTCATAGTAATAACATTTGATCAGAATGCAAAAGGCTGGGCCCAATTTCCAACTCCAACTCCAGTCTGCTATAGAATTTAAAATCTTTCTGTTCCAGTCTCTCTCGTTTTTTCCTTTGGGGTGTATGTCCATATTTACCAGAGAAAGATTTTAAGAAAATGAATGTTAGAGATCTCAGGCTTTAAGCGTTAAGCACTGTTTGTTACTCCCACCTCAGAAAGCTTGACTGTCATTTCAATGGATTGTTCTCTTTTTTGTTCTCCCACGGCAAGCCCGCAGGGAAAGTTAGCATTACCACTTCTGTCTCACAGATTAAAAATTGATACATAGCAGCTAAGTGACTTGCCCAAGGTCAGTAAGATAGTGCTAAAACCCAGAAATGGAATTTTCAGGAGGAATTTCAGTTTAGTTTTTCAGGCCATGCTAACTTTAATTCTTAAGAATACATCTTTATATATCAGTCCAGGAGTCTGAGGAAATTGGTGGCCCCTGGGAGTATAATGTAAATAAGGTCAAGAATGTCATTCAAAATGACTTTGGAGTGGTCAAAACACACTTAAGAACCCCAACCTTGTGGCTTCAATGGCCAGATTCATTTTGGTGTAGACTCATCCTCCAAACTTCAATAGATTTTTTAATAGCTTGAGGTTGAGCCTAAAAGAGCAGATAGGAGAGTTTTCATCAATAGCTATGCAGGTCATTCAGAAGAATAACAGTGCAGTTTAAAGAAGCTGTAGGGTACAGGCAAAAATTATTAGTATAAACTAAGACTATAAAGAGCAAATCTGAATTATGATAACTGCTGAGCACATTTTTCAAGCTAAGTAAGGGAGTTGACCATTAACATTCAAGAAAGTTTACTAGAAGAGTTTCATTAAAGAGGAAACTGTGTACATGCGTGTGGGTTTCCAATCCCAAGAGTGATAAAGGGAGGACAGGGAAGGAGTGAAAATTTAGAGAACAAAGTGATGGAAAAGCATAGATGGATGGAGAGAAAGTAATAAGTATATAGGGGAAATTACAAAGGTTTTACCAGATATGGGAAACCGTATCTAGTGTATACAAAATAAGTCACAAAAACTATGTAAAAATAAAGTGAAGAAGAGGAAGGGAATCACACTGAGAGAGGACTTCAGTTAATGCCTCCCCTGAATAATCAGATGAGAGAATATCATAATGATGACTTAAAAATTTGAGTAAGGGCTGCAAACATTCACTAAGAGGAACAAAAAGGGGCAGAAGAACCCGGATGTGGCCATTTAACATAGTTTATTGCCAAAACAACAGATAATCTCTCAAGAAGAAACAGGTACCAAAACTTGGACTTCGAGAATGTTTCCTAAGCATCACTGATGGGGAGCCCCTTCCCTGTACCACCTTTCCTTTGACAGTTATTTCTGTCTTTGCTCTATGGGCAGCTTGCTACATGATCTGAGGGAAGGCATTTCATATTTCTGCAGTCATCCCATCCGTAAAATAGTGCCAATGACATACTCACCACTTAACGCACCACAGGTATTTTAATAAGTAATTAAATCATGTTTGTACAGTTTCAGATCTGTATGTAAATGCAACATTTAAAACAAGTCTTTAATTTTAAAACACAAATGTGTAATAGAATTTTTTGATTTGTTACCCATATGCAAGCAAGCCCGCAAATTTTCCATTTGCTTTTATTATCTTAGAAATAAGGTATTGTAAAATAAGTAAAAGTGTAAAATAAGTCACATTCAAGAGGAACTACATATTATATATGTAAATAGTACATATATAATACATATATATTTCCATCTTTTAGAAAATATATCAGTTAGGTGTTACTATTTTCTCTACCCTTAATAAAGGGAAGAAGGAACATGTAGGTATTGTAATACTAATATACTATGTCTCAAAACCTGTATATATACAATCATTTAATCACAAAGTTTTATAAATGTTGTGACGAAAAAGGACTTGTGCTAAACATTTTACCTGGTGAATCAATGAGATTGGAAAAACAAACAAACAAGTAGGTAGATAAACAAATAAATAAAGTAATCAAATGAAAATATATGCCTGGGATCAGCTTGTCCATTAAGGAAAAACAAAACAAAACTGCATTTGCATTATTTACTAGCTGTGCAATTCCCTGTGCCTTGGTTGCTCATCTGGGGATAATAGTAATACTTATTTCACAAGTTCAATGTGAGGACTGAATGTGCTAATATATGTGAAGATCCTGGAACAATTCCTTTTACATAAGAAGCATTATATACAAGTGTTTGTTCAAACTTTATCCAAATGTTGCATGCTAAGAAAATAAGACTTTTGGCATAACTTTTCTCATCTTTTTAATGCTACTTGTTTGTATATTTATGTATATAACTTCCCTTCACTAGATGAAACAATGAATCTAAGATTCACTATTCAATAGAAAAGAAAAACAGCCTTGCCTTTTATTGACTTTCGTGGAACACATGGGCAGATGCTAGTAGGATGTGTCATTGCTTTGCTGCCATCTGCCCAGAGTGTCTTCCTGATTTTGGTGAAGTCCTAGGAGCGTGCCAAACTAATCCCTAGATCTGACAGTGGGTTTCTCCCCATATTGCATTCTTTTGTAGTATACCTATCTCCATTCCACTTACTTATATTCTATTTAGCAAGGCCCAGTTCCAATCTCATTTCTTCTATGAAGACATTCTAAAAACAGCAGTGATTTTCTTGTACTACACAATGTGCTCTTTGTTACTATTTCATGTTTTTTGTTTTTTTCTAAATGAATTATACTTTATTTAAGAAAAAGGATAACCTTCCTTTTATTTTGTTCTCTATAGCTTATAGTAAAACTTAACAAATGTTTATTGCCTCATCTTCCTAGTCACTAATACCAGACAGAATCATTCCTTATTCTTTCTTACTTTTAAAGTAAAGGTTGATTTATTAGACCTTTAATTCCTAACATATGTATCAGAACACATGGACATACATAATTTAAAAAATTATACATGAGAAAAGAGAACTAAGGTAAGAAACATCCTTGTGCTAAGACACCCAGGAAGTGTTAGTTGGGTTTGATACTAATTAGTGCAGTTTGAAAAGTGGGAAAAAACTTGAGTTAATCTTTCCCCAAGCAAATATGAATCTGCCTTTAACTAGACAGCTCCCCAGAGAAGCAGCCCCAGTAGGGAATTTGGAATTAGTGTGATTGACCGTCACTAGGTCTCCCAGGGTACACTTTGATTTCAAATGTAAGCCTGTGCCTCACCAAAATGCTGCAGAGACCTCTGTGGTCTTTTCCCCTAGATAGCTAAATGCCTTCAGCCGCATTTGCCATGACAGCCAACGTGACAATTCGAACACAGACCAGTGCTGTACACTTACTGGAACACAAGCCGAAGGTAAGAACAGGTTGTTCGTATGATATGAAATGACCCCTTTTCAATGAAAATGTAAGTGAATATACCTGTTCTAAACTGTAAAGAAACTTGAGGAGCATTTTGGAAATTCTGCCTAAAGGAAAAACTAGGAAAATTAAAATGTGTGGAAAACAAGACGTCAAAGAGAAAGCTGAACTTCCATGACAGATTTAGCAAAAGACACTGTTGAGAATTCAAATGAATAGTCATCTACCACTGAATAAAAGTAAAATGGGAAAAAAAGTCAAAGAAGGCCGATAAAATATATTTTTAGGATTACTACTAAAATGAACCCCAAACAATGTGGCATTTAGAAATTACACAGTTTTTCTGTAGTTTTCCATATAAATAAATAAATATAAGTATAAATATATGCACACTCATATGTTTGTTTCCTTAGGCTTTGAAATTGACTTCCTAAAATTCTGATTTTGCAAGATTGTTTACATGCAAAATCAATTACTAATAAAAACAATCTTTGACTTTTCACCAGAGAGAGAGCAAGGGGAATGGACCTTAGAGCCACTCCGTCCATCCCCCTCACTGTACAGGTGAAGAAAATGAAGGCTGAGAGGATGAGTCACTGTCCAAGGAGAATCCAGCCTCCACCTCTGGTGCTTTCGAACAAGCATTTACAATCTTTTTCCCCTAACACTGGTCTTTCGCAAAGCTTAAAAAATAAGATCAAAGAAAACTGAAAGGGGGATCTAGAGAATAAAATAACATAAAGGAACTGGGGCACTGAGATGAAGTCCCTCCATGCTCTTCCAGAGAAATTAACATATGGAGATCTGAGTGGCAATGCCTTTGTCTTTCTAGAGGACGCTTGGAGATCAGCTAATCCTGCTGGTATGCCTGTGAGAGTAGGACTCGGTCATGGTGAAGCTCTTGGAGTGATAGCCAAGCTTTTTTGTTTGTTTGTTTTTAATGCACTTTGATGTACGTGTGTGTATGAATGGGTGTGCATTTCAATATTTTAATTTTGTTTTTACTGTTTTAACTGCTTCTCTGATTTATAATTCATTTTCTAACAAGGTCACTGTGCATTTATGTTTCAGGACCAAACACAAAATGCAGGGCTCATAGATTTCAGAGCAGAGGAGCCACCAGAGAAGTGCCAGGAGCAGAGTAACAGCTGAAGTTGCAAGAAGTATGTTAGATCACTTTCTGCTTCCATTTGGTCCCACGAGCACAATAGAGTATAGGAGGCCACCTGGTGGTGAAATGGACCAATTAACCATTTATGCTACTTTCGAAAGCAAGCAAATAAGCAGCTTTAGGATTATTACAAAAAAACAAAAACAAAAAAAAACAAGAACCTTGGGCAAAAGAACAATAGTCAACAGGTATTATTACAATATAACAAACATAAAGTTGAATTGGAAAGTCATTCAAGTCTGTAGAATAGCGTATGTTACTAAAGCATTGCCATAATAGCTATTCTTTATAGCAGGGACTGGTAAGCATGTTCTGTGAAGAACCGGCTAGTAAATTAGTTTAGGCATACGGGTCATATGGCTACTGCTGATACTATTCAACTCTGCTATTATTGTATAAAAACAGCCATAGACAATACATAAATGAATGTTCCTGGCTGTGTTCTAATAAATGAATGCTCCCGGCTATGTTCCAATAAAACTTTATTTTAAAATCAGGCTGCAGGCTGGATTTGACCTTCAGGCTGTAGTTGGTCCACCTCTAGTTCCGTATTATGTATTGAGCTCATACTGTTTACCAAACACAGGGCTGACCCCTTACATACATTACCTCATTGAATCCTAGTAACTTTTCGAGGTGGGTGCTATCCCCATTTCACAAGTTTGAAAACTCCAGCTTCAAAAGTTTAAATCATTTGGTGGAAAATGCACTATGCTTCTTCTCACTTAGAAATGCTTTATGCAGCCTTATGCCATTGTTTTTCCTCTGACTTCGCACCCCTGTTCGGGCCCTCCCGGCACCCACTGTGCAGAGGCTGCTTTTGGTGCGCTTCCACAGTGACTTTGCTCCTGCTCCTCCACCTCATGTTTCCTGAGGTGTTGCCTCTTACCATCTCTTTCTCCCTCACTTCTTTTATATGTTTAAAAACTTTATGTCAGTTTTCATAACAACAGATGTAAGCAAGCATGCAGGACAAAAGCAATGTATTAAAAATAGATAGCCACATATACAACAATAAGCCAAGGAAACCGTCATATTGTATGTGTTCCAAATGGAATGTGAGCCAAAAGCATAATGCTCATTCTTAAATAATACAGTATGCATCCTCTGGGAGAAAAAATCAGCTCTGTCCCTAAATGGGGAAAGGATTTTTTTTGTTCCATTTTTATGTTATTTCCTTTTTCTTTTTAAACTTTTTCCTCCTAGGTATATACTGTAAGTCATACCATTTCAGACACGCCACGTTCCTCTTCCAAACTATCCAGGAGCTATTTTATTAACTTTTAATAGAAGAGAGTTGAAAAACCTGATCGAGAAATCCATGAGCTTATAAAAGCCCTTCAAATATAAAAATTTACCAGCAGTCTTTTAATATTAGCATATTTTCTCCCACAAAAGAAGATAGAAGTAGCTTCAGTTAGATGGAGGGTAGAAAAACCTAAATAAAGGATTTTAAAAAGATCTTTTAACTTGAAAAGTACATTGCAAAAGCTTGGGAATGTGACTATACAGAAAACAGAAGAAGTCTAATTACACAGCATGGATTTCAGCTGATCTGATGGTTCAACCTAACAACAGAAGGGATTTATACTAGATATGAGAAGACGTTCAGGGCATGGAGAGTTGTTAAACATTTTAATGGGAGGTTGTGAATTCCCTCTGGAAAGATCTTTAATGGAGGACAAATTCTCTCCTGTCTGGAATGGGTAAAAAAAAGAAAAATCCTTGAAAGAGAGTATATGAAATAAAGGTTCTTTCTAGGTCATCTGCAGTCCTGAAACTCCAGGTAAAATTCTCACTTCCCATAGAAATAAATAACTATACAAAAATCTCCAAGAGATTCACTTTGCAAGATTCAAGATAAACACTCATTAAGCAAGTGATTCGTTTCAGAAATTATTTACTGAGTGCCGAATATTGCCCATTCCCGGGGAGATGTCCACCCCAGCAGGGCATGGGTCTGAGCAGCAGTCTGGACAATGGGTAGAGAACACAATTATTCACTTCAGTTAATTTTTAAAAAAATCTTTGAACTCCAGTGAGCTTTCTGGAACTATTTCCTGAACTTGGTGAGCTCAAATACCCCACAGGCGCTGGCTGTCACAGGAGAGCCCTGGCAGTGCTCATGGTGTCCCTGGAAATTTTCGTGAACAAAAAAGGCTCTGGGCAGTGTTTCCATGCTTTCTTTCTTTTTCTAACCCAAATTTGGATGGACAGATATCTTTAACTGTCATCAAAACATGGACTATAAAAAGCTAGCTAAATTTTAGTTCTTTTGCTATATTCCCATGGTGTAGAAAAAGAATTCAATGAGCTCAATTCTAGAGATTCATTTATACTTAAGTTTTGACGAACATGAGGATTTTTGTTTGTGGCTTGTATGAAAACTAGGATGATTCACAGAATCGGTTCTATAGCATCACCAGGCAGAAGAGAATGAGGACAAGGAGAGAAAAATTATCCAGAGAGGACAGTTCTTCATGCATATCTCACATCTCAGCATGTCCCACCCAGCTCAGGAAAGCTGAGAAGCAAGCACGAAGTTCAGTAGGAAGACAGTAAACCCCAAAGGATATCAAGGTGGACACAAATCGGGGCAAGACGTGAATTCATCACAAATCTTAATCAAATTTTAATTTTAAATGCTACATCTTTTAATCTTAATTGCTTAAAATCAATAAGGCTTACAATTAATCTCTAAGAATATAAATAATCATTTATAAAGATTATTTTTAAAAGTAATAAAGAGTGTAAAACTTTTTAAAAAAAAGTTGGAGAAAGTTCTAAAATTTCGGGCTTCTCTTGATATTATAGCAATGACTTTTTTTAATTTTTCATATTCTGAATTAGCTAAGTACATATAGCTTTGGAAAAATGAGTCAGTATTTTAGACTCTGCCCCCTTCACCCTTATCACAATAGACTGGGATTTAAGAGCCACCCAAGTCCAAGCCTCTCATTGTTTTTCTCATCCCTTTCATCATGACATTTTAGACACACACATTTATTTAAAGTCAAACTGAATTTCTGGCAATGAATGTATCACTAAACTCTCCTGCTAACTATGGTACAAGAACAAATGGTGCTGATATACTTACCATTTCTAATGACTGTTTGTGTTTACTTACATCTACTAGTCTGTTTTTAGGTATCACATATGAATGGCACATGTCATCCTTAGATGTATAAATAATTATAGTAGGATTGTCTACAATGTCAAGAATGCATCAATGAATACTAGGGTTTGAAGACTAGTCATAGAATTATGGTGATCAGTTGTATGTTTTTATAGTATTTGTGTCAGACATGGATGTCATTGTCCTTCCTTTCCGCCCTCCATTTTTCTTTCCCTCCCACCCACTCACTATCACCCATTCTCTCTCCTACCGCCAAATACTAGTATTGAGTATTAACTTCCTTAATACACCTTGGTTTTTCAAAGAAAGAGATTTTTGTTTTGTTTTTACATACAATATTAGAGGAGCCTATGAAGTTTTAGACTCAATAATCAGACCATGAAAATAGGATTGTTTTCTTGAAAAACTAATGAATTGATAGCACAATTCTGATTAAAATAATTTAATTACTGTATTATTGAATAAACCTTATTGGAAAAATGTTTCTCAACATATACTAATTTTTTAATCCTCACCTGAGAATATTCCCATTGATTTTAGAGAGAAAGGGAGGGAGGGAAGGAAAGAGAGGAAGAGAGAGAGAGAGGGAGAGAAACATGAATATAAAAGAGAAACATTCACCAGTGGCCTCTTGTAGGCTCCCCAACCAGGGATCGAACGCTCAACTTAGGTATGTGCCCTGCTGGGAATCGAACCTGTAACCTTTTGGTATATGGGATGATGCTCCAACCAACTGAGCCACCTGGCCAGGGCATATACTACTGAGTTTCTATTCTGTGGCATGGACTGTGCTAGGCACTGAAGATACATAATAAACAACACAGATATGAACCCTGCCCTCCTGGAGCATGGAGTCTAACAAAAATTATAATCATTCATTCTCAAATTTGGTCCACAAAATCCAAATCTATCATCATTATTAAAAAATATGCATTTAATTAATAAGAAAGAATCCACGGCTAAATTATTCTCAAGGAGGGTCCTCTCAGGGAGGCACCTATGAGTATTGAAAGGGATAATGTTATTGTAATGAAGGCAACAAAATCCAATATGCTGGGATTTATAGCATAGAAATGAGCTCCAGACTGAAACTTGGCATATAGAAGGTAGTTTATATAGTTATTTATATATGTATGCATGATTTAAATGTCTCGGGACTACAAATATATCTGGTCCAAGGAATCTTTCATTCAAATTCAATCCTGATGATAGATTTTTTTAAAAAATTAAATACGTCAATACTTTATATACATGTGTGTATATGTTTAAATGCACATAAATGTGTGTGCATAACTATGTCTATGTGTACCTCTTCCACAAATTTCCTAGTGTTCAATGGCTAAAATGACATGGCAAGGGGAATATCACAAATCACAAATTTCCTTGATACAAGTGTCTATGAGCATATGGAATCACTGATTAGGAAAGCAGCTGAACTAGTAAATGCAGATGTGTTTCAGGGGTGTATAGATGTCCTGGAGAAAGGCTGCAGCCCTGTGATCTGAGAAAACTTGGAAGAAAAAATAAAATCAGCCACAAAAGCTATATGGGTGTTAATCTAGTTGACTCTTCTCTACCTTTAGAAAAAAGAAAATATGTGTGTATGTGTGTGTGTTCTGTGTCTTATGTAAATGAATCAAGGTTCAGCAGGAAGACCACTGCTTCCTTCTTAGCTCACCCCAGCGTGCCTCATTAGGGACACAGTGTAGTGGAGGTGCCTACTTTAAAAATGTATAAGCTTCACAAATGCTCACATTACATTATTAAGAATGTGCTTGGAAATGCCCTTATTTCTGAGAATTGTATTTGCTTCCTTGAAAGGACTGAAAAGTGTTTTTTCCTGCAAATGGTATTCCTCTAGAACATCGCTCCATGGCGGCTCTTCTAAAGTGAGCTCCCTTTGACAATAACAGGATTCACGAGGTTGAATTCTCCCAGGGCAATGTGGTCTTTGGTGCGTCTCCCCTCAAAACATAAATATTTTCAGCTTTAGCTTTCCTGAATCTGAGAGAATATAGGAGGTCCCTGTGAGGCTCAGTGTGGCAACCTTCCCCAGGGTGCTGAGGAGCTTAAGAAAGCTTGGGAGCTTTCACAGAACAGTATGATGATTAGCTAAAGCACTAACCCAAGTCCATCATGTTTTCTCTGCAGAAGTACCATCTGAACATTTAGGACCTTCGTTTTTCTGTCTTTGTACCACCAGCTTATGCAGAGAGAGGAAATACTGTTCTTGTAAGAATTTTGCCTGTTGTAGAGAAGTGGATATGAGGCAGCAGGGAGCAGGCAAGCAAAATGTGAAAGACAGACTGGGTATTAGAGCCAAGCAAATTGGGTTCAAATCTTGATTTATTTACTCATTTCTTGGGAGAGTTATGTGTATAGCTCCAGAAATACAATATTTCTAGCTTTCTGCCTTTCTAGCACATAGTGGGGATGAATTTCCCCATCCAGTATGGGACAAGGTAGAGCCATGTGATTAGTCTGGCCAATGACTTTGAGAGGAAGTGACATGTATCTTTCAGGTAGAAATTAATGGCTAGACTAAGACCTTCCAGAAGTCTCTTTTCTCTTTCCCACATTGAAGGAATATTGAAGAGGGTTGCTGGTCCATTAGTCTGAGCCCTGGAGAAAGAACATACCAAGCAGAGCCAATAGCCAACCTGTGATGGACATGTGTATATGATAAATATTTGCAGCTTTAAACCTTTGAAATTTGGGGGTTGTTGTATCAGCAAACCCTAGCCTAACCTGACTGAGAAGCTAGTTCTGTCTTTTGGGCTAGTCACTTAACTTCTCTGGGTTTCAGGTTCAGATTCCATTGGAATAGGGAAAACAGTCCATGATCACTGTGCACATTAAGTAAGACAATGTACACATGGCAGTGACAGAGTCAAATAGTAAGACTTCACTGATGCTCATTTTTTACCCCCTATCCTATCCCTATCTCATACCACACACACACTCTCACACTCACAGTCACACTCATGCATGCACACACTTCTCTTTTTATAAAATGATGAAGTAGGTAACATCTGTTCTTGGTTCCTTTTCTGGATGCCTTCCCTCTATCCACACTGTCTTCCTTTCCCAGCGTCCTTTTATTTAAATTAGATGTTAAAATTAGCATTTAATTCAATATTATTCTCCTACAACCCTATTGAATATCTGCCTCTGGTAGAATGTATTCTTTTTTACCCCAAAGAAATAAATCTTAAAGGTAGGATTTAAGGCAGTATGGACATTTAACAATAAATACAGTTGGGTTGGGGAATTCCTAACACTCCAAAAATGATGTTCCTTAGACAACAACAAATCTACATCCTTCTAAAGCTAGACATGGCAAAGACATAAGGACAAGAAAGAAGAAGGTTAATGAGTTTATCTGTGAGAGCACTACGGTTGAGCTTTCCCACCCCCCACCCCGGGTTTGCCAGCCTATTCTGAACAGGTGCCAGGCCTTGGTTTGAAATAACTAAAACATTATCTAGGTCCCCTTCTAGCCCCATCCTTATGCTTTAGAAATATATGCATGAAATTCTAATAAATTATAAAAATGAGAGTGATTTAAAGACAAACTAGATTCAGTAGCATATATATCTTATACACGTCCTTGTGGTCATTGCAATGATAACCAATGCCTTCCTGACATAATTGCATGGAACATTAAACCTAGCATTTATCCTTTTTATATTAAGACTTCTTTGTCAGTGGTAATACTTGGTTTTCATCTTTAAACTTTGCTACTTTTTTTAAAAAGCAAAACAAACCCCAGTTCATGCCATGGTTGTCTATAAAGTTTAACCACATATAATTTTTTTCTAGCTTCCAACCAGATTAGCCCAAATATGAATATAACAATTAATGATAAGTAGTTTAAAAATAGGAAATGCTAAAAAGTAGGTGAGAGACATTTTCATTAACTCACTGACCTGAAACACACACATAGTATTAAGCAGATCAGGAACCAAAGGTGGCAGTGAACCAAACATCCTTTCTTACAAGGAATTTTAATGTTCCTCAAATTTATTTTATAAAATCAGAGAGGCGTTTTCAAATATATGGGACTAAAGCCAAATCTTTCAGCTCAACACAGGAGGAAACACTGCATATTCACATCTAATTAAATAAAAGTCATTTTTCAAAAGTTTAAGCCTGAAATTTTTGTAATTTAATCCAAAATTTTATTAGCAAAGTCTAATGATTATCCTGATTGCAATTAATGAAAGCTCCCAAACAGGTCAACTCATTTAAGTGCTATCTATAATCATTTGGATTTTAACATGATGGTTATTACTTATTACCCTGAAACCAAGCAGCGCAATGAGATATTGATTACTTTTAACCTTTAGATCCAAGGATTCAAGAAAGGTCAGAGGAGGGGAACACTCTTCCTTGGCTGCTGAATGTATAGCCTTCAGGAGAATTCAAATGATTCCCATTGGTCAAATAGATTCAAGATTAGTTTATTCTCTGGGCTGACAAGAAATGATGATGCTTTTAAAAATATCACCCAGCACGTATTTAGTGAAGTGTTACATTTATATAACCAGTGGCCTCAAGATGTGCCTCACATCTCAGCAAGTCTCAGGCTGTTAACCCTTTACCAAGTTTTGTTTGAATGCGATATTAAATGTAGTAGCCTTTACTGGAATAAACTTATCTCATTAAAGTAAGTTCTCTTGTAGATTCCAAAAGGCTGAACACAATCACTGGTTCACTGTTGGCCACTAGCATTTCTTTTGGTTTTCTTTTTCCATGACAACATTTAGAAATATTTTTCACATTTGTGCCACTGAAAAGCAGTGAGTTCTAAGGTAGGGTCCAGCAGAATTATGGGCAAGGGAAACATAACTGTTATGTGTTAGATTAATTTGCAGAACACTTGGCATTATTATTGCCAAGTCCTCAAATTGTTCCAAGTTGTTCCGGAAGGTTGTTATTAATAGTATGTTTTCTGAGGAAAGTTCTGTCTACTTTTGGAACTGCATTTCTGTTGCCAAGGAAACTCCTTTAAGCACAGTTTTCTAGGAGCACACTGCTGCTTTTGTGTGCTGTGTCCTATTCATATCATCTAAGTAAGCGTTTCACATGCTCCAGCTTCCCAAATGTTGAAGTTTCAGCTTATTTAAGTTGCTTCTTTCAAACATAGTTAATGCTTGCTATGATTTCCCCCACCCTTCCCCCACCCCCAGCCATCCAAAGCCCAAGTTTCCCCCTGCCTTCTTCCTTCCCCAACTCTTACTTTTCAACATTTATTTTTTTATACAGTTGCATTAGGGGAGATAGTTTTCACAAGTTTTTGATACATTAACTTAAATTTGAATAGTAATTCCATAGGTTGGAGCGTTAGTCCCTCAAGTGTTAATTATCTTTCTCTCTAAAATTAATGTAGTCCTTTCCTCCTGACTCCTCCACCCCATTTATTGAAGTGCTGAGGAAAACATGTCATTGAGTCCTGAGCCAGCCCTGCTGTTGTGATTAAGCGTGGTCACATGGCCCATCTCTGCCAAAAGGAGGGCCCTGAGAAAAGGTGACAAAGACAGTGATTTCCTGTCAGCAAAGAGGACGACAGGGCTGTCTAGAAGTGATGCAAATGAGGGGAACTTTCCCCACGGCTTGTTTGATCCACTCTAGGCCAGAGCAGGCCAGGCCAGGGAGAGCGGGCGCAGCACAATGCAGCCGCGCTGCCCCGAGAGCCAGCGCACCTTCCGGACAGTGGCTCACCCGCCGGAGACGACAACTGCTGGCGGGGGCTTCCCTTCCTCGCCCCTCTGCACACAGGGCCAGCGAGTTCTTGGCGTGCTGTTCTCTTAGCATCCTTTTTAAAAAAGTGATTCAATTAGGAATTATAAGGTCCGGCAGGAACAATGTTTCATATATTGTTCAAAAACCATATCCATCTACTTTTTCTAATAAACATTTCACATGATGAGTTTTGCCCCCTCTCAAAGAAGAAAGAAAAAACATATATATATTCAAATATTCATAGCAAATACTGACTCATCAAAACTCAAATTAATATGACAGCTAGTCTAAGGACTTTTCGAACTTTAATAAAAATGAAACAACAAATTCATTTCTAGATAGCAGTAGAGACAGCTTAGGCTTTTCCATTCTGATCAGTTTTAAAATGACTAGATAATGTTATTTGAAATATTATAACAATTTTAAACATATTCTTCTTATCTTAATGGAGTTTTAATCTAACATACTATTAAGCTCTACAATTAATCTCCTGGGAAAGACGTAAAAAATTATCATTAGGTTCTTGTGTCTGATATATCTGATACATTTTTACCTTGACTGCTTCAATAACTAGGAATTTGCTTCATTTTGAACAATCAAGGTAGGGGATTTTGGTACTGAAATTCCAATACAAGGCCTAATTAACAGAACTTAATTTTTTTGATGTGTATTCCTTCTATATACAACATGTGGGAGTTGCTTTTTTTTTTAGTAACAGATTTTCATCTATTTTAAGCCTAGCTACAGTGACCTGGCCTAGGAATAAGCCTAGCACATTTTTAGAGCTCAAGCTCAGTCATAAAGGTATCAAGTCACATCTGAAATTATTTAGATCAAAATGAAAGAGAACTCTTATAGAGGGTTGAAAATTTTGAATTTATAAAATATAGGCATAGCATGTTTAATTTGTTTTCTATGTTTGGTTCACAGCTATGACAACACTATTTTGGCATCAATAGTTGTAAAATAACAAGTCAACTAGATCACATTTTTCTTCTCTCACACTACATTTCTTATTCCCCAGAATTTCTAATCCTATTCAATGCACATGTTTCTTTTAAAAGTCGTAATGCTAGTCTTTAAATACACACCCATATTTATTCTCCAAAGTACCATTTTCTCCTTTAAAACTTAGCTCTTTCTTTTATTTCTTTTTTCTGAAACAATTTTTCTTTCATTGTTTAGTTTTTTTATTTGTTTGTGTTTGGATTTTTGTGTTTCCTTAACTATTTGTTCATCTACCCATGATTTTAATTTACTCCTTCACCCTTTTTTGTTTGATTAACTCTGTATTAACTAATTTCTACTGCTTTCCTTTCTCTCTAATGCTTATATTTCTCTTTCACTTTACTAACATCTTCTTTTCCAATATATGATATTGACATCCTCTCTCAGTAATCCCACCTGGCCAAACTGTCGTCGGAAGAAGCCCCCTTCGGGTGAGGGCTATGCTCAAAGTCTCTAAACATCACCTGACAACAGAGTCAGAGAAAAATAATTAATTCACTTGCTAAAAGTATTATGTTTAGAACTTTACTTGTAAGGAATATTGTGGTTAGACATTTCTCTAACATACCATTCTGACCCCTTATATAAAAAATCCTAAAAGAAAATGTTTTCATATCTAAGTATCAATATAAACTTAATTTCTTCAAAGGAAGTGTGACTTTTTTCCTTGTGGAAAATGAGAATTTTGTAATTGAGCACATTTCCTGCTTTGTTTTCACTATCAGAAAACTCAGAATAAAACTTTGAGGTCATCTTTAGTAACTACACAGGACTTTACAGTGTTTGTATCTACATATTAACTCTTCTCACAGAAACAGACTCATTGTTGTATATCTTCCCCAGCTTTAATTTATATTTATACTTTAAAATATTTTTATTATTTTCCTGTGAGTTCTTATAAACCTCAAATCCATAGCAGAGTAAATATGTAATTAACCTATACAGAGCATTGTATTATGCAGAATGAATGGTTCGTTTCCTTCTGTGCACAGGATATATCTGTATATACTGATACCAATCGAGAAAGAAGGCATTTGCATTTTTTCCATAAAAGCAGAACTATATGAATAACTAGCCCTCAAAATTACATATAAAATCTTCAGTGTAAATTTCTTGAAAGTATAAAGGTTTTAGTTAAAGTGGGTAGTAATTGCATATTATTTTTAAGCTGGAAGGGTTATTTTTAATCCCTTAAAACATATAACCCAATATTTTATTGATGAGGAACAGCTAAGGCATTCACTCAAGGAACAAATCTATAAATACAGTATTTTAGTGAGCTTTATACTATCTGAAAACCGCTCTTGTTCAATTATAACAATAATCACCAGACTGCAACTTCTAAATTTGGCTCTTGAAAGTAACCCTTGGACTATGGAACCCCACACCAACCCAGGATCGCTAGGGGCACTGTCATCTGTGCTCCGTGCGCAGAGAATGGGCCCTGCAGCAAGGTAAGCGGCCCTGAAGGCGCCCACCTCCACAGTGCTCCAGAGCCAGCTGTGTCTGCTGCCCAGGATGGAGCAGCTGCAACAGCAGCAGCCTGAAGAAATGCTTCCAGGTCACTCAATCCATAAAATTTATAGGATGGGGAGGAGGTGTCTTGAGCTTCCCTGCGCCCAAGAATAATGCCACCTTTGATCTGCAGAAATGAAAAAATGGAGCTTCTCCTTTGCAAGTGGGTCTTAAATATTTCTCCATTAATAGTTAATGCACATAAAGACCAGCAGAGTGACAGCTCCCTCTGATTATGAATTCTGGCTTTGTAACTCTAGTACAAATAAGAGCTGAACTTTCAAAATCACAGTGGTTACTTTTGACAAATTAAATTGTCTTACTTAAAGAGGTAGGAGGAATGAAGAGAAAGAAAGTGAGGGAGTGGGAGAAAATTCTCCTTGGAGATGATTCTCAGATTGAGAAAGAAAAAAAATGAGAAAAAATGACATTTGTGTTTCCTGTGTGGATAATACTGCCAATGTTTATTAAAAAAATAGCTACAGAAGGTCTTGGTTCAGAGGTTGGATGAGACAAAGAAGAGGGAAGGAAAGGTATTGGCAGTATGGCTCATTGTCTCCAAACAAAGAAGAGAATATATTTAAAGGAGTAGTTAGTTTTTAGTAAGAATCAGGTTGGTCTCAGGACCTTGCAGTTTAAAATTACAAAGAAAATAGTCTTAAATTTCTAATAATCTGACAATAACAAGAAATGGTTTAAACAGAAAATCCACTTTATAGCTCATTGTAATAGTAAGGTTCTAAATTATGTCAGTTTGTATAAATATATTCTTTGCTGGTTAAACCTAATTATTTTCCTTTATAAGTTCCTAGGCTGCTTTGCTGGTTTTGGGTAACTAAGATATCACAACGGGTGCCTCACTCATGAGGTCTGCTGAGTGAATAGTCTGGGGTACTTATCTGTAGTTCCATATCTAGGAGTTAAGGTCAGATGATTTTCCAGCAGAGACCAGAATATAAAACAAATAGGTAAAGTCAGAAAGTTAGTGCCTAATGTTGAGGCAGTACCTAAAAATCATACTCTCATGAGTACCATTTTACTATATTTTCTCTAACCCAACATTTTCAAATGTAGACTTCAGGGATCCACCTAGGACTGTGCAATGCACACACCGAGGTCTCAGCACGACCGTCTCTGGTAGGTAAGGAGCTGAGTGATGAAATACAGAGTCCCTGAGAGCAAGGAGAACAAAGGTTTTGAATCTGATGATAAAAGGAATAATGATTCTGTCCTGGTCTGTAGTTGTTGGGATTCTACCAACACTCAGTCGAAGGTCGCTCATAAGTTTCACCCTCATTCTTTTCAGTAATACCAGGGATCATGAACTTCATTTCCATCCTTAATTTTTTAACTTAACACTCTTAGTTCTATAACTGTATAAGGTACTTTACTTAACAGATAGAATATAAGTGCCAGGTATTTTTCTTGGTACTGTCAACCGTGGTGGGCAATGAAGATGATGAGAATGGGCCAAGATGGACTGGAAATGCTGTGGAGTGGAGTGGGTGTCCTGTTGGGTTGTTGCAATGATGGGAAAACCAATAGTAAGTGCAGCAAAAGGGGTAGTCCCACCAACTAACAAAAACTGCTTTGTCCTGAATGTCAATGATGCCCTTGATGAGACATGCTAATAAAGCACTGGAATCTTTCAGGGCCAACGAATTTAAAGATTAAAAAATGACTAAGATCATCTCAAATGGTACTGAAAGCCTAGGAAGGTCTTGGAACCAACTGAGAAGCTTTACTCTTTCAGGAGTCTCTACACTCCACAGGCTCCAAACCTCCCTCCCCCAAGACAACCCTTCAGTTAATTCCTGGAAAAGCAGAAAAGAACAGAGAAATGAGACACTGAAATGGAGATTCTTGGCAAAGACCTGAAATTAATTATCCTTCATCAGTTTTTCTAATTCAGAAGCCACCCCAAGTTCTAAACGACTCTTTAGTCAATATCCACAGGACTGCTTTGGACGTTTCCAACCCTCTGGAAGAATTTGGGGGCTTATATATTGACAAACTCTACAAACCCGTAGCATTTGCCCTCGGTTTCTAACTCAATTTTTAGTATTGCTTATAAGCCAAATGCAAAGTTAATGATAGTCTAATAAACTTAGATATGTTGGACACCTAAAAGCAAAAAAAAAAAAGATGATGACAAGACATGGTCACAAATAAAGAACCCCTGCAGGAAAACGTTTGGAAAAACACTACAACCCAGAAGTACTGAGTGGGTGGAATAATGGCCTTCAATATGCCAGAATGAGAATTCTCAGGCAGAGCACTTACAAGGAAAGCACAAGAAAAAGACTGCACTTTTTGTTCAGTGATTTCCTATTAATTGTGATGCAAATTATATGGATGTGATTTTGACAAAGAATAGCACTGTTTCTGAAAAAAGTAGTGGTTTATGTACAAAATACAAAATGCATCATGAAGAAAAAAATGTTATTTGGCAGCTCAAGAGTAATAAAATCTGAGATAATGGCTTATGATTAGGTAACTTTTGTATTATTTTTTCCTGTTTGGCTCAATTTTTAATCTTAAGGCTTGGAAATAAAACAAATATCTTTGCATCACAAATTAATATAGATTTATAGACATTTTAATATGTAATTCTTGATCCTGACATAAGATGTAAAATCACCTAGCTCTGGTTACTTTTGGTTGAGACTGTTACTCTAACAATATGTTATGTCAGAAGATGTATTAGTTTTGTTGTTAATGTGGACAGCTATCTGTACAGGAAACAGCAAATAATCAAACTCGATTAATGATTGACAGAATTCTTTAGGGAGTAAAATGTCACCATTTGCCGAGTCCCTGAGGAACTTACATCTTCTCTTAACCAAGATGATTCCCAGGGGACACTAATTAAACTCAGCCAGGCCCTGAAAAAGTACAAATAAATATTTCTCTTTAAAGGAGTTAGAAGTTAAAGTAATATATTAAGAAAAGGTGACTTAAAATGATAAAGACTGAAGAAGAAAAAAGACAACTTTTATTTGACCTTGAATGTACTTCTTATTCTATGAGAAATTTTAAAAAGCTAGAGGGTGGTTGTTTCTTGTCATTATACTGTTGCTGATTCTGTGGTTAGTTATTAATTTTATTTTTTATGATTCACAATCTGCTCTTTGAAATATGCCATATGCTCAAAGCAATTCAAGGATGACAACTGTCAGAATTACTCCAATAAAAATTGCCTAAATGAGGAAGATTTACTACAGTCTGATATTTCCGTGGAAAGTCCCTCTACCCTCCTCCCCAACAGCTTTCTCAGACACTGTGAATCTTGCAAACATTTTTTTAAATCAAAATCACAGGGTTGTTTTCTAAGAACTTCTAAGACTATTTAAGTGGAATTGGTAAAGCACACTAGGCCAAGGGTGAATTGGCAGACATGGAAAACAATATAGATAGTTATTAGATGGATTGCCTGCAATCAATATGTGAGTTCCAAGCTAGTTTTCTTAAATCACACGCAAATGTATTGACTTAATATGACAACGTCTGCTCTATGTATCACTAATAAACATTAAATTGGACAAGCCCTGTACCCTGAAAGCAGCAAGCCAAAATAAAGGTAAACTCCTTTTTCCTCTTGGAAGATCTGAGGGGCAGATAGAATTTACCTGAGTGATCCAATCAAAACATATTTTGTCCAATACTACCCTTCATTTTGTTTCAGTCTATTTATTAATGCAGGTTTATTTATTGCTATTCATCTTGAAGATACATTTTTGTCCTTCTATAGAATTACACCAAATAGAATGTGATAAAGGGAACTTTCTTGCAATTATGATGTCGGTGCAGCCTGTCAGCACACAAGGGATGGAAATGAGTTTGGGGACAGGGAAGAGAATTCTAATAGACACCATGATACGTACAATGAACGCAAAGAGATCCTGAGAGAAAGAGAGAGAGAGAGACTTGTCAGGCTAATCAGATCTCCCACAGCAAGGTAAAGGCAAGAAGGGTGGCTCTAACCTTGTAAAGATGCTGCTGCTGCTCCTCTGACATCATCAGGTCATGGCTGTCCATCACAAGGGACTCCATGTCAATCAGCCAATCCCAGAGCTCCTGATATTCTGAATCAAAGTCCAGAAGCCTGAAGATAAGACACAAAATGTATTATGCATAAACACAGTGTAGTTGTTAAAATCTCATATTAGAATAATATATTCTTGAAAACCCACGATGTTCCTAGGTGATACCTATAAAATGAGCAGGAAAAAATTATCTGTGTGGTTACACAGTGGGCAAAAGAGGAATTCAAGCTTGAGACATAAGCTACTTCTTAGATTTTGAAATCATAACATGTAATTTTGATGTTCATACCTGAGACATATTATCATGGCAATTTCCATTTGCTAACCCTTTCTGAGAATTTGCAGCACTTCAACAAAATGACTGCTAGCACATCCTTGAAAAAGAGCACTGTCATATTTAACAGGCTCAGAAATGGTGGCTCAGTGCCTGATGAAGGTTAATGGTTCAGAATTTTGGGTAAAAACAGTATCCTCAAAATCCAAAACCCCTTTCTCACCTACTAGATTTTCCATAGATACCACATCCCAATAGATTTATGACTAAGAATACTAATTTAACTAATTTATCTATAATAATCACAATTCACTATCATATCCAAAATACAATTTTCACTGGGAAATGGCTCAATCATTTACCTGTCCCTCTGCTGTCTATCTGCCTATCTCTACAAACATATATCCTACATTTATTGTCATGGATGAGTAGCCAGCATTTCAGCTTAACACTCAGAGAAAGGCTTGAGTGACTCTGGTAAGCCAGTGAGAACCAGGGGCAGATCCAGTATTAGACAGGTGTTCCCTACAGACATGTAGGAAACAAAGGTAAGGACAGGAAGTCAAAACAATGAATCTTTGAATAGGCAGCAATCATTAAAATTCAAAGGAGGATCACTATGGTTTTCAGCAAAATAAATCATTAGAATAAGGAGCTTAAAAGGATTAATGTGATTCTCTATTGAAAGCCCAGTGAATAAGTAAAGCCCAGATTCCTCTAAAACACTGTGATCGGAAAATGAAAGTGCTGATGAAAAACCATGACTTTGTCCTTCCCCCTAAAAATCATCCCCTAAAAGAAATCCTAGGCTCCTGTCAAACTATAACTGAACGAAACCCTATTTGTACTATGAAGTAGCAGCCTCAGGTATGAATGTGCACTTACCAAGTGAGTATCTTATTACTATCTTGTTCCTGTCTCCAAACATTAAATGACCACTTTCCAAGCAAATGAACATCTACTTTTCATAACCTACAACTTAATCTTAATAGATCTGTCCAAAAATTATGGTGTATCTGGTGATGGAGGACTAGACTTAAAATTGCCAATTTTATTTTAATTACTTTACCATAATTATAAAGATCCTTGATTAGGCCTTAAATACCCAAGGGCAAGGGTCGTCACTGATTAACACGTAGACTGATAAATAAATGTTTACCAAATGTTGATGATAAGTACAGCTGATGTAGCCAAAATCTTCAGTAAGGCTGTGGTGGCCTAGAGCAGTGCTTCTCAAATGTTAATGTGCATATGGCACAGCTGAAGATCTTGTTGAAATGTAGGTACTAATTCAGTAGTTCTGGGGTGGGCCTGAGATTCTGCATTTCTAACAAATGAAGAACTGGCAATGCTACTGGTCATGGACTTCACTTTGAAGCAAGGTCTTGCAGCACACGTGTGAAATCTGTAAATATACATTTCAAAATACTAAAAAACAAAAAAGAACAATCCCACTGTAACAGCGAGAAATAAACCATCAGGCTTTCTTCATTAACTTTGTGAGTGACTAATAAAGAATGACTAATGAGCATTTGTTCATATGACTAGTATAATAATTTTAGAAATACCTCCTGAATTATGGTCATCATTTCTCTCTTCTTATACCCTCCCATATTTTAAATATAAAAACAAGGTAAAGGTGGAATGTCACTCCCAAAATTAGGAGTATGGCCCAGAGGAATATTAAAAGGAAAGGGAAAAGGAAGGAAAAAGCGAACCCCTTCCCTCTCAGTGGACTTGGGGAATAAGAAGGAAATAAAGGCAAGAGGCACCTGCACTCAGATGTGTGTATTTCCATCCCTTGGCCTAGACCTAGAGAAAAGGCACATGAGATGGTTGAAGGGAAAGCCAAAAGTGCAAGGATGTTGGCTCCGTTGTCCTCTAGGAAGTCTGGGAAGAGATCATCTTAATCAGTGTCCTCACAATAACCTGGAGTGGGCACGTTGAAGTCAGAGAGAGATCTTTGGTCAGAACTCCCCTTGCTACCACGTTCTCTCATTCTCTCTGCACTGTCACGAGGTTTCTGAAAGTTCAGCTGATGGACTTGGCAGAGGCATTGCACAATGACCTCCAAGGAGAGCAGGGGAGGGGAGGAGGCTCTGAAGCCAGACCTCAGAGAGTAATCAGGACAAGTGAGGCCTGAGATAAGCCTTTAGTCAGAATATACTCCTGACCAAGTTAAGAGATAATGACACAGCCATAGCCCTCTGGGGGAGGCAACCTCATAATGTCCAGGGCAAGACCCATTTCAATGAACCCAGCCAGCCTTCACCCATGGACCACGTTAAGACAGGGGACCTTACTGCATTCTAGAGTCACAAGGTCAGGTAAGCCCCCTGTATGCTCTTTTAGATACTCTGCTTACCCAAAGGAAGGGAGAAGAATAGGAAATCTGAAAAACAGCATTTATCCCAAGAGTTGTTCCTTAAAAGAATGTTAATTTATTAGGTGAGACTATAATCATTGTGTTTGAAAACACGAACACTGATCTTAAAGCAAGTTTTTTTCTTGCTTTACCAGGAAAGTACATGTCTCATAAAAATTATCAGTCAGTAGGAGAAAAATAAAAAAGTCTGATTTATTTTGCATATGTGTAAGATAAAAAAGAAACTTTGATTGTGGCTAAACAATTCAAAGGCAAGGTATGAATGTATTTTTGCATCCCTAGTGCTTACTGTAGTACCTGGTGAATATGACTGAATATAGATAATGAAACCAAAACCTTCAGTAGGGCAAGAATGATTTCAGAAAGAGCAGCATGTAACAGGGGTAATAGTAGCTCATCCCCCAAAGCCAATACCAAAGCAACAAGGGCACCACTGACAGGCTTCTACACTCATTCTGAAGGGGAGATTTTTGCCTCAGTATATGAGAATTGTACACTTGCTTACTGAGAATGGTTAGACACACTAGATTATCAGTTCATCTGAGTTGCCTTCCCATTCCTTTCACATCTTCCTCGTTTCTCTAGTGAAAATTAAAGGTGATTGAGAAATAAATCTTAAACAAATGAAAAATATACCCAGAATAATAAAATGTTCAGAACAATGGAAATGTTTTTAGAGGCTCTTTACCATGCCTTAAACCCATTTAGCTGCTCCCTATTACTCTCCTTACAGAACAAAAGCTATTCCTTCTTCTTTTTTAAAAAATATTTTTTATTGATTATGCTATTACAGTTTTCTCAACTTTTCCCCTCTATCCCCCCTCTACTCTGCCCCTCAGTTCTCCAGCATTCCCTCCTTAGTTCACATCCGTGGGTTGTACATATAAGTTCTTTGAGTCTTCTCTTTCCCATACCATTTTTTATCTCTCCCCATCTACCTTATGCCTACTAACCATGCTTCTTCTTCCCTGTAACTTTTCCCCCCATTCCTCCCCCCACCCTGACTGAAATCCCTCCTTGTGATGTCCATTTCTCTGATTCTCTTCCTGTTCTGGTCATTTGCTTAGTTTTTGTTTTTGTTGTTTTCTTTTAGGTTCATTTGTCAATAGTTGTGAGTTTGTTGTCATGTTACTATTCATATTTTTGATCTTCTTTTTCTTAGATAAGTCCCTTTAACATTTCATATAGCAAGGGCTTGGTGATGATGAACTCCTTTAATTTACCTTATCTGAGAAGCACTTTATCTGCCCTTCCATTCTAAATGAAAGCTTTGCTAGATAGAGTAATTTTGGATATAGGTCCTTGTCTTTCATGACCTCAAACACTTATTTCCAGCCCCTTCTTGCCTACAAGGTTTCTTTGGAGAAATCAGCTGATAGTCTTATGGGCACTCCTTTGTAGGTAACTCTCTCCTGTCCTCTTGCTTCTTTTAGGATTCTCTCTTTATATTTAATCTTGGGTAACTTAATGATGATGTGTCTTGGTGTGTTCCTCCTTGGGTCCAACTTATTTGGGACTCTCTGGGCTTCCTGGACTTCCTGGAAATCTATTTCCCTTGCTAGATTGGGGAAGTTTTCCTTCATTGTTTGTTCTAATAAGTTTTTAATTTCTTGGTCTTCCTCTTCTCCTTCTGGCACCCCTATAATTCAGATATTGGAACATTTCAGGTTGTCCCAAAGGTTTTTAAGAGTCTCTTCACTTTTTTGAATTCTTGTTTCTTCATTTTGTTCTAGATGGATGTTTATTTTTTCCTTTTGTTCCAAATCATTGCTTTGAGTCCTAGTTTTCTTCCTGTCACTGTTGGTTCCCTGAACATTTTGCTTTATTTAACTTTGGGTATACTTCATTTGTTTTTACATTTTTCGACCAAGCTCAATCAGATCTGTGAACATTTTGATTACCAGGGCTTTAAATTCTCCATCAAATAGGTTGACTATCTCCTCATCACTTAGCTCTCTTTCTGAGGTTTTACTCTGTTCTTTCCTTTGGGCCATATTTCATTGTCCTGGTGCAGCTGATAGGTTGTAAGGGGATAGGGCCTTAGATATTCACCCAGGCAGGGCAACCCTCTTTACTGCATGCACTGCAGTGCTGCCTGTGGGGGAGGGACCAGAAAGGAAACAGTGCAGCTTGCCTGCTCATCTCTAGTGCACTTTTCAATGGACTCTCATGTGAGACTGGGAGTTTCTCCTACCTCAGCACCCCCAGCCATAGCCTACAGCTACCTCTGAGTCCCCTTAAGTCTGCTGAGCTTGGCAGCCAGCCCCGCCCCCCATCTGCCAAGTCATGGTGGTTTTTCTGAGTTGGCCTGCAAAGTCCACCGCCTTACCAGTCTGTTTGTTCTGACTGATTTTTTCTTTAATCCTCTGTTGTCAGAGTTCCATGCAGTTTGATTTTCTGGCACTTTTGTTTTTTATTGATTTCACATTGGTTGTTATCCTCCTTTTGGTTGTACAGGGTTTCTACCGATGCCTCCATCTTGGCTGGAACTCCGTTTCTTCTAATCAAATGTACTTGAGCTTCCTTCTCAGTCTACCCTGGAGATCTGAAAATGGTGAATGGACCTAACATGGGTACTGTATTCATTCTTTCTGCAGGCAAGACTATTTTCATCTAAGCTGAGAATATTTAGGCTTCAATTTGTTAGATACAGTAAATGTTTTGGCTCCATTATTGTGTGTCACTAGTGTAGAATCAGCATTGGTGTTTTCCAAACAACAAATTCTCATAAGGTCCAAATAATGAAGACAAAAGCATTTTTTAAGCATTTATGCCTGATTTCAGATTCTTGGCCATGTGTTCATTCACAGCTTAGAAAAGACTTGACAGTTTTCCAAATTTAGGGGAGTCAAATGTATAAGTTTGTAGCAAATCAGCAATTAATTACTAGAATTTCTCTTTTGGTTCTTTTGAAACCTGAAATGACTACAATTGAATGTGCTAATTATATCAGGAAAATTCTTAGATAAGAATTTTTACTTTCTTATGTTTACATTATCTACAAAGTTATGTTAAGTGTTTTTCAAGTAATTTTATAAAAGACAATGTCTTCCAGGAAACGTGACAGCTACTATAAAGAACAACATAAAAGATCACACATGAGCGAATTTATTAAGGGTAGCATGAAACTAGTTAACAGTTCTATATTCCTTTGAAGATACGCTGATTCTGTCAGCTGAATTATTTTCTTGAATTCCTGGTGACCCTAGCTTGCCTTTAAAGAAGGGAAAAAGAGGAGATTGAAATTGTGGCAAATAGCTGAGTCTTATAAGGGATATGACAATGGGAATTACTCTTTTGGAGGGATTTTCCTCACAAAATTTTCTCTGTAATTTTGCTTGGGTTTATGTCACTCATTCACTCAAATAAATAATCTCTTTCATGATAAAAGGTCTCAAAACATACCTTTTGGTACTCTATGAATATGTTATCTTCTCTATGAAATTGTACAGAGCAAACTTATATTTACTCTATGAAAGTGTTATAAAGCAAACATATCACAAAAATGGTATTCTTTTGGATAATTTTCCTTTAAATTGCTATATACCTTAAGGGTTCACAATGAAAGAGTTAGACATTCTCTTATAGGTATAATATTTACATTTTAGGAGGATTAAAAGCTTAAGCATATTATGAGGAGAAAAAGTCTTCTAACTCAAAGCCAGTTTTTGTGAGACAAACATAAAACTACAATGTATTTATTCCATAATCTGAGAATCTAATAGAGAAAAAGACAAGACTAGCAAAATAAATGTGTAATTTCTTCAATGTTTATTTCTAAGTTTGGGTCAACTATTATGGGTAATAGCCAAAAGTATTTCCCAACATCTTGTCTACCATTTACTCTGCCTTTTTAAGGTTAAAAAGATTCTAGGTCCTTTCACCACAGAAATAAAATACTAACAAGCTTATTTATTACCATTTTTCTGCATATTGGATAGCAAGATATTATTTGTGAGGCTGGTATAGTTGAAGAAATAATCCTTCCTCTAAACCCTGATGGGAGTTATGTTTAACTAGCAAAGTGTTTGAATACATAAATGCATTCAGCCTTTGGTATTTAAAAGTGAGCATCATTAACTGAACATTTCAACTTAAACTTTGCTTAAAAGATAAAGTTTCACCCAAGTGAAATCAATGGGAGGTGTGTGTGAATATATGAGGTTTCAGCTTGGCCCACTAAGGAATTCTCATTAAAACAGACCACCAAATGAAGAAATCATCAAGATAGAGCAATTTTTGGTTAAAGAAAACACTAAAAAGTCTTTAAAGTTTTTTTACACCTAAGGCTGAGTAATATATATTTTGAAGCATTTAAGAATCCATCTTTTGTATGCTTAATGGTTCATTTCATACCAACACATCCGAAAACACAAGATTGATTCCTGAAATACCAGCTTGTCTATATTGGGACTTCTATTAAATGATCCAATTTTCCTAGCTTCTTTAGCATATTGATTCTTTCCCTAAATACTCACTAAGTATTCACTGTTCACAGTATTTGCTCAAGGAAGTTTGCCTCTGGTTTTCAAAAACGGCACTAAAGGAAGTGGTAACAAAATCTGGTAAAAAATATAGTTTAATAATTTTACCCAAGTAAAATACTAATAGGTCAGAATTTCCCATCATCCTCTACTCCATGTGCCATGTAAGCACAGAAGGGACATACGATAGTGGCACCTTGCTCAATCATCATATCATTAAAGAATAAAATTTGGCTTTCCAGACATGGTATCTGATATGCACAGCTGCATGTAGAATCCCTTTCCACTCTAAACATATTAAAGTATGGACACTAATTTACTATTTTGAATGAAAATTCATGAGCAACCCCCTCATGAGAAAAACAGGCTGCCTTTGCCATTAATAAATAAAAAGGAATATGGAGTTCTCTCCAGCAGTAATTTTCTCAATTCTCATATATATCCACGTACACGTGAAAATGTCTAAGAAAAATAAAATCAACCCTACAAATTTGTTAATGACTGGCCCCACTTTCTAATGAACCCATGGACCATCTGTTCAGAAACATTTGTTATTGAAATAAAAGCCATAAAGAAAAAATTCTAACCTCCAAGATTAGCCATAAAATTAGAAATATCAATGTTGATTCCTGAATGTATTTAGAGAATTCTGTTAGGCTGTCAGGAAGTCAAATCGTTGTCTAAATTTTTAAATAATATCTAAGTTCTAGCCAAAGAGCTGGAAAGCCTTCTGCAGAATTTAAAATAAGTAGCAATTCTAACATAAATGGGGAAGCCATACTTCAAAAGACATAGCAAGAGCAATGCTTAAAAACAAAACCAAACCTAAACCTTCCTATATCTTTATCTGTGTGTTAGAGGTGACTGGATCCATACTCGTTACTGGCACACAAGTGTGGGCTGGGCAACTCACCCTTTGTAAAAGTACAGCCCCACCCCAAGCCTCACTGGTTTTCAAAGATTTAATAGACAATAGAGAATATTTACCCTCAGGGTTAGGGCTGGAGGTAAATAACCTGGAAATAACTCTCTGCTGCCTTACCAAAAGCCGGGTAACAGACTTAATGTGGAGACCTCTCCCACGATGACTGGCCCTGCCTGCCCAGAGATGCTGTGGTCAGACTGTAAGGCTTTATTACCTGTAGAACTGCTCTCACTGAATTATGTTTTAACATCCCTTCTGTAGCCTACATAAAAATAATGCCTTGGGAACTGGGTTTCTTTTGTAGGGATATAGTATCACAGATGCCCGTCTTCTCTTTAAAGAACTACAGGAGAAATTCCTCTCAGGGCTTAATAGCATAAGAATCCAACCTCCCTCCAATATGTATTAGTTTTAATCTTAGGACACTATGAATTTTCTGATGGATGAGATTTCACTCTTTTCTTTGGGTGTGGAAAGCTTAGAGGCAAAGATAGTATTCTTGAGAATATGAAGAATATGCATTTGTTTGTTTTCTTATATATATATTTTACTCTTGCCTAACTTGCTTCCATCAAAATTTATTCTATTTCATTATAATATTTTTGTAATTTGACTCAAGTCCTTTGTAAATGACATGAGGGAATTAATAAAGAAATACATTTTTAAAAGATGCTATTTATTTATTTTTAGAGAGGGGAAGGGAGGGAGAAAGAAAGGGAGAGAAACATCAATGTATGGTTGCCTCTCACACACCTCTTACCGTGGACCTGGCCTGGAACCCAGGCAGGTGTGCTACCTGGGAATCGAACCAGAGACCCTTTGGTTCACAGGTCAGCACTCAGTCCACTGAGCCACACCAGCCAAGGAAGAAATACATTTTAAAGAGTTAAACTTTGCACATTAAAAGGAGGTAGATTAGATTTAGGAACCTTCTCATTATTCCTCTTAGTACCTCTCTCCCTCTTCAGTGGGCCCTGTCAGTGCTCCAAAGCATTACAGACATTGAGTATTGTAAGGTGTAAGATATATATGACTTTACTGTTAACTTTGAAGTAATACTTCCCCAGAAAGTATCACTGCCTCTCTGGTTTGTGCTTTGTTGGCTACCTGCATGGAGGGCATTAGATCACTAAACTGTAAGACTGTCTAGGTCTAAAATTAGTTTAATATACTTGCACACTGCGAGGATATACTATCACAACCCCAAATGAATACATTTCTATGAGTGAGTTTTCTTTTTTATTTTCTCAGAAAACCCATTTCAGTATTTCATAGTGCCCAGAATAGCAGCCAAGCACTTTTTGCTCCTTTTTAACTGCATGCTGCACTGGAATCATACTATTTAATAATAACACCACAGTATGAGAGAAGGGGCAAAAAGGACCTGAATTGAACACTGGCCAGCAATTAATTAGATTAAGATAGATCAAGAGTCTGAGAAGAAAGTATTCAGAAATGCATGGTGATTTATTTGCAAGAGTGTTCTCAACATCAGCACATATAAGAGATAAGTACTTCATTTTACAGCTGGTATGTACCAAAGAGAAAATATTTTATGAAGCAATATTCCATTGAAGAGAAATTAAAAATGGTCATTTTGTGAGTGTATCTGTGTGTGTGTCTGAGAGAGAGAAAATATGAGTGAATATGAATATTCATTCTACTACATAAAGATACATTTTTGACCTGTTGTTCAACAGAAAACCAAAAATATCACCCTGCAGAGGCAAAATCCAGGGTGATTATATCCCTTCCCAGGTGGTTACAGTAAGTTAGTGTATCTTAATGCTTAATATAGACAATCAAATTTGGTCTTTAATCAAACAATATTTTAAATAGCAATTTATTTGTTTTCATTTGTCAATATCATTTCTCTTTGGGGGTATTTTATATACATTTGTGTTTCATGCTGATCCAGAAATGCTTTTTTTCCTAAACAAAAGAGTTTTATCTTTCTTGCCAAACTTGTAAACTTTTATATATTTAAAGTAGAAATAACCTACATATACCATTTGGATTTGGGAGTAAAATTTATACAAAAACGTTGCTTGATGTGGAGTGAATTACCCCTGTATTCTTAGATAGAGGGCCTAAACCTTGACTACATCTCCATTTGTAGACACTGTTCAAATTCACGCAAAGCCAGAAGAAGCATGGCCTATGGCTGATGAGACTGAGAACAGAAGTCCCTAAGAACACCCTCGGGCTTCCCAAGCACAGTCAGGAAAAAGTCTCTATTTCCTTCTGTTTCAACATCAAATTATGATTTATAGAAACCCTCAACACACACACACAAACACACACTACATAGTTACTGTCTTGTGGTTGAAATCCTCACTCTACCTGTAACCAGCCTTTTTCTATGGCTAATATCTATGCATCTTTTAAGACAGCTCAGAAGTTCTCTCCTCCCATAAGCCTCCCTGACTCCTTCTAGCCAGTCTAGATTGGGCATGACTTCTAGGTACACCCATAATAAGCTTTTACTTGCAGCTTTAAGACAGCAAATAATAGTCAATGGTAGTCCTCAATTCCTGCCAATCAAGGTACGACCAGAAATTTTCAGTGACATAGTGCTTTATTTTGGAAGACTTGTATAATACAGCAGGAAAGATTCTAACTGAAATCAAAATGTTCTGATTATCTAGACTTTTTAAAGCAAACAAGTATTCTTTACTTTTTTAATATTTTTATTCAAAATTTCTATATCTGTTCTATATCAGCTGCATTTTCTTATTTTTACCTTTGCCCATTTCTCCACCATCCTCCCCCCAAACCCACCTCTGGCAACCACCAATCTGTTCTCTGTATTTATGGGTTTAGTTTTTAGTTTTTGTTTTTGTTTTAGATTCCACATGTAAGAGAGATCATATATTATTTGTCTTTCTCTGATTTATTTCACTCAGCATGATGCCCTCAAGGTCCACCCATGCTTCACATATGGCAAGGTTTCATTCATTTTATGGCTGAATAATATCCCGTTGTATTTATATATGACAATTTCTTTATCCATTCATCTATCAATGGAAATTCCATGTCTTGGCTATTGTAAATAATGTTGCAATGAACATGGGGGCACATATAACATTTTAAGTTAGTGTTTTTGTTTTCTTCAGATAAATACCCAAGTGTGAAATTGCTGAATCAAATGGTAGTTCTTTTGAAATTTTTTTGAGGATGATACTTCGGACAAGGGTTTGATCTCCAAAATATATAAAGTACTCACACAACTCCACTCCAAGAAGACAAACAATCAAATTAAAAACTGGGCAAAGGGCATTGGCCAGTGTAGCTCAGTGGATGAGTGCTGGCCTGCAAATCAAAGGATCTCTGGTTTGATTCCCAGTCTAGAGCACATGCCTGGGTTGCAGGCCAGGTTCCCAGTAGAGGGCACATGAGAGGCAACCACACCTTGATGTTTCTCTCCCTCTCTTTCTCCTTCCCTTCCCCTCTCTAAAAAATAAATTTAAAAAATATTTTTAAAAAATGGGCAAAGGACCTGAACAGACATTTCTCCAAGGAGGACATACAAAGGGCCCAGAGACATATGAAAAGATGTTCAGCATCACTAGCCATCAGAGAGATGCAAATTAAAACCACAATGAGATACCACTTCACACAAGTCAGAGTGGCCATCATAAACAAAACAACAAACAACGAGTGCTGGCGAGGTTGTGGAAAAAAGGGAACCCTAGTGCACTGTTGGTGGGAATGCAGACTGGTGCAGCCACTGTGGAAAACAGTATGGAATTTCCTCAAAAAACTAAAAAGGGAACTGCCTTTTGACATGGTAGTTCCACTGCTGGGATTATACCCTAAGAACCCTGAAACACCATTGCACCAATTGAAAAGGACCCATGCACCCCAATGTTCATAGCAGCACAATTTACAATAGCCAAGTGCTGGCAGCAACATAAATACCCATCAGTAAAGGAGTGGATCAAAAAACTGTGGTACATTCACACAATGGAATACTATGCAGCAGAAAGAAAGAAGGAGCTCCTACCCTTCTCAACAACGTGGATGGATATTGAGAGCATTATTCTAAGTGAAATTAGCCAGATGGTGAAAGACAAATACCATATGACCTCACATATAAGTGCAACCTAACCAACAAAATAAGCAAGCAAAATATAACCAGACATATTGAAATAAGAACGAACTGACAGTAACCAGAGGGAAGTGGGGAGAGGGACAACAGAGGAAAGAAGGGGAAAAGTCAAGTGAAGGAACATGTATAAAGGACCCATGGACAAAGCCAAAGGGGGGTAGGATTGAGGGTGTGAGGTGGGGGTGGGTGAGGCAGGGGAAAGTAGTTGCAGGAAAATGGAGACAACTGTATTTGAACAACAATAAAAACAAATAAGCAAACAAAAAAGAGTATTATTCATAAACCACAGTGCAAAACCAATAGACACCCCCACAGCTTCAATCCAGTTCCTACTAATTCAAGGGTTCCTGGCCTCTGGTGGGCTTACATGAGAGAGGATAGTGGCATCAGGAACTAATTTGTTTTTACCCTTCTCAGTGTGGGCAATGGCCTTAGAGGCGGGCACTCCCAAGAGAGTCCTTGCTATGTTATGCAGTGGAAAATCCAGAGCTTATAGTTGGGTAGACCTGGTGGGTGGGATCTGTCATGAGCTATGTGACTTCAAGCACAGGTGCAATTTATTGTCTCTGACACTCAGTTTTCTCATCAATAAAAATGGGGACAACAGTGATCACGCCTGTGATATATGCCCACCCAATTGTAAATAAATAAATAAATAAATAAATAAATAAATAAATAACTATTTTTGAAGAAACTTTATATTGTTTTCTATAGTGGCTGCATGAAATTACATCCCCACCAATAGTGGATAGGAGTTTCCTTTTTTCCACATCCTTGTCAACACTTGTTATTTCTGGTCCTTTTGATGAAAAGTTTTTAACAGGTGTGAGGTGGTATCTTACTGTGGATTTTATTTTGCATTTCTCTAGTGATCCATGACATTGAGCATCTTTTCATATACCTGTTGGCCATCTGTATGTCTTTTTTGGAAAAATGTCTATTCAGATCTTTTGTCCATTTTCAATGGAATTGTTTGCTTTTCGGCTACTGAGTCGTATGAGTTCTTTATCTATTTTGGATATTAGCTCCTTGTGAGATATATGATCTACAAGTATTTTCTTTTTTTATTCAGTAGATTTTTTTTCACTTTGTTGATGGTTTTCTTTGTTGTGCAAAAGCCTTTTAGTATTATGTAGTGCCACTTATTTATTTTTGCTTTTGTTGCTTTTGGTGTCAGATTTAAAAAATCATCACTAAGACCTAAGTCAAAAAGTTCACTGCCTATGTTTTCTAGAGGTTTTATGGTTTAAGGGCTTCTGTTCAGTTCTTTAATCAACTTTGAGGGAGGTTTTTTATGGTGTGAGAAAATAATCAAGTTTCATTGTCTTGCATGTGACTGTTCAATATTCCAACAGCATTTACTGAGGAGAGTATTCTTTCCCCATTGTATATTCTTGGCTCGTTTGTCATAAATTAATTGATCATATATGCATAGGTCTATTTCTGGGCTCTCTGTTCTGTTCCACTGATTTATGTGTCTGTTTTTATGCCAATACCACACTGTTTTAATTACTGTAGCTTTATCATACAGCTTAAAATCAAGGGGAGTAATGCTTCCAACTTTGTTCTTTCACGGGATTGCCTTAACTATTCACACTTTTGTGTATCCATATACATTTTAGGATTATTTGTCCCATTTCTTTGAAAAAAACATCATTGCAATTCTGATAGGGATTGCATCGAATCTATAGATTACTTTGGGTAGTATGGACATTTTAACAATATTAATCTTTCCAATCCATGAGCATGAAATATCTTTTCATTTATTTGTGATTTCTTCAATTTCTTTCATTAATGCCTTGTAGTTTTTAATATACAGGTCTTCCATCTCTGTTTAAATTTGTTCCTAGGTTTTCTTAATGATGCAATTGTTAATGATATTATTTTCTTTATTTTTTTCTGACAGTGTATAGAAACAACAGAGTTTTGTGTATTGATTTTGCATTCTGCAACCTTAGTGAATGTGCTTATTAGTTCTGAAAGTTTTTTGAAGTCTTTAGGGTTTCCTATATACAATATTCCATCTGCAAAGAGTGACAGTTTTATTTTTTATTTTCCAACTTGGATGCCTTTTATTTCTTTTTCTTCACCAATTGCTTGGGTAGGACTTTCTATACTGTATTGAATAGAAATGGCTAGAGTGGGCATTTTTATTCCTGATAGCAAAGAAAAAAAGCTTTTAGCTTTTCCCCATTGCGTGTGATGTTAGCTGTGGGCTTGTCATTTATGGCCTTTGTAATGTTGAAGGATGTTCTCCCTGTGTCTGCTTTGTTGAGACTTTTATCATAAATGAATGCTAGAGTTTGTCAAATGCTTTTCTGCCTCTTTTGATATGATCATATGGTTTCTATTCTTCATTTTGTTGATGTCATGCATCACATTGACTGCTCTATGAATGCTGAACCATCCTTACATCCCTAGAAAGAATCTTAGTTGATCATGGTGTATGGTCCTTTTAATATATTGTTGAATTTGGTTTGCTAATATTTTGTTGAGGATTTTTGCATCTATGTTCATTAGAGATATTTGCCTGTACTTTTCTTGTAGTGTCCTTGTCTGGTTTTGGTATCAGGGTAATGCTGGCCTCATAAAATGAGTTTGGAAGAGTTCCCTCCTCTCCTATTTTTTGGAAGAGTTTGAAAAGGATTGGTATTAATTCTTTGAATGTCTGGTAGAATTCACCAGTGAAGCCATCTGGTCCTGGACTTACTTGTTGGAAAGTTTTTGATTACTCATTCAATGTCCTTCCTAGTAATCAGTCTGTCAGATTTTCTGTATTTTAAGCATTCTTAAAGATACTTTTATCTTTAAGAAAGTGAGGAGTAGACTACCAAAATGTAAGCTCCTACATCTCTTAGCCTCTGCCACCCATAGTCATCACACTGCCCTTATTGTTGGTTGAGGAACCCAAAACATTCTTAAGCTTCAGACTTGCTTCCTGGGCACTTTCACTTGGATGTTCCACAGACTATCAAGAGAACTATACTTCCCCCCTTCTGCTCCTCCCCTACACTTCCCACCTCAGTAAATGACATGTCCATCTGACAGAGAGCACAAGCCTGAGACATTCTTAAATGTTGGTGACCAAGGCCTGTCAGTTCAACTTCCTCCTTTCAGTTTCTATTGCTGCCATCTTAGTTCAGGTCCTATTTCTCACGTGGATGACTAGAATTGCTTGTTAATTAAGCACTGTCTAGTCTTGTCCTTGCCACTCTATTCTCTGTACTGCTACTAGAATGTTGTTTACAAACTGTCAATCTAGTCATGCTGGACATATTTTGTGGTTCCAGCTGTTTGTATACACTGTTTTCTCTGCAAGAAATATTCTTACTGTCACTTCTGACCCTGAGCCATTCTCCATCAAACCTCTCCTGAAAGGCTTTCCTGATTTACATACATCTGTCACCCTTTGTCTCCCATTGTCTCCACCTCCCCAAGGCCTACAACAGCCTGCACTTGATAGTAGCTCAGTAAATATTAAATGTTGAATGACACCAAAGTCATTTGAATCCACAGCTTCCTATTTTCTTTCTCCCCCTTGAACCAGCAAATGGAGCATCATTCTCCTCATCCAATATTTATTGGTTCTTTCAGGCTTTAGTTTCTAAATTGTCTCCAAATTCTCCATTAATTTCTATTTTCTTTTAAATAATTTTTATTTTTTCAACTACAATTGACATACAACATTATATTACTTTCAGGTGTATAACTCAGTGATTGGACATTACATAACTTACTAAGTTATCACCCCGATAAATCTAGCACTCATCTGATACCATACATAGTTACTATAACATTATTGACTATATTTCCTATGTGATACTTTATATCCCCATGACTATTCTGTAACTACCAATTTGTACTCCTTAATTCCCTTTCCATTAATTTCTAACCAAAAATCTCCAACACAAAAGCAGTGTTTCTCAAACAGCATCAGAAGCATCTGGAGGACTTTTTAAACTAAGATTGCTGGACCCTCAGACTTCCCCATTTAGTAGACCTGGAGTGGGGCCCACAATTGGCATTCCTAACAAATTCCCAGGAGATGTTGCTACTACTGGTCCAGAGTCGATATTTTGAAAACCACTAGAGCAATGGTTCACAGCTGGAATTAGACAATTAGAATAATCAATCTTGGTCCACTCCTGTCTACTAAATCAGAATTTTCATTGGGGAGGGGAGGGCAGGCATTTTTCAGCTTTACAAACTCCACAAGTGATCCTGATACACTATCCTGGTTAAGAACCATGAATTCAATGATTAACTCCAGAATCTGGACTTCCCCTTCTTCCCAAGCCACATTGTTCACACCCCCTCCAACTTTCTACCCTATTATGGGAACAGCAGGCAATCTGATGATTCCAGACCTATGCTCACTTTCTCTCTGAATCCCAGGTTACTTTTACTAATTCACGCACCTAGCATTTGCCAGCCACCACACCAGATTCAGAGTAAAGTGTGGTAAAAGATGCAGCCCAGTCTCATGCAGTCCAACCCATTTGCTCTGTACTCCCCTATCACCTTATGCTTCCCATCTCTCTCCCTGCACAGGCAAATACTGGTGTAATGCTGCACCCCCTTGCTAGACTGTAAATTTCATGAAGGCAGAGACTGTGGTATGTTTTTGTAGATGCTCGATAAATGTTTGTTCAGATTAAATTGAAAAGCTCTGCTCCTGAGCTTGACTTCTTTCAAAAATTATCCAGAGTTGTCTCTCTGTGCTGTCTTTCCTGACCTGCTCCAACTCACTCTCATCACAGTCATGATTGAGCTCTGCCTTCCATGAGCCCCACCCCTTAACCCCATGCAGATTTTTAACTCTGCATTTGTGATCTTTTACTACATGTTGTTTACAGATCTGTCTCCTCCTACCAAATTGTAAGCCTCTCAAGGTAAGGTACCATTTTATTTTTGCCTTTTAATATCTGTACTTCATATAGGATGTACATAATACTACTTGTCAAAGTAATAATTAAAGCCACTTTTTTTCACTTAAGCCTACATTGCAATGTTTTTGACCAAACTTCCTTGGGGCTTTAATGAAATCTTCTTAAGATTCTTCCAGTTTTCCATAATAGGAAGATACTACAATTTAAATTTCATAAAGTATGGAATATGCAGAATGTGAAATTTAGGGGAAAATGTTTATCAAGGGTCCAAGTAAAATCCTTCAGAGAAAGGACAAAGTGTGTCTTCACAGACTGTCCACAGCATTTTGGCCCAGGTTCTGAGTTAGGGTCTTGGCTCCATCTTACACCATCATCCTGGACAAACTAGTCTCCCAGCCTTTTGGCCCTCCAGTTCCATCATTTAGAAGCTGAACAAAAGACATGGTTTGTAATCTACACTAAGTCTCGGCAACAAGTTGGGTGCTATTTAATGAATTAAACAGCCTCTTTGAAATACATTTAAAAAATGAAATCAGAAAACCTTATAGTAGAAACAGGTATTGGAAAAAAAGGAGGGTTATACTTTCCAAATATATAAAATGTAAGTGTTCTTAACAAACTCTGTTCAGAGAATCATGCCATGAACATAGTAGGTCTTCAATGAATATTTATGGAATGAAAGAAATAACAAAATCTCTAAATGCTTTCATTTAAATAGACAGGAATCAGAAAGGCACCAATCTGCTCTCATATCTAGTTAATATAAGATGGGATGATGCCCAACTCACTGGGCCACACCAGTCAGAGTGATTCCTAAGTAATATTTTTGTTGTGTAAAATTCTTAGAAATTTAAGATCACCATTCTATCTAACACCTGAGTCTTCCCTGGAGTAATCTGGTAAGTTTTCCAATACATACTCTTCTTAGCATGCATGTAGACATGGGAAGGGAATAAAAATATATGAATTGTATCACCAACTTAATTTTCTCTTTAGTACACTGGGTATCTGCATATGGAATGAAGACCGTAGAAAGCCCACACTATTCCCACACTTGCTTATCAGAAATAATGATCAGTCAATGCTATAAAAGAAACAGTGAAATAGAGTTTGTGTGTCATTGGAGCAGATAATTTTACAAGACTATGTCCTTAAGGCTTCAGAATTAAGGATCTGACTGTGGGAGCAAAGAGTCTTGGGGGCAAAACACCCCAGATAACCTCACCCACATGCATTTCTCACACAATGCTTTTCTGTATGTAAACAGAAAATAGAAAAGAGTATATGTTTTTTGTCCTTACTATTAAATAGCTGCTTTTTCTTCAGCACACTCTTAAATTTCTGCACAATGCACAGCCTTCAGCACCCCAAGGAGCATAAACAAAAGATATCAGGCAAGTTCACCTACTCCCACTCAACTGAACAATGCTTGTTGTTAACTAAGCAATTCCCAGGGCAGATTTATGATTTGTGGAGCCCAGAGTAAGTACTCAGGTTGGGTCCTTGGAATCTGAGGTCAGAAGCACATGGTGCCTGTTCAATTTCCAGGGCTTTTAGAAAACATGAAAATGTGACCTAAAGTTTGTGCTTGCGTGTACACCAGAGACTACTTAGGCATTTAGAGAAATTAAAGCACATGAAGGCCTCAGAACAGCTTATTGTTCACGCTCCAAGTTTTAACCTTTTCTTTCTTATTTGTTCCTATGCTTTTCTTGTTGTGAATAAATGTCTATTGAATTATATAAGGGGAATCAGACATACATGTAACATGTCTATGGATTAAAAAATCCTGATATAGCAACAACAAATTATATAGATATATAAATTTCAAAATGTATTTCCTATTTCCTAAACAGAATTATGACTCTGATCCTTTCCCTGTATTCTTAGACCCTGGATTATATGACAAAACAAATTTGTAATCAGCATACTTAATTTATCCTAAAAATTTATATGGGAATTAAAGTGCATTCAAAACTGTAAGTACTTAAAAGATAAAATGCAAGCAAGTACATGAAAAGACTTTTTTTTCTGCCTGCCTTTTCAGGGAATGTTTTAGCTAGAGGTATACCTCACAGGGTAATAAGATGCTATTAACATGTAGCAGACTTGGGGGAACAGTATCTCCTCTTTGTTGCCTGGTCAAGTATAAAAGTAAAACAGGTATTATTTTCATTTTTATAAGTATAATAATTATTAAGTCATTAAAACTATGAAATAATTAAATTTCATTACTACACTTTTACTGTTTAATATTCACCTACTAAATATTAGAATCAAGCCAGAAAAGACAAAAAATGAAAAAATGTATATATATAATATTTGTGTAACTCTAAATTCATTTGGAAATATCTGACTATATGACAACTAGATGAGTAGTTAGAATAATATAAATATAGTCGTATGTTTCAGTCCGAATGAGACTGTTGATGGGTCACTGAAGTGGCCGGGTCCTTTCACATGCCGTAGGCAATCTAAGTGCTAGTTTATCATTCTAATTGACTTTATGTGAAGCAAACTGGTTAGTCTTTAAACAATTATTAAATGTCTGCATTTTTCAGGAAAATTATGTTCTGTCATATAAATGGTTAAGTTTAAAACGAGGGAAATACACTGAAAAATAAATTTATAAGGAAAAACAACCAATACTATAGGCACAATACAGTCACACAAACACTCCTAAAATAACAAGGCTATGTTTAAATAAATCATAACAAAGTTAGGAAGTTCTGGGTTAGGTGGCAGAGGCTGATAGAATCCACAGTCTTCGGTTCTAGCACGAATACAAAAGCACATAAATGCCTACCTAGTCTATTGAGTTTCTTCTTGTCTGTTAGCTAGGGAAGAAATGCCTGCCTAACGCCTACCAGTGGAAAATCATTGAAAAAGGAGAGATTAGTGAGAATAAAACAACAAAAAGAATAGTTCCCTACCCATTGCCTCCCACTGAATGAACTTTTGACATATCAGCAAACTCTTCTTTCCTCTTGCTGCTGCTGGTGTACTGCTCACTGTACAGCTTCAGGGACATCTGCTCAACAGCATCCCTTTGTGCTTCCAGGTAGCATAGTTGAACCTCAGCCTAGAGAGAGAAACAAAGAGGAATTGCTGCTTTAATCCAGAAGGAATGCATTTCAAGTGAGGTGTAACAACTCAAAGAATAGGGATTGTTCATATCATTATACTGCTCCTTTTGGGGTTGGATTTAATGGGATCAGCTGGGCATATTACAGAATTATAGTTTAGATCTGAATCTTATAAGTTCCTCCTTAAAATATGACCTGAATAAATGAACTCTCAGAAGACTCGGTAAATATCACAAAATATCCCTGAGATCATAATACTGTATGATGAGACTTTACATAAAAATTCTGTGAAATTCCTTAATAATATTCTTCCTCATATTGCCACACATGTAACATTTATTTTTTTAAAGATCCTCCTCCAACCCATGCATTTGCATGGACACATTCAGAATGCTTCTCATTATCTTCCCAGAGGAGAATAAAAAAAGCCTAGCACTAATTCTAATACCTCTTCAACAGTGACGACAGACTTCCTTTATTACACTTTTTTCTGTTCTCTGTATTATTGTCTTAATAATTTTAAAAGAGAGGCAATGGTGGTTTTGCTTATGCGCAGGTTTGAATTGTTAAATCTTTCATAGTTACTCAGGGCTCCCTGAAGTAAAGGAGAGGTAGTAAGTTCACCATGCTGTTTTCTATCAAACCAAGGACAAAAGAATGCTGAATAATATTTGGCATGAAACTGTATTAAATAGATGCTTTATGTATTGCAGCTGTTGTGATCTCTGTGGCTTCTGAGTCCCTAGTATATCAGATGAGACCAGGAATAAAGTGTTCTCAGCGGCATGCCTGCCCATGCACGGTAAAGGGGCGGGGGAAATGTTGAGCTCATGTGCACTGCAGACCAGAGGAACTCATTTTCTTTTGGCACACTTTATTAAATCCAAGAACATCCATTACCATTTCTGAAAAGCCTTAAAACTGCTACTTCTTTATATTTTAATTACATATTCTCCTAAGAAAAACAGTTCTGGTGACCCAACAGCTCTTGGGGAGTCACCAGAATTCTGTAACATGTGGGAAACACAGAGTCAGACCCAACCTCCGCCTCTTCTTGTCCAGAGCCAGCCACAGCCTCTTGCCTGGTCTCCAGTTTTACAGACTCGACCGGGTCGGGAGTGGGGGGGTGGAGGGCATTATAGAGTGGCAGCTTCTTAAAAGTACAAATCAGGACTCTGTAAAGGAAATGGGTATTTTACAAAATACAAGATTTCAAACCATCCTAGATTTCCTGTGTTGTTGCTTTTTCTACAAACAGCTAATTATTCATGTTCTGGATTGCCAAGGAAGAAGTTTTGAAAAATGCTAAAATTACTATATTCACATAATTAAAGTTTCAGAAATCAGTTAAAAATCTGTATATCCGTCCATGTAAACTTTTCTTGACCAAACTAATTGGCTTGCATGAGAATAGACTCAACTGGATTAAGAATTACGTCAAACACTGTAAACAAAGGATAATGTTTCATGGAGCTTATTCAGTATGGGGGTAAGGGTGTGGTTGGTGGAAAGGCACAAAGGTTAGCATTTTATTAAGGGTGTCAAAGAGGAGGTTTGGAGCATGTTAATGGCGTTATAGAAGAGTCTCAGTCAGGTGATATGCAGATATCATACAACTTAGGGGAATAATACCCACAGACCTAAGAATTTTTAATGGGAGGGAGTCAATGATTTAAAAAACCAACAAAATATATCTTTCAAGAAAGCATACAAAGCTTTCATTTAGAATGGAAGGGCAGATCAAGTGCTTCGCAGATAAGGTCAAGTTCAAGGAGTTCATCATCACCAAGCCCTTATTGTATGAAATGTTAAAGGGACTTATCTAAGAAAAAGAAGATAAAAAACATGTACAGTAAAATGACAGCAAACTCACAATTATTAACAACCATACCTGAAACAAAAACAAGAAGAAACTAAGCAAACGACTAGAACAGGAACAGAACCACAGAAATGGAGAACACATGGAGGGTTAGCAACAGGGGAGTGGGAGGAGGAGAGTGGGGGAAAGATACGAAAAATAAGTAGCAATGAAGGTAGATAGAAAATAGGGGGAGGGCAAGAATAGTATGGGAAATGTAGAAGCAAATAACTTATAATGACACATGGACTGAAGTAAAGGGGGGAAATGTGGGTGGGAGAGGGAAGGGGGGATAATAGGACAACTGTAACAGCATAATCAATAAAATATATTTTTAAAAAAGCAAAAAAAAAAAGCCACAAATGAGCTAAACTTGGGGTGCTGTGCAAGCATTTGTAAGTAATTACCAATAGTAGCATAATAAATGTCTGTCATCCAAAAAAAAAAAAAAAAGAAAGCATACAATATTTTATGTGATTATATAAATATGAGTTAACTGAGAGATACTGAACTTCATAGGAACTTAAAAATAATGCTCCCAAATGCCATCCCCCCACCCTCTTCCCCTCCTCAAAGCTACAGGAATAATGAGGTCATCCCACACCAAAAATGCTATTAGAAATCCCATTAGAATAATGTACCTGCGCCATAAGGTGCTAAGGGGCCTGTTTCATCCCTAGAGGTTCCTATTAGTTTTTCACCATCCCATGGTAAAAAGCTGGACCACTGCTGTTCAGGGTAATGATCTCACAAATGTGTGCCACTGGTCACAAAAAGGATCATAAAGAGGGACGTTGACTTAAAATGCAGACTCATCACTACGACAAAAATATAATTGGGGTTTATCACTTTTAGATACTAGGCCATTTCTCTATGTAGAAAGAGAAACACCTCTCACATAGCATAGATACACAGAAAAGACTTCAGAGAACAATGCTGAAAGCAACTCAAAAAATGATTGAAACGTTGTAATCTAAGACTTTTATTGCACAATATCTCACAGGCATTTGACATAAAAAACTTCCCTGCACTAACTAGGAGATGAATTAGGTGGTCCAAGTCTTTCCTATCCATTTCCATTTCTATCTCTGCTTTCAATGATTCATTCCTAAATATGATGATAAAAATAGAACCAAAGTAGGTCCTTCTGCTAAGGTTGAATGGCTTTGCCAGTCTAAATCTCTTTGCAAACTGTCATAACTTTTTTCATACTGTATCTTAGTCCAAAGATAAAATTTTAGGTGAAATATTGGGAGAAAATACAGTTCTTACAAAAAATAGTAACACTAAATTTCTGATTAAAAGAATTTTATTTATTAGCATTTATGATAACAGTGGACACTTTTAAAAGTGAATATATTTTACAAATGGAAGCTTAGCCTGATTGAATAATATTACTAATGTAAACCAATAGGATTGAGTAACTTAACTCATTAAAGAAAATAAAAAGAACAAGAGGGAACAGACTCAGTGACAGATGCGCCTCATGTTTCCTTGTTGGTGCCATTCAGTGGGAATAGGAGGATCAAAAGAGCAATCCTGCAGTAAATGGAACAAATGAGCTGGATTTGATCGAGTTTTTTGGTTTTAGGTATTGGTGGGATACCCCAAATTAGATATTCAGCAAGCAAGTAGAAATATTAAGACTGAAATAGAAACCTAGAAAAAATGGTTGACATTGGGAGATGAAGTAAGAATACCGTGATGAGAATGTCTGAGAAGAGAAAAAGAATCAGTCCTCACTCATTTTGGTCTAGGCCTGCATTACTGCTCGGTTGACCTAATGGAAGGATACTCTGCTGCTCTTCCTCCACCCTTCTCCACCATCCCCAACCCATTTTATAGATGGTTCATTGACTAATCTTTTTGAATCACATCTGAGATCACTGGTTGCTGTTTAAGGTCTTAATTCTGGACTGCTTTTCTTTATTTTACTCTCTTCTATGACTTTCAACGTCATTGATATAGTACTGGCTTCTAATTCTCTCCTCTGAGCTCCACTCTTAAATATCTAACCAATCACCTGACATTGCTTCTTGGACTTTAGGTGTAGCTGTTCAAAACAGAACTCTCCATTTGCATCCTCCCCACATCCCCCCAAACTTTCTCTACTTAGGCCTTTCCTTCTAAAGACTGGCACTATCTGTTGCTCAGGTCAGAAACCTGAAAGTCACCCTTGACTCCTCATCTTCTTCATTTACGGCAGCCAATTACTCCCTCAAATCTGTTGAATCCTCTTTCAAGACGTCTATCCAGTATGTCCCCCTCCCCCTGCATCTGCACTGCTGCCAGCCTGACCCGAGCCTTCACCATCTTTCCCCTGCACAATAGCAATTATATTCTAACATATATTTGCCTCACCCATTCCTGCCCCTCCAGTCTCTTCCCTTGAGGTGGCTAGAGAGGTCTTTCTAAAACATCAGTTGGTTTCACACTGTAGTCAGACCTAGGAACAAACTTCTCCCATGACCCATGAGATTATATTGCTGCCTACCTCAGACCATATTTCTCCCTCTCAGACCTACTTAGCTAACCTTTGATCACCATCCCCCAGTCATCCTTGCCTCCTTTCAGCTATTTAAACAGTTCTTTCCTGTCTCAGGGACTTTGTACATGTCGTTGCCTTCTCTGGAACATTCTCTTGCTAATGTCTTCTCATCCTTCATCTCTCAGCTGAAATGTTATTTCTCAGGACGCCTTTTCTGACCACCCTATCAAAAGTAGATCTACTCTATTTTTGTCTATTTTGGAGCAATGGTAATTTCCTTTACAGCACATAACACCATTATTTTTTTTATTTGCTGGCCTATGCTTTTTCTGTCTCTGCACAATCAAAGTTCTGTAAAGGAACTGTGTTCTCTAGGTCTCCTTTGCCATTTTATATTCCCAGCACATTGGCAATATCTGGAACATACAGAGCTTAGTAAATAACTGTTGAATGAATGAACTGTACATTCATACATTTATTTGTTACTCATGTGTTCACTGAGCCTTTATCATGTGTCAAGACCTCTACCAGGGACTGTGGGTATAAGTTGGAACAAAACATAATCCCTCCTTTCAAGGGATTGCAGTGTAGTGGAGGAAAGAGCCATGCCAACAGATAACTACAGGTGTGCCAAGTGAAATGATTGTAGGGTAAAATGGATATAAGGCAAATAATTGCTTGGGGGTGAGGAATGAGCAATAAAAAGTTATTAGAGGTGGCATTTAAGCTAGATCTGGGAATATGGGCATGAGTTTGTTTAGGTGAATAAGTAAATGAATTTTTTATAGGCAGAGTAATTCCTTTGGTCATAAGCCCATTCTTTCAAAGTCATGAAAGAATGCCGCATGTTCACAGAATGGTGGCAGGAGCTTTGGGGCATTTGGACAGAGGCTAAAGTGAAGGGGATAGACTGTGGAGGACGTCAGGTTAGGAAATCTGGACGTTCTCCAACAATGTGCCAATAGAAAATGTCACTGTTTCTGTGGTGGCCTTCATCTTCTTCCTTCTCACTTTTTCTATCATGTCAACACAGTCATCTGATGGATTAGTCCAAATCAATTCATAAAGCTCCTACCTCCTGGCATACTTGAGAGCATCACATTAAGAAGGAAATCAAGTTTCCACCAGGTCAAAAGCCCAGTGTCCCAACCAAGGGGAATGCCTAATAGGTTTTAACTCATACCTCTAGTAAACCTATAACATAATGTATCAGCTCACCTATGACCCTTCCCATTTGTATGTTCTAGCCCTAAACCCCAATGTGACTGTATTTGGAGATAGGGTCTCTAAAAAGGTAATTATGGTTAACTGAGGTAACAAGGGTTGGGCTGTAATCCAACAGGAATGGTACATGTTGTTGGATTCTTCTCTTTCCATTGATCTCTTTCTGAGATGAAGAGGGGGCACACAGAGAAAAGGCCATCAGAGGACACAGTGAGAAGGTGGTCACTTACAAGCAAGAAACTACACCTGACAATATCTTGATCTGGGACTTACAGCTTCCAGAACTGTGAGATATAAATTTCTGTTGTTTAAGTCACCCAGCATATGGTATTTTGTTATTGCCATTCCAGCAAACTAATACACATAGTAAAGTTAGAAACATTGTCTTTTCATCAAGTTTTACTACAACTGCTTTGCTCCTGCCCTTTTATTTGAGGTTTAATGCAACTGCTTTGCTGCTTATCACTAGTAACATGTTTCCTCTTTATTTTGTATGCACCTAGAACCCAAATCACTAGAGATACACCTCTTCAAATTTAGATTACAAATTAATAATTTAGTCAGAACACAAGACACAGTGTTCTAAAATATTTTATTTAAATTTGGCTTGGTATGTGGTGATCCAAATTCAATGATCTTTGGAGCCTGAATAATTACTCGACCATTTACTTCCCTCTAATATTGTGTCTAATAGCAAAATAGTTGGGGAGTAAATTTTAGTCATTCTAACAATCTTTAAGGATTAAACACACAATCACTTTTGTAATCACGTGTAAATATATGCCTTATCTTAAAAAGCACTGATTTAGTTAAGAAATATCAATTGTTTCATTATAACTGCACGTCCCAGCATCCTTTAAGTATCCTGATAATGTTAAAGTTAATTTTATTATTTATTTTATTTTTATTAATTATATTTTATTGATTATGCTATAACAGTTTTCTTGATTTTACCCCCTTTACCCCCTCCAGTCAGCACCCCCCACTACCTCAGGCAATCTCCCCACCATTGTTCATGTCCATGGATCATGCGTATAAGTTCTGTGGCTACTCTATCTCCTATACTGTACTTTATATCTCAAAGGCTATTCTGTAACTACCTATTTGTACTTCTTAATCCCCTCACCTCATCACCCATTCCCCCACACCTCCCTCTTATTTGGAAACCATCAAATGCACTCAATATCCATGATTCTGTCTCTGTTCTTACTTGCTTAGCTTGTTTTTTAGATTCAATTGTTGATAGATTTGAGTTTATTGCCATTTTATTGTTCATAGTTTTGGTCTTTTTCTTTTTCTTAAGTGAGTCTCTTTAACATTTCATATAATAATGGCTTGGTAATGATGAACTCCTTTAGTTTTTTCTTCTCTACGAAGCTCTTTATTTGCTATTCAATAATAAATGATAGCTTTGCTGGGTAGAGCAATCTTGGCTGTAGGTCTTTTCTTTTCATGACTTTGAATATTTCTTGCCAATCTCTTCTAGCCTGCAAAGTTTCTTTAGAGAAATCAGCTGACAGTCTTATGGGACCCCCTTCCCTGTGAGTAACTAACTGCTTTTCTCTTTCTGCTTGTAAGATTCTCTTTATCTTTAATCTTTGGCATTTTAATTATGATGTATCTTTAAGTGGACCTCTTTGCATCTATCTTGTTTGGGACTCTATGTGTTTCCTGGACTTGTATGCTTATTCCTTCACTGAATAGGGAAGTATTCTTTCATTATTTTTTCAAATAGATTTCCAATTTCTTGCTCTTTCTTTTTTCTTTCTAGCCCCTTAATGATGTGAATGTTGGAACACTTGAAGTTGTCCCAGAGGCTGCTGATACTAACCTCATTTTTTTGGATTCTTTTTTTTCTTGTTCTGATTGTTTTTTGCTTCCTTATGTCCCAAAGCATTGATTTGATTCTCTTGATTCTCAGCTTCATTCACTCTACTGTTGTTTCCCTGTAAATTGTCCTTTATTTCAATTACTGTACCCTTTGTTTCTGACTGGATCTATTTTATGCAGCTGAGGTCCTCACTAAGTTCCTTGAGCATCCTTATAACGAGTGTTTTGAACTCTCCATCTGATAGAGAGCTTATCTCCATTTCATTTAGCTCTTTTTCTGGAGTTTCAATCTGTCTTTCATTTGGGCCATGTTTCTTCAGGCAGCCTCTCTGTGTTTATTTCTATATATTAGGTAGAACTGCTTTGACTGCCTGTCTTGGTAACACGGCTTCAGGTAGTAGGTGTTCTGTAGGCTCCAGTGGCACAGCTTTCCCTATCACTCAACCTGGGTACTTGCAGTGTACCCTTCTTGTAGGCTGAGTACACCTTCCTTTTGTAGCTGAGCCTTGACTGCTGTTGGCAGGTCAATGGGAGGGATTTACCCAGGCCAGTCAGCTACAAGAATTGGCTGTGACCACTGACTACCAACCTCTGCCCTCTATGCTCTGTTCAGGGACAGAGCGGTGGTGCTCTGACATGGTTTGTAGCTGCCCACTGGTTGTGCAAGCTCTGGGGTTTCCTGGGTGATGCAGGCCAAGGTCAGCCCCCACCTGTGTTTTGCCCAGGGCCACTCTGCCTGAGCTATAAATCAATCTGAGATGGCCGCTACTTGTGCTGGGGTTGGAGATTCCCAGATGAAGCCTAGCTGTGAATCGAGGCTGCCTACTGCTAGCACTGGGTCTGGGGCTCATTGAGGTCAGCTGTTGCTTGTTTGAGAGGATTTAGGAAGTTGTGAAGCATAAGCCAAGACCAACCATTCATATGGAAAAGCAGCTCGGGTGGGTCCATAAGTTGAGTGGGGCAGAGTCTCCTCCCAGAGTAGGGCAAACAGTGTTAGCCAGGTTGTTGGAGTCTCAGGTATGACACCCACCTGCCAGCTTTGTGGCTCTATGGGGGTGGGCCTCTGCTCACCTTGATGCTCAACACTTCAGTTCCTCCCTGTATACCACTTCTGTGCCTTTCAAACTGCTATCCCAGTGCTGGAGCTCAGAAGGAGTGAGTCTGAGTAGGTGAATCTGTGTGTGGTTTCTTTAAGAGGGACTGTTTGGGGGGCCAGAATGTTCTTCCACCAACTCAATCCCCACTGGTTCTTGCATCCAGAAGTTGTGGGGACTTATCTTCCTGGCACTGGAACCCTGGGCTGTGGGGCCTGCTCTGGGGCTGGGACTCCTCACTTCCAACCTATTCCTCCTGAATTTTTATCCACCACACGTGGTTGTGGAACAAACCGACCACATCTCCGTCCTTCCTACCTCTCTAAATGTATTTGGTTTCTTTAATTCCGTAGCTGTCAGACTTCCATTCACTCAATTTCTGACAGTACTGAGTGATGGTTGTTCTATATCTTAGTTGTAATTTTGATGTGGTTGCATGAAGAGGCAAGTCATGTCTGCCTTTGCTTCCATCTTGACCCAAAGGTCTAATGTTATTCATTCATAATTCATGCATTTGTAGGTCTGCCTGGTCACTCATACTCATACTGTTCTTCCAAGCTTCCTACCACATCCAGGTCCCTCCTACTTACATCCTGGTCCAAATTCTCTGCCTTCCCCTCTGTTTCAGTGGAAATTGGCTATATTTCTAAGATTAATCCCTGCCATTAGCCCCCCCAAAATGATTTTTCTTGGTAAAAAAAAAAAAAAGAATCTCTAGAGAGAGTGAGGAAGAAAAAAAAGAATCTCAGATGCCAATTGACCCCAATCTATCCTCTAAAGTCCCATTTCTCTGTTCTCTGTTACAACAAAATCACTTTTACATGCTTTATGGAGACTCACTATGTCTAATTCCTCTCCTATTTTCTCTTGAACACATTACAGTCAGGCTTTTGTCCACATTCCCTTTGCTAGCACTCAGTCCTCAGTCTTCAACCTATACTGACCAGCTCCAGCAGGGCTGGTAGACACTGTTTAGGGACACTTGGTCTTGTTTGCAGGACAGCTTAGTCCCTAGCCACTCCTCACATAGGTCTTTGCTGAAATGTCACCTTCTCATTCAGGTGTTCTCTGATCTTCTACTTAAAATTTCAACTCACCCCACCCACAGCAATCCCTATCCTCTTTCATGCATATTCACCATATCTAGCCAAAATTTATTTTGTGGTGTCTATCTGCTCTGCCCATGGATTGGAAGCCCCATGAGGACAGGGACTGTTGTCTATGAGTTCATTGCTAAATCCTCAGCACCCAGCACAGCACATGGTATGTAACAGCCACTCTACAAATTGTCTGAATAAATTTTACTGAGTTGAAAAATCTGAAGTTGTTTAAAATATACAAAGGAATAAAACAGGTCATCTAAAGTCTGTTTGATTTTGAAAATCATTGGCTTCATTTTCCCTTAAAAAGAAGACTATTTTTTGACAGAAATAAAAATTACTTTAAAAAAAGGAAGAAAAAAAGAAAAGCTTCTTAATTAAAGAATATTTCGGTAATGTTTTATTCAACTAACAGTAATCTTACATGTTGTATATTATAGTAGAAACTAACCCCGATGGTCACACACATAAAGAATGAAAACTTCAGCTATTGTCTTCATGTGGTCATCCTCACAATCCATACCAAAGCAGAGTTTTAAGTCTTCTGGATAGGAGTTTGTTTTAGTTTAATAAAATCTGATTTCCCATTTTAAAAAAAAGTTGTTTGGGCATTTGGAGAAGACATTAACAATGCCACAGTTTGTCTTTCTTTTTAATTAGGAAACTGAACCTAGAAAGGACTGTTTGTTTTAAAAGTTAAGGATATTTATACTTTAGGAAATATTTTAACATAACTTATTTGGAAGAGTCCACACTAACTCAGGACTGTCATGGGGATCTTTCCATATACTAGATGAGAACTATACTTTTTCTGGTTATAATTTTGTCATTGGGAAATAATTTTCTACTTTTACCACAAAATCATTTTTCCTACCTTTGATGCAGTATCTCTAAATACATGCCGTTCCTCTTCTTCCTTAAACAAATATTTAATATGTCTTCTCTCTTCCCTCTCCATAGTACCCCTCTTACAACTGGACCAGATTCTTTACTTCTAGAAGCACCTCCAGGTCTCAAGGCCCTGACAAGCCCTTCCAGAGTTGATTAGAATCTACACTTGAAAATCTCCACTCTTTTACTTGGCAGAGTTCCCACACTGACTCCAGAATTTAGAGTTGTCACCTTTACAGTGTTGGATTTTTTCCCTCTAACATACTGGCTATTTTGTACATTTTTGCCTTTGTCATCATTGCTAGTGGTTCATAATTTCTTGAAATAACTCACCTTAGGGACTGAATTTAAATTGTATTTCCTTTTTCCAGAAAAGAACTATCTAAAGACATTTATTCACATATCCATGATTAGCTACATTCTGGCTAAATACAGATAACATTTGGTATTATAATGAATGAGAAGCTCAAGCTGTTCTTCAGTCCAAAGCTTTCTTTTCCTACAGAGTTGTAGTAGGACTAGAGCACAACATGTGTCTTTCAAGTAAAGTTGATTAAGGGTCTTCATTTATTCATTTGACAAGTTTATCTTGAGAATCTTTTATGTGTAAAACATCAAGCAAGATACACACCTGGGTCAGACATGGTGCCTGCCCTCAGGGAATGTATAACCTAGAATTGCTGAAAAATTATACGAAATAATGGGAGCTAAAATATCCATTCATGAATAAGGCCAGGCCCTGACTGGTGTGGCTCAGTGGGTTGGGCATAGTCCTGCAAATTGAAAGGTTGTTTGTCTGATTTCTGGTCAGGGCATATGCTTGGGTTGGGGCCCAGGTCCCCGGTTGGGGGCAAGCCGAAGGCAACTGATTGATGTTCTCTTGTACATTGTTGATATTTCCCTCCCTCTCTTTCTTCCTCCCTTCCCCACTCTCTAAAAATAAATAAATAAAATCTTAAAAAAAAAGAAGACCAATATTATACTTCAAAAATGTTGCCAAAGGAAGTTTGTTAGACTATTCTCTTTATCATTGGGTAAGAGAGTTATAAAATATTTTAAAACATAAATATTTTCCCATTGTTAAAAATTAAATATATACCAAAAATTTAACAAGAATCACAAGGGTATTTCAATATTATCTTCAGCAAAGACTAGTATATACCTCTCATATACTAATCTTTGTACATTAGGATACGAAACTTTTACACATGCACTGGCAGCTCCAGAAAAACTAGCCTTAGATTCTGAAGGTTTATTTATATTTATATTTGTGGATGACTAACTCAGGAAAACTGCAAACGATAACAGATTTAAGTAAAAAATATTATATTTATATCTTTAGGAGGTCATCTTTATTTCCATTGACTTGATGCTGTTTGCAAACCATTAAGAACATTCACTGTAATGTTTAGAAAACTCACTTTTACACCTGTCTTTAATTACATTTGTTAAATAGTAGGCATTTTTTACAAAGCAGGAAAATTAACATAAATGCTATTTTCATTATTTATTCTACATTTATTTATATGTAAATAAAAATGTCCTCTTCCCCTATTTTAATAGATAGATGAGACGTTTATTAACACCAACAACAACACACCCACCTAACAAACATAAAGAACAAATATATCACACAGCTGCATCTGTGGGGAGCCTCATCCACCACTTCCCTCCTTGTCTTTGTAATGCAAGTAGTTAAAATCATTAAAAATTCAGCATTTTATGTCATGAGCTACGATGGGAAGAGAGATGATTACACTGTATGGACTGGAGGGGACGATTAGAATCGATGTTTTTCCATTACTGCTTCCTTAGCAAATCTCTACACAATGACACAGACATCAAGTCTGTGTTTATATTCTATGTCTGTGTCCTTATTCCCCTCTTCCAAATTTCACTATAGCAAATCCTTATTTACTTCCTGGCAGAAACAAAAAATTAAAGATGTATAATGTGAAGATACAATCTTAGCTCCTCGTGCCCTGCAGGACTGGCAGTTCCTTCCCAAGTACAATTATGCTGGCAAATGCAGCTATTAACTCTCTGACTATAACATGCGCTCCAGTTCCTTTGAAATTCTATAAAATAGTCATCCTTAGATGGTGATGGAAAGGAAGGAATGAAACAGGAACAACAAGAATTACTTTACATACTAATAATAACAATTTAGCTATCAAAACAGAACTGAACAAGTGTGTCTTTATACTGTTCTTTTCAAAATTTAGCCTCCTAGGGTTCTGATAATCGGGGCCCACGGTTCAGGAATGCATGGTAGCACTGAGCTCAGTGCCTATATCCTCATTTCAAAGAGAATCACTCAAAGCGACATCCATCCTGTCAAAAATCTCCACTTTGAGCTGCTAATGTAGAATAAAAATCAATATAAATTTTGATCATTTGATGAATATTTACTTCTTACTTCAGTGTTCGGGGATTTAGAATTGAAAAGTGCTGAATCAAGTCATTTCATTTTTTTGTGTTTGTGCCAACACCAATTTACTACCCTCCAGAAAGTTCCTGAACAAGATGTCTCAGGTGGCATGCATGTTGGTTTTTCCTGTCAATCATAAGAGTATGTCAGTAGGGAGCTGTAATCATTTCCCTTTCATATTCTCAGTGTTCCAAAAAGGAATATTTTGATTACTTCCCTGGAAAAGGTAAACTTTCTCATTTATACACACTTATGGTAAGACTGGGTGTCTGTTGTTTTTGGCATTCAACTGAGCCTAAATTGATATGATCTATTAAAAGTTAAACACTTTATCTTCCTCTCCAAGGGAAGCATGCACACACACACACACACACACACACACAAATAAGTAAAATAAATAAATAAGAGGTCACATATAAATTCCTCTACAGCAACATTCAGTATCACCCCAAGACAAAGAGCTTTACAGAAGCTGCCATCTTTCTCCACGAGTTTTTTTGTACATATTTAAAAAAACATCAACTAATTGCTCTAATCAGCAGAGTGACTTCATAATAAAAAGTACTACATTTTTTATTACAAATGAAAATAACATGTACTACAGACAAATAGTGCTAAAAGAACTTGGAAATTGAAATGTGATTCTTATGTAAGGCTAGTTATGTGAGTGAAGCAGCATGCCACCATTTTTATTATGATACTTTAATATATAACAAGAGTGTTATTCTTGCAGAATGTTTCCATAGTGATTTTTAAAAACATGGTCTTTCCCAATTTAAGAAAGACTAATTGCAAGCACCAAAGAGGTAAGATATTCTCATTTAAAAAAAATCTCACACAAGACATAGTGGCAGAAGATTCAATATTAAAGAGCATTTTTGTTGGTTCCTTATAAATTAAATAAAAATGGCAGCAGCTGCCTTTCCCAAGATGATATAGTCCTGGACAATCACTAGATATTATGTAGACAGATGTTTTAAATAAAATAAGTATTTAGATTGCTAGATACCTTGCTAGATATGAAGGCAATTATAGGATGTCTTTGTTAAATTACATTTTTCATTTTTGTGTTGGGAAAAAAGAACTGTCCTGGAAACAGTACCGACAGGAAATGATCCTATATCTAAAACAGCTGGAGACTGTAACTAATATAAATTTACTTGAAAATAAAAATGCTGTGTGCCTCTGGAGACATGCAGTAACATGCCATAAAAACAGATGAGAATATAAAAGTATTTAAAAGGAGGGAAATACATTTTATCTAGATATTATACTGAGATGTGATTCACTGATAAATAAGACATATTTAAAGATGAAGAATGAAAATCAGAAGAGTCAGTTTAAAAGTTACAATAGATACTTATTTAAAATCATGTTTGTAGGATATATCAAAATACTTTTCTAGGGAAAAAAACCTTTGCTTTTCAACACATTGGTTATTAATCAATTTACTAAAGTCATAATAAAAGTGTAAAGACAGATAATTGTGTTTAATTTGGAAATTCTAATGGAAGCAGAAGATGCTTACAAGGAGTGTGGCAAGGGCTACAAATGTTAGATAAGAATGTCCCAGTAACTCCCAAAGCCATACTTAGTAGCTTCCACACAAAAGCTCCCACTAGCTTTGTGCACCATCCCACACCCTCACTCATGTCAACTGTTGAATTAGAAAATATCTGATATACTAAATCATACCAAATATTCACAGGCATTAACATCTTAACATAGTACCCATCTCCAAGTTCATGAATTTCAAACTTCTTCACTTAAATATTAAAATGCATGAATCTACAAGATATGTTTTTAAAAGGCTATGGGTGGAAATCTATTTTCACAGCAGGGGTGAGGAGAGCCAATTCTTGAATGTTACCTCCCTCATCTATTCCTAAAACCCATCCTGGCTTGGCTTCCAGGGGTCTAAGACAAAAGGAAATTATGTGGAGCTGGAATTTACTATGGAGCCCCAATCTGCACAGACAGAAGATCACAAAGCTTCAGAAGTTAGCTTATCATCTGGAAAGGAGTCCCAATGAGGAAGAAAGTGGAATGAGAATAAAGGCAGAATGGAAGAGCAAGGACAAAAATCAAGTGTATATGGTAAGTGTGAAGAACAGTTATCACAATACTGCCAACAGAACCCAAACTGAAATGTTCTGAAACAAAATTCTGACTTAAACAAACTTCTTGTGTAGGTCAAAAGTGCAATATCTTCAAAAATGAAACTCTAGAACCCATACTAAAACTCATATATTTTGCTATAGACTGAATGTTCATGTCCTCCCAAAATTTGTATATTGAAACCTAATCCCCATTGTGATAGTATTAGGAGGTAAGGCCTTTGGAAAATAATTAGGTCAGAAAGGTGGAGTCCACATAAATGGGATTATTTCCCTTACAAAACAGATCCCTTTTGAGCTCTCTCACCCTTCTGCCATGTGAGGGCACAATGAACCAGGAAGCAGGCCATCACCAGGCAAGGGATCTGTCAGCATCTTGACCTTGGACTTCCCAGCCTTCAGAACTGTGAGAAATAAATTTCTGTTTGTTTCTTTTTAAGATTTTATTTATTTTCTTTTTAGACAGAGGGGAAGGAAGGAAGAGAGGCAGAGAAACAATGTGTGGTTGCTTCTAGTACACTCCCTACCGGGGACCTGACCCGAACCCAGGCATGGGCTCTGACTGGGAATCGAACCAGCAACCCTTTGATTCACAGGCTGGCACTCAATCCACTGAGCCACACCAGCCAGGGCAAATTTCTGTTGTTTATGAGCCCCACCCAGTCTATGGTATTCTGTTATAGTAGCCCAAGCAGACTAAGACAATATCTGATAACACTCCTCTCCTTTCTAAAAGTTCACCAAATATTAAAAGAAACTACTGGGGCTATTTTCTGGTTGATCCCTGACAGAGCCACATACAAACATACACATACACACACACTCTTGGACAAAACTCTGCAACAGTAATTCCCACGCATTCCGACAAGATCAGGCACGTTCAGAGTGGTATGGCCATAGACACCATGTATTCATATCATCTTTATGACTACCTAGATTGATCATCACTGCTGCTTAGAGCTTATAAAATTGGCTTGTTGCTTAGTTTGTTCCTGAAAATGCTCAGTAGGTCACTGCTATCATATGTGGAGGAGACTTTTGAAAAGCACAAATGCACATTTGTTTTCTTCTTTGATGGCTTCATTCCTACACATCAGGCATACTGCTATTCTAAGTAAGCAATAGATTAAACACAATTATATATTCCTGCTTTCTCCTCACTTCTGTTTATCTCAATTATATCTTTTTCTATTCTTTATTTTAGTAACAGAGTAAAAAAAATGAATTAGTTCTGTCTCCTAAGCCAAAACACTAATTATAAAAGCATCCCTAAACATCACTGTCCAAAACAGACACATTCCACCAGATTGCTCCACTATTATTTCATATTTTCATTATTCTATGTACCCCTTTATTGACAGCACACTGGAAGGTATTAGATACTATGCTCACAATCTCTTTAAAGAACAGATCTGACCTCAGCTTTAACCAGTGTGTTGTAGACCTATGTTCCCTTGGGTACCAGAGACTTCAGGGGCCTGCCTTGTCTGGCCTTTACTGACCATCACTACTCCTGAGTTTCTCTCACCCTTCTGCACACATTCTTACTACACTAGGCTTTTTTCAATTCCTTGAATGCACCTAGCTCCTTCCCACCTTGGACAGGCTGTTCGCTCTGCCTGGTATATTCCTTCTTTCTTCCTCATGTGGTTATCATCATCATATCCTTTAGGTCTTATACCCCAAAAATTTGAAAACATTTATTTGCAAAGATATACACCTATGCTCATTGCAACATTGTTCATGGTGGCCAAGACATGGGGACAACTGAAGAATCCTTCACTAGATGATTAGATAAAGAAGATGAGGTACATATATACAATGGAATATTAGCCACTAGAAAAGATGAAATGATGCTATTTATGACAACATGGATGGAACTTGAGAGTATCATGCTAAGCAAAGTAAGTCAAACAGAAAAAGTCAAGAACCATATGATTTCACTTACCTGTGGATTATAAAACTGAAAGGAACAAATGAACAAACAAGAAAAACAAACAAAATCTCATAGACACAGATAACAGTGTAGTGATCACTAGAGTGATCACTAGAGTGATCACTAGCAAAGGGTGAAAGGGGACTGATATATGGGAACAGAAGAAGATGTGACTTTGGGGGGTGGGCACACAGTGGTGCAGTGTACAGGTTACAGGTGATGTATCACAGAATTGTACACATGAAACCTAAATGTTACCCCAATAATTTTTTTCTGCTCTGTTAAAAAATTAGTTTTATTAGTTTTTTAATTTTTTTAAATCATTTTTATTTTAATTATTGTTCAAGTACGGTTTTCTGCCTTTTACCCCCATCCCAGCCCACCCCCTAGCCCTCCCCAAGTCCCTCCCATTTCCACGCCCCCCCTTGTTATTGTCCATGTGTCCTCTTTTCCCCTGAAATTCCCTCCCCTCTCCCCTCTGAACACTGTCAGCCTGTTCTCTATGTCAGTGTCTTTGGGTATATTTTGCTTGTTTGTTTGTTTTGTTGATTAGATTCCTGTTAAAGGTGAGATCATATGGTATTTGTCTTTCACCACCTGGATCATTTTGCCCAATAAATTTAATATAAACAAACAAATAAAATTTCACTCCTTGGTCATCTAAGGTAAGCATCTCCAATTATTCTCTTTCTCAGATGGTATTGTTTATTTTCTTCCTAATATTTACTATATCTTACAATTATATTTATTTGATTAAATGATTCTTTTGCTTATTTGGTTTTTCTGATCGATAGGCTACTGAAATGTAAATTCCACAAGGGCAGGTACCTCATCTTTCTTGTTTATGATTGTATCCCCATTGTCCAGAATTGTGTTGAATGAATGAATGAATGAATGAAGGGGCTTTTGAGTGAAGCTTCATGAACAATCTCAGAAGGAGGTTGGAAGGAGAGGTAAAGCAAAGATCCTTGGCCAGTGCTGGCAAACACCTCAGGTAACATATCACTCTGAGAGGTAAGATGTGAATGTGGTCATTCAAAAGACTTCCTCAGCTTAAAAGGGATGCTTTGACAAAAGTCTCTGGAGATTCCCTTAGCTTAAGAAATAGATTGGGATTGTCTAAAAATTACAAATAAGAAAACTCCTAGAGGCTGTAAAGCATCTGTGTTACACATTCTAATTTAAAGTGATGATATTTAAATTTAGCAGGACTCTATGACATTTTAGCCATGGCGATAAAAGGCATAACTGAACAAAGACATGGGAAAAATATATCACATTTCAGGCCATAGTGTGAAGCAGAATTCTCAAAGTTACAGTAAGAAAAAACAGTTAAACAACATATAACAGGAAAGGAAATGCTCAAATCACAAGGAACCAAGGGAAAAAGAAAATGCTTAATAAATAGTCAAACCCCCAAGAGGAATCCAGAGACTCCAAAACCCTTCCATTAGGCTGGCAATTATCAAAGGGGAGAGGGATGAAGCAAACGACCTCTTGAATTTTTCTTTGAATTTCATTTCTTATATTAAGGATTGAAGTCAGAGATATTTCACCTTAGAATCTGTTCTGTGGATGACGCCGAAGACCCAGGGCCTCCCCTTCTCCCAGCCTCCAACCACTGTCCAACCTCTTCTCCAGATGCAAACTTCATAACCATCTTCTCAGCCATCCTCATTCTCACAGAACAGCCAACTCTGATTGTTGGCTTAGCTCCTTACAGTTGACCAAACATGAGCTCCCAGATTTGTCAGAATTAGTCATCTGAGGGCTTAGGCCAAGCCATCTTCCAAGAAGTGCAGAAGCCATCCCAAGATAAGTGGGATAGATAAAACCCTGGTTGCCATGGGAGCCACCGTGGCCCTAGAGAAGTACCTGATTCGGGTCCTTTTGGATCTGCATGTCTTGGGTTCTGCCCTCTCAGATGCCCATCTCTGTTAATTGCTGGACAGCCACTTCCTGATTGAGGAAGTGAAACTCATCAAGAACATGAGCGACCCCCTGACTAACCTCCACAGGCTGTGTTGGGAGAGTACCTCTTCTAATGGCTCACACACAAGCACGAGTCCGAGTCTCCAAGCCCAGCAGCCTTTGAGGGGCCCTTGGACCAAATAGAAACAATAAAGCTTTTTGCAGCAAAAACAAAATAAAAAAACTCTTGGTGATCTGCCATTGAATGTGAGACACAAACCATAGGAGTATCTTCTGCCCTTGTATTTGAGTCGTGATATCCACCAATAGGCAGCTTGTTCAACATCCAACCTGGCAGCAGCATGACCACATTTCTTATGATAGCCTGCATGAGAAAAGGACTCTCTCAGAAGCTTCCTGTAGCATGTCTTGACTCACATCATTGTTCTAATTTAAAAATCAAATAATAACAGAGAACTTTTGTGATTGCCATCTTTTTAGAATAAATTCAAATGACTGAGCACAGAATTTAAACATCACTCATGGTTGGATACTAGTCCACCTTCCCCTACACCCTCTGTGACTTCCTTTTCTGACAAATAGCAAACCCTACTTATGTTCATGTCAGACTAAACCTTATTTTCCCAGGTATATAGATTCCACCTCTGCATCCCAGGCTTTCCCCTATTTCTGCAACTCCTCACCCACACATTCCTCCAGCCTCATAACCTCCCATCTCACCTGAATTCCCTGGACACATGCATGATATTCCCCTCTATTTATAAAACATATATCTCTTTCCTCCTTACAGATATTCATGACCCCTCTGTTCTATTAGATTTTAAGCCTCCCAAGAATAGAATATGAGTCAGATTTATTTTGACATTATAGGTTCCTGATACATAGGAGACACTCAGTAAGTACCTGTTAAATGAATGAATGAGGCAAAGATATGGTCTGGTACTGCTTGTTTCTATCTAAAAAGAGCTAAAGATATTATTTTTAAGTCCTTTTAAAAGTTTGGGGTGGGAAAATAATAAAGTGAGGTTGGGACAACTTTTTGTGCTGGAAAGCAAAGAAGCATTCATTGACTAATGGGGACATGTCAAAAGGACACAAGAACCTCCATGCCATCATGAAGAGTCTCCCTTTTAGTAAATTTGGGACAATATAAGCATCAAAAAGAAGAATCATTGTAATTCATTGCAATAATTGCATGGTGAATAAATAGTAATCAATCAATCTATAAGTATACTTAAAAGAGAGAAAGAAAAAATGTGTCATTATAATAGGTGACTATTAACACTAACTGTTTACCCCAAAAACTGGTAAGTAAACAGAAAAAATTAGGTATTTCATTTATATTTTGAAAAAGAAACTGTAGTTCATATGAAGTTGATAGGAGAAAGCTTTTTAAGAAAGAAAGGCTAGTGCCCTGGCAGGGTGGCTCGGTTGGTAGAAGCATCATTCCATAAATGGAAAAGTCACGGGTTCGATTCCCTGTCAGGGCACATACCTAGGTTGCGGTTTGGTCCCCAGTCTGGGGTATGTACAGAAGATGACCAGTTGATGTTTCTCACACACATTGATTTCTCTTTTTCTCTCTCAAATCAATAAACATATTTTTTAAAGAGCTAGTTAAAAGTGTGGAAGAAATAATAGAATTAGAAAACTATCATTTTACCATGCCACCAAAAATAATTGATTCCAGCAAAAATCACCAGTGGATTCTAAAACCATTAAGCAAACTTTTCATGGAGAACTGAATATTCATAAGTTGTCAAAGAATTGCCCCACAGATTACCTGCTAATTACAAGGGAAATCTCATCTCTATGAAGAAGGTATCTGGCTGTCACCAGTCTCGCATCACAAATAGCAGACACCCTGACATGATGAGATGCTACATGAAGCACACATGCTAAAAATGTTTAACCTGCATCCAAGCAAGACTCTAGACCAAATTTCCAATTTATAGGAAATAGGGGGTAGAGGAAAAAGCTACAAGACACCATCAGGAAACAATCGGACAAATATGGAATGTAAAACCTTTCACATCACAATTCACTTGTTTCTTCAAATTGGTATTTAAAGGTTGCTGGGACCTCAGTTTGAGTTGAGTTCTGAGATAGAAGGAAAGGGCTGGAATAAGAGATGACAGAGAGAAACAAAGTCATTTTATATCAGCATTAAATGCAGTGCTGTTTTCAAAATGCTACTTCACCACTTGAGAAGCAGCCCTAAGATATAATTGTGTTTTTTAAATGATAAACTTCTTGCTTTTAGTCAGAATTTATGCCCAAAATGAAACTCTCTGTTGTTTTATTGGATGTTTAAAAATAACTATACAATTTTATATTTTACATCATTAGATATTTATATTTTATAGTTTCATTTCAAATAATCTATTCTCCTATGAAACAAGTATTGATTTAGTCCTGTTATTTGAACCAGTGTGCAAATTAACAGGTTAATTGGATGTGATAATCCTGGTTTCACTATCTCTCACCTCAATCAGCTCACTATTCACTGGGTACCTGGATAAATGCTAAAATCATCCCTAAGAATAATGTTCTGCTTGCTCAGGAATCACTTGCTAATAGGATATTGATAATTTGATAATAAATTACACTTATACTTTTATGGCTTATGTGATTTCATATACATTTTCTCATTTTATAATTATAACAACCTTGTATTGTGCTCAGGTTGATCAGGTATTATTATCCCCACTGCACAGAAGTAGAAGCCAGAGATCAAATAAATTAGTTTGTCCAAAGCCAGGTAGCTAATGAGAAGAAGAGGCAGGGGTTTGAGGCTCCGTGTCTAACACTTCTCCTACCAACCAGCCCGGAACCCGCTCCAGCCAGCAGTCCTGCAGCCGTAATTTCCAGTCCCTAGCTGGCCACTGACGAAAGCAACTACAACAGTTGGGGTGTGGCACGAAGTCCCTGTGTAGGTACCCACATCAGTCACTTTCTGCAAGGCTCACTGCACCCTGTCTTGTGATTCTGGGACTCAATCAGAACTCTCTACTGTGTTTAAATATCATTCATAATTTAGTGATGAGTCAAATATCTTCCTAAAGTGGATTCCAGGTCTATATAAACCTCACGAACACCTTTTAAAAATTTGTTCTTATTTAGCACTTGGAAAAAGCAAATTAACTTTGTATATTTTTTCCCTGTAACATTTCACCAGGCTCCTAAGTCACTTACTTTCAGAAGTCCTTCAAGTCCCTGAGTTAGAATGCAGTGCTCCAGCCAACTCCTTCCTCCCAGCACCAAAACATCAAAGTTCCTTTCCAGGCTTTTTGAGTGATCCCCCCCAATTAGGAAAAGCCCAGAACACCCATTAGATTGTCACTTCCTAGCAGATGTTTTCCAGCTGTTCCCAATGTCTTTCTGTTAATGCTCTGCCACTTTAATGGTGCCACAGTGGGGAATGGATGCTTTGGTGACTTGCTCTGTGAGTTGTAAAGACCTGGACCATTGCCTCATCCTGGGAAAGTCTGGTCTGCATATTTGTCACATATCTCCAACCAGTTGCTGCATGTATTCCTCCTAGTAACCGACCAACATGGAGCCCGTGGAGACATAAAGAACGTGCGCTCTCACTGTCACGCCTAAGCCTGCACGGCTCTTCACTAATGGGCACACATCTCATTTCCAGCAATCGCGTGGCCTGCTCTTGGGATGGCACCTGACATCTTCTCACCTAATCAGTACTACTCCTTTTTATCTTACTTTTTTTTAACCAGTATGCCAATAGCACATCAGGACAGTAAGCATATATGTGCCTACTTTTGTCACCTTGCCTAGTGCCTTGCACGTGGAAATGTTATACTTATCTGATATTCTTTACAGCTGAATGAAGACAAATCCTGGTCCTCCAGATCAGTGTTCAGTTAGAGTCAATGTCTGCCGAGGAACAGCAGTAACTGGTGCTGACTTTCAGGCTGTACGTCAGCGTGCAATCTGTACACTTACTGAGGACAGTACTTCTCCCTTTGGCTGCGTAAGCATGGCGTCCAACCTTTAGGCATCTTCTTCCAGTCTTCCACACTGGAAGAATTGTCTTAGGACACACATTAAATACACAAGCAATAATGAAAACTGATGAGCAAAAAAAAAAAGTTTTAAGTAAATTTATGATTTTGAATTGGGCCACCCTCAGAGCCATCCTGGGCTGCATGTGGCTCACGGGCCATGGGTTGGACATGCCTGGTAGAGTAATGGAAGCTATTTTTCTGAAACCATGGTTTTACTAGGTGTCAAAAAGTTTAGCACCACTAGCTTATAATCCTTTCCAAGGACCCAATTGGAATAGTTGTTGTTGGGACTTCCACAAACATCACAGTACCATCAGGAGAATATTACACATACTAATAACAATGTACCTATCTCTAGACATGTATTTATATTTTTAATTCATTATTTTAAGATTGCAGCCCACCACATGATAACCTCATGTGTTATCTTCCAAGATAAAACAAGCTTTCTACGGCTCTCTTAAATGAGTTGGGATTTAAAGTATCTGTAGTGATGGTTACAAGCCAGATCTGCATGCAGAATGGTAAGATTGTAAACCTGGGACTGATGACCATATTAACATTATCCCTGCCAGCATGTCATCTGGTCTCATAACACTGACAATTTATCTTGAACAAGCAGCCTCTTCCCATTCCAGCTCATATTTAACTGAAATTAACAAAAATATCGATCTTTGATATGACAATATCTTTGATATAAAATCCCAAAGAGCAACGTTATGCTTTCCTTGGAGTAGTCATAAATGTAGCCACACTGCACCTGCTGTGCTGAAAGTGAGAAGTTCACTCACTTCCCCTTTAATCAATAAATGTATTTAGTTGTTTTGCAGACACTTAAAGAGTGTTCTCAACTTACAAAGCATGCTAGCATTTTATCAGGTGTGTTGGTCCCTGTAAGGGATGAAGACAAGGCCTTTAAAGAGCTTCTACTTTGCAAGTGACACAGACTGTAACAAGTAATGATAGTACAAGGCAGAATGGTATAAAAGAAGCAACAAACAGACATTGATAGAACATTGGGAACTGGAAAATACTTCACAGAAGAAGTGTTTTTACTGGCTCTTGATGGATGCACATGATTTTGACCATTAGACAAGAAATAAATATAGTCACACTGAAAAGAAGTGTCTCTATAAATGAATCTACCAAACTCCACCATACTTCACATAATCACAGATATTTTGCACCCCTAAGAGTGTTTAAGTTTTCAATGTAGTTAATTGAAACCCTACTAAATGCAAATCAAAAGTTTCAGCCTTAATTGAGATATTTTGAAAATTGAACCCATTGCTTCAGGCAGGTGCTACATGAGATTCCATTAATATAGGTAATTAACATTAGCCTCTGCTTTAATTAACATGCACACTTTAATTAGCAAAGCATTAACCAACATTAAAAAATCCTATCTTCATGCATCACAAAAAACTGCAAAGTTATGACTACTATGTTATTTTTCTCCAAGGTTGTAAATCACAGAACAGCGATCACTTTTGAAGTACACACCATATTTAAAATATTAAACCAGGAGACATACACAAAATGAGTAAAAACTCCACTAAAATGAAAAAGAATATTCCTTAGAAAATATAGGGCCAACCATTTGCATATTTTAAACATAATCTTTCAGTGATCACTTGGAGGGCAGAAGACTTTGACTGGAAAAATACCCCATGGACTGTCCATCACCTTCCTTATACTTAATAAAGAAATGCCTATAATAAAGTTAACATTATCAGTGTGACTACCTACCTCCTAAACTCTTCTTATCCTTCCCAGGGACCAAAGGAAGTATCAACTGCAATGCCATTTAATGCTTGAGGTCTCAAACTAGCGGAAACTTCATTTTAAATCAGTCTATGTTGTCTTGTTTTATACTAAAGATTTCAATGAGTTAGAATCGTTCTCTACTGACAACCTACCATGTGGCTGGACCACCACCAATTAATTATTAAGGATGCATTTTTGTTAAAAACAAAATTGACTTTCATGTTCTTTCCTTACTCTAATCAATTAGATGTGCCAATTTTCAAGTACTATTAATATTCTGTACCTTACTATTTTATCAGTTTAATGAAAACAGCTTCATTATTATATTGAATAAATGGTACCCATGTAGCACACCACTGAATTCTTTTGTCCCAAGATATGCTAAAATTATAGCAAAACAAAACAAAACAAAAATACCTCGCAAGACTTTAAAGCACAAATTTATAGAAAAAGTGATCATATCCTGATTAAGCATTAAAAACATTCATAATATTGTGCAAAATCAGAACAACTGATTCCCTACTGTATGTAAGACAGTATTTTAGGCACAGAGAAACCCAAGCGACCATGATGCAAAATGCCCCTCGTGAGTTTATATTCCAATCTGAAACTGAAAATAATAGAAATCACACAATGTGGTGAATGATGGTACAACGAGAGAAAAAGAGCTAGCAGGCTTAACTCAGATGTGTAGGCTCACTTGCTGTTTTAAGCAGCTATTAACATTGAAACTGCTTGTTCCCAGTGACTTCAGAGAGAGCTGGGCTTGTGTCCTGTTGCCACCATCCACTGGCTACTTCAACACAGCCTGTCACGTGGTCAGCATGAGTTAATATCTTTACCCTTCACTGGCTGAACTCCTTCTCAGTAGACAAATTGGACAATGACTGTTTCTTGGGTTTGCAAAGCACTCTCCACACTGTTACAGTGAATTCCTTGGCTGTTTCTCCTATGGCAGATCTGGGCCTGGGCTCCCAGGAGACCATGTGGGAGCCAGACATTCTTCCTGGCTCAGTGCTGAGGGCAGCACTCTGGAAACAGGTGCAAAGGCACCTCTCAGTTCTGTTTAAATGCATCTGAGGAGCATTTATCAAATTCTCCTCTATTCTGGAGATTATATTATGACAAAATTCTTTATACAAGGTTGCCATATATCAGTATTACCCATGCTCTGCCCATTAAATTCACTTGGGTTTCATTCAGGAAAGGTATAAACAAGAGAGACAGAGAGAAGCACAGAATCTTGATTCAGAAATGTGTGACAAACCCTCCCAAACATCCTTCCTGGTTTTTAAGTTCCAAGGACCTTCCTTAGCAAAGTCCTTCAGGATGTAAAAGTAGACCCATAGCACCAAGCACTGTGCCATTTGTTTAACTGCATACACATATTTAAGACAAATGCCCAAGACTGAGGGTTTGCTCTCCACTAACCTGATTTATTCTCCTTCACTCTAGGCTAATATTCCTCAGACCACCAGCTTCAAAATCAGCCTAGGTGTTCACTAAAAGGCAGACTCTGAGGCCCGGCTATGACCAAATGAACCCTAGTTTCTGAGGGTGGATCTGGTTGAACCAGCAGTTTCAGGCGATGCTTACTCAGAGGAAAGCTGGAGGACCTCTCAGAGAGGGACCACAGTTCCCTATTTTCCATATTATGAGAAACAGTGATAAAAAAAGCAAAATTCTCCACACCTAACCTCCTACCTTCCATATAGATTAATATTGTAAAAAAAATAAGTTTGGTGGAAGAAAGATTTATTAAAATAGAGTCACTTTTGATAATTAACAAAGTTTGATGAGCAGCTAAAACTCATAAAAATAGAAAGATTTATGTTCACTTTGAATATATTTTTATAATCATCCCTGTTGTAAATATTGCTTCATAAATGCATTTTAAGCTTGGAGTTTTCAAACACACTTCTTTAAAAAAATTACCTCAGCTGGTAGAGTACTCTACTTTTATTAATGTTTTTCACCAACAGATAGCTGAATCTTTACTATGTTTCATGTCAACCAACTCCTTATAATTCTTAACTGAAATAACTAAAAGTGAAAGACTTACCTTGAAAGAAACAGATTTATCTTACAGGAGACAGATTTTACATACATTGACTTTCTTTAGATTTTTAAAATTATATTCCACATGACATGATCACCATACATCTGAGAAAATATGACTCAACTCGCCTACCTAGACAAAAAGAATAGACTGGCAAAAAGGCTTGACCCCAGTTTGACCTCAGTCTCCCTTTTCAGTCTTATCTCCCTTTACTTTCCACACAACCTTCTTCCCCAGGCCATTTATCTATTCATTACTGGCTCCTAAATAGAAGTGCTTCCTACCCCTAAGCCTTTGGAAGCAACATTTCTCCTGCATAAAACACTCTCTGACCTATTCTCTTACTCAGATAAAACCAAAAAGCCCTCTGAGGGCCAGTACAAACAACTCTTTCATCTCCCTAATTTCAACACTTAGACCTCTATTCTTCCCTGTGTGTCACTGACCACCTTGCACTGGTAGAGATCTATCTGCTCAGGTGTTTAAGTCTTATTTTCCTGACTAAATCATGAGCTCCTTATAATCAGCGAATCTCCCAAACCATTTAGAACCTTGCTTCACACATCAGAGTTAATACTTGAAAACTTGATTCTGACATTTAAAAAGATTTACTACAGGTAGGGAGAGGGTTGTGAGGGGGTTGGGTGAAGTTACTCAGAATATACAAACTCCAATTATAAGATAAATAGTTCCTGGTAATATAATATATAAATGATGACTATAGTTAACAATACTGTTTTGTATGTTTGAAAGTTGCTAAAAAAAGGTCTTAAAATTCTCAACACAATGAGAAAAATTTAAGTACATGAAGTAATGGATGTAACTAATCTTAATGTGGTAATCATTTTGCAACATATAAATATGAGGTCTGTCCAGAAAAAGTACAGCCATTTTTTTCCTTTTTCTTTATTGTTGTTCAAGTACAGTTGTCTCCATTTTCACCCTACCTGGGCCCTCCATCCCACCTATCCCCAACTCCCACCCTCAAACCTACCCCTTTTGGCTTTGTCCATGTGTCCTTTATACATGTTCCTTGATGGACCTTCCCCTATTTTCCCCTATTATCCCTCTCCCCCCTCCCCTTTGGCAGCCATTGTTACTATAATGAGAATGGTTTGCAGAACATCAATATCACCTGGCAGCCAAGGAGAGTGGACTGGAATGCACATGTGGGGACAATGATGACTTCATGGTAAGAGTCAGTGGGGTCAGTAGAAGCTGGTGAGTGAGCATATGTACTGTGTGGTCATTGCACTCAAAATGACTAAGCAAACAGAGCAACAAATCTGCATCAAATCTTGTGTTAAGCTTGAACATTCCTCCATGGAAACTATTTGGATAATTCAGAAGGCCTCGGCTATGGGCAATTGTTGATTGGCAGCTTCATTACAACAACGTGCCAGCTCATGTATCCTATCTTGCACAGAGGTTTGTTTTTTTGGCAAAACATCAAATCACCCAGGTGACTCAGCCCCCCAACATCCCAGATATGGCACCCTGAGACTTCTGGCTGGCTTTTCCAAAAACTAAAATCACCTTTGAAAGGAGAGAGCTTTCAAATTATCAATAGGATTCAGGAAAATATAATGGGGCAGCTGATGGCAATTGGAAGAACTGTGTGAGGTCTCAAGGTGCCTACTTTGAAGAGGACATAGGTGTCACTGTCCTATGTACTACATTTCTTGTAACTTGTATCTTCATCATTAAATGTCTCTATTTTTCATAGTATGTGGCTGGATAACTTCTGGACAGACCACAAAGATCAAATCATTAAGCTGTATACCTTAAGCTTGCACAAAATTATATGTCAATTATATAAGGGGGCTCAAAAAACCCAGAATTATCTTCTGGAGGGTGGACCCCTTGTAGTACAGGTTTCCCCTGCTAGGTGACTGTTCTAGCAACCCATCTGTACCAGCTGGTGTTGTTGCAAGAGGCTGTGTTCAGCTTTAGTGAATTTGTTTGAAGACTCTGTCAACTACATTTCCCCATTTCATGATGGGTGATTTATGAGTGCACCAGCTCACACTGTGCTGAGTGTTCAGCAGTTTTTGACCAAAAACGGCATGACCCCTGTGCCCCTCCCTCCCTATTCACCCGATCTCACTCCAAGTGACATTTTTTTTTGTTTCCCCAAATGAAAAAAGCCCTCAGATGGGAAACATTTTGCCAGTGTGGAAGAGGTGGAACAAAAAAATGGCAGAAGCACTAAAAGGCATCAAGACGATGAGTTCAAGAACTGTCCTCAGCAAAGGAAAAAACTTCACAACAGGTGTATTGTGTCAAATGAGAGTACTCTGAAGGTGATTGAAATTTAAACATATAAGAATAAATACACAATTTTTTATAAATAAATTCCAGTTTTGGGGGGTTCCCTTTCATATTTCAATGAAACTGGAAAAAAGAAAGAATAGCCTTTAAAAATCAAATAAATAAAATTTATAATAAATAGAATTTAAATACATAAAAATTTTACTTAAACCAATCTGCAACATTATGGAAAGCAGTATGGAGATACCATAAATTAAAAATGGATCTGCCTTTTGACCCAGAGATCTCACTTCTGGCAATATATCTGAAGGAACACAAATACTAATTCGAGACATAAGCACTTGCATGTTCATTGCAGCATTGTTTACAGTTGCCAAGATAAAGAAGCAGCCCAAGCATCCATCAATAGATAAATAGATAAAAGAACTATGGGACATTTATACAATGGAATACTACTCTACCAGAAAAAAGGAAGAAAATTTTACCCTTTGTGACTGTATGGATGGACCTGGAGAAATTATGCTAAGTGAAATAAGCCAGTCAGAGAAAGACAAATACCGTATGATTTCACTCATATGTGGAATCTAATGGACAAACTGAACTAACAAGGAAAATGGGGACAGACTCACAGATGGAGAGAAGGATGACAACTAGTGGTGGGATGGGAGAGGTTATGGGGTGGAGGGATTGAGCAAAAAGGAAAAAGGACTGAGGGACATAGACAGCAGCATGGTGATTGCTGGGGGAAGGGGGCATAAGGGAACTAAATGGTAATAAAAAAATGCAATAAAGACTAAACTTAAAAATTTACTTAAAGATTCAATAATAAATTGTTCAAATATGCTATAGGCTTTAGCCCTAAATTTGAGTTACTAATATCTTTCACTTACAATCTGGCTGAGAACCATATATAGGTTCATATAATTCATAGATGTCAACAAGATAGTTGAATAGAATGTTAGTGACTAGGTAAGTATTGGAGATAAAAGAAGTTTAATCAGAATCACAGGCTGTTACAGCTAGAGTTGACTTCAATTGTGTTCAAATATTCAATTTTTGAAAAAAGTTTTAGAATAATAGTCACTATTAAGAAAAATTAGCCCTGGCTAGTGTGGCTCAGTGGATTGAGTGCTGGCCTGTGAACCAAAAGGTCAAGGGTCGCTGGTTTGATTCCCAGTCAAGGCACATGCTTGAGTTTCAGACCAAGTCCCCAGTAGGGGGAGCATGAAAGGAAACCACACATTGATGTTTCTCTCCCTCTCTTCCTCCTTCCCTGGCCCTCTCTCTAAAAAATGAATAAATAAAATCTTTTTTAAAAAAGAAAAAGAAAAATTGCACAAAAATGTAAAAGCACTTCACCATCTACCCTTAACTCTAAGGAGTAATTAGGCTTTTGCTGTGTTGAGTAGGAAAAATTTTCTCTTCCCCCATTCTAGCTTCTTCAGCTGGTCTAATAATTAAATTGACAGACAACAATACAAAGGCCAACAGAATACTAACAGGATTTGTTTCACTCCCAAGAACAAGAAAGTAAAATATCTTAAATCTCACTTGGTTTCAAAACATCAAGCCAAATAACTAATTGACTGCCAGCAAAGAATGAAGGAACTAACTAAATAAAAAGTTGACATACAACAGATTAATAGGAGAAAACAAATTTAACTACATATGTACGGGAACCCCACAAAGACATGAGACTCAAAGGCAATCTGTCAACTGAGGCTTATAATACCATCCTGAGCTAAGAAGAATGGGGTAGGGAATTGGGCTTCAAAAAGGAGGGAGGCAATTTCACAGAAAAGGGAGGGAGGCAACTTCACAGGAAAGTGAGAAGAGAAAAGGTTTGGTGAAAAAACGTTTGCCATGCCATGCAGATAAATCTCTGGTAATAACTCTTTCTGGTACAGGCCCCTATCTAAATTCTTTTTGACAGTTATGAGAGAGGCGAAAAATGCTTTTCCTGAATCTGCCAGGTCTTAATTGCCTTCATCTCAAAAACTATCCATATGCCAAAGTAACACATTTTGGACATATTCTACCCCCCCTCAGTTGCAATCTATAGTACCTCCTTCGGTAAAAAGGTATATACATATACAATGTTATACGGTCCTCAAAGTGTCAAGTCTACTTCCCATCCCTCAAATGTAACCAAGAAATATCAACATTATCTGAACTAGAAATAAATGAAAGACAAACAGGAAAGAGTAAAAATATAAAATATAATTACTTCTAACATATACACATCCACATGGCATAAAGTAACGTGGCAGCATCACCCTAGCTTTTAAAACTATATGTTACCTTGTTTCTATCTCTCCCACATGTCTGGGTGATTGAAAATTACTTTAGGAAACATTTTTTAATTTTATTGCCTGTTTTTCTTTCTTTCCTTCCCCTTCTCTCCCACCTTTTCCCTTCCCCCTTACACATGCTCTCTCACTCCCTCTCTCCCCCATCTCCTTTTTTCCCTCTCTCTCTCTCCTAAAATACTGAACCTAACATTGTTCAGATAAGGGCTATGTCATCCTGTGGCAAAACATGGCAGAACCAGGGGGATACTTTGTCCTTTCGAGGAATTTGTAGGAACCTTCTAAAAACTAAGAAGAACCACAGGTGAGTGTTTTACAATGTATGAAATAAACTGGAACCTCAATTTTATTCTTAATTGAACATTAAACAGTAAGTTTTATGGTAAAACATAATGATTTCTATGTTTAACAATTTATAAAATATTTATTACAAAAAGGTCATTTATATCTTATTTCAAACTAATTTTTCAAATAAAATATTTTTCTGATGAGATAGTGATCTTTGCCACAGTCAACTGTTTGTTAATCTACTGCATACTCATGCTTTTCTTGATAGCTATTTCTATTTCAGTAATCAGTTTTTTACTCACTAAGTATTTTTACTCAGTTTGTATGTTCCTCTTCAAAATATTTTGCAACCAAAAGTTAAGTAGAAAAGAAGACTGAGCATGTGAATTTATAAAAGTCAGGATACAATTCTTTTGTATCCTCTATATATTGTATAAAAATATCTGCTTAATAATAGTTCTAATTGTACACAAGGTGTTTTCCTAAAAGACTATCAGTGTGGTGTATTCTAGTTTTAACTAGTAAGTACACAGAAGGTGCATTTCACTTTGATTTACTTGTTTCATTGCATTTATGATTGGGTCTTCTCAATTCTTTCTCATGGAGGAGAAAACTCGCATTTTAATCAATGCCATTCCACTCCATGATAGAACATGCCCTAGGGGAGCCCTTAGGGCCTGAAAAGGGTGCTGTGGGACTGCGTCAGGAAAACAGACTCAGAGCATCAGTGGTACAGGCTTCCGAGTCCACCTCTTGTAAGACTAGAGTTTGTGACGGCCTCACAGAGTCCCCCAGCCACTTATAAATGACATATCAGCATGAAATTGAGCATGACACTTTTTGAAAGAGAGAATTACACAGCAGATATATAGTTGCTAAAAACTATGGGCATTTTACAGGGTAAAGTCTGATTTTTAATAATGATCTGAAAGAATGACTTTAAGTTACAGCAATTTGTAAGAGTTTAAGGTACAATGCTTTCAAATCTGACTTGTGCACATGGCAGAAGAGCCCAATGGCCCAAGACCTGGGTCTTGAATGTGTCACTGTGAGCCTGCACAGGGTTATAATGGGCAGGAACCTGAAAACTGCCTCTCATACAATTTGCATGGATGTGAAATGATAGAAATCAATTATTGTACCTTTTGTTGAACATATCAATTCATGACCATAAACAAAACTGAGGCAATCTTTTGTCTGCTCTAGTTTTGCTAACACAGAGACCAGAGAAAGAAAATGAACAAATAAAAACCTGTTACTTAATTTCATTAACAATGTCAGTTTGTTCTTCAAAACACATATTATTCCCTTTATGTAGAGGAGGAATTTGATACACAAACCTTATTTATGGATTAATAAAGGAAAAAGAGGGGAAATGGCCAACTGTGGTAACTTTCAATGGTAGAATACCTAAATTAAGGCCAAATACGTACCAACTGATAGAGTGACTCTTCCATACTTTAAATGTTAGGGCACCCAAAGTTGCCTGGGAATAAATCAGTGATGGATATAAAAGTTTGAGAGATATGCACGCAGAGAGAGGAGTGAGGAGAAAATATCAACTGAGGACAAAGGTGAACAAGCTTAGAGGAGAGCAATAGAGTTGTTGCTTAATGGAGAGCAGTTTTCTTCACAGGAAATGAAAAATTAATTTGGTATGATAGCTGGGAATATCTTGAAAGAAAAGACAAAAACCTTGGATTTGATCCACCAAGAATGATTATAATGGGTGGAATTTCCTTTTAGAAAAGTAATGTGTTTTATAATGATCAGAAGGCAAAAAAGAGTGCTCAAAAATAATTCAGTTCCATGATATTCTGAGTTCCTGAGAGCAGAAACATGATCAGATAAAGGGCTGGTGGAGTAATCTAGACACAAATAGGTTAAGGCCACCGTGACAGCTGGGGCAATAGAAAAGCATGGTTCCAAGAGGCCTTCTCAAGGGAGATTGAGGAGGACTTGGTGGCTGATGGTTCCCATTTGGAAAATAAAGGAGAAAAGAACACTACAAATGACCTCTGGAGTCTATTGCTGAGGAGCCTGGTAAGTACTGGCAGTGTAATGACAGGAAAAGTGGAGAAGGAGGAAGAGATACATTTAGTTCTGATGCAAAATTTTAGATGTCAATGGCATCTTGAAGATGAAACAGTAAGATACAAAGAATGCAGAGATCAAAGTGAAGATGTAGATCTGAGCACCACTGCTTATGGGAGTGGCTGAAATCATCCTAAATGATAAGATTTCCAAGAAAATATGGACATAGAGAGAAGACCTAGAACGGACTTTGAAGACAGTCAAAGGGTGGGAGGAAAAAAAGTAGTCAATAAAAGTAAATAATGCATAAGAAAACCAAAAGGAAATTGCAGTGGTTTGTTGTTAATAATCTCTAGAGGAGGAAGATCTTCCACAGTACACAGAACTGCAATTGACCCCACATAGCACTGACCAGCCTCTCGGCAACAATTAGAGCGTACCACACCAAGATGACAAAGAGCCATTCAAACAAGGAAGTGATGAACCTGCTAAGCCCAAGATGCTTGGTGGCTATGACACACATACAGTTGGCATGGCACCTTGCCTAACGAATAGAAAGTGGTTGGCAATGTGGAGGAAAGGACATGGGGTAGTTTATAAGTGTGGGCACTGGGCACTGGGTGGAAGCCACTAAAGCACATAAAAGGGCAGAGAGGGGCTAGTGGGCAAACTCCTGTGACTGGTCAATTCAAAGAGCCTACATGAGTGTCAAGGCCTCTGCCCTAATGGGGCCATCCCTAGTTTGTTTCCAGATAGTATTCCAATCAACATAGAAATAATTAGGTATCATAAGTAATTTTTCTTCTGCGTACACCTCACCTTATGGTTTAGAACAAGTGAATTTTACAATCCTCTTTGGCTCACAAGGATTACACTTTAAGGAACGTAAAATAGAGAAAGAGCTCTTATAACTAGCCAACCTAAACCAGTCTTCTTAATAGTTTTGTTATTTTCTAAAAGTATTAAAAATCTATGCACAGTCTAGGTGAGTGCTAAACAGGACATAATAATGCTCCTTTTACTATTTTTAAAATCTTCATGGGGACCCTCGTTTGATTAAAACATATTTGAGCTGGTAATTGATGTATTTTTCTTTTCTAAGACACATGGGTTTTTCTAGATTAATTAATTGTACTTAGCATTTAGAAGTTAGGATGTATCACTAGTATGTCTTTATAAGGCAAACTACTGCAAGGTATTTGGGGTTTCTTATGTTCTTATGCTGTACACAGCTAAGATGCCTCAGGATGAAATACTGCTGAGGAGACTGTATATACAGTTAGTCCTGCACCATCCGCGGATTCCACATCCACGGGTTCCGCCAACCACTGGGTTAAAAATATTAGGAATAAAATTGTTATGTTGTTGCTTCCGTGTACTACTAATAAAATCTACAATGATGTGTCTATGCTGAACATGTACACTTTTTCCTTGTCATTATTCCCTAAACAGTACAGTATACAACTGTTTCCATAGCATTTGCATTGTATTTCGTACTATAAGTGCTCTCGAGATGATTTAAAGTACACAGGAGGATGTGGGTAGGTTAGACGCGAACCATTCTATCTACGGAACTTGGGCATCTGCAGATGTTGGTGTCTGCACGGTCCTGGAACCAAGCCCCTGTGTTTGTTTATATTCTGTAGGATTTAACATTTAGGGAGTTTCTTTTTAGAAAAAATGAATGAGATCCCAGTAGCAAGTTGCCTTTTTAACTCTGAAATTTATGACTATAAAGCAAATACAAATCTACAGAATTAAAATAAAATTCCAAAACCTGGATCATTAATCACATGTAGGTTAAAGAAAGAGCAGGAGCCCTTCTCGGGCTCTGTTTTACAAAGCGATCTAGATAAAGTGTGAACAGTGTGTGCTGCTTCGAGAAACCCCGTGTTTCCATGGGAGACAAGGAACTTTTATCTACGACACACTTTCTGCCTTCTCTTTGTTAAACTTACTTAAAACCATTTATCAAACCAATTTTCAAAGCTAGCTTAGTGGCCAACCAGCTCTTAACATTTTTATACTATTCTTAGGAAATACAACTCACTTTATAAGAGTTTATATAAAATTAACCATAAGTTATTAAACTGATTTACTATGGCATATTTTCTATATTTGCATCCTAAATTTACAGACTACTAAAACTTATATTCAATTAATTTACTTTTATAAAAAAGAGGGAATAATAAATACGACATTCAGTAAGAAAAAAACAAATGCCTCTAACTTTATAAGTGATAAGCACAAAATAAAAATAAAATTACATTGGAACCTAATGTAGCCTCTCAGTTCATGCCTTAGAAGTATAAAAGTATTTGGAGAAATTTAATGAAAAGTTTGCAGCACAATTAAATGTAAAATAAGTTTCAACATGCATTTCTCCTGCCAATTGGCATACATAATAGAAAAATGGTAGAGAATAGGTTAAACAGTCTGAAAGGATTTTAACCTCAAATTTGACAGAAGTTAAATGGCTGTGACATTGGGTTCTTCTGTTTTATTCCAGCTAGTAATCCACCCTCAAAGTTCCTGTCAGGTAAATGACCTTGTATTTCATTAACTGATAATTAAATGGATTTATTCCACTAACGGTTTTAATTAAAATGCTAGAAATATTGATTACCCCTCTCATCCTTATTCCCCCAGATGAAAAAAAGGTTTTAGGAATGTTTATTTAGAGAAGACAGAGAATTAAATTAGATTGAATCTCTATGAGACCCGAAGACTGGTTCTTTCATTTCTGCTGCTCAAGCAGAAAAAGGTTTCAATTTTTTGATGTTTGATTAATTATTTTGAAATCCATTTATGCTTACCTTGGTGTTTAATTAAAAATGTCATTTTTAGCATAATTAAATTGGCTATCTGTGGAAGACTAACTTCAAACTTATATTTTAAAAATGCGATGGCTTTTTTTGGTAAAAGAAACTTTTTAGTTATTTGCTTTTTCAGTAGAGCTACTGCCTCATGAATGGAAAACTAAGGAGAGCTGGAGCTTAATTGAATTTCCTACATTTGAATATTAGGCCACATGTGCTTATGACTAGTCTAGGTTTACTTGGCTGTGCTCCTTAATACATTAGTGATTCATTCATTCTAACAAATACAGACTATGCTCTTCCAAATGTGTTGGATTTCATAGTGTTTACACTGACAAAATGTACCTCATAAAAGCTGTCTTCAGCATGCCTGGGTGCTTTTCTACAGCACTGATTTGAGTAAGTTAAGATACAGTTTCTACTGTCAGTTCTGTCAAAGCACATCCAGGCAATGGGAAACCATTTTTGCTGAACATCAGACCTGATAATGACAGAGTGGGAAGTGGAATAAACAGGAAAGGAAGACCCAATCCTTCTTGCTTAAGGCTCTTGACCAAAAAGGAATGCACTTATATACACTACTCAAAAAGGCAATTCTAAAACTGATCACCATTATTATTCATGAAATACTGTTTAAAAAAACCCCTAATTTCTACATAGGCAAATAGTAATTCATAAGAAATTCATAACCTGAGAGGTAGCTAATGGACACCAAATCTTACTTAAGAATGAGACATTTTGTTATAGCTTTTAATCCAAATCACCTCAAATCAACATATTTTCTAAAATGACTGCCTTTAAAACAACTTCTTCTAAATTCTTCTCTTGCTAAGTTTGGGACTTAATGTGTAGTCAAGTGATTAAAGTTACACAAATGAGAACACACACAATTCTCATGCTCATAATTACCGAGTCTGCAAAAACTGATGGTGGCCATTTGCATTATTTTAAATGGAAAGTAATAAAGAGAGAAACACCAATCTAAAACTCTACAGAAATTCCTATTTTGGTGCACTTCCATACATCAAAATTTGGGTGTATTATTTACCAGTATTTACTTATTTCTATAGCTTAAAGGTATACCTTTTCAAGGAACACTTACACACATAGTCTGCTGATGGAGAAAGGCAACTAAAAAAGTCAAGCAGATAATATGATTCTTTGAATTCTTCAATTAATCCCAGAAGGGCTTTTGAATACATTTGTGCTCTGAATAAAAAGCATATTTCATAGAGCTGGGCAGGGTGAATTCAAGGTGGTACAACACTCCATAGACATGAAGTTCTGAGCTTTAATGCTAAAAAGAATAGTAATTTGTAGCACTCATATTCCTAAATTACACTAGTTGTGCCAACATCTGTTGGCTAGATTTTAGTAATCTAATTTCAACTGTGGATTTTCTCAAAGATCATTATAAATCATTGATACATTTCATGCTATCTTATTATTGGAAGAAAATCTTGGCTGAAGCTTTTACCAGAAAGCTTCATTCAAAAACTGAAGATGCCACTTAAAGTCTACCCAGGCTTCCTAGGCTAAAGGTAAGGAAAATGGGCAGTACATTTTTATTGGCAAAAAGGGGATTAGAAAGAGTAAAAGTGAGAATTTCAAGAGCCTGTTTCTTTTTACTAGTAAAAGGAAACATATTTGGTCGCATACCTCAGTTTTCTCATCTAGAAAATGGGAATAATGCCTAAGGAAAAGGATTGTTCCTTTCTGAAAGCACTGGCATCTATAAATGTAAAGATCAATAAACATCATTTGCAAAATGATATTTGCATCAGCGGTTCAAATTTGCATAGAAGAACAAAGACACAGAGAAGGGAAGTTGAACCGAACTGCTATACTTGAAAAATGTCACATTTCGTTGTCATAATAATGGAAGCAGGGCTTTTCATGACACCTACCGTTTCTGGTACTTAGACAACCACCAGTCATCCAGATCACTGGTAGTCCCAGCACACACTTTCTTGATTCTTATGTTGGGACACCGTGAGTTGGTATGCCCTTAGATACACACGGAAATATTTTCAAGTTACCAATAGTTTTAGTGTCTTTCCCATGAACTTTAAGAAACTAGCCAAGATGAATAACTTTATTTTTATCACTGATAAATGACACATTTTAACCTGTCTACATACAAAAGTAGTGCTGTTAACAATTGCAACTTTCTTCAAGTATGCTATGAATCACTGTATTCCTTTCCCCTTTTTTCATGCACCATTGCCACTACCTTACCTTCAGCAGTTTTGCTAGATTTCAATGAAGATGGAACTAGAGGGCACACATTACAATTTTATATCAGTTCAAGAAGGGGAGAGAAGAAAGACATATGAAGCCAGGATGACATTCACTGAAGGTTCCCTAGGGAAGATAACACATGTTTTTGTCTCTCACCTGCTAGGCATGCTAAATCAGTGCAGTGATGAGCTAATTTATGAAATATATTTCATTAAAACCTGGGCATTTTCACTGTTGCTAGTACAGCCATTAGAATTTAAGAAATAGTGGCAGCCTAATTCTTAAAATGCAGAAGACTTGAACTTTCGTGGTAGATCCTGCACGCAGCTGCAGATTTCTAAAATGATTCTTGAGCAGTTGCTTAGCCTAAACTCAGAGTCTCTGTGTCTCTGGAACTTACCATATTAGTGTTGAATACCATTATTTTTCAATAACATATCAATGTGATTGAGTCTGGGGAAATCCAACTAGCACATATTATTATGTGTTCTCAGATGTACAATTGCCATTTAGTTCTTCAAATGAGCCTTTATAACACTTTAAAACTCAAATGTCCAAGCTTGGCTTTTTTCCTGGTTTGTTTTTTTTTTTTTGAGACCTAATCTTGACCCATTTTCCTTCAGAACTATAACTTTGACAAGGCTTTTAGGCAGAAGAGTGGGTCTAGCAATGACACAGATGAGTCCAGAGGTGCATGCTTCAGGGTTTCTGGTTGGGCACCATTAAAATACCACACCATCATCGTAGTCCCTTAAACCAGTCCTCTGTTGTTAGCAAGAGAGCAGATAGTTTTTTGTATAATCAATGCCTTCTCCAAGGAATGGTAAATTAAATGTGGATCAAATTAAAAGCATCTAAGCATAAAATTGGAGTCAAAACAAGAATTTCCTATTAAAAAGCCCTCTTCAGCCTTGTGTGATAGTTTTTGAAGACTCCTTCTCCCTGCCCATGCTCTGATTCTGCTGCCAGGTCCCCAAGAATTGCGTTTAAACAGTCTGCCTCCTTTACCATCCTCCTGCTCCTCTTGCCAGACTTACCTGAATTCAACACAGTTCTGCTTGAGGCATGGGAGCTCACCCATGAAGGAGTGAACACATCTGTCACCCACACTAAGCAGCACCATCAAGAACGTATAAGGTAGGAGGAGGCCAGTTACAAAAGAGATCATCTGTTTTCTCACAAATATACTGGCAATCAGCAATGATGGGAAAGGAAATGCAGTAAATATTACTAATAGTTTGATAGCATTTATGTAAAATATTCAGGGTTGAAAATTTTCTCATGCTACCTTGCTCTTTGAAGTGAGCGCCTTGTAGGATGAAATAGTTTTCCCTGATATTATGTATACAAATAAGTAATTGAGTTTTTATTTAATGACCTAATTTTCCTCTGCACAGAGGTAGGATTTAAGTAGCATCTAACCTTTCAAGATTAGGTCACGTTCAAAAGTAAATATTCCTTTTCTTTAGCTGGATAAAATAGCACCATCCCAAGCAATACACTGATAAATGTTTTACAGTGAAGATGATAACAAAAGATATATGTTTGTCACAGAAGTAAATCCATAACTGAGAGGTGACTGACTTGTAAACACACCTGTTAGTCAAAGACTAGAAGCATCTTAGCATGCAGCTTTTTAGAAAAAAAAAAAGAAGAAGAAGGCCCTTCTTGGGTAATCATATGAAGAACTTTTGAGTTCTATGTGTATGTATGCAAGTAGGGAGATTAGGTGAGGAGGCTAAAAATTATTTATATATTTAGGTAAACCTGAATGATTCAGTATTTAAGAGATGGTAAGTAAAGAATAGAGAAGAGGAAATAGAGACAGAAAGAAATAGACAAGCTACAAGATAAAAAAAATCTTGGTCCCCAGAATGCAATAGCTAACTAAAGCAATCCAAGGCCTTGTTACATAGACTGTGTGCCATTTTATAGCAACTAGAAAAAAAATTCAAGTACTTAAAACTCTTTTTGCTTCCTAGGCCAGTGGAACTCTTAGCAACATCCTAGAAACAGAACCCCTTGGGCAGTATTTACAGAGAGATCAAATGAATGTCTCCAGACAGCACTCTGCTAGAGTTTCTTTGCTCTAAGGTCACCAGATAAAACCCAGCCAGGTTAGAAATTATTGACAGCTCTCCTCTCTCATGCTGGCCTGGAAACATTGATAGGAGGGAGAAATAACCTTCATAGGAAGAACCACTTTTCTAGACATAATTTAACAGCCTTTGGAAGGTAGCAACTTGCCATCCCTACCACCTCTTCAAATTCCTAAAGCGCAATCTCACCTCCATCTAGACTGAGATCTATGTGCATGTTGGGCTGACAGTGCCTCTGCATCTTTCTGCAGCAAACAGAAGATCACCAAATTCAAGAGGGCCATTTAACGTCAAATGATCTGTTGGAAAGGGTCTACTCCAAGTAACATTTCATCCTCAAGGGTCTGCTACTGAGTGGCTTTTGCAAGTCAGTATTATTCACTCTGTGTGTGTGTATATGTGCATATATATAAAATCTAATGTAGGATTCATTAATATTTCAGTATGTCAGGTAAATATATCTATAAGAAATACGAGAAAGAGGCAAATAACCAGAGTCAGCATTATATGTAAACTTACAGAGTGAACCCTAACTAAAAATGAAGAACCATGCCTTTTTCATTTCTATTTCAGATTGCTTTGATCTGGGCAGAGAGTCAAGACTAAGTATCAAGTTCATTACAACTCAAATGTCCATTTATGTAAAGACATGTCTCTTGTCTTTATGTTTCCCCTTGATGACACATAGTTGGCATAAGGCAATATTGTAAACCTTTTTCAACAGCACAAGTGTTTGAAAAAAAGCACGTACGTGAATCAACAGGCAGAAAAAGGAGGGAGAAAGGAGAAAAGCAGGAGATAGGAAGAGAATGTAAGAAGAAAATGAAAAAGGAAAGACAAAGAAAAGAAGAGGGAGAGGCAGGCAGGAAACACCTTTCTCAACATAATATGCCTTCTTGAGATGGGTTTTTTACCATTGATTCCTACTTTCTACTTTTAGGGCTAAAAGATTGCAAACAGTTGTTAGGACAACACAATGGTAAGAGAATGCCTTTCAAGAGATCCACAGCATTAATCTTCCTTATTATATTTGTTTCATAAGAGCTATGTACTAAAATGTACATATTTGTTCTAGTTACACTAGTAAGTCTCAATTTATCCTCTTATATTGTCATGAAAATTTTTTAATCCTAATTAAAAAACTCTAATACTATGTGAACTTTAATTGTATTGCCAATTTTCTCATCATATTGCATTCCCATGGTACAGTATTAACACTGATACACTTTAACTGTGCTTCGTGTATAAATTTATACACACAGAGGCATATGCATCTTTTAATGGGATTTACCTGAGTAATGCTAATAGGCAGCCACACATGTAAATCCTTGTGTATCAAAATGAAAATATATCTCTACATATTCTCACATAAGGTTTCTTGAGGGTTCATTTAATGTTTGTAGGGGATTCATTTATATTTGTTACCAATTCTAATCATCTGAAGGTCACAGCATTTGAAGTATTTTTAAATGCTCCTTTCTGTAGCGAATGAATGGAATAGACGGTTCGAATTTGTTGCTTTCCTCAAATGCCATTTAAAAACAAGATGCCTAGTTTTAAGGACATTTCCCCTTTTTTAAAAAATAAATCAACTTTGTGAGAGAAAAAAGTATATAGCTTCCAAGCATATATAAGTTCAAAAGTTTTTCTATTGTCTGAAACAGAGAAGCAAGAAATTACATTAAAGTTTTAAACAGAAACAGAGTTTTCAGTCAATGTAGATAAAAATCTATTAGAGATAAAATTGTTTTGACCAAAACTGTATAAATACAATGCCACTGGCTGCAAGCCTATTACTGAATGCAAGTGGAAAATAAGAACAGCACTCCTGAAGGGGCATTGCTAAAGTGACACAAAATAAACACAGCCATTTCAGTATAATTTTTCACATTAATTATGTTCTCTTATCATAGATGTATAACTAGCCAAGTATAACAACAATAACAAGATAGCACTGAAGTTATTTTGCAAACAGGAAAAAGCAAATAAAATAATACTGATATGCTAGTTATTAGATTACTAGCCTTTTATCTTGTGGAATAGCTTCCCTGAACAAAAAGACTATATTAATCATTTCTGTTCCTCTAAGTAAATGATATTGCATTTCTGGAAAAATAATGTTAACAGCCTTTTTCCTTAAAGATACCTTCATTTATTTGCTGATTTGCCATTTCCAAGTCACCAACTACTAAGAACATTTTCAAAACCAACTTCTAGAATAAAAATGTTCCCCACATTATTTAATGGAAACCTTGAGCCCTATTATTTAAAATTTTGTCAGATATGTACCTTTAGATTACACCATTTTTAGTTCCCTCAAATAAACTACCCTTTACTCAAGTTTTAATTGTTTCACTCTCATTTCTCACTGAGCAGAAGTTGGGAACTGTATTGAATCCGACCGATCACCATCAGCAGTCTTCAAGGCTTCTCCTCTAGAGGCCATTGTTTGTCCACTGATCTTAGAAAATAACCCCAAGGGTCAAGTCCAGTAGGCTTAGTTAATATAATTCCTTCAGTTTTTCATTGGAAGACAGAAAGGAATTCTCTTTCTCTTTGTCTGCAGGGTCCTACCTTTCTAAGTTTCTTTGTTGTATTGTATATTATTGTATATACCACTTCTTCCATTTACATAATTTGTATTCTTCTCTTGCATTCAGATCAATCCTTCTGTACACTGAGAATGTCAGACTCAATCAAGTGCAAACCTGATTACTCATAACCATCACAGGGGACAGGGTCATAGTTTTCTTTATTAGAACCTAAAGATTATCTTTTTACATTTTATATATGTGTACTTTGTTTTTTAATTTTTTAAGTTATAGTTTATATTCAGTATTATTTTGTATTAATTTCATGTATACAGCATAGTTGTTAGATAATCATATACTTTACCGCGTTCCTCCTGATATTTCCAGTGTGCACCTGGCACTGTACATAGTTCTTACAATATTACTGACTATATTCCCTATGCTGTACTTTACATCTTCATGACTGTTCTGTAACTACCAATCTGTACTTCTCAATCCCTTCACCGTTTTCACCCAGTCCAGCAACCCTCCTCCCCTTTTAGGGAGTAGAAGATCAGTAATCTATTTTGCTTGCATCCCTAAAAAATGGTATTCATAAGGTGGCTTGAAAGAAATCTGAGGATTTTCTAGTTAGTACATTCAGTGCCAGTAGTTTATGAAAACACACCATCAAAAGGCCTTAAAGAGAAATGGTAATAGCTAATGGTTCTTTACTGTTTCACATCTTTGTTTTTAAAAAATAATAATTTATTGATTATGCTATTACAGTTGTCCTTATTTTTCTCTTTTTGCCACCCTCCACCCAGCACTCCCCACTCCTTCAGGCAACCCCCCCACATTGTTCATGTCCATGGGTCATGCATATAAGTTCTGTGGCTACTCCATTTCCTATGCTGTACTGTACATCCCCATGGCTATTCTGTAACTACCTATTTGTAGTTCTTAATCCTCTCATCTCATCACCTATTCCCCATACACCCCTCCCATCTGGCCACCATCAAAATGCTCTCCATATCCATGATTCTTTCTGTTTTTCTTGTTTGATTTGCTTATTTTTTAGATTCAATTGGTGATAGATATGTGTTTATTGCCATTTTATTGTTCATAGTTTTGATCTTCTTTTCCTTAAATAAGTCCCTTTACATTTCATATAATAATGGTTTGGTGATGATGAACTCCTTTAGTTTTTTCTTGTCTGGGAAGTTCTTTATCTGCTTTTTGATTCTAAATGATGTCTTTGCTGGGTAGAGTAATCTTGGCTAATAGGTCCCTGCTTTTCATGACTTTGAATATTTCTTGCCAATTCCTTCCACCCTGCAAAGTTTCTTTTGAGAAATCAGCTGACAGTCTTATGGGAACTCCCCTGCAGATAACTAACTGCTTTTCTCTTTCTGCTTGTAAGATTCGCTCTTTATCTTTAACTTCTGGCACTTTAATTATGGTATGTCTTAGAGTGGGCCTCTTTGCATCCACCTTGCTTGAGACTTTCTGTGCTTCCTGGACTGGCATGCCTATTTCATCCACCAGATGAGGGAAGTTTCCTTTCACTATTTTTACAAATAGATTTCCATTTTTTTCTCTTTCTTTTCTCTTTCTAGCACCCTAATGATGTGGATGTTGGAACACTTGAAGTTGTCCCAGAGGCTGCTTATACTATCCTTGTTTTTTAAATTATTTTTTCTTCTTCTTGTTCTGATTGGTTGTTTCTTTTGTCCTTATGTTCCAAATCTTTGATTTGATTCTCAGCTTTATTCACTCTATTGTTGTTTCCCTGTAAATTGTTCTTTATTTCAATTAGTGTATCCTTCATTTCTGACTGGATATTTTTTATGCAGCTGAGGTCCTCACTAACTTCCTTGAGCATCCTTATAATGGAGTGCTTTGCTCCATTTCATTTAGCTCTTTTTCTGGAGTTTTGATCCATCTTTCATTTGGGCCATGTTTCTTTGTCTCCTCATTTTGGCAGCCTTCCTATGTTTGTTTCTATGTATTAGGTAGAGCTGCTTTGACTCCCTCTCTTGGTAACATGGCTTAAGGTAGTAGGTGTCCTATAGGGCCCAGTGGCACAGCCTCCCCTGTCACTAAAGCTGAGCACTTGAGGTGTACCCTTCCTGTGGGCTGAGTATACCCTCCTCTTGTAGTTGAGACTTGATTGCTGTTGGCAGGTCAATGGGAGGGATTTACCCAGGCCAGTCAGCTACAAGAATTGGCTGTGACCACTGACCACCAACCTCTGCCCTCTATGGAGGATCGGCTGTGCAGGGGTAGGGTGTGGTGCTCCGATGTGCTCTATAGCTTTCCAGTGGGTGTGCAGGCCATGGGGTTTCCTAGGTGGTGTAGGCCAAAGTCAGCCCCTATCTGTGTTTTGTCCAGGGCCACCTGCCTGAACTGCAAATCAATCTGAGGTGGCTGCTACTTTTGCTGGGCTTGGAGATTCCCAAGCAAAGCCAAGCTGTGAATCTAGGCCAGCTGCTGCTAGCACTGGGCCTGGGGCCACTTAATAAGAGGCATAAGGCCTGGGAGCTCACTGAGTCCCACTGTTGCTAATTTGAAAAGATTTAGGAAGTTATAAAGCATGAGCCAAGACCAACCATTCATATGGAAAAGCCACAGTTAACACAGGTAAGCTGGATGGGACAGAGTTTCAGGGGATCTGCAGGGCTGGGCAAACAGTGTTAAGCAGGTTAACAGAGCCTTAGATTTGGCACACACTGGTTAGCTCTGTGATTCTGTTGGGGGGAGGGTTCAGAAAAGGGGCAATGGCCTCTGCCCACCTTTCTCTCTGGGAGAAAGCTGTCCCCCAGCTCTTGCCTTGATGCCAAACACTTCAGTTCCTCCTGGTATGCTCCTGGTACCTTTCAATCTGGTACCCTGGTGCAGGATCTCAGAGGGAGTGAGTCTGATTAAGTCTATGTGTGAGTTCTTTAAGAGGAACTGCTTGGGACTTTAGCAGTTTATTCCATTGACTCAATCCCCACTGTTTTTGGCAGTCAGAAGTTATGGGGACTTATATTCCCAGCCAGGGCTGATGGGGGCTGGTGTGGGGCTGGGACTCCTTTCTTCGGAGATAGCCCTCCCAAATTTTCATCCACCACACGTGGATGTGGGACCAGCCTATTCTGCATCTCCACCCCTCCTACCAGTCTGGATGATGTGGTTTCTTTAATTCCATATTTGTCAGACTTCCATTCAACTCAATTTCCGACTGTTCTGAGTAATGGTTATTCTATAATGTAGCTGTAAATTTGATGTGGTTATGCAAGGAGGCAAGCGATGTTTACTTATACCCCTATTTCACATCTTCAGATTTTTGTTTGTATATTTCAGTAAAAAGAGTACCATGCCATTACTACATATAGATTCCCTAAGGTAGTATTACTGTGTCATTGCTAAACCACATTCTTTGAAGTTCAGTATTCATCAGGTTTAAAATCTTGATGACTGTGGTGGGTAATAGGATATTAAAGTATACTACAACATGGAGGTCTGGCCAGATTGCTGGGGTAGCAGGGAGAAATCTTGACGCAGCACACAAGGCTGCTCCCTCCAGAAGAGAGGGGTCAGAGGAAACCCATACGGTGTGGGTCCAGGACAGCTCCCATTCTCTCACCCTGAGAGCAGCACATAGATGCATGGCCAGAATCTTCCTTGGTTCCAAGGGCACGGGCAGCCTTGGATGCTGGGGGCGCAGTGGACTGAGCTTCTTGCATGACTGGCTGCCTTGGTCTGGCAGTGTGCCTTGGCTCAGGAGAGGGAGAAAGCTGTGGTGAGTTAATGTAGATTCTAGCCTCACAAGTGTGCTCTCCAGAGTGAGAGAGAAAGAGCCCGGAGCTGGGGAGATGGAGACCCATCCACGCAGCCAAAGGGGCAGATAAGGAGGGGATGTCTCTGGGCATGGATTTGGCTTTCACTCTTTTTGGGAACAAGAGGATTTCTGTGTTTTACACAAGGGAATGGCTTAGAGTAGGGGAGATCCCAGCTCCCCCATATTGGACACCTAGTTAATAAAAACCTTCTTCCTTCCCTGTCATTCTCTGTGTTATGGTCGTGTATGGCAGCAGGCAGCCACATCCTGTTGTGCCCTGTAACAAAACCACTTCATCGCCTAAGACTTGAGGGTTTTCTGTAAGGGCTAACGTGAGCACAGGCAAGAAAGAGTTGTCTGTATTCACAGTGTGAAGCATATTGAATAACTGACTTATTTTAAGGATGATTAAAACAGATGTTTATGTTTATATTTTATTTATGCAGATATTTATAAACTGTTACAAAAGAAAATTATTTCTTTTAATTTCCCTAGATTAGATATGAGGAAAATAAAGAAGAAATGTTGAGGAGAAAACTGGAAAGTCAAGGACCCCCCAAAAGACAGAGAGAGGCTCAATCCTCCCTAAAGCCTAAATCAAAGCTCTGGAGTGATTTAAAAATGTTTTTTAAATGTTTTTTTTAATGATTTAATATAGTGAGTTGAGATACATTACATTAGATATAATTAGACCTAGACAGGAAAGGTGGTTCTGAGAAGCTAATGAAATATCATTAAGGTTGAATATAAGAATGTTGATTAGGATAAAGCTAATCCTGATTAGGATAAACAAGAGAGGAGCTACAGATCTTATTTTTCCTCTTATTTATATATTTATTTTATGAGTTGAAGAAGTGTGCTATCTTGCCATTACTGAAAAAATAAAGAATATTACATTTTTACATTTCATTCATATATTCTATCATGACAATAATGTCTTCCCTTTATTTTTGGGAAAGACATTTACCTTGAGATGTATCTGTCTTAAAGTGAAAGATATGAATAACAATTGAATTTACTTTCTGTATATTTTGCCTTCACAGCAAAGAATGACTAGGGTCTGAACAGACTGGCTGCTCCTTCCCTCTGTCCCAAATCTCACCCCACACCATGGCCCTCCGGCTTCTCTGTGCTCCAGACTCCATGCAGCATAATTACTCTCTCGGCCGGCCAATATTTTCAGGTCCTCACCCCACACCGCCGACTTTGCCTGTTTCCCCTATTTAATACCTAATCGTTAGTTAGATCTCCATTCCATTTTGCTTTTGGGTGAACACCTGACCAACCTCCCTGACTAGATCAAGTGAGTTATAAGTACTCCTAACATTCTGGACTTCTATCTTGTATTTTTCATAGGTGTAATTTTACCTTTACCTGTGTAAAAACATGATTATAGTCCATTTCCCTCAAGCCTAATGAGGGACAAATCCTATCTGGTTTTGCTTACTTTCATTTCCCCCAAAGTTTAGTGTGGTTCCTAGCACATGACACTTGGTGAACATTTGACAATAAAAGAATAAATGAACAGATGAATAACTTTCACTTTTTATTGAAATGACTGATATTGTATAGACACAATTGTTAGTTCTAGTCTTGAGATAGGTGAAAATAGTTGCATCATTCTCTCTGTAAAAAAATTTATGTATACTTAAGCCTCTTCTCCAAAAGTAAATATCTCTCCTGAGTATGCCAATGCTTAGCCACAAACCATTGGTCTGTGTGCAGTCACACAAACAACTTACATATTTCTGGATCACCTATAGTTCTTTCTTCAGGGCTGATTCATGACCTTAATATATTTTAACTGCTGAATAGTAATAGTATTTAAATATTACATGTATGTCAGTTATCCATGCTGATGATAGAGAACCAAAATAAACCCTACAAACATGAAGCCATTTAGATTTTGAAATTTAGAAAGTGTTATTGCCATGTCAGGACCAAAATTCCCACTGAGGCACAGAAATTCATAAGACATTTCATATTCTTTAATTGCTCCTTCCTCTCCACTTCCATAAGATATCATTTATTCTCTGATTTTAGGGGTTTTGGCTGGTTTTATCATTATAACTATATATTCTGTCAATCTCTTTATCTGTGACCTTAGGAGTAGGGACCTATTTCTGTTCATTGTACACCACACCCAACACATTACCTCACCGACAACCGCGCACAGTGCTTTAGACGAGATGGGGCACGTTGAGGGTGGTATGGCCATAGACCCAAGCACACTGCTTTAGCAGTTAAAAACACTACACTTATATGTGTTTTATTTATTTTTTTATCTTTTTTAAATTTTTTTAATTTTATTTTGATTGTTGTTGAAGTACAACTTTCTTTTACTCCTATCCCAGCCTCCCCACCCAGCCCTCCCCTCCTCCTTCCCATTTCCAACCCCCGTAGTTTTTGTCTATGTGTCCTTTATACTTGTTCCTGTAAACCCTTCCCTTCTCCCCTGAAATTCCCTCCCCTCTCCCCTCTGGTCACTGTCAGCCTGTTCTCTATTTCAGTGTCTTTGGTTATATTTTGCTTGTTTCTTTGTTTTGCTGTTTAGTTTCCTGTTAAAGGTGAGATCATATGGTATTTGTCTTTCACCACCTGGTTTATTGCTCTGTTTTTTAAATAGAAGGGAGGAGAAAAAAATAAAGGGAGGGAAGGAGGAAAAAAAGAACATAGGTATAAAAAGTAGTTTTTCCATTGATGCTTGAATTGGGCCATTAGATAACTATTTTCAGTAGTTATTTCACAAAAACTCAACAATTTTTAAGGTTTCCTCACAATATTCAATCACTGACTGATTAGATTCTCATTCCTTCTATTCCTCTCCCTCATTTATCTGGCTAAAATGCTAATAGTAAAATAGTTGGAATGTTAGATCCAGAAGAGAAAAATAAACTAAGCAGGGGCATATAAGGCAGAGTTAAATATATTGTCTATTAGGTCACAGGCTCTCTCACCCTCAAGTGTATCACCTGTGTCAGAATGGAAGTTTTGTTAACAGGGGGACATAGCCCCCAAAATTGTGGGGCGGGGGGTGGTCTTTAGCTGCACCTGCATGTATCTCCCCAGCGCCTGGGACCATGGAGCAAATAAAGGGATTCAAAAAAAAGGAGCCCATGGCTCCTCCTTTTGATTTCCCCTTCTTCCCAGCTGAGGACGTCAGGGATGGTAAGAGGGGAGGGGTGGAGGCTTGGGCCTGTTAGTGGCAGGCAAGCCCCATGCCTCCAAATTTACAACGTAGCTTGGACCTGTCAGCGCTGCGCCCCAACCAACCTCCCATGCGCTGATCTGTCAGTGGTCGGCAGCAGGGGGCTGCCACCAGTCACCAGTGCAGGCCTGGGCACAGAAGCAGGAACAGGACAGGGCACCACCAGTCAGAGGCCTGAGGGCACGGACTCCAAAAGACACCTGAATGTAGACAGGGTCTAGAGGCCAGCTAAGTCACCTACATTTATGATACTTTTGAGGGAGGAAAAGAGGTTTGTGGTGCAAGTTTGAACTGAGCTGGCAGAGAGGACAGGGTGATTTTTCTTTGGGTGTCTTAGAGGAGATGGGCTTTCAGGCAGAAACTTGACATTATTTCCAAAGACCTTAGTGATAATAGTCAGCACTGTAAACATATTTTTGTTCTTCGGTTATTTTTAGTTCTCGAACTTATGTAGTAGTTTTAATGACAAATATTTAAATTACTTTCCACTGAACTCTCTTCCCAGTCATGAGCGATAGGACCTCCCCTACTGGCTGGGTTCTGTAAGTTTGGGACCGGTGGATTCGACTACACTTCTCATCTTCACCAGTCTTTACCGCTGCTCCAAAGACAGGCACCCTTTTCTGTCTTTTCACTTACTCTCATCCAGTTCTGCTCCTAGCTCAACATACCCTCTGACATCCCACCAGCCCTTTCCTCAGAAGTAGGAATGGGCTCATTTTCCCCTCTCCACTAATTATAATGTACACAAGAGAGACAGCCTTTCCCAAACCTTGGCTCATTCACCCTAATTTTAAAACACATCCCTTGAGATTCATTCTGAATCTCTCAGTGTAGCTCATTACCATTGGATTTTTTCCCCATTCATTGGTTGAAGATTATGGCACCTGCCTCAGGATCTTTGATTTCACCCCATCCCCAGCTGCTTTGGACAAATCCAATGTACGTGACTCTTCTCACATTTCAGTTCCTTGACTTCTTCAATTCTGATAACCTAACCATTCTGCATGCTCCCAAACCATATTCTTATCATAGCTAGGAAGCAAACGCAAATTCCCATGTCCCACCATCTGACCACAACCTCTCTGATTCTTCCAGCACTTTTCTCTTTCCTTCCCCCCTCCCCTCCCATTCTCTTCTCTCCTCTCCCTTCACCTTCCTTCTCTCCCCTGTTGTCCCCTTCCTTCTCTTTCTCTCTCCCCCTCTCTCTCTCTCTCTCATTGTTAACACATTTACTCTTTCCAAATGTGCCTTGAAATAGTTCTAATACTGCCCATAGAGCAGCTCTCTTTTGTCTCCTGTTCTTCCAACCTGATCTCAGGGGTCATTATACCAATTATTACCTTGCCACTATTTCCTGACTCTTGACTCAATTAAACATAGTCATATATATGTTACAAACAAATAATACAAAACAAAAAAAGAAAACTTGCAAATAACATATCTCTTTTACTGTGATCTTGTTTCTCTCCTTCCCTTTACAGTTAAATATCTTGTTAGAGTAGCCTATCATTTCTCTAATTCTTCACCCTTCATGTTCTTAAACCCATTACGATCTGGCTTCTGTCCTCCTGAGTTGCTCCCTCCTCTTCAAGTACCTGTCTCAATATACCACTCTTCACCCAATGTATCATGAAAAGCCAGCAGTTGCTATGTTCTCCCTCACTTGCCATCAGTTACCAAGTTATACTGATGTATTATGATGTATGAGGCAGGACAGTAAGAAGTAAGGAAAATTCCTTGGCAAATACAATAGGGAAACAGAGACAGACAGCTCATTCAAACTGGCCTCATCCAGCACCCTGACTCACCTGTCTCCTTCTCCCTTGCACAACCACTCCTTTAAGCATGAAGCTCTCAGAATAATGAGGTTCTAATCAGCATCAGATAATCTGAGGAACAAAGCCTTTGTCCTGTTGACCAGAGAAACAGAGTTTTGGTCAAACTAGAGGTAACCTCTAGGCCTCAGTTGTGTTCCAGCTTCAGGCCCAGAAAAGCAGTAAAACCAAAGGAAATGACACCATGGCTGGCATTTAGGACCAGATGCAATGACCAATGACCCCCTACTCTAGCTCCAACCAATCAGTAGAGACCATGACCCTGACCCTATACGTTCATTTTGATGAATCACCACATTAAAAAACAAATCTGGAAAGCTGATAAATATTCTATTGAGATCCTCCCCCCAAGACCTCCCATAAAATTTCTGCCTTTAGAAAACAGATAAAAAAACCTTAAGACCAAGGACAACAGTGTGCATTCTCTCTCTAAAGCATGCTCATGTCTTCTTTCTTCAAGTGTGTATCTTTGCTTTCTTTCTCCTAAGCTCTAATGGTCCCTACAAGACTTGCAACCAGAGGAGCAGTGCTCAGCAGCAGCTCATCCTGGCTAACCCCCCGAACCTGTCTCCAAGGGCCCTTCTTTTGCCTCTGTAAGTTGTTTCCTGAGTCGACTTGGCCCTGCTGACTCACTGCTTCTGCCCCTGTGACTTTCTTTCCAAAAGGCCAAGGCAGCTCTCTGAGCAGCCCACTAGAATCTTCTCTTCAAATATACTTGCACTTTGCATGCTAAATAAACTTCCTCTTGCACTAGAGTTCTTGGCTCTGAATACTTTCTCTGCCAAGCTCAAGAACTAAGAGCTGATGTTATTATTAACAGTATCATAAACTAATATTCATTGAACTTATGCTAGGTGCCAGATCCTCTGCTAAGTGCTTTATGTTTAATCCTCACAACAACCCTCTGGAGTACATAGTGTTATTATCATTCCTGTTTCACAGACATGGAAAGTATAACTACAGACGATAGGCTAGGCCAAGATTCTTCTGCAGGATTAACTTCTCTTGGAGCCATCCTCTCCTTTATTCCCACTGTCACTGCCCATACCAGCTCATTTAGAGGTCCCCCTCCTCACTGCTTTCCCTGGCTCCATTTTATATCTCCCATCCATGCTCTCCATTGCTTTCAAAGACCCTCCAAACTTCACAGCTAATCATGTCACCTTCTTGCTAAAATGCTTATACAGTTGTCTCTTAACTATTATACTAAAGCTCAATGGTCATACTTATAGCACAAATCTGTTCACAGTCTGCCCCTTGCCCACCTCCCTGGGCTCAACATATGCCACTTCTTCCTTCCCCAACACCCAAATGGAATTGCTTACTGTTCCGTGATAGTGTCACACTGTGACCACCACTTGAAGTGTACTTTTATCCAACCAATTTTTATTCATTCCTTAAAAATAAGTTCCAGATAGCCCATCCAAAACACCTTCATGGTGCCTGGTGCCGATGCCCTTCTCCACCATTGTGCTTACTGCACGGCGCTCACAGCAGAGTTCTGCACCACTCTCTCACACTCAGCCATGTCCTCTGGTAGGACTAGCAGGGTAGTGCTTCTCTCAACTTTGAACCACCAGTTCCACTCATCATGCCTGTCAATATAAAACTGAAATATTTACTTCTCAGTCTTTTCTCTCTAGTTTAGCTATACTGATTTGAACTCTCACATCAAAAGTATGTTTTTCAAAATTTGTCATATACCTAGGGAAATTTTGTGATCGTTTTCCAAGTGCAGCAATGATGTTTTGATAAGTTAAAATGCCTAATGAAGAAAATATCCATAAATTTAGAGTAAAACAGACACCATTTGCTTGTTTTGATGGGCAAGTCATTTGATTGCCAGCAATTATGTTATATGTGTACCGCTTACTGCATTTCAAAATCTGTTATTTTTAAAGGTATATAGATCATTTTGTTTAAAATGTCTAACAGATATTGAGACACTTTTATTTTAAATAACTTTTTAAGTGAGTGCACAATATTTCTGGGTAAAATACTGAGTCCTTACAAATACTAGTCTATATATAACTGAGGAAGAAGACTACTATTTGCATGTAAATCACTAGGCTTAATGGTGGATTTCTGGTCTCTTGAGAACTATCTAACATAAAACAAGGCATAAATTGAATGGTGCCACATTGTTATCACAAAGCTGATAGATACGGCTTTATAACACCCTGTTCTTGGAAGCAGTCTCCTCTTCTATTATTGTTTGCTTCACATACATACCCCTACAACTTTCACATATGTGTTCATACTTTCTTAAAATATTAGCCACTATAATTAACCACTCGCTTTCAACATTCCTTATGTGTTTAGTAAAATATGCCCAGTGAAACACTATTGTTTTCTGATAAAAATATTTGAAATTCTTTCCCCGCACTATAATTATCAATATCTTGAATGTAACCATTGTCTATTTCTACCAGTGTTCTTCAGTCATATTTTGTTCTAATTCATTTATCTAACCTAAGCTACAGCACTAGCTCCCAGCTGCAAGACAGCTTCCTTATTCCAGATAAGTTAATAATAGAGTTCTCTGTTGAGGGTAGTACTTTCTAAAATTACTTTCAATTTAATAATTATAGATGAATCCATGCTGTATTTGCTTCATGTGATTATTTTTAAGTGAATAATACAAATTAAAATGGACAATAAAACATTCAAAAATAGAGCCCCAGTTACTTATTTTGTACATAACTTACACACACATTAAGCCTCAAGCAAAGATTTTTAGTCTGACCAATGACTCATGCATCTAGCTTTCCATAATTCCTTGTTCTCCCCAGTTGTATATAATTGGCGAGCTGCTTTTTCCATGTCTCCATTCCCTCTCTAAAATAAACTAGTTCCCAAGTTTCCTGGAAAGGCTGTAAGTTTATTTTCCAATTTGAAAACAATTAATAAAGTACTTAGCAGTGAGTTCCAAATAATGTAAGACAACTTGACTCTGGCAGAAAATACACTTCAGTGAGTTAGGAATGATTTTCCCTTTCAAAATTCCCCTGATTAAGCTGAGTAATATTGAGGTCATTCTTGAGCTCTACACTGAAAATTAACCCTCATGTCTGGGACTCATTTCCTTTAGCTTTGAATTCTTAGCATGTTTTTGTCTTAACACAAACCTATTGTTATGGCTACATGATGCTTCCAAGTTTGTGGTGTATTCAGAAAGAGAGCTAGATGGCATATCAGATGTCAATACTTCTCAGGATGGTCTGAAAGTAGATTTCTGCTACAACTATAGCCATTTCTACACCAACTCTAGCCCTCTCCCTGTCTATCCCTCTCCCTGAACAAAATAACTAGCTCTCAGAATAAATAACCTCTACAAGAGAACTACAATCAATTAGGTTGGACAGCCATGCTATTCACAGTCTATGGAAGGATACAGAGTAGGTTTAACTCATAACAGTTTTTCAAGAAGCCTAAAACCAGGAGGAAACTATATAGAGCAGGGGTGTCAAACTCATTTTCACCAGGGGTCACATTAGCCTCGCAGCTGCCTTCAAAGGGCCGAATGTAATTTTAGGACTGTATAAATGTAACTACTCCTTAACAATTAAGCGAGAGCTCAGTTCTGCTGCTGGGTAGAAACAAGGTGCCGGGCGGGATACAATAAGATGGAGGGCTGGATTCAGCCTAGGGGCCTTGTGTTTGCAACCTGTGATATAGAGCAAGTAATGATAGTACCCTAAAATTGTAAGATAAGACTTCACAGAGAAAGTGGGCTTTAAACTGAAACCTGAAGTTTGGTTAGAATTGAGATAATCAGGAGGAAGAAAAGCATTCCAGGTGAAGGCAACAGCATTTATTGAAAATTTACTATGTGACAGGTCCACATCGAGCACTTGACACACTTAGTATTAGCTAGTGTTACAGCCGTGTGAGTTGGGTACTTTATCCCCATTTTGCAGATAAGAAAATTGGAAGTTAGAGAGCTGGAGTAACTTGTTCAAGGTCACCCAGCTAGTTGACGGTGGGAGCAGGGTTCACTCTTATGCTGTCTGAATCCAGAAACTATACATAACCACTGTCCTCTAATGACCTAAACATGCGTGTGGAACTAGGAGGACATTAAGGAAATTGGCCCAATTAGTGATAGAGGCAGAGTGGAGTAAAAACTAAAAATAAGTTTGACACATGAGTAAGATTGTAGGCTGTCTTAGAAGTAGAAAAGGTTTGAATTTGAGATAAGGAATCATGGAAGGTTTGTGAGCAAGAGAGCAAGCAGTGCTGGAGGGAGACAGAATTAAGGAGCTATGTGGAAGAGCAGACTGGTTTGAAGGAGATGGGAAAATACTTGGTCAGACCTTTGGTAACTGTATTTGTATTTCGCAAGCTTTGCTACAGTAACAACTCCCAAATGTTAGGCACTTACAAAAACAAACATTTGCTTCTCACTTATATTACATGTCTGCTAAGGATGGCTGTGAGAGAGATGAGAGTTTTCTCCATCTGTCTTCTTCATTCCTGGATGCAAGCTTAAGGAGCAGCCCCTATTTGGACATGCTATTCTTGTTGCAGAGGAAAAGAGCCAGAGATCTAGCTGACAGAGGCATTCAATGGCTCTTAAAACATCTGCTCATTTACCATTGTCAAAAGCAAGTTACACAGCCAAGATCTAGCTCAACCCTGGTGGGGCAGGGGGTGCATCCGCTTCCATAGGAGGCCTGCAAGTCACATGGCCATGGGCAGAGGTGTATGATCCTCTTACAGGAAAGGGGAGTGAATCCTGAGAATAGTAATGCAATCTACCAGAGGAAGCCTGGACTCCTCACAGGTGCTGTCACTATAAATTAAAGCCACAGACTGAAATGAGTAAACTTCATTGAAGGGGGTAAAATCTCTTGTTCTCCCCAGACAATGGGCTGTGTCCTAAGGAGAATAACTGCTATTCTATTTCCATATTTTCTGATGCAAAAGCCTTATGCTGTATGATTTTATCAGCCTGTGCCAAAAACGTGTTAAAGACTAAAAAGTCAGTCAAATACAGTTTCATGAATTGATGGGGTAGATATGAATTTTTATACTGTTTCACTACAATTAAAATTAAATTAAATTAGAAAAGTAAACAGAGAAAGAACCCAATTAACATGTGTCCATACCTTCTTGATTTTTCTATCCTAGATGGTGTTACAATTGAGATTTCACCTGTTGACTCTTTGTGACCACCCACCTGATAAAACATTCCAGTCACATACAAGATATATGTGATACAATGACTGATAGTTAAGAATGAACTAATTTAAATATATTTCGGTGCTAAACAAGTCACCCCCAAATATGCAAATCATTATATCAAATAAAAATGATGTAATAGTGTTCTTAGAATGAGTCATTTTCAAGCCTGTAATTGGAATTTTTTAAACATATAAAAAAGTCTGAATCTTAGTTTTGTGCTGTCTGGTTTTCTTGCTCAAGTCTCTTGTCCTAACTGGTCATTTATCATTTCCAAGGTCTTTCCAAGTTCTTTCCAAAGGCTCATTGTTTCTCTGGTCCAAAGCCTGGTTCTTTGGACCCCTTTCCAGCTCCCCAACAAGCTTCCCTATTTAGACTCTTAGGAACAGATGTGCACCTCTGCAAATGTGTCCCTTTATCTGAGCACAGTTTTTTGAAACCAGAACATTCCCATTAAAGATCAAGTTTGCCTGACATTCGATTAAAAATTGGTCTCTTTCCTCTTGTAATCCTACCAAATCTTTTAGGGGAAGCTCAACTTTTCCCAGAACACAAAACTTACAAAGTCGGGGGACGACAACATATTGGAATGTGTGGTAGATATTAAGTACTTAATAAATATTTATACAATAAATGGACAAAAGGATAAATGAATTGACTGATGATTCTAGCAATTAAGCCCCTTCTGTACAGCAAAAGCTCCTAAACTTTTATTTAAAGCATTTAAAGAGGATTTAATATATTTTTCATATAAGATGCTCAAGAAATATTTGTTGTCATTCACCTCAGCAAGGACGAAGAAGTATGGTTAATGGTTTATAGCAAAACAGATGTCCAGTCACAACACTTCCCACCCAAACCCCACCCCCAATTTTTTAAAGCAAATGTTTTTAAGCCTCAGGAGGAAAGGAATAAATATAATGCTGAAAATTCCAACATTAGGCGGAGAAAGTTGTCTCACTCTCCATCACTCTGTGCCATTTCCGCAAATATTACAGAATGCTATTAGAATGTCTAAGAAGGCTTCTTGTGCATGAGAGTGACCTGCTCACGTAACCATGTTTATAAAAGAACACTGACAGCTGTCAGCATAGCCACATCTAGACTATACTGTATTTGCTCTCTAAAGATGTTTACCTAAATTAACCATCAAAATGCTGCTGTAAACTTTTAAATCATTTTAAATATTCCACTTATGTGGCACCTTCAATGGCTTATTCTAAGGCTACTTTCAACAAAGTAACCCAAATAGTCTTATGAGCTTTATCTTATCGGTAAAATGCTGGAGGGCTGGATTCAGTCACAGCAACAAACTTCGAAGCACTAGAACATTGTGAATAGAATCCCATCTCTTCATGCTGCAATTACTGCTCTCAGGAGATCAATAAATGTATTTCTCCTAGTTTTGTACAATGGCACAACTGTAATATATAGTGTTTACTAGCTCTGTTTTGCCACATTTGTAAAACCTATTTAAAATCTAACCAATCTCAATCTTAAAAAATCATAAACTACTCAATCATAAAATCCAATCACAAAATCATAAACTATCCAAGAAGACATTCCAAAAAGTGGAAAAATCAGTAAATATAAACTGTCATTATAACATCATGAGTTTATTTGCGTAAGCACAGAAGTGGGGGTAATCTTAATCTTATACACAAATATAGGGTGCTTAAAGAATAATTTTCTAAAAACAACATGGTAAACAGTAAATGGGGTATTTAAAGCACAATGTGAGATTTCAGTAGAATAAGTATGAGAACAAACCACCCAAACAAAATGAAATGCTATTTGTGGAAAATGAGGCATGAAAGCATATTTCTTAATAAAAAATGTGAAGTATAAAATATCCAGAACTGATTTAAATCTCTTTGTATAATCTGTAAATTTTAAAAAATCACAATAATTATTGGCAGTAGAAAAAAGGCTAGAAAGGAATGTCATACATAAGCATGTTAGCCATTCTTACAATTCAATGGTAAGATAGTTGTGATTTTATTTCTTTCTTAAAATATTTTATTTATTTTTAGTCAGAAGGGAAGGGTAGGAGAAAGAGAGGGAGTGAAACATCAATGTGTGGTTGCCTCTCACTCGCCCCCTACTGGGGACCTGGCTTGCATGTGCCAAGCATGTGCCAAGCATGTGCCCTAGATTGGGAATCAAACCAGCGACCCTTTGGTTTACAGGCTGGCACTCAATCCACTGAGCCACACCAGCCAAGGCAGATTTTATTTTTTTAAATCATTTTCTGTAGTTTCCAGGTTATCTTCAATAAACATCTATTACTATTATTATTAGAAAGAACAATGAATCATTTAAACTATTAAAAGAACTAAACCCATTGTATCAGGAAAGGGTTACATTGTTTAAGCATTTTTAAAGCATTCTATGTAATAAGGCTTACCTTTTACCTCAGATTTTAAAGAACAGTGGAGGCTCACATTATCAGATTATAATTTCACTTTTTGGAGGGTTATTGCTTGAATCTAAGTCCTTGCAGATGATATGAACTTTGAAAGAAATATTTTCTCTCTGATCCAAAATCATTTCTTGCCTTTTTCCCTGAACTATTGTAAAAATTACTACAAAAATGTCTTGGAAAATAAAATCAATGCTGATACCCAACTCCATTGCACAAGCAGGTTTTTCATTAAATTCTACAAGTAATGCATTATATTGCTTTTCTTTTCCATAATAGCAACATGAAGCAATTTCAATTATATTCTTTTTATACTTGAAAAAAATCCTTCATTTACTAAATGTTGAACTGGCTGCTTGCTTATATTCTCATCTTGGACCTTATTTCTAATTGCAATTTAAAGATGGTTTGAAGTAAATTAAAACAGCCTATAAAACAAGATCTTCTCAAAATCCAAGTTTAAAAATGAGATGAGATCTTCAATTAAACATTTTACATGTTAAATTGTGACAACTTTATTTAATGGGGGCAGGCAGAGGCAGTTGAGAACTGCAGCCTCGGTGTGCACAGAGGGAAATCTATGTATTAGAATAATAAATTTCCAGTTATCACACAGAAATGATCGTGTTCACCATGCTACTGAAAACCAGTTTTCTTTCCATCTCACATCGATGTCATTCCAAACTTTGGTTAGTCAACATAATATTGCAGAATATTTTCATTCTCACAAAAGATACAATGTCAACTCTGAAGAAGGTTAGCAATATTTAAAAATCTGGGGTCTAGTTCTTTCAGCTTCCTAACAAATGAATGTTTATATGCAACTAGCTCCACTGGAACCGTCATAACATGCATGTTCTCTGGTGAGAAACAAAGCTTTGGGTTGATCTCTCACACTTACAGAAACCCCCCAACACCTGGACATTCAGAGATGTGGGGCTAGTTTAAGAACTTCAACTAGTTCTTGGGGAAAAAATATGCTGAATGGCTTTCACACTGAAAAAAATATGCTTGCCTTTTCTCTCCCTTTTTTCTTCTTTTTTCCAAAAAACTAGAGCTTCAGCAAATCACACAGTTATGCTGTGTTATGATGCATAATGTTTTCATAGTAATGTGACATGTCTAAATGACAAAATGCTGGCTACCTACCAAAATGTAAAGTAGGCTAAATCTTTTCCCAAAGGGGAAAAAAAAGGCCATTATCAATTCCTTTAGCAAATTTCTTTGTTATAAAATGGCAGCCAACCAACTTAACACCAAATCTTCACAAAGTTTATGATTACAACAAAACAAAGGATTTTAAGTATGGAACGATTTTGTTTATGAAATTGTTCACTACCCATAGCTCTTTCTTTCTTGGCTCAGAGAGGTAAAATTATGAACCCTGAAATTGCCTTATCACTGTTTTGTTCTAGAGAAAAAGAGAAGATTCCCTCCCCGACTGCGCATCCCTCCCACTTCTCCATGAGATCTGAACTGCAGGTGGTTGGATGTTTTTATTTAGAAAACAGCTTATTTATAAATCATGGATGGCAAAATTCTGGCATTGACTCTTCCCTTTGTTTGGCTCAACTTAAATATTTTGATAAAGTGTTTATTTTCTTCTTCTCATAGGTACTGCTATCCTGATAGAACCAGTGACACACAGGTGTGTGGGATTCTCGAGAGAGATGAGCTTCCTTAAAATTTAGGGGAAAAGCCCCCTTTTGGGGAGAAGGGATTTTTTAATTCCCATTTAGTTGGAGATAAAGAGGGAAAAAAGAAAGGACAAGCGAGGACAGAAGGGAGATGTATATTGTATTTTAAAGGCCTGGCAAATGGATTCAAAACTAGCCATATAAATGGACTCTAAAAATAAAAAGGCAAAAGGCAAACAAAAAACGTTCTTTTTCTTATTTCATCCTTTTTTCCTCTTTTTCCAGGTTGAAATCATTTCCTGGGATCGTTCACCCAGCCCGAATTCAAACAGAAGACTTCGGAGCACTTTGTGCCTAATTCAGGGCACCTTGTTAAAGCCTTGTTGAAACAGCTCCGTGGAGGCCCCTGAAATTCTAATGAAGCCCCATCGGTCTATCAGAAGAACGTATAATTTTGTGTTCATTAGTTCGTGTGCCCAGTTGTAGAATTTGGATGGTTGCACCTCAATAAAAAGTTGAATTGAACTTAGTAATATTTAAATAAAAACCTCAATAGAAAGTTAAATTTCCAATCTTAATAGCATTGATAGCCTCTAATGACCACTGTGGTCATTTATCACCAGATAACACACCTCCTTGAACCTTCCCTTACAGAGAAAACTTCTGGTACATAATCGATTATTTAGCAGTAATAAGCACTCTGTGGAAGATTATTTTGTAACCAAGCACCTCCATTTACTGTTCTCTGTTATCTCCAATGTAACAAATGTGGAATTTTTCCCATTATAGGTTTTTCTCTTTCTCTTTCTCTTTCTGAAAGAGAAAGCTACTCAGGCTCCACACCAATCTCTCTGCTCCCCACCCCCATCCCACATCTCCTTCTGCCTTGCAGAAAGTTTACTATGTAATGGGGGGGGGGAATCAGATATAATTAAAATGGTGTAAAATAAAAGAGGTCTATCCATAAGCAGTAACTGCTGCTTGTTAAAACCTTGAAATAGCCACCATTCAAGACCACTCTAAGAAAAAATAAATAATAAATAAATAAATAAAATGCTTAAAATGAGTTAAATGTGGCTTTCTCAGTCTCTTTCCAACTGGGTTTTGCATATGGTGTTAAACTGGGAACTGTGTGAGACAAAAAGAAAAGTTCCAAAAGGGTGATTTTAACAGGAGAGACTTTCACAAATCCTCTAAGAGCTTCATTTCCTGTTTTCCTTTCATGTAGATTACCATTAACTTTGGGTAGCACCAGAGTAAAAAAGAAGGGACACTACCTAATTTCTGCCAGAATAACATCCTAGCAGGCTCAGCTCCTGAGAGCACTGAGAAATTCACATTCCATAATGTATTTAGAGGCATCATTTAAGGGAAAAGTATAAAGCCCTTATAATGCTCTGAAACTCTATATCTTAATTAAGAACAAATCAAGTTGATAGAAAATAATTCCAATATTTGTGGCAACTGAAATTCACAAACTGGAAAGGCAAAATAATACCAAATACTGATTAATAAATAGCTAGTAATTTTCTCACCAGTGAAACTGGGCAGTAATGAAGTGAAGTAGTGCTGGTATATACACAATACTCCTAGTTCAAAGTTCATTTATTTTGTTTCTCTGATATTCACATTGAGATTCTACTTCAGTAGATTATTCAAAGAATGAAGGCCAGATAATCTTTCATTCCTCAGAGGACAGATGCAATATGAACTGAGCATTTGATGATACTTTCAGATATAAGCAAAAAATACATGTATATTAACAAGGTTATTTTCCACTAACATAGCATGTTGCCCTGAAAAGATGTATAATCTCCTTTTCAATAGGTCCGTCACACGTGTCAGGTCTATGTATTTATGCATATAAAGCCTGAACAAAAGCAGGGAGATCGGATAAAACTTCAGTTGATATCAGCCTAATCAGTCATATTCAGTGATTCCCAATTATTTCAAGGTTAAAAAAAGGAAAAAGAAATATTGTTAATTCATACATCAATAAGGCAGTACTTATTACATACCATGCAAGGCATTAGTAAGAAAACAAAGAAGAAAGAGGTATATATACCTCCTGCCCTCAAGGAGTTTATAATCTAGTAAACAGTGATAAGACAAAATGAACCACATAAGAAGTCCCACAGAAGCAACGTTCTGTAGAAGTGCAGCAGGTACAAGCGGGGACGGGAAGAGACTTTACTGTGTGCCCCGGGTGACCGATGCCATGTGCAGATGATGTATTGTTGAGCTGTACACTTGAAACCTGTGGTTTCATTAATCAATGTCACCCAAAAAAGTCAATCTCGAAAAAAAGAAAAGAAAACTGAGGGAACTTTAAAAAGTTAGCAGTTGTCATTAATTTTGACTGAGGTAGAATTAGGAAGTGCCTAGTGAATAAAGCAGCAGTTGAGTTGGACTTTGAGAAACAGAGTTTGGGCAGACAGAAAGCAAAGAGGACATCCACCCAGAGAGGACAGCCTTGGACCTCTGGAGGGGGAAGATATGGAGAAGCGGGCTGATGTGGAGAAGCAGGAAAGATGTGGAGAAGCAGACAGAACGAAGGGCCAATAAGCCTGGAAAGGTGATTTGCTGCTGGATCAAGAAAAAATTTGAACACCTTGTTAAAGTTCAGGTTTACTTGTGGCAAAGCTTTTGAGCTGGAGTTTGAGGTGATCCAACATGTGTTTTAGGAAGATGACAACAAAAGTAGAGTGATTGGTATATAGAAGTAAAAGTGAAGCTGAGAGTCAAGTAAAAGTTAGTGACATTACTAACACCCAACAATTTATAGGGAAAGATCTGGAGTGGAGTGGGCACTGTTAACATTAACTACAGGGTTATAGGCAGACAAGTCAAGATACCCTTAGAACTTCATCTGTAAAATTCAAATTACTTACAACTTGCTGATTCTACCATGGGAAATTATATTTCAAGGTTAGTCTGCAACCCTATCTGGTTGGAACACTGAGGTCTAGACCAAGCATAGTGGCTGAGTATAGAAAGGAGATGAGCCTATAAATAACACTAAAAGCATGTCCATCGTTTACCAAATAAAAGGGTTTCCACTAATTTGTAAATTAAACCATCCCGACCCACGCTGGGAAAACAAAGTAGTTAGACACATATTTGGAATTATAATGAACTTCCCATTTGGTCCAGATTGGTCTCGGTACATATTAGCCCAAAGCCAGGGCCCAAGTGGAGTCCACTAAATGGCATCTGGAATGACCCCTGGAAGGCTGGTGAAAAATCAGTCCTTTGGTTGGAATGGCGCTTAACTCATGTCTTTCCAGCAGATGCCAGAAGCAGGAAGAGCGGCAACATTCTGCATGCAGCTGGTGCTCAGGCACAACCACAGGTGAAACTTCCATAGACCAAAAAGAAAAACTGTCAAGCAAACATTTTTACTACGATGAAAGAAAATGGAGCAAGATTTTTTTATTTGTATAAAATATATTGTTCTTCCAGGCTGCAGTGAAATAGTTTCTATTTAATTGCACAGAAATCCTAAGAAGGTTATAGCAGTGAAACATTAAAATTCTAAGGGCAACTAATAACATTAAAACTTTATAGCCCCAGATAGAATAATTTAGACAAAAACAACATGAACATATGTTTTGTGTAATAATAACAAACATTTATAGCTGTCAGGAGAGAAAAACACAGGTTTATGCACACCTTAATGGTGTGCATGGGTGAGCATGAGTATATTTAAAACATAATATATTACAAAAATGACAGCAGGCATGGCTCTTCTGGGTACTATGTTAAATCAATGAATAAATTACCAAAAGTGAGCTGTGGCTGTTTGGATGTGTAATTGAGCTTAACGTATGTAGTGTTATTTCAAAAGAAATTGTTCAAGGAGTTTTGAGCCCAATCCACTCTGCATCTATCCTAGACAGTTTACAAATAGCAATAAATGAAACTGTTTCACAGTAGGAAGGAAGTTTAGTTATACACATTACTTAAATGGAGGAAAAGTTAATTTTAATATGCTTTGCAGGAATTGAAAACAAACATAATAATTTGCTTATGTTCGCCAAACTGGAAATTGAAATGTTAATATTTGAATTTAAATTTATTTTAATTATTTACTGTATGACTCACAAAATCACTAGAAATTATCTGTTCAACTTAAAACAAATACATTCAAAACCCTTCATAAATATATGTTTATTATTCTACTTGCTTTAATTATACCATTTGAATGCTATACTTTTTCAAAAAAATTATTAGGACTACAGAATATGAAATAAATTTTAAGCTTGTTTGTGCCAACAAGTTAATGGCAATTGGTAATAACTGCAGACAAAGCCATTAATGTGATTTTTAGAATAAAAATGACTTCTCATAATTTTCTTTCTAATTATAAAGTTGTTTGTCTTACTTAGTACTCTACCACAGTTTTATGAAACAGGAAAAGAAGTATGTTTTCTTATTTTTCCCTGCCTACTTTTTTCTGACCTTAATTATCTCATATTTTTCTATAATATATAAAATGCTATGACCCTTTTACATAGGAAAAAGTGCAGCAAAATTCCATAAGAATGAAGTCCAGATCTGCCTGCCTGAATTGCAGATCTTGCCAAGCAGCCAAAAGGGCCACTCAACAACTGTAACTTCTTTTCAGGAAACTGCAACTTTAAGCAATTTAAAATGTTATGATGGGCTTAGGTAACAACCATGCTGACTCCTTATTTTTCATTCCTTCTCTGTTAATAGGGTCATTATATCATGGCAGATGCAGGATGCAAGAACTTCATGTACTTTATTAAAAGGAGACTATTTTTCTCGAACAGCATATTTTCATCGGTCCTATTTGTCCAGCACTTTGTTGCCACTTATGGCCACCTAACACAGCAAGTGTCTTCCAAAGGTCTCTCTCCACAATTGTGTGGAGACCTGGATTCAGAAACCCAAAGCCTTGCTCTTTATTTGCACTAGATGAATAACTTCTTGCTATCACTGCAAATAACTAAAATACGCTTCTACTTAACAAAGGCCTTTTGTTCAAGATCACAATACAATTAAATAGGAGAGGCTGTCCCTCTGCCTTTTCAGATCACGTTTACTCATGTTAAGTCACTTTACCACTCTACTCTGTTCTCCAAAAATTTTACACAAACCAAATGATTTACTGACTCTGCCATACACTAATCCCCAGGGTTTCCAGTCCTCTCTGAGACGACCATGATTAACACAGTCAGAGCAGTCAGGTGCAGACAGACAGCGAAGCCCACTCACTGCTCAGTGCTTGTTAGGAGACCAAGATATGGAAACTATGAGGACAGGAAATACTGCTTTATGTGCTGGGAGTTTAAAGACTAGGCCCTATGTGCTGAAAAAGCTACCTGGAAAAACTTCCTTATTTTGCCCTCTTTTCTGTCTTCTTTGTCAGCAACTGTGGTCACACTTCTCTTTTCTCTAGAGACTGACCCCACAGAGGCATGGCTGGAAGTGAAGCAGCAAGTACTCTGCAGAAAAGAATTTACTGAGGCTCCATGGGTAAGGCCATGAGAGCCGGAGCCGTTCCTTGACTATGCTCATTCTAAGTGGCCCATTTTCCTTTCCTGACTTAAACTGAGTCCTACAAAATGAATGGGCCAGGACTAGGGAATGTGGGAAGTGGAAAGGAATCAGTGACTTCATACTCAATCACCAGCCAACTGGCAAATTTCAAATATTACCCTATGAATACCAGATCTACCAAGAGTAAATAATAAATGCACAGTCATAGAAGCAATTTACTGTATGTAGATAAATGTTAATAAAATCTAAATATCAAAGGTATCATAATAATTATTTCCAATAACAATTATAAACACTAAAATCATAATTTAAGAATTCAGATCCTGTATCTGTTCAATTTCAGGATCTAATCACTAGGATACAATGCTAGAGTTCAAAAACTATGAAAATGTCACACCTCGAATCTGGAGGGTGCCGAGAGCCTACATTTTTTCTCTGAAAAGTAACTTCAGGCATCACAGGATGGTGGGTAGAAGGCATGGCCTATGCTGGAACTAATATTTCTGGAACCTTAACAGCTCCTACCACCACCACCTCATTACCATCCAAGGCCCCTATTGTGAAGCATCTGGCTCTGTGTATTGGTGCCTCAAAGTGGTTCTTTTCAGGCTTGTTTTCCTTTTCACATCCATTCCTTCTGCCTCCAGATACAGACTCAGTCTCTGCTTCAGACTGTGTCTTCATTCACATGCCCACCTCCTCTTGGATACAGTGATTCTCCTCTGTTCCATGTCCCACTCAAAGTTCCTCGCTGTAGAGCAGAACATGGCCACAGCCCCCACCCACCCTTACATGAGAGCAGGGTGTTGAATTCCTACCCTGGCAGCAACTATAGGAGCTTAGGAGTGTATGAGATGACCCTGATCTTCTTAGCAGCCACATGTGAATTAGTTAAACATCCAACCCTGATAAAACTTCCATGTACATCATCTAATCTCTTCAACAATCCTGTGAGGGAGGACAGAGGCACTGTCATTCCTCCTGCAGACGACCAAACAGTAGCAGAGAGGGAACTCTCTGACTCAATGACCCCTGGGGACAGAACCTTACATTTGCCTATGGCTTATGGACTTATTTTAGGCTCTCAGTTATCCAACTCTGGAATATATCTATTTGTCTGTATCATTATTTCTAGTCACAAAGTCAGTTTCTCTCCAGTTCTAAAAATAATTGATAACATTTAGTCTTGGAAAAAATGTATTTTTCTTCCTCTCAAATCATGTCAATCACTATACTATCACTACTGTATGATATGATATATTCTTATTACAGTTTGCTTGAAATATTACCTTTATCAAATCAATATACCTTTTCTTTACCATCAGGACTATTTAAAGATATTAATAAAATGAAGCACTAAGCAATTAAAATGAAATAGTAGAAACTAAATAGTTGTACATGGTACATTCTTCACCAACTTTTATAACTTTTATTAAACTTAATGCAATTTTCAAACACATTCTGTTAAGAATGATGATCTTATAGCAATGATAAGAAATAAAAAATAAAAACAAAAAAGGTATTTTATTGAAATTACATGCTTGATTGACCTCCCTGGGAACTCCATAACAACTATTAGGTTGTTAAGTGTTTAAAAATTATAATATGAGGTCAGCTGCCACGCTTATTAATTCACAACTGGTATACCTAAGATGTTAGTGAGCTGACTCTGAAATAACCCTATTTAAAATGTCAAAAAGGCCAAATTTCCAAATATGGACAACATTAGGCTATTTGTTTGTTTGTTTTTTTATTATGAAATGTAAAGCTATAAAACATCTTGCATTAAAAGTATACATTTTAGTTTTATAAAATTTGCTTAGATTCCATCATGTCAATTAAATTTAATCTACATAATCTCAGAGATTACAGATCAGTTTAAAAACTGATACAAATATTTAAAGAACAGAAATAACAAATCTAAAAATACCCATAATTAAAGTATTCTGATTCTGATATATATTTATTGTTCATTAAGAAGCATTTTCTTGAGAGTAATATTTGAGGGACATAAGCTGAGCACTGCTGTGTACAGAACAATGAACAAGAAATACGAGGGAGGACCCAAAACACCCGGAATTTATTTATAAAAAATTGTGTATTTATTCTTACATGTCTAAACTTTAGCCACCTTCAAAGTACTCTGAATTTGATGCAATACACCTACTGAAATGTTTTTTCCACTACTCAGAACAGTGGAAAATTCATTTTTGTTTCATGTCTTCCACATCAGCAAAATGTTTCCCTTTGAGGACTTTTTCATCCAGGGAAACAAAAAAAAAGTCACTTGGGGTGAGATTGAGTAAATAGGAATGGTAGGGCATGGGGGTCATGCCATTTTTGGTCAAAAGCTGCTGAACACTCAGTGTGGTGTGGGCAGTTGTGCTTGTAAATCACCAATCATGAAATGGGCAAACATGTTGAAAGAGTCTTCAAAAAAAACTCACTGATGCAGACTGCAGCCTCTCACAACAACACCATTGATGCACTGATACAGATGGGTTTCTAGAACACTCACCTAGTGGGGGAAGCCTGTACTATAAGGGCTCATCCTCCAGAAGATAATTCCATTGTGGGTTTTTGGGGGGGTCTTTCCCCTTGTAGTTTCCCTACCTTTAAAGAATATATCACCTGAAGAATATCTTCAATCAAAATTCAGAAAGAGAATTGATATAGGAACATTGAGAAAATTCACATTCATTTGACTCAGATGGGCACTGGGTGTGAGTTAAAAGGACTGAACAGGTGAGGAAAGGCAAAGAAATAAAAAGCAAAATGACAAGAGCATAGAAAAAAGGACAAACTGGTCAGTTTGGGAGACTAGAAGTAGCCCCATATGACTGTAGTAAATGAAGACAAAAGAGACTCAAAGGAACAAAACTTAAGAGAAAGTAACTTTATTGGTAGGCGACAGAAAACCAATGAAGCATTGTGGGTAGTAATAACTGTGCAAGTGAAAAAGCGGCGGGAGAGGGACTGACAGGCATGTCAACTCGGGAGGCTAGTGTTCAAACCGTGTCCTGTGGCCCTGCAAACTCTGCAGAGGTCGGGCCCAGGGAGCTAGGGAAGGCCCAGGTGGCAGTATGCAGGGGACGGAGCTTCCGGGTTTTGAGTCGACCAAGAAATTTTACTTTTCTTTGTTTTACATGTAGGGGCTACTAGTAACTTTTGGTTTGAAAACAGGTACTGGCTAATAATTTTTTGAATTAAAACCACCAATGAGGATCAAATGTTTTACTTACAGATTAGGGATCTGAGGCTCGGAGAAGTCATAAGTGAACACTGATGAGAATAATTTCAATAGAATGACTGTGGCCAAAGGCACCATGTAGCAATAAGTTGAAAAGTAAGAGGTTAAAAAAATGACAGCTTAGCAGCAGGGGCAACAAAGTAAAAGAAAGTATTTTGAGATGTGACAGGTAGAGAAAGATTTAAATTGTATAATAATCCCTATAATAATTCCCTATAACAGTGAATTTTTTACATAGGATGTGTTTGTCCCCTATCACAGAAAATCCCAAATCCACTAATAGAATAAGGCTAAGCAAAGAGGAAAGTTATTTAAAATGCTGAAGGTTTAGTTCACTTGTCTGTTCAATGATACAAAGAATACATGTACATCTTTCCCCTCTGTCATCCTTGGCATATAAGCTCTGACCTTGACCTAGCTCCATTCATAGAGACAAAATGGCTGTCACAGTTCAGCCTCACCTCCTTGTGAAAGTACCCAGAATTTGAAAGGGAACTTTTCCTTCTGTTTGTCTCTTTCTATAAGAAAGAAAACCTTTTCAAAGCAAGAAACTTCTTTCATATCTTATGGTTAAAAGTGCATCAGTTGGCTGTACCTGAACCAATCATTAACATAGAGGGGGGTGGGGGCTCATGGTAGTTTGATTCTAACTGTAATTCACTAACTGTGATTCACTAACTGATTCACTGCATGGACTAGGGAATAGAGTCTACCTCACCTGAACTACATAGCATGAAAGAAGATAGGTATGTAGACAAATCTAGATTATTCTGTTAGGAAAGAGAAGGAAAATGGCTATTGGCTAGGTGATCCACATGCCTGTAAATAAGCTTAATAACCACTGTTTGATGCTGCTGTTGACAATTATTTCATTAGTAGAATATCCCCAACCCATTTCTCTTTTATGAGAAGTGTGCCTACACTTTCTTTTTTTTTAATATTTTATTTATTTATTTTTAGAGAGAGGGGGAGAGACAGGGAAACATCCATGTGTGGTTGCCTCTTGAGCGGCCCCTAGTGGGGACCTGGCCTGCAACCCAGACATGTGCCCTGACTGGGAATCAAACCAGCAACCCTTTGGTTTGCAGGCCAGCTCTCAATCCACTGAGCCACACCAGCCAGGGCATTGTACTTTCTCATACTCACTTTTACCATTTATGGGAAGAAAGAGAACTAATGATTGTCTAGGAAATGTATACAAGACAAAAGGTTCTATTTTGAGGTATTCATTGAAAGCTGTTGTGAAATAGTATCTGCTTAAAATGCAGGATTTCCAAAGATTCTGTCTTCAAACTCTTTTACCCAATTTCCCTTTTGTATATTAGTCAGTGAAGAATAGTCATTAAGCTTTTTGTGTACAACTGAGACTATAGGGATCTGCACATAATGATAGAAAATGCTATTGTCAAAGGTCTGAAACAGGAATACAACTGAAAACTACTATACAATTGGATAAAATGCAAAGAAAAACACTCCGAACACCAAATTCACCTTTATCCAGTGATATCTTTGTTCACATCACTCTTGCTTTTGTCCTACATTAGACATTTAATAACTCTTAGACTTTAACCAAAGAAGGGGGAAATTCTCAATTACTAGTTAACAGTAATAGTTACACACTTTCTACTTATTAAGAAATGAGATGATTTCATTTCATTCTCAAATGTAATAAAAACTAAAGCACAATTTAATAACTTGTTTTCTGTTGAGTCAAATTAGTCTAATTTACTTGAGAAAAAACACATCATGATGTGAGAACTTCACTTATGAGAGCGGTAGAGGGGCCCAGAAATTGCCGTTTTATAAATATGTAATTCTTGGAAGGGTTTGTGAAGAGGAGAAACAATGTGTGATCAGGAAAGAAGATCAGTGTAAAGAAGCCCACGTTCTGGAACCTTCTGAAGGCTTGAGTAATGGGAAAAGTTCCCACATGTTAAGCTGGTTGGCATCATTCTACAATAGTCAAGATCACTGATAATGTTGAGCCTGCTTAGCATCAGCATCACGAGTTTATATCATGTGCTTATTTGTTTACTTTCAGCGAGGAAAGAAAGAAAAGCTTTGGCCATGAGGGGCTGAAAAGGAGAAAAGAGGCGAGACAAGAAGGTGTCTTTCAAAATTCCTAATAATTCAAAATGCGTATCCCTCATATTATGAATAAACTTCAGAAGGTGTAGATAAGTACTGAAGCTTAAATATGTTCATGAAGCTGCTAATTTCTCTCTGGCCTCACAACTAGACCAAAAATTCCTAACAAAAAATTATTGATTTTACTGGTTTTAGCCAGATGAAACTATCCAGTGAAATTCAGTATTTCCCCATCTAGCTAATGACAGTCAGAAGAGGCAGCAAGTAAATGACAGCAAGGAAATAAATTTGACTGAGCATGTTTGGAAAAATACGTAAGTGTGTGTTTTGTGGAGATTGTTCCAGAAAAGTGGTCCAGGCCATTTTGCAGAGCAGAGCTGCCCAAACCTGTATTTCCTACAAAGGGCTGGTATTATATAAACTATATTGTATTAAGTAAACCGCATTCATCAATTACTAGAATGATGTGTATATGTACACAGATTATAGTGCACCAAATATAATATGTCAGAGATTAGACTTTGTTAGAGATTCAAATAGTGGTATGATTCAGTTCTGCCCAGTGAATTTATGTCAATTTAGAGACCTTTACCTTCTCAGGCTCCAGCTCACTTAATTTTGTTAGAGAACTTTAGAGCAAAGACTACAAATTTCATCAAGCAGTGTGCTGGTCAGCTGCTAAGTCACGTTAGATGCTTTTACTCTTTTTCAAAGTAGCAACTCAGAGTATATTCTTTCAGCAAGTCTGCTTAAATAAAGACTTTTTAAAAATCTAACAATCTGTTAAAATAATTAATCAACTGACCTGACTCAAGGAAGTACAAAAATAACAATCAAATCACATTTCTCCTTTTTATAGTATAAATTGCTAGTTATTTGGGGAGAATAGTTGAAATGGTTCTTTCAAAGATTGTGAGGCAAAGAAAATGGGAGAGAATTAGAGAAAAAAAGAGTAGAGGGTAAAACAGGATTATGCCATTATTTTCACAGCTAAGACAAAATATCATGGGGGAAGTGAAGTTCTGTCTTTAGCTTTAATGATAATAATATTATAAATCAACCATTAATGTTATATATCAATTTAACTATAAAATTAAATAAAAATATTTTAGCTCAAATAATGTTTAAAGCCCATCACACAAGGTGTGGGCTGTAGCTGCTGTCCTGGGGAGTCGTGGACTGTGGCTCCCTTCCGTGTTCACCATGGATTTAAATGGGTGTCCAAGATAACAATGGAAGGGGTGCCACGAGGCTGTGGGTGATTAACCACCAAATGTGTGGTACAAATAGTAAATGCAATAGAATTTAGAAGGTATAGCAATCACTTAGGACTGAAAATTGTAGGAAATTTTTATTGAGAGGGTGGGATTGGAATCCCACTCTTGTTCTCTAGTCCTTCTTCACCCTCAACCCTTCTTCTGTTCAAATAATTACCCCACTGACTAATTACAGTGAAGTTTCCTTCATTCTAAATCCTTTGGCTTCCTTCCCTCTTTACTATTTTGCTTACCACCCAATAGTCCTTCTTTTTCTTTTATCTCATAAGTTATATCTTCCCTTCCTGAAACTCACAGCTCCACTTGATTCACTTCCTCTCCCTCTTCTGAATCATTGTGCTAATTCATCTTTTTTCGCATCCTTCTTGAAACTGTCTTCTTCAATGGTCCCTTTTTAACTATTCCCATTCTATGTCCTATAAACATGCTAAGGCCGCTCTATCCCATGAAAAGTCCCTTTGACCTGCACCTTTGCTGTCCCCTGGCTGCCAGCATTCTGGGATGCAGGGCTGGGAGCTTCACTGTTGAGCCTGTAGATTCTCACTTAAGCCCCAATTTTCATATGATATCCTTGCTCTGAGTTATTCCAAGCATTCCTCAAGATTCTATCAAAACTCTCCTTTATGCTCACACAATAGTCCTTTCTTGTCAAAATCAAATTCCAAGGCTGCAGCTATTATTTCTATTTGGACTGCCAAACCTGTATCGTTAGCATTGATCCCCACTGCAAGAAGCTTCAGGCTTACATTTTCAACTGAGCATTGCACACAATGGCATAGAGATGATTTTCAGGCTTCTCTTATTCGTAAATCACTGTTCTCAAGCTTGCCTATACTTTGGAATCAACTGCCAAGATTACAAAAATATCTATACCCAGGTTATGCACCCAGATATTATTATTAATTGGACACCAAGGTCACTGTCCTCCATTTTCAAAACTGCTCCTTATCAAAATGTGTCCAACCTCAATTAATGGTACGCTATTCACCTAACTGCTCAGGTTCCATTCCTTTGAGTCATCATTAACTCTTCCCTCAGTCCTCCACTCCCTAGATAACAAATCCCAATATATCTTCTTCCATAATAGTGCTCCTTCTTTTCTCTCTATTATCACAGCCACTGCTTTACTTTAGCTGCCTTTAGTAATTGTACTAGTTTCCAAATTCATTGTCAGTCTCTCATCCTATTTTTCCCATCTGCTCTCTATGGCTACATCTAATCATTAAAAATGCTCATGGCACACTTGTAAAACAAACTCTTTGGCTGATATTCAAAGCTCTCCAGTATATAGCTCAAGGCTTTTCAGACTTTATTTTCCACCATATCCTTACCATTCCCATAAACACATGTTTCTCATAGTTCCCCTTTTCCATACTTCTATGTCATTTCCACCACCTGGGATGCTCTCCCTCTCATATCTTCCTATGAACAATTTATTAGAGACCTCTATAAAGTCCATCAGATTGGATTTGGGGGTGGGAGGAGCCTTCCCAGACTCCATCAGATTGAAATAATGTCTCCTCCCCTAATATCCCTATCTCTTTGGTGCCATATTATAATATTTATCACACACTCTGCCCTAATTTAGAATTATGTATGTGTATAGCTGTCTCGCCTCCTGGGCAGTGAGCAAGGAGAGTTACAGTATCCTCTCCAGAGCTATGAAATCATGATGTAGTTATATATTCAATATTTGTTGCATTTAAGATAGATAAGACCAGTATAGATAGAGAAAATGGGAAAAGCCCTGGGCAAAAGCAAAGAGAAAAGAAAGGGAAAATGCATTTGGAAGATGAGGAATTAACTAGATCATTTAGGAAAAGAAACAGTGACATGAATCTTGACTAGACAAGTGGAGTCAATGACAGGGAGAGGAGTTTGGCCTATACTCTGTGAAGTAAAGTTTTTAAAGAGACCCTGAGTGTGCCTGAGTGTCGTGCATGTGTTTGGAGCCCAAGTTGTTCCATCAGTAAAGTGAAAATGACGACAGGAGCTGTGACTGCTAGTATCCGTTGGGAAGAATGAAGGAGACAATCCAGGCACAAGGCTTGACACAAACCTAGACCATAGTGAGACTGCTCTAAATGCTAACCTCACCAATAGAGTGTGTTATAAATACACACACATGCACAATACACAAAGGGTCATATAATAATATCTAGCATGACCAAAAAAAGTGAAGAAAGTTTTTTCTGGCTTTGATATCAGAGAGAGAGAAAGAAAAGAATAAGAGAGAGACATGCAAGCATTAATGTCCATGAAACAGACTTGGACAGTTAGCTTCACTGGACACGTATTTCCTTCTTTTATCTTTCTCCCTCTTTTTTTTTTACTTCTCTCTTTGCCTTTGTCTTAGACTCTTGCTTTAGGGTTCCTTTTTTACCTCCCCCTTCCTTACTCAGCAAAATCTATGGCCTTGCTGAACCCCACAGTGGGCAACACTAAATGAGTGCTAGCTTCTGCAGGACAAGTAAGTACAGTTGACCCTTGAACAGCTCGGGGTGTGTTTCCCACCCCCCTAGTCAAAAATCTACATATACCTTTTCTCCCCCAAAGCTTAACTAGAAATAGTCTACTGTTGACCAGAAGCCTTATTAATAACATAGATAATTAACATATATTCTGTATACTATATGCATTACCTACTGTATCCTTACAATGAAGTAAGCTAGAGAAAAGAAACTGTTATTAAGAAAACCATAAGGAAGAGAAAACACATTTATAGTACTAAATGTATTTATTGAAAAAATCGGCATGTAAATGAGCCTGCACAGTTCATACACATGTAGTCTAAGGATCAGCTGTATAACAAGGAGACACCGCCACCCCAACCCAATGCAAAAAGGCCTGGACGCTGCAGTGAGATGGGTCCCTATGCTCTGGTTCAGCAGGACCGCCAATCTAGTTAATGTTTCCTGAGAAATATCAACCTTCATTTAGGCGCAGTAGGAGGTAACCCTGGGAATGTTCTGTGAGTCCTGGTGTCAAAGAGCACAGCAGTACATTAAAACAAATATCTCCATCTCTGTTAGCATCAGAACCACATAAATAGCTACATTCCAACTAAAAAGGAAAAAGCAGAATGTGGACATCTCAATGCATTTTGACCTCACCGGATGGGAGAGATACTGTGGGTGTAAGAACAGTTAACCAAGCATTTGGAGCATGCAACATATCGAGCGCAGTTGTGTGTACATTCGAAAGCTGCTGTTTTATAAGAGGTCCTTGGTGACTTGATAAACACAAGAGCCAGAGCAAAGTAATCCCTTTAACAGGGCTCTCTCTAGCTCAGCCCACTCCCCTGCCAGAAACAACACATTCCAGGGAAAAAGTGTAAATCACACAGTGAGGTAATTGTTTCACGCTTTCAAAAATTTACTTATTAAATTCAGTCTTTTTCAGAAGCAAGTCTGTATCTTGCCTTCCGTTTTGTGCTTAAACACTTACAGATATTTTTTTAATGTTGGCCTCCACTGTATATTAAAATGTCCCCCTAATGTGTTTACTATATATTACCTTTAATATAGATCAGGCTAAGTTACAAAATGTGAGTCTAATAAAAGAGGACTGCTTTCCATAAAAGGTAACTTTGCATCCAAAACCATGCAACTTTGCAACTCTAGGTAGTACAGATTCAGAGGTTAGGCACTCTTTGACTAAATAAGGAAAAAAACAGACTATATACCTACTAAGGTTAATTCCCTGTGTTGATTAGACACACCAGAGAATTTCACTCCCAGATTCTTGCTACGGCAAATATGTCTACCAACCCTCAAGGACACTAGCAATGGAAGAATAGTGTGAAAAATCAAGGTAAGCTATGACCTTATAAATCATGTGGACCATGATAGGGCTGGCCATTAAGTGTCCTTTGACCTAGTAATATTTGTATCATCTCAATCATTTTTTGGTCACCTCATTAGAGTGGCAGACTATTAAAACAATTCCTTGTCTTGGATTCACCCATACATCTGATAATATGCAAATTTAAGTGCCTCAAGGAGAGTAGAGAAACTATTTTTCATTCCATTCCATCACAAATTTAGTAACCACAACTGATCTTCAGAGAAATAACTCACTTTTGTTTCTGTCTTTCAAAACCACTTTTGAAGAAAAGTTGCCCTTCTGATAACAAAAAAAAAAGGACTACTGAAGAATCTGCAGTTGAAGAAAGGGCTCTCCCTAGGTACTGCATATCAGGACTAAGCTCGTACAGTTCAGCAGGAAGGGCCTGGCTCGGATGCTGCCTTTCAGAAAGAGCATTGCCCAGAAGAGGCAGAATTGGTAATGCTTTTACTACTCATTTGCTTGCATCAAGAACCCCATTCCATTTCAATCTGCCAACATCCTAATTAAGATGATCTGAATCTTAGGTGATCTATTATTCTAGATCTAAGATAGCCCACTCTACATTAGACAAGATGTTACACTGTGTGCTTACACTGAGATGATAAGACCACTGGGCAGGAAAGCATGTCTTCCCTCATGTCTGGCCCAGCACTGGGCTGAGCTCTCTGTCACCACTCGATAAATAATGGCCAGGCCTTTGCCTGTTGTCTTTCTAATACATTAGGCATAATTTAATCTTACTCTATCACTTCTGGTTCCTTTGACAACATGCACCTGTGCTTTCATTTTTTTAACATGAGAAAGAGAGTAAAGTATCTCAAGTAGTTTTTTACACATGTATGTATCAATGTATGGGAGACCAGCAACACAAATATAATTCCCATGTATTACCTTAATGCTGTTTCTGAATATCCTATATTAAAGAACATGCTAATTATATTAGCTTTTGAGCCAATGAAGAAAAGAATGCAGAGACAATGCTTTGTCTCACCAAAACCTTGGAAGAATCAAAATCAAATTCCACAATATCCAGCTGTACTATTATCCCAGGGACACTATATAATACAGAATAAAACATCATCTAAAAGGTGCTCCCAAAATCAGCATCTCTCTCTCCCTCAAGTTAAAGAAAGTTACCCCTCACTCTTCAGCATAAAAACTAGGTTATGGCTTGGGTGCCTGATAAACAAAGACACAAAAATGCACATTAACAGTAGACTTGCCCTCCCTGACATCGCACGAAAGGCCAAGTGGTTGGCAACACACCCAAGTCAGAGGCACACACGCGTTCCTTGTCAGCCAGTATCCAGAACTGCCGTTTGTAGGGCTGAGAGAACGTGTTTAAGAAATGTCCTTAAGCTCTCTTTTGTACTACTGGTGAACAGATAACATTGATGACCTTCAGAGTCTGATGTCCATTTCCAAAGGGATGAGAACTTCAATCTAAGAACCTCAAAGAAAGCAGATTAAAAAAAAAAAAAAAAGCACAACCCTAGAGCTCAAACCAGCTAACCCTCTGCCTCCTTTCACTGAGGAAATGAAGATGTTGACTGGAACCCGGGCTAAGTCACTCTTCTAGTAGCTGTAAAGTTTTCTGAATTCACAATAAAATGTTCAAATATTCTTGGTTTTGGAAATGTATCTGTCTCTGTAAAGAGGGCAAGGGTACCACTGTTTTGTGCGTCCAGTGATGTCACGTGGGGAAGTCCCGGCCTCGATCCTAAGGTGTCTGAATGATGGCGGCCGTACAGGTGAAAGTAAAGCTCTGAAGGATCAGAACATTATAAAGAAGGCAATGTGCAAAATTTAAGAAAGCTTCCTGCTTTCAGGATTTTAGGGTCTTGCCTTAAAGATCAAAAAAGGGATATAAACTTTGTTAGGAGTTAAATATTCAGTGAGCTTTGAAATCCCTCCGTCTATATATTCAAAATTTAACATACTGACAACCTAGTTTAAGGTAATAAATTTTCACCAATCTAAAAGAAAATGTATAACTACCAGTATATTTTCAGTTCTTAGATGTGAGTGCTGAAGCTCTATTTCTAGAATTGGTGGATTCTGTTCTCTATTTCCATGTATAAAAGATCTCACAGTGCTGGGAAAACACTTTTTTAAAAAATGAAATACAACAAATAAGGTATGCTGCTGAGTCCTGGGGGAGAAGTTCCCAGGAAATTCTTTGAATTTCCTCCTGCCTTCCTTCTTTACAAGATTTCTAAGACCAGGTCCTTTTCTTCAGTCCCTCAAACAAGGCAAAAAAGAAAAATACCCCCTAGATATATTCCTCAGATTTTCTATTATGCTTCTCAAGTTCCCAGTAGCTTCTGAAGTAAACCTAAGAAGAATTCTAGAGTTATTTTCTATTGTGCTTTAATTTGAGTTCCCCTTTTAGGTTGAAGATGAAATAGATGATCATAACTGCCGTGCTTGGAGGTGCATTTCCTGGTGCAGCTCGTACAGGACCCGTGCAAGGTCAGTCATGGAGGCAGGACTGCCGTGATAGACACCAAGTCAAGTCCAGCTTTGAGTCTTGGAGAAGTTCAGGGTAGCCTGTTTCAGCTTGCTCTATTTTAGTGGACTATGGCAAGAAAAATTTCTGTTTAAACAGTACAGGTTAGATATATTCTGTATAGTGATCTCACTCTGGCTTGGTTAGTGTCAGTCAGAGACAGAGGAATTGCTCAAATTACTGATCATTAAGGGTCATTTTTGTCACATTGTGAGCCTTGGTGTAGGTTGTGGCAAGCCAGACTAAACATCGTCCACAGGATCCCGGGTTTCAGCCACAATACATTTTTACGTGTCCAGATCTTTTATTTGCTCTTCTCACTGTCCATTATGTTCATTCTGGCAAAAATCACTCCCCACCCACCCCACTACCATTTAAAGCATCAACTCTACTTACTGTTAATGTTTCCTTGATGCCCCCAAATCAGGCTGCTATTTCCTTCTCTGTGTACTCATAGACCTTTGTACCTATCTCTATTGGAGCATTTATCAGATCGTATTATAATTATTTGCCTGTTGCCTCCACAACTAGACTGTGAAGACTTGTACATTTACCTTGGACTTACTATGTGCCAGGCACTGTTCTAAGCACTTTAGAAACATCAACTCCTTAATCTACATTGCAACCCTTTGAGGTAGATATTAGCATTGCCTCCATTTTACAAATGGGGAACCTGAGGCACAGGGAATCGAGTCATTTTCCCATGAACACATAGCTAGTAAGTGTCGGGGACTGGACTCAGCAGTCTGACTTCAGAGTCTGAGCTTCTCCTATTATTCTTTGTGTTTGCCTAAGGGACTAAGGGAAGTAGTTCATAAAAATTAAACAAATAAAAAGAACGATCATTCTGATTTTTCCATAGTTTCCTAAGCTTAAACTTAGAAATACATTTTCTTTGTCATAAAATTGATTTCACCTTCTCCCTCAACTATGAATGAGTTCATTTGTCCAGAGAAAATTCAGGCCAATCTGGGGAAGAAAAAAAACTGGCCGGGAGGTAGAAGGCCTGGGCTTTTGCTGGCTCTGACACATTAGATCTTAAACTCCCAGCACCTCCTTCAGGTCGCACATCTGCAGATACCTAAAGAGTGGCTCCTCATAGCTGCTTCTAGATGTACTGTGTACATAGTGGGTCAGGAAATGCTTTGGACTCGAAATGCTATTACCATGGTTTTTGGACTATAAGACACACTTTCTGTGGCCCCCCCAAATTTGGGAGGAATAATGGTTGTTAATGCTGCTATTGAGTTCTGTTTACATTTATATTGGTGAAATATTATGTTATTTATCTTATTAAATATTTTACCACATTGTTGCTTCAAATTTTTTCCCTATTTTCCTCCTCTAAAACCTGGGTGCATCTTATGGTCCAAGAAATATGGTAGTAAGAAAACCACAAGTTATTCTTTGTAAACTGATGTGATTCAAGGAAGATATTTCCACATTGGGGACAATTCAAATAAAGAGGTTTTTCATTGCTGTTGTTTGTCTAGCACCCAAATCATTAGGAATTAGATGTATCTATTTTTCCTAATATTTAAATTCTCATCTCTTTCATGCTGTGTGAAAATCCAGGTGGTGGGAGAATAACATGCCCGTGCAGGACAAGAGTCTTCTTAGAGCCTGTGACAGCGGCCTTCTAGGAGCTCGTGGAACGCAGACACTGGGCCTCCACCCAGGAGGCTCTGATGCGTCTGAGGCAGGGCATGGGCAGGGAGCCCTCTTTCTGAGAAATGCTGATATTTTCTCTCTTTCCATAATACATACTTTCTCCTCATTGGGTTATTGTCTTTATTCCATCTCAGTACGTCACTACAAAATCAGCTGATTTTAAAGTGTCAAATCCAAACTGGTCCTGGTGAACAGAGCTGCTCATTTTCAATATAGGTCTTTTATTAATTTAGACGATTGCACCATCTCCACAGTTCCACTTTGGCACCTCCCCACTCCACCCCCTCCAAGCTCCACACCACAGCCAGGACAGGTTTCTTCACTGCAAATCAATGATGTCATTTCCCACCAAAGCCCTTCCCCTTGGCCGACCTCGCACAGTCCTCCCTCTCTCCAGTTACACTGGCCTGCACGTAGACTGTTGCTTCCTGAAAGAAGCCTCCTTTGTGTCCTCATCCAAATCACTTCCCCCAGCCGAACTTCTGGTCGCTTCCTTTTCTCTCACTGCACAGTCTATAAAGCCATGACTATTAGACATAAGTCTGTCTCCTCACTTCACCACAAGCTCCATGAGGCTAACTGCCCATCACCATACCCTGCGCTAAGCAGCGCCAGCAAGAGGCAGTGCTCCGGGTGGTGAGGAAAATGGGTTCTGGGGCCAAAGGGTTCCCATTCAAATCCTAGCTCTGCTACTTAGTATCTAGTACCTGTGTGATCTTAGGCAAGTTACTTAACTTCTCTGGGCCTCTGTTTTCTCCAGTGGGGATTATGAAAGACCTGTTTTACAGGTTTGTTGTGAGAATTAAATAAAGAACATGCAGAAGTGCTGTAGAACTGTGGCTGGCATGCAGAATGCATCCAATACAGGATAGCTTTTAAAAAGTAAGCACTCAGCATATTTTTGCTTAATAAGTAAAACACAACTGAGTTGGGTGTCCTTTCTCATCACCACTGCCTCAGTCAAAGTATCACGTCCAGTCAACTCCTCCCTGCAGTCCACTCCTTGAAAGAGCTCCACTTCTGCCCTGAGAGGTCTGCTGACCATGCTCTCCCTCCCATATTATTAGTTCCAGCTTTCGTCCTCTCATCGTCACTTCCTAAAGCTCTGTGCTCGTGTGCCAAGCCACCTGTTTCCTTCCTCCAAGTATTTCCTGAGACGTGGCCTCCTCCTCGGAACCTTCTTTAAGTGGAACCGAGCTCAACATTCTATCCTGTTTCCAACAAATAAGTTAAAAGGTTGTTGTTTGAGGTTCCAAAGTTATAAACTATGTGAGCATTTCCCTGGACAAATGGCCTCACCATTGCAGGGCAGTGTGCATTTCTCCTGTGCCTACACTGAAGGATGTGAGTCCAGCAGGGAAAGGGTTTGTTTAACTTGCTTTGCACACATTTAGCACAATGCCAACCCACATGGATGCTGAATAACTGTGACCTGATGATGATTTAATTAATTGCTTTGTCCATGCCAGAAATAAAACCCTGAACTCATAAATCTTTCTCCCATGTTACAATATGTTCCGATGCTGTGTCTATTATCAGAGTGGTTTTCTGCATTTACTTTCTCCAAAAAAATACAAAAGAAGAGAGAAATTACATGAAAATATCAAAATACTAAAGTTATTTTCCACATCTTGAGTCTAAAGATACCTTTAGAACACTGTATCAAAAGGTGCCTCATTTAAAGTTTAACCACATATGCTTTAAGGGTTACTTCATAAATCTAAAATGGAAAAGCAAAACATGTCAATACTCATTTTTAAAGTACTTGTTGTATTCGGCGCATGTGCCATTATGGAGAACTTACACTCAGAGCAAAAAGATTTGTTGCAAAGCATATGACCTTCTTCCCACTACAATGACCATCCCCTAATTAGGCAATGCATCTGATAGTCATTAACAGGAATGAGATAATGAATCACTTTCTCTCTTCTTTGTTAATTTGCTGTAACCAAGCGGCTAATGGATGTCAGAGCTGAGTGATTGCACTGATTATAGTGATTTATAGTTGCAACAAAACAATTTAAAATCATTCTGATTATTCATGTTTAAGATGCTTTATGTTTTGTTTACTAAATGTTTTATGTCCCCCTTTCTCGTAGTGCTAAAGTACTGCCCCCCCCCCGCATACCCTGTCACTTTTCACAAAAAGACCTGTTTCTAGAAAACCTGAACCATTGTAGGCTTTTTTTATTGTTTTAAGCTAAGTCATTTAATTTTGTGGTAGATAGATTAGATAGATAGATAGATGATAGATAGATAGATAGATAGATAGATAGATAGATAGACAGATAGATAGATAGATATAGAGATATATAAAGTTTACACACTAGGAAACAAAAGCCTTGGGGGTAGAAAGAAAACTTCAGTGGTACCTGGTTCAAAAAAAACCAGGAGTAAGAGGAAACAAGGCAAACTTCAAGCTGCTTACCTTGGGGCTTCGAGTCCCTTCCTCATCCTCCACAGACACATCAGTAGCCAGGATCTCGGCTTTGATGGTGTCCAGAGCCCGGAGAATCCAGCTGTGCTGCCGTTTGATTTGCCTCTGCAGCTCCTTCCATTGACTTGCAATCATCCGCAGCATGTCCTTTAGTCCTTCTCCAGAAAAAGGGCAAAGCACAGGTTACAGCCTCGACTGCATCTGTGCCATTACTATTTAGTAGATCAGAGGGTTGTTTCAAACAATAAACATCATTTTAAGTGACCATTACCATCACCTGCCATATTAACATTTTCACTTAAAATAGACACTGGGAATTTTTGACTTGACATAAAGTATAAGGACACAAAAATGGTATTACCTCATAGATTAATGACTGGAAATTAACTTGGATTCAGTATATTGACTAAAAAATGCATGTGGAACAAAAATCATAATATGTAAAAATTATTAACTAAAGCTGCACATTCCAAATAAAAGTTCCTATGTGTATCTGTGTGGAGACTTAAAAATGATCGGAAAGATGTATGGAGCAAGGTAAAGTTAATCTGATGAGAAATACAGTAAATGAGCCATAATTAAGACAGCAGTCTTTAGCATTAGCACATCCGATTAATGCTGCTCTTTTCTTATTTAGCTGTGTAAGCTCAAAGCAAGAGCCAAATTGTAATTCATCCTGTCTTATGGTCTTTTACTACCGGGATAACTATAACCAAATGACAAAACTATTTTTTATTTATAATCTGTTCCTCATAAATACATTAAAACTGGGGTAAGAACTGGTGTAAGGCCAAAACTCTGCTAATGCAATGACCAGCAAAGAACATGCACAGCGTTCACGTGTGTGAAGTGGCAGGGAAATAATCAGATCTTTCTAGAATGCCAGCCTTCTATCTGTAATGATATCTATAAGTACCCTAATGCATATGCGTTATAACTATATGAACAATTCTCATTCATTATCTTAATGTTATTTCCAGAGCACCTACATCAAAAAGCATGTTCATGTGAAGTTTTCAGGAATGTGATTTCAATTGAAACTCAGGCGAACAGCAAGCCCCAAATAAAATGAGCAGACCATTTGGAGGCAGTATTTCATCTTATAAGTATCACAGCATTGTATGCAGTATATGAAACATTTATAAATCTTGAAGGTCAATCTGATAATGTAAATATTAATAATACATAAGGAGGTGAATATATGCAGTAATTTACAGCAACGCTTCTTCATTCTTAATAGTCTGGAGACATAAAGATTTGCAATATTTCAGGAGGATTTACCTGCTTTGTGAGATGCAATAAGCTCAAGAAGCTGGTGTCCCTCCTCCTCCACAGCTTCCTTGAGAGCACAATGACTGTCTACATTCAACTTGAAACTCTGCAAGGAAAAATATGAGCATCAAGTCCTGGCGAGGCAGTTTACATAAAATATCCATACAAAATTACTTGCTACTTTTTATCAAGAACTGCAGAGTCCAATTTACTCAATAGACAAACTAATTTGCAGTACTAAAAGCTATTGATATTTGGGATATGGGCTCAAAATGTTTCCATTAGATTAGCAAGTACATCTGTTTAGAAACAGCTGACAAATCTAGAAGTTCATTAGGTTTTTATGAAAAGTCACATCCCGTAGGCTATATCAAGAGTAGCAGTAGTCTATAAAATACACTGAATTTCTACCAGCACATATGAGCTCTTTTCCTTACTTTTTAAAAATGATAGTGATAGCACTATTTATAAACCATAAAAAATTGGCAGCATAAATTATATTAGCCTTCTGTGCACATATATAAATCCATTAATATAGTAGATATTCAGCTCTGTTTTCCAGATACAATGCAAACCATAGAATATCAAGATGGATTTAGGTGATATATTGAGGAATCAAACACATTTCAAATCTTTGATTTTTAAATTTTATTTCTCACAATGTGCCATTGCTTTATAAGTGAATAAATCAAGCATATCAGGGGCATTTTTCACTCACTATAGTCATCCAAAAAACAAAACCTGCTGTCATGGCTGACATTTCTGTCAGAAGCCTTCCTTAATGTCTTACATAGAGTTAATTACCACCCCCCTGTTACCGCTGCTCTTTATACATGCTTCTATTGTAGAACATATCATATTGTCTTCTGTTTTACTCCTATACTTGGCTACCAGCTTGAAAGAATAGCCGGTTTCACATGTATCTCCAACTCATGTCACATATAAACTCTTTGACAAGTGTTTGCAGGGACAGTGGCTCTCTGTTGAACTGTGTCAGTAGCACTCTCTGAAGTTGAAGGTTTCCATTTCAATATTTCAAGAAATACAGACGGTTTTCCAAATATTTTTCCATCTCTGAAATGTTATAAGTGTTTCCAACCATAGGACAGAGGTGCGATGGAGAGTAATCATAGTAACCAATATCTTCAACCAATGGCTAGGCTTCAGGATAAAAATTCATTCCTTCACTTGACTAACTGGAAAGAGCATGAATTCTGAAATCATACATGCCAAATTTTGGCTTCTCTGTAATAGGGCTCCAAAATATACAACATATTTTGCTCTCACTAAACCCACTGAGCTATAGTATTAAGAATCTTTGTCTGGCCAAAACGGAGGGACAGATAGAAACCCTTTGCTTCCTCCTACAACCAAAAGGAGGATAATGACCAATCAAAAATCAATAAATGACCAGAAGCACCAGAAAATCAAACTGCATGGAACTCCAACAACCAAGGAATTAAAGAAAAATCATCCAGAACAACTAGACTGGTAAGGCAGCAGACTGGGAAGGCGAGGCTGCTGGCTGCGCAGGCGGGACTGACTTAAGAGGAAACTGAGACTCAGAGTTGACAGTGGACTACAGCGGTTGCCGTGATGGGAGAAACTTGCAGTCTCACACAAGAGTCCGTTGGAAAGTGCACTAGAGCCAAGCAGGCGAGCTGCACTGTTCCCTGTCTGGCCCCTCCCCCACAGGCACTGAAATGCAGCAAAGAGGGTTGCCCTGCCCAGGTGAATACCCAAGACCCCGCCCCCTTACAACTTACCAGGTGCACCAAGACAAAGAAATATGGCCCAAATGAAAGAGCAGAGCAAAACCTCAGAAAGAGAGCTAAATGATGAGGAGATAGCCAACCTATCTGATGGAGAATTTAAAGCCCTTGTAATCAAAATGCTCACAGATCTGATTGAGCTTGGTTGAAAAATGAAAAAACAAATGAAGGATACCCAAAGTGAAATAAAGCAGAATGTTCAAGGAACCAACACTGACAGGAAGGAAACTAGGACTCAAGGCAATGATTTGGAACAAAAGGAAAAAATAAACATCCAACTGGAACAGAATGAAGAGACAAGAATTCGAAAAGGTGAAGAGTCTTACAAACCTTTGGGACAACCTGAAATGTCCCAATATCCAAATTATAGGGGTGCCAGAAGGGGAAGAGGAAGACCAAGAAATTGAGAACTTATTTGAACAAATAATGAAGGAAAACTTCCCCAATCTGGCAAAGGAAATAGACTTCCAGGAAGTCCAGGAAGCTCGGAGAGTCCCAAAGAAGTTGGACCCAAGGAAGAACACACCAAGGCACATCATAATTACATTAGCCAAGATTAAAGATAAGAAGAGAATCTTAAAAGCAGCAAGAGAAAAGGAGACAGTCACCTACAAAGGAATGCCCATAAGGCTATCAGCTGATTTCTCAAAAGAAACCTTGAAGACAAGAAGGGGCTGGAAAGAAGTACTGTACTCGAAGTCATGAAAGGCAAGGACTTACATCCAAGATTGCTCTATCCAGCAAAGCTATTATTTAGAGTGGAAGGGCAGATAAAGTGCTTCCCAGATAAGGTCAAGTTAAAGGAATTCATCATCATGAAGCCATTATTATATGAAATGTTAAAGGAACTTATCTAAGAAAAGGAAAATAAAAAATATGAATAGTAAAATGACAACAAACTCACAACTATCAACAAATGAACCTAAAAGGAAAGAAAAACAAGGAAAACAAAAACTAAGCAAACAACTAGAATAGGAATAGAATCAGAGAAATGGAGATCACATGGAGGGAGTTCAGTGGGGAGGGGGAAGGGAGGAATAGGGTGGAAAAGGTACAGGGAAGAAGAAGCATAATTAGTAGGCATAAAATAGATGAGGAGAGATAAAAATGGTATAGGAAATAGAGGACTCAAAGAACTTATATGTACAACCCATGGACATGAACTAAGGAATGGGGGGGAAGCTGGAGGGCTATGGGGGCAGGGTGGAGGGGGGATAAAGGTGGGAAAACTGTAATACCATAATCAATAAAAAGTACTAAAAAAAGAATTTTTGAAGAAGTTTGAGATGATACAGTCCCAGTTGAAATGCAATTTGGATTAAAAAAGGAGTGAAACAACCATAAATTGTGAAATCTGGTATTTCTCATTCACTCATTCATTTATAAACCATGTATTATGCCTATTCTTGACACCATGCCAGGTAATAGCGATTGAGGGCATATATGGCATGGCCTCTGGCACCAAACGGCATCTGCACGTGCTACCAGGAGAAGGAAGTGCACCCTTAGTCATCTTGGATGTGCAGTGGTAAGTCTGGGCTCTGCTTTTCTTAGTGAAGAAAGGCGGTCTTTTTAAAGCTCGGAAGGAAAAGCAGAGCATCAAAAGTCACACGAAGCTACAAATGAAGGAGAGCTTTGAAAAATCAGAATTTGAACTGAAAAAAAAAACTGATTCCAAAATTCACCTGACTAGAGGCATAGGAAATAGCAAAGTTTTAGGCAAATATGACAGAAAGAGAGAGCATTAGGTTTCCCCAAGGGTTGTTCACTATTTCTTGTATTTTCCTCTTTCAGTTACAGGTATTTGGTTGAAGAAAATAAAATATGGCCAAGTATGGGAAGCCTGATGCTTCTGGTCAATCATACAATATAATATCTATGAAAAATTAAATATCTACTATTTTATAGCCAAAACACGGCTGCACCTACTTTTTGTCACTGCAGTGGAAATCTTCAACTCTGAAGTACTGCCATGCATAAGGAGGTGCCCGTGTGTTTCAGGGAAAAGGAAAGCACTTGAGATCAACCCTACAGTGCAGTGATTTTCAACCTCTGTCATCTCAGGGCACACATAAACTAATTACTAAAATCCTGTGGTATGCACACAATATATAGTTTTTGCTGATTTGACAAAAAATAGGTATAACTTCACAAGAGACAGCTATCGTTGTGTTAGTTGTCATTTTTTTACCTGACAATCTAAGGGAAAAGAGGTCAGTGTCCTGACTAAATAGTCAGGTACTGCATGTTTTAAAAAGTCTTGCTGCACACCAGTGTGCCATGGCTATGGTGCTATGGAAAATCACTGCTATGGTGCCAAAATTTAGGGAGAAACCTATTCTGGATATTTCCTCATAACTGTAAATTTAGCCTAGTGCTCTCTTTGATCTGTTTACTTACAACAGACCTGTGCTGAATGGCAGGTAACCATGAGCTTCCGAAGAGATGCATCAGGCTATGTTTCAGAGCAGAACAGAGCCTGAGGACCTGTGAGCAGGTTGGATAATTTCACAAAATTGAAACCAAGAGTATAGAATAGATGCAGGTGGATCTTATTCTGCCTCAAGATGATATGGAAGCATTTGATTAGGAAATTGGAAATGATGAGGTATTTATTATTAGGAAAAAGATAAGCTAATAAACTTGATGCTGTAGAAAAGAACCCTTTAATATAACTATTGTCCAAATGGTACAATATTGCTTGTTTTTCGGGTGCACTCATTAATCATTAATGATACCAGCTAAGGTATTCACAATGGGCCTCTGAGAAGGCAGCCAAGCAGACACATTAACAAAATTGTCAATGAAATTCCTGGTTGCTAAAGCATTCTGTAATAAGCTCTCCCCATTCTATTCCTATCTCTTCCCCAGGGAAGGGACTTAGACAAAAAGGTTTTCTTTTTATTTTCCTTGAACTTGATACTTGGAAGTGTTTCAATTCTTGTGCTAACATTTCCTCAGCAATGCCTTATGGCATACAGTCCCTCTCAAACACCCATGGCACTCCCTGAATTCAGGCCAGTTTCCGGAGATCTAATTTACAGCAACAACACTGCCACGGACAGGAACCACAGACCTACGTCACTGATGATGTAGAATTCCGTAACCATGCGTAAGCTGGGTCCTGTTGGACACCACAGCTTTTTTAGTGTCTTTAAGGTAGAATGTGAGTAAACGTTTAGAAGAGAATAACTTGGGAATGGAAAATACCCTGACTGAGATAAAGGACTAGCTTATCTGTGCTTGACCAATTGATATTTCTGTTACTGCACCCTCTAGCCTCACCAGCTTGTACAGATCCGGGTACATTACTCCTTGACAGGATCGAAATTGGAGTAGGCACACTGATTGTTCTCCAATTGTGATCAAACCTTACAAAGCAAATAAAATACTGCATCTAATCCTATTACGTTCAAATTTCTGAAAAGCCCAGTTTGATGGGAGTGTAGAGGTCATGTGGATATGAAATGAAACTAAAGAAATAAATGCCTTGATAGACAAAACTATGACAAATTTGAAGAATAACGCTCATGAGAGACCATAAGAATAGATGTCCAGGTATGGGAAGTAGTGGGAAAGACCACAATCACGTTCAGGGGCTGACGGTGCAGAGTGGGGCAGTCTCAGCAGCGTTATGTCACGAACACAGACCTCAGTCATCCCCACGGAATACTGCTAGTATCTGCCAGGTCCGCTGAGGTCCCTGAGTTTTATGATGTTTGTGAACAGAAAGGCTAAAAGGAGTTATTGTGTCTTTTTAAACCTTTTTTTAAAGCAAAAAATTAATATAATAGATATTTATTGAGCAGTCTCTGCCAGGCCTACAGATACAAAAGTTTATACAAAACCTTGGCACATGCAGCTAGTGTATAGTCTACTGGGTAAAATAACAGATCAAGTAGCCTCATAGGACCCTGCATAGAGTAAATGTGTAATTAGGGTTTGGTGTATAATAGAGAGCAGTGGGGCCTTAAGCAAACTCAACAACAATATGCTCTGTCTGATGAGGCTTTTTAAAAAAAATTAAGTATCATGCTGGCCAAGTGAAAACAAGACTGTGGGCTATATTCCACATGAGTGTGATAAGTGCTGGGTAGGTGCTGTGGGAGCCCAAGCAGGGACTCAGTTCTGCAGATCCTGGCAGGAAGCTTGTGGGAAAAGGACTGATTTGTACACAAGCCTGGAGATGGCCTTTACTGCAGCGGGAATCAGGGTACAACCAGCTGTTGGTGACTGGGACAGGGTGTAAGCAGGGCAGGTGGGAGCTATGGATATACAAATCAAAGAGTCATGAAAGGAGATGCAATGAGCCTTGGCTGGGTAGCTCAGTTAGTTAGAGCATCATCCTAATATGCCAAGGTTGCGGGTTCAATTCCTGGTCAGGGCACATATAAGAATCAACCAATGAATACATAAATAAAAGGAATGGAAGAGCAAATCAATGTCTCTCTCTCTGTCTCTCTCTCCCCCTCTCAAAAATCAATACATAATCTTTTTTTAAAAAGATTCAACAATATGGGTAAGTGAGTGGTACAGTTCTGTGTTCTAGAAAAATCTTTCTGGCTGTTGTGTAGAGTTGATTTTAAAAGGGTAGATTGGAGACAAGGAGGCCATTTAGGAGGCTGCTACGGTAATATAGGCCAGATGTTTCTGCATGCTCATATTTTTTTTAATTAAAAAAAGATATGCTTTTTCTTCTAAATGAATGGAAGAAGGAAAAATGGAGAAAATCTTCTGTCTTTTTAAGTTTTTCTCAGTGTGTGAGAGCAGCATGTGCCAGAATTTAGTTCTTTGGCTGTTCTGATGATAAATACCAGAGGTTATTAGTCAGGAGTCTCCAAATGTGAAAGACATATTGAACTGATGAACTTTTACTCCCACTGTCATTTTAAAGAGATAGTATATATGCTGATGAATAAGGCATTTGATGACACTTTTTCTCCACACAAAAGATTTTTTACTATCCTAAGAAAATGAAAACCTGCTTTTTTACAAGGGTAGGAGAAGAACATATGCTCAGTCAGAAAAGCAGAGGACTGAAGAGTCCCCTGCTGCCTGCCTCGGACTGCCTGAGGCCCCACTCAGAGCTGGGCCCTGCACCACCCCGCAGGCCCAGAGGGCCCCGGGGCAGGCGGGGGAAGCCGTGATTCCCCACTGCCTGAGCAGCACCTGGCAGTTTCTCTTTTCCCAACACCATCCATAGAGGATGGTCAGACAGTTCTCAAGATATAAAATACACCTTCCAAAAGCCATATGTGCCAACAATTGAAATATTTTTATTACGGTAGTTCTTTGTTTACTAAAACTTGATTAGACATGTAGCCAGCAAAATGAAGACTATAAAATCACAGAAAATACATAGAATACATTACAAGCCAAAACATGAAGATTCACAATTGTGTCTCTGATAAAATTATAACTATGTAAACGAATAGTCCCATTGTGTAAAAAGAAGGCTGTAGGGAAACACTACAAATTGTTGACTTCAGTTGCGCGGGGTAGGACTTGGAGTTAACATAGTCTGGACTACGGCATGCATTCTCAGTGCTTCAGCTTCCTGAAACATTAAATGAAAATAATGCCAGCTAACTTCTAGGTTGCTCTAGAATTAGAGATTATGATTGTAAAGCACTGAAGCAGTGCCTGGCAATGAGTTGGCCTAAACAAAAAGTTATCATGAACTTTTAAATTCATTTTCCCTATTTTCCTAACGATCTACATAATAAATGGTTAAATGGTACTACATGGCATTTTTAGGTGACAAGTGACATGCACTGTCGAGGCTCTCTGAATGCCCCAAGTGCAGAGCCCAGGTTCTCCTCAGCTTTGTGTCACTGCCCTGCACAGGCCTGCCCACAGGAGGCACCAAAACCCAGAAGCTACTGTCTGAGAGTCAGGGAAGTGGAAGCACGGACCAAGAGGCCAACGATAGGGGTCTTCCTTGTGCTTTAAGCATGTGCCCATGGACAAGTCATCTAACCTTTCTAGGCTTTGGTTCCTTATCTACAACCTAGGCACTTGGACTCAGTATTTTCTAGTCCTTGGACACTGGTTTTATCTTAAGCCAGGCAATCAAAGATAGGTGGCTTGGGGAAAAAAATTAAGTATATTTTATTGATTATGCTATTACAGTTGTCCTATTTTTTTCTCCCCTTTATCCCCCTCTGCCCTGTACCCCCCTCCCTCCAGTATTCTGCCTCCTCCTTAGGCCATGCCCATGGATTGTACATGTAAGTTCTTTGGCTTCTCCATTTTCTATGCTATTCATAACCTCCCCCTGTTTATTTTCTGCCTACCACTTATGTTTCTTATTCCCTGTACCTTTTCCCCCATTCTCTCCCCTTCCCCTACCCACTGATAACCCTCCATGTGATCTCTATTTCTGTAATTCTGTCCATGTTCTAGTTGTTGGCTTATTTTTTTGTTTTTTTTTAGGTTCAATTGTTGATAGTTGTGAGTTCGTTATCATTTTACTGTTCATAGTTTTGATTTTTTTTTCCTAGATAAGTCCCTTGAACATTTCATATAATAAGGACTTGGTGATGATTAACTCTTAACTTGACTTTATCTGGGAAGCACTTTATCTGCCCTTCTACTCTAAAGGATAGCTTTGCTGGATAGAGTAATCTTGGATGTAAGAGACTGTTCTGCATGGCGTGGGCCCAGCTCCCACTCAGAGATGCACAAGACCCACATCCACGGATAGGTTCTCCCATGGGGAATCAGGCCTGCAATGTACCTAGCTGCTTTGAGTCTTGCTTTTTGCTAAAATCTCCCTCACCCTGAATTGAGGACATTTACTGCAAAGTAACTTCCTAAAATCCATGCTAAACCTTCCAAGGATGAGTGTAACCAGTTCAACCACTTTTGCCTTTTCATTTGCAAATATCCCTCTTCTGTGATGTGATTGGCAGCACTGGCTCCTTTGTTTTCTGTAAAAGGTAACCACCTAAAGCAAACCTGGGCATAGTAAATGAGGACCATCATGTAATGGGCAGAGAAACCCAATAAAGGCCTGTCATGGCAGAGGCCGCAGCTTTTGCTCCCCTTGAGAGAAAAGCCATGCTGTCCCTTTTCCTCCACTGGACTCAGTAGTTTGTGTGAATGTCTCATTTTATCCATAATGACTCGGACACTGTGGGCCAGTGTCTGCATCACTTGGATGTAGATCCTTGCCTTTATGGCTTTCAATACTTCTTTCCAGCCCCTTCTTGCCTGTAAAGTTTCTTTTGAGAAATCAGCTGATAGTCATATGGGAACTCTTTTGTAGGTAACTCTCTGCTTTGCTCTTTCTGCTTTTAAGATTGTCTCCTTATCTTTAAACTTGGGTAATGTAATTATGATGTGCCTTGGTGTATTTCTCCTTGTATCCAATTTCTTTGGGACTCTCTGAGCTTCCTGGACTTGCATGTCTAATTCCTTTGCCAGATTGGGGAATTTTTCCTTCATTATTTTTTCAAAAAAGTTTTCAGTCTCTTGCTCTTCCTCTTCTCCTTCTGACACCCTTATGATTCAGATGGTGGAACATTTAAAGTTGTCCCAGAGGTTCCTAAGCCTCTCCTCATTTTTTAAATTCTTGTTTTTCATTCTGTTCCAGTTGACTGCTTATTTCTTCCTTTTGTCCCAAATTGTTGATCTGAGTCACGGTTCCCTTCCCTTCACTGTTGCTTCCCTGTATATTTTTCTTTATTTCACTTTGATTAGTTTTCACTTCTTCCTCTATTTTGTGACTGTACTCGGTCATTTCTGTGAGCATCCTGATTACCAGTGTTTTGAACTCTGCATCTGATAGGTTGGCTATCTCCTCATCGCTTAGTTCTTTTTCTGGAATTTTGACCTCTTCTTTCATTTGGGTTATATTTCTTTGTCTCAGCACACCTGTTACAGGTTAATGGACAGAGCCTTAGGGATTTGCCAGGGTAGGGAAATCCACATCACTGCACTGTGGCACTGTATGTGGGGAAGAAGTCAGAGAGGGAACAATGCTGCTTGCTTGCCTCTTGCTCCACTTTCGGTCACTTCCCTTGCTTCCCACAAATGTATTGTTCCCTTTCAGGTGCTGATTCCCAGGTGTGTGGGTTTGTGTACTTTCTAGGATCCTATGGGCCCCTCCAACGGACTCTCTTATGAGGCTGAGAGTTTCCCCTGCTACTCAAACCCCCACAGGCTTTTACAGCCAGAGGTTTTGAGGCTTTAGTTTCTCATGCTGGAACCCTGGATTGCACAGTCTGTCCTGCTCCCCAGTAGTTCCTCCTGGCTTATCCACATGTGAATGTGGAATATCCTGATCTGCCAGCCACCACCTCGTCTCTCACCCTCTCTGCCGCTGCTTCCCGTCACTGCCCCTCCTACCGGTCTGGATGAATGTTTAACTCCTTGGTTGTTGAACCTCCATACAGTTCAATTTTCTGATATTTTTTTGTGTTTAAATTGGTTGTTGTCCTTCTTTTGGTTGTATAAGGAAGTGAAGCCTATCTACTTACACCTCTGTCTTGGACAGAAGAGTGGGAAGTTTTTTATTTATTCTAAACCAGAAAACTTTCAAAGGCAGAAGAATCCCAAAGGCCATCTACCCCAGGTCAATTCTGTCTCTCAACCATTCCAGGCAGATGTGTACGGGGATTTTTAAGTATCCCAGGTAAGTGCCTTCTAACTTCTCATCCTGAATCCACAACAAGTCTTCTCAGGAACTTGAGGGCTCTATGAAGAGTAGCATGAAATTCCCTCTGGTTCAGATTCTTTTGCCAAGGCACCTCTCCAATGTAGGAGTTGGAAATCAGAGACATTTTAAGAACATGCTAACAAAATCCACACATCCAATCAACCACCGAGCCCTGCCAATTTATTTCTCCATCCTCACCTCTCTGTATTGACTAATATTGCCATTGATTTAGGCCTTCATCATCATCCCTTGCCCTGTTGACTTTGACAGCTGCCAGTTATAAGCCCTCAAAACTGCATTATTACTTATTTCTGACATGCCTCCAAAGGAGCAGACATCATCCTTGGCTGGTAGCATGTAGCTGCAAACAAGATAAGTACAGTCCCTCACCTCACAGACCACACAGTCTAGTGGGCAGGTGGGGGGCGTGCATCTAAAAACAGGGAATTCCAGTTGATTGCATGAAGGGGCTATGACATGGTATAGGGCAACAATGACAAGCATAGGCTCTGGAGATGGACAGCTTGGTTAAAACCCTGGCTCTTCTATCACCCACTGTGCAACATTGAGCAACTATGGTGCATTCTGTTTCTTCATCTGTGAAAAGAGGGAAATGCTACTATCAACTTCATAGGGTTGCTGTGAGGATGCAATGCCTTGGTATCTGTAGAGCAGAGCCTGGCATATTGTAATGGCTCAACAAAAACATTTTACGACACAAAATGGCCTGTCTATAAAACAACTCTGAAAATGAGACTCCTGTTCTTAAAGCCCTCCCATGGCTTTCCAAGGTTGAAGAACAAGGTCAGCCTTCTAGCATGACCTACAGAGACCTCTGATCCTAGCCAGGCCCCATGTACCTTGAAATGTGACTGAACTGCTTCACACTCTGGCTCACACCAACCATCTTGCTCCTCCAATATTGAGTTCTTGCTAATGCCTCTGCCTGGAAAGCCCTTCTCCTCTTTCCCTGGCTCAGCTCCACTTCATTCTTCATCTTAGGTGTCAGCCTCTCTAGCAAGGTTTCCCTGACCATCTTCCATCCTCCAAGTTGCCCTTCCTCAGTATCCACAGTACCTGTGCAAGACTCGCACCTCTATGCACTGCACTGTTGTGTAACTACTGATGACTGTCTGCATCCCATCCATGGATTCCTTGAGGATAGAACTTTTCACTCACTTTTATATTCTTAGTGCCCAGGACAGTGTGTGTGGAACACAGCACATACCTAATAAAATGTTCAGGGAGCAAATGAACCAAGTTTCATTCCAAAAAACTTCCATGTAGCTTTCAAACTGCCAATAGCATTCTGATGCAATCACTCTTCACTTGGAGGTAGTTGATAAATGTCCCCAAATTTTCCTCAGTGAACACCATGTAAATGAGCTGTCATGTTCCTTCGCTTACAAAATTACTTGCCAATTACACTTAGATGATCCTGGTGTAATTGCCATGTAAACTGCACCCTGGCTGAGATAGCCCAAATCATCAATTTAACTTTACTCTCTCATTGTATGTTACTTACCACATAATTAATAAGTGGTCAGCTACCATGACAATTTTGTATTTACCCAACAAAATGAAGTGGCTACATTTGTCATAGATTTATCAATTATGACTATATGCAACATACCTCCAAGTATAATATCAGAAGCTTTAAAAAAGTTAAAGTACTGTGTACTCTTGAGAAAAAAATCAAGTTCATGATAAAAAGATAAGCATTATAAAAACTTTGTTTTCCTTGGGGAGGAAAAAAGGCACTAAGATATAAAGGCAAAAATCCTCATTCTTCCTGAGCAGACTTCCTTTCTGAAACCTCAGATAATAAAAACATTTCTAAGCATTTGAATGTGAATTTAGCTCTTTCAACAAATCATAATTTCTTTCAAACAAACAGTTGAGCTTTTGTTTGTGGAAGGTAAATGTATTTTACTAAAGTTGACTTTGCTAATATTTTATACAAGAATTAGATAGATGGGAGAGCTCCTGAATGTAGATGGAGTCTCTTAGTGACCACATTTTCATTTGCTTTTCTGAATGCTGCCCCACACGTAGCACAGGTAATCACACTGACTTCCCAGCATGGCCACATTAGGCCAAACGGTCTCACACAGAGGCTCCATCTAAAGGGACCAGTTGACTTCCAGAACACACTGCTCTGAGGCCCTGATTGAAAAAGAGGTCAGTGCTGGCCCAAATATCTCTCTACCTCCTGCGGTGGGATAATTGACGAGCAGCAGCCCCCACAGATGTGGAGTCACAAAGGTGATGGATGAATATAAGTACATTATTCACACATGCATCTGCTAATATAGAGGTCCCAGTGCATAAACCAGGACTTAAGAATATTGTGTGGATTTAGGACAATCCCTGAAGGACCCCAGTTCCATTTAAAATTTGTTTGGCGGCCTGGGGCAGATCTATTCCAACTCCCATGTGCTTCATGCTTTTGAAAGGAGGAACCAAACTGCTTTAAAAGTAAATTTAATAAATTTTCGAATGTCAAGTCATTAACATCCTGTCTAGTCATATAGTCTTCATATTTGAAATGGTAATATTAACCTGTGGAATTGTTTTAACCTTTGTAATATCTGAGTTAGCATTTTTATTTTCCTTGTGTTTTCTGCCATAGGGGATGAATTATATCCTGAAAACAGAAAAAAGCATTCCTATTTTTCCTTCTATGGGTGTTTTTCTTGTTACAAACATACCATATGATACCCAGAAAACTCTGTGACCAGCATCCATTTCAGTTCAGAAATAGTAGAGGAATTAATTTAACTTGCAGACATTTTCCATTATTGTGTGATGACTTTATAATATCAGTTATAATTTTCTGTCTACAATGGTTGTAACACTGCTTTTACAAATGCTCATTCATTCATTTAGCAGATATCTTTAGTAACTATTGTGCATGAGGGAGGCTGGGTGTCAGAGGAGACACAAAGAAACACAAGTTGTCCCTGAAGTACATGACAGTCACAGGTGAATCATTGAGCAAAGGGTGGACGGGGAGAAACTCAACATCTCTAGGAACTCCTGAGCTGCTCGTACATGTTCCCAGGTCTCTACAGAAGATGTGTACCATCCCCACAAAATGAACAAAACATCTTCACATATAACGTGTTTATTTGATCTTCACAAAAACCTTCAGTAGATATGACAAGCATTTTTCTGGCTAATGTAAAGATCTGAGTCAGCCCTAAAACTTATACGCTAATATCACTTATATCAGATGAATTATTTCAATATTCCAAAATTCCATGTAACACTGTAGATAAGTAGGATCTGCACTGGGGTTTACACAGGGAGTGAGGTGGCAGGTGACAGCCCCCCGGTTCCTGGGAGCTCAGTCATGCACTGGCTCTTGTCTATACAGTGTCCTGTAGCTTGCGTGTGAACCCTCAGAGTGCAAATTTTCTCTTCAGTACTTAGCAGAGCACCACCCTAAATAGGAAGTATTTAATAAATGCAGTGTTTCCCTGGCACTCTAATTTATAACATTCATTACATCCTGAAAAGAATGCTAAATAAAGTAAGAATTACTACAATGTCTGAACACCAACAATTTTCAAAACAACCAGAACCGCTGAATGTTATGGCCAAGAGGCCATAACCTGCATCAGGCAAAAAGTATATGCCCAGGTGCTTTGAATAGTTCAGGGAGCCTTTAACCCGAAAAAGGAAGACAATACCATTTGCCTCTTGGATACGCAGAATTAGAGTTATATGAGCAAAGAAATGTGGTCCAGAACTTTCACATGTCCAAAATGAGCCTCCTGTCCCCATGCACCAGCCTCAAAATGCCCACATGCTATAACTTCCCAACAGACCTTTCCACTGCCAAGCAGCCAAAGGAAGTAACTCAAGCCTAGGAGCTAAGTATTCAAATCCCCCAAAGAGAAATAATGTTGCTCCCTACCAAACTCTCAGCCACTCACCTTAAACTCATGGGAATGAAGGGAGGGGGAGGGACAAGCAAATGGAATTTCAAAGTTCCTACAAGGCCCCCAGCCCTGCTTAGTGAGGCTGGGGGAGGTGGCAGCCAAAGTCACAGAGCTCAGGCTCTGGCATCTGACCTCCTCCCTTTAGCAGAGCAGTACAGCTGTGTGGCAGCAGCTGGCCCTGTGAAGCTCAACCTGCTGGCACCAGGCCTGCCTATCTGTCAGCAGAGGAAGGTAGACAGGAAGAGGTGGGCAACAGGAAGTGGGGAAAGGGTCTGTTTTAACCTCAGGTATGACCCAGTGATTCCACTTCCGGGAATTTATCCAAAGAAACAAAACACTAACTCAAAAGAACACAAGCACCTCTGTGTTCACTGCAACATTACTTACAATTGCCAAGATTTGGAAGCAGCCCAGGTATCCCTCAGTAGATGAGGGATAAAAAAGCTATGGTACATTTACACAATGAAATACTACTTGGCCATACATAAAAAAGAAAATTGTGCCCTTTGTGACATCATGGATGGACCAGAGAACATTATGCTAAGTGAACTAAGCCAGTCAGAGAAAGACAAACACCATATGATTTCATTCTTGTCAACAACCTGAACTAACAAGCAAAATAGAGACAGACTCATAGATAGAGAACAGGATGACAGGTCTGAAAAGGGTTGGGGAGGAGGGTAGAGGGATCAAGCAAAAACGGAAAAAGAAAAGAGAAAGCACTCATGGACACAGACAACAGTGTGGTAATTGCCAGGGGTAGAGGGAATGAGTGGAGGCAGAAGAGGTTATAGTAGGGGTGTCAAAGTTTGCCCTGCATCAGCTTTGTGGTTGCCTTCAAAGGGCTGAATATAATGTTAGGACTGTATAAGTGTAACTACTCCTTAACTAGGGATAAGGAGCTTGGTGCTGCCACCGGGTAGAAACAAGGTGCTGGGCCGGAAAAAACAAGCCTGCAGATTTGGCCTGCAGGCCTTGTGTTTACCACCTCTGGTATAAGGGATATAAATGGTGGAAAAAATATTTTTTAGAGAGGAGGAAGACAGGGAGAGAAACATCATCTGGTTGCCTCTCACACACCCCCAAATGGGAATCAAACTGGCAAGCTTTCAGTTTGCAGGCTGGTACTCAATCCACTAAACCACACCAGGTAGAACTTAACTTGCCATAAAGAAGAAGAAACTTTTATCCTTTGTGACAGCATGGATGGACCTGGAGAACATTCTGCTAAATGAAATAAGGTAGTCAGAGAAAGACAAATACCATATGATTTCACTCATATGTGGAATCTAATGAACAAACTGAACTAACAAGGAAAATGGGGACAGACTCACAGATAGACAGCAGGATGACAGCTTGTGGGTGGGGGAGGTTAGGACATGGAGGGATCAAGCAAAAAGGAGAAAGGACTCATGAACATGGATGACTATGTGGTGATTGCTGGGGGGAGAGGGTATAAGGGAACTAAATGGTAATGTAAAAATATACAATAAAGATTAAATCAAATTAATTATTTTTTAAAAAAGGAAGTGAAACATGGAGCAGAGGTGGAGATAGGAAGGTAAGCAAAAAAAAAGCAGCTGAATGTATTTGGAGAACTTCTACTTAGGGTGATGACAAATAGAGGAAAATTTTCAGACCCTTCAAGGGTACCAAGACTGTAAGCACTATCCACAGGATTTTGGTGCTTCTGTTACCACCTTGTGGTAGGCACCTCAAATTGCAGGTGCCAATCCTAAAATGAACAACAATGTTCTAGAAGGTGTGCTTTAAAAGCTACCCTTATGAACAGCAGTGTGGGGATTGACTATCTGGGGTGGGGGTGGGGGTAGGCTGGGCTGAGGAAGTCAAAGATGAAAAAACTGGGAAAACTATAATGTAATAACATTAAAAATTTAATAAACATAAATTTTAAAATGTTAAAAAAGGAAAGAAAACTATAAAGAAAATAAAAACTACCTCTATAAACACAAATTCAAAACTGTATACACACAAACACTTTTAAGGACCTGTAGCAAAAGTTGTTGCTAAATGAAGACAGACTGTCATTACATGTGAGCCTTGAGTGGCTGCTGTAGACAAGAGACTGATGGAACCAAGAAAGGACCCGTGCTCAGCTAACCTGGATGCTCACCGCAGTGCTATTTGCAAAAGTGTAAATAAGGAGGCAGCTTAAATGGCCATCATCATAAGAATGATTGAGTAAACTGTGGCACATCCACACAGTAAAATATTGAGAAACTGCTAAAATGTGCAGTGATCTTCATGCACTAACAGAAGGATATCTGAGATGTGTTTAGATACAAAAAAAAACAAGTCATTCAACAGTATATATAATGTGAATTTAAAATCCTTTAACAGTGTGCACTTTTACATCAAAAGGTCCAAAAGGATATAGAACAAATGGTTTGTGTTGGTTACCCAAGGGAGGGTAAGCTTTTCACTTTGAATTTTATGCTCTTTTATACAGTTTGAATTTTTTCCCGTGAGTATAACTGAATGTTTTTCTTTAACTAGAGTCCCATAATTACAGCTTTACCTTCAGCTCTATTGTCAGCACATGGCCCTGATGGTCACAATGCTCTGGTTTCATCTGCTCCCTTTTTTACACACACACTGCTTGTCCCAGTCCCACACCCTACTTTCACACACTCCTAGAATAGCCCTGGAGCATCATTTCCACTCTACACACAAAGAAGCTTTCAGCCAATTTCCACAACCTTCCATATATTTGAGTCTGGTCAGATCTGTCAGCTATGGGGCAGAGGTCTCCCTGTGCTATTCTCAAGGATGTTAGTAGCCTGGGAGGAGACCTGGAAAGAGGAAACAGAAGGTAGTAATGAGATTTCTGACTAGACAAGAGAGTACATCAAAAAGATAACTGTTGAACATTCTATGTACTTCCAGCCAAGATGGAGGTATAGATAGATAGACACACTATGCCTCCACACACAACCAAAATAAAGACAACAACAATTTAGAAACAAACAAAAAAAAAACCCAGTACTGCCAGGAAATTGAACTGTATGGAAGTCCAACAACCAAGGAGTTAAAGTAGACAGACTCACCCAGACCAATAGGAGGGGCAGAGACCAGCAGAGAGAACTTGTGGCAAGGCAGCGCCTGGCGGACCCAGAGAGGTGGCGGACTGTGGAGGGGTGCGCGTGGTGCACAAGGCAGCTGGCAGACTGGGCAGTCCAACATTCACGTGCAGATAAACCAGGTGAAACTGGGGAGCAACACAGACCACACAACCCAGGGTCCCAGCTTGGGGAAATAAAGTCTCAAAACACCAATTGAAAACACCTGTGGGGGTGGAGGTGCCAGGTGAAACCCCCAGCCTCACAGGAGAGTTTGTTGGAGAGACCCACATGGTCTCAGAACATACATAAACCCACCCACCCTGGAATCAGCACCAGAAGGGCCCAATTTGCTTGAGTGACTGAAATCTGGAAGAGGGCTGAGCAAGCACCATTGTTCCCTCTCAGACCCCCTGGGAGCCCTGTCCCACATACAGCATAACAAACCAGCAACGTGGATTGCCCCACCCGGTTGAGCACCTAAGGCTCCAACTTTCACTACCTAACAGGCACGTCAAGACAAAAAAAAAATGGCCCAAACAAGAGAACAGATCAAAGCTCCAAAAAAAATACAACTAAGCGATAAAGAGATAGCCAACCTATCAGATTCACAGTTCAAAACACTGGTAATCAGGATGCTCACAGAATTGGTTGAATTTGGTCACAAATTAGATGAAACAATGAAGGCTACGTTAAGTGAAATAAAGGAAAATGTACAGGCAACCAATAGTGATGGGAAGGAAACTGGGACTCAAATCAATGGAGTGGACCAGAAGGAAGAAAGAAACATCCAACCAGAAAAGAATGAAGAAACAAGAATTCAAAAAAATGAGGAAAGGCTTAGGAACCTCCAGCACTCTTTAAACGTTCCAACATCTGAATTATAGGGGTACCAAAAGGAAAAGAGGAAGAACAACAAATGGAAAAGTTATTTGAACAAATAATATAGGAGAACTTCCCCAATCTGGCAAAGGAAATAGACTTCCAGGAAGTTCAGGAAGCTCAGAGAGTCCCAAAGAAGCTGGACCCAAGGAGGAACACACCAAGGCACATCATAATTACATTACCCAACACTAAAGTGAAGGAGAGAATCCTAGAAGCACCAAGAGATAAGAAGTTAGTTACCTACAAAGAAGTTCCCATCAGACTGTCGGCTGATTCCTCAAAAGAGACCTTGAAGGCAAGAAGGGGCTGGAAAGAAGTATTCCAGGTCATGAAAGGCAAGGACCTACATCCAAGATTGCTCTATCCAGCAAAGCTTTCATTTAGAATGGAAGGGCAGATAAAGTGCTTCCCAGATAAGGTCAAGTTAAAGGAGTTCATCATCACCAAACCCTTATTGTATGAAATGGTAAAGGGACTTAT